>OX459029.1:92777701-93977701 GCA_949775025.1 Tricholauxania praeusta | reverse complement strand
AGCTTCATAGCAACATATGTTGAACATTAGCAAATCGAAGAAACAGTTACATATTAAAATATTAAGGCACCAGTGGCGTGGTTAAAGTATCTAGAGCGTTTGGTTCCTCAACATACCGGCGCCCCTGAACTAGTGTTTCAGCATAATGGCAGCAGCGCAATTTTCGAAACTGGTCGGACGTAAGAGCTTCTTTCGGTTTTTAAAGTGACGACTCGCACGCGTCCATCAGTACCAGGATGGATATCCGTTATTCGCCCAAGAAGCCACTTTGATTGGGGCAAATTTGGCTCTTTCAGCACAACTATGTCGCCCACAGCATAATTTCGGCATGGTTGTTGCCACTTTGGTCTCTGTTGTAGGGAAGTTAAATACTCGCTAGACCATCGCTTCCAGAAGCCTTGCACCATATTCTGTATGTACTGCCAATGAGTAAGTCTGGTCAAAGGAATTGTTCGATGACATGGTTCAGGAACAGCTGTGAGGGGCTCACCTATAAGAAAATGAGATGGTGTTAAAGGATTAAGATCAGTGTCTGATATAATGCAAAGTGGTCTGCTATTTAATATCGCCTCAATCTGTGTCAAGACCGTATACATTTCTTCAAATGATAGCAGAGTTGTGCCTACAACGCGTCGTAGATGCAGTTTTACTGATTTTATATTGGACTCCCAAAGTCCTCCAAAGTGTGGTGCGGAGGGTGGTATAAAATGCCAAGCGGTTCCATCCTTTGCCAAAGATGCGTGAATATCATTATTTGCCGTTTCGGTTAGCAACAACTTCTGCATATTATTCATGATTCTGCGGGCTCCTTGGAAATTCGTTCCATTGTCCGTATATATATTGCTGCATTTTCCTCGACGAGAAGAGAAGCGCTTGAACGCAGCAATGAAAGCTTCGGCACTGAGGTCGCTTACTAATTCAATGTGAATTGCCTTTGTTGACATGCAAACAAAAAGGGAAATGTATGCTTTGCAAATTCTTGGACGTTTACAGTTGGTCATCTTGATGTTTAGCGGACCAGCAAAGTCACATCCAGTATTGAGGAAAGGTCGCGTTTGCTGAACACGGTGAGTTGGTAAATTTGCCATTAGTTGATGCGACGTTTGCCGTCGAAGTAAAAAACATCGCTTGCATTTAAAAACGATTGACCGAACCAAGTTGCGCGCGCCTAATACCCAAAAATGTTGACGAAGAATGACGAACAATTCCGAAACACCTGCATGTAAATATTTCTCGTGCATATCTTGAACGATCAACCTTGAGATTTGACACCTAGTCAGAATTATTGGGTGTTGAACACTGAATGGCATCTCCGCATTTTGAATCCTTCCACCAACCCGAAGTAATCCAAAAGAGTCTAAAAATGGTGATAGCTTAGCAAGAATGTCTTTGTTATGTAATGTACCTTTATTTTGTAGATGCTTGATGGTGTCCGGAAATGATTTCATCTGTATGCAAAGCAGAAGATTATTGCGAGCTTTGTGAATTTCTGCAAAGGTAAGCGGACCTATTATTGAGCTCCGATGAAACAATCGGTCCACAAAACGTTGAATAAAGGCAATAGTACGAAGAAGACAAAACCAGGATGATAATTTTTCGGAAAGTTTTAAGAGAACAGAGTTATCACTGACTGAAGCAGCACCACACACAAGTGGTTTCCTTTTTTCCAGAGCGGCTTCTTCCGAATTTTTATTTGCACAAAATTTAGTTTTGGGCCATTTCTCTTTTGATGACGCTAGCCACTGTGGGCCATTCCACCACAGAGTATATCTCACCAATTCCTCCGGCCGCAGTCCACGAGACGCACAGTCTGCAGGATTGTGATGTGTGCTTACATAATTCCAGTGCCTTCGGGGTATTGTATTCAGTATTTCTTCAGTACGATGCGAAACGAAAATTTTCCAGTTGCGCTGGGGTGCACACAGCCAATGCAAAACTATTTCCGAATCTGTCCAAGCATAGACTTGGCATGATTCGAGCCCAATGGCAATTTTGATAGATGAAAATAAGCGGCACAAAAGAACTGCTGCACACAACTCCATTCTGGGTATCGAAAGTACCTTAAGCGGTGCCACGCGTGTTTTTGCTGCGACAATATTTATTTGTGTGTTCCCATCTCCACGATGTACGCAGTAAATTACGGCTCCATATGCCGCTTCTGAGGCGTCACAGAAACAATGCAGCTCAATGTCAGGCGAACACAAAAAAATTTCTCTTTGGATGGACAGAACCTCAAAATGATGAATAGATTCTCTTAATTGAGTCCACTCTTGGACTATATGGGTTGGTAGTGGGTCATCCCAAGATACTTTCAACAGCCAAAGTTTTTGAAATATCAGTTTCATTAGAACGGTCGACGGTGCCAAAAACCCGAACACATCAAACACACGTGCAATTTCTGATAAAATACGTCTTTTAGTTACAGCGCCTGGTGGATTATTTGCAATTCGAAAGAAATATTTATCTGAAACTGGATTCCAGAAGAGTCCCAATATTTTAAGAAATGTTTCTGATGCCATATTCGTAAGCATTTCACAATCTGATGGCGGCATAGGTTTTAAAAATTCTTCTGAATTTGAACTCCACTTTCGTAATGTAAAGCCTCCCAATTTGAAAAGATCAATTAACTCAGATTTAAGACGCATAAGTTCCTCAAGTGTTGATGCACCGGCCATGACGTCATCAACATATACGTTTTTTAAAACTATAGCTGCGGCATGAGGAAATTTCTCTTGATTATCAATGGCCAACTGCTGAAGAACGCGCACTGACAAAAAGGGCGCGGAGGCCGTCCCGTAAGTAACGGTACACAAGCGAAAATGTTTTATTGGCTGGTCAACACTTCTTCTCCACACAATCCGCTGATAGTCGCGGTGATGTTCTGCAATGCAAATTTGTCGAAACATTTTCACTATATCTGCCGTGAAAACAAAAGGAAAATTGCGAAAGCGAAGCGAAACTCCGAACAGATCTCGTTGAATCGATGGGCCAATTAAAAGTTTATCATTTAGAGAATTACCAAATGAGTCTTTATAAGATCCATCGAAAACTACTCTTAATTTTGTTGTAGTACTGTCCGGTTTTAGCACTGCGTGGTGTGGTAAGTAATAATGTGGGTGACGTTCTATTTCACTTTCCGGGATACGCTTCATATGTCCCAGAGACTCGTACTCTTCCATAAAATTTACGTATTGGCGTTGCAGTTCAGGGTCTCTCAAAAATCGTCGCTCTACACCAATAAGTCTTGATATAGCACCACTCAATGTATTTTTAAAAGTAGGGTTTGTAGTATTGAAGGGGAGCTCAACTACGTATTTTCCATCAAGCGATCGCGAATGTGTTAAACGAAAGTTAATTTCAGCTGGATCATCGTGCTGTGATTCCGATATTGCTGAATGCCCCTCCTCAACTTCCCAAAATCTTTGCAACAATTCATCTACGTTGGCTGAAACTGTATACGAGCTTAACTGAAAATCATCAGTTTGGCTCTCAACTTTGCCAGAAAGTATCCAGCCGAATATTGAATTAATGGCGTATAAGCTAGGTTCAATATAAATTTTTCCATCACGAAGAATTGACCAAGCGACATCAACTCCCAGTAGTACATCTATCGAGCCAACAACGTTAAAATGAGGATCAGCTAATTGCAATTGAGACAGTAAGGTTAAATTTGTATATGATGAGTTACGTGTTGGTGTATCTGATGTAATACGATTTAAAATAAAGGCACGAACTGAAATTTCTGAATTGTCTAACGATCGAATTTTTAAAATAACTTGACCCTTTGTTGTTCCTGCATTAGATGATGCCACTCCCATAACTGATAAACGCGCATTTGCTCGTTTCACACCCAGCAACTGTGCGCAAGATTCCGTAATGAACGATGCTTGTGAGCCTGAATCTATCAACGCACGAACCTTGACGAATTTTTCAGACTGATCTTTCACTAGAACGATTGCTGTTGGCAGAACGATCTCTGAACGCCTTCCTTCTGATACGATGTGATTGCTCACCAAGGTAGGTTCTACCATAGAATTGAGTGCTGCCGAAGACAAATTAGATCTGCGAAGTGAAGTTGCAGCACCTGAAGATGAAGAGTTTAGAACGTGACCTGATGGCTCCTCTGAATGTGCCGAAAAAACAGATGCATCCAAGTTAATAGCACTCCCAGACGTATAATTCGACACCAAGGGTGAAGAGTGCAACATAGAATGATGTCGTGCATTGCATACGCGACAGCGAAATGTAGAATTGCACCTGGAGACAGTGTGCCCTTTTTTCAAACAATTGAAGCAGAGTAAATGATCTCTCACAAATTTTTTACGATTATCGTGACTGAGCGCACTGAACTCAGGGCATTGCGAGAGATAGTGCTGCGAGTTACAACTCACACAAGTTGGTAAAGATAAAGATGATGCCTCAGACACATGAGACCGAAGCGAACTAGACTTAACGCACGAAGATGCTCCCAGCATTTCGCACGACTCAAGATGTGTAAAACGTTTTTCAAGAAATTTGAGAAACTGATGAAAGTTATCATCAGTTCTCGAATCTGTCTCCTCAGACCAAAGCTGACGTGTTTCTGTATCTAATTTTGTTAGCAGTAAATAAATTAGCCATGGGTCACGGCTATTCATGGATATAGCATTCAACCCCCGTATACACTCATCTGCGCCATCGATAACTCTTCTGAGAGTCTTATGATTCGATGTGGTGATAGAAGGTAATTTGAAAAAATCTTTAATGTATGTTCGCGCAACTAGATGGGGACGATCATACCGGCTTTCTAACTTTTCCCATGCTTCAAGGTAGTGGTCGTCTGAAATAGGAATATTTTTTATAAGATCGGCAGCCTCTCCTTGAAGAAATGAAACCAAATAATAGAATTTTTGCGTTTTGGTTAAGTTACGTTTGCTATCCACCGATCCAAGAAATATATCACGAAACGAAGTCCATTTAGTATAATCCCCAGAAAATGGTGGTATGACAATTTTAGGCAAAGCGATATCATTTGTGCTAGGCACCAAATTTCCTAAGCGCTCGATGAGCGTACCTTGTTGCGAAGCTAACTGATTTAACGAATCATTACCTAACTCTTGAGGTACAACTTGACGCACTTTTATTGCTTTTGAAAGTGCCGAATGTACAGATAAATACTTAGCCTCGTAACATTCGAAATTATCTGTTTCTTCATCCGCTTCCAGCTCATCCGCGTACTCGCACAATTCGTCCTCAATTGTTAAATATTGACGCCAGTAATCTTCGGCAGTTTTTAAACGAGCTTCCAACTCTTCCAGCGTAGTTTCTTCGTCAATATCTTTGATATAGTTGAACGCACGAGTTATCGATCCACGGACACGGCTACGTTTTACTTTAAAAGAACTTAACGACTTCATAGTTATTTTACGAAATTTTTTATAAAATACTATTTTATTTAATATTATAAACGAAAATTAACTTATCCGTTGGCGAAGAAGGACCAAAAAATATATGTACCAAAACTAGAACTTCCTTAAAAAATCAAACGCGTGGACTGTAATTTTCAATACGTTACAAAGTTTATTTTTTTGTTTAGTGCGTCTTCCTTGCTAGATGAAATTATGCCGACTGCCGAAAATCCAACAAGCAAAAAACAATATAAGTGGCCAGTTCACTTGCAGTTAATTTACAAAAACAAAAAACTTGGATTAGCGAAACTGTAACCCGTTACGCAAGTAAAATAATATATGTACATTGGTTTTTGCAAGTTCGACATTGGCATGCGTATAATAATAAGAGCAAAACAAAGTCATAAAGAGCTTAACAATATTAAATGAAAATAGCTTCATAGCAACATATGTTGAACATTAGCAAATCGAAGAAACAGTTACATATTAAAATATTAAGGCACCAGTGGCGTGGTTAAAGTATCTAGAGCGTTTGGTTCCTCAACAGTATTATTAAATGATATAAAGAGGACACAAAATTTTTTTGTAAAAAACGTACGGTGGCAAAAAAAACGTTTATCTCGAGGGACAAAAAATTAACTTTCCGCGAAATTCATAAAAATCCATTCATATCTACATATTTTTTGATTTATAGCCTAAAACGACCCGAAGTTAGTGCACAAAACATGAAAATTTTCTTTGTACGCCTGCCATTTTTTCAAAAATTAATATTTTTCAAAAATCAACGATCAAACGCCCCTTAACTATGTATTTGATGAGCCGAAAAAAATTTTATTTTCTTTTTTCGGATGAACCAGTCTCCAGATATCTTGCTCACCGCAAATTTTGAGGTCGTTCACGGCATTGCACTTTTTTAACTTATTGACGAATACTTTTTGACCAAGATTTCAGAGAAAAATCTTGAATACTTATACTTTAATAATGTAAAAAACATGTTGGTCTAATATAAAATGCAGCTTCAAAAAAAAATTTTAAGAAAATGTCTTTTTATTTTTCGAAAAACTCCCGGATGCCCTTAACTTTTATAAATTAAATCGAACATAAGAGTCTTTTAAAAGTTTTATTTCTGAAAATGTTTTTTAAAAGTCTAAAAAACTTTTATTTCAAAAAGTAAAACTTGGTATTTATTTTGTTGCGCATTAAGACGCATTATAATATAAAAGTTTTAAGAGACCCTTAAAACTAACTTTCAAATAAGTCTTTAACCCATATATGCCGACGGTCGCATTAATGCAAAAACCTTTGTAATTTTTTATAATTTCTTTTGTTCTGACAGAATAACTTACAAAAATGAAGAAAAAATTAAAAAAAATTATTTTAACTTGGATTTTGAGCCGGTACTAAATGTAATACTCTCGGCACATATGAATAGTAAGGGCAGTATTTTTTTTAAATTCAAATAGTTTATTATTCGGCAATGTTCATTTACTTAAGTAAAAACAAAAAAATTATAAATTAGAAAAATTATTTGGTGGTGTGGTAATCCTCATTAAATGAAGCGACATGTCACATTCATCTTCACACTTTTGCTAATTTCGCAAAACTGAAAACTCCGATCCAAAAAAAACATCCAAGTAATTACTCTAGACAAAACTTATCAACGCACGGTTTGTTGACCGCTATGTTCTGTAGCACCACACTATGTTGGTTAGATAATTTAAAGAACAGGTTACGCAGAAACCTGAAAATAATAGGTGTACTACATGTAGTACGCTCAGCATATCCGGGTTAAAGACATTATAAAATATTCTTAAAAATAAAACTTAAAAAATGATTTATTGAAAGAATTATATTCAGGCTCTGGTCTAATTATAATGTACACACAAATTTTGGCACAAAACGAAAAGATTATAAAATATTGCTCCACCACCTAAAATGATATTTGGCTAAAAAAAAAACAAATATTTTGATTTGAGAATTATGATTTTTTCATATATTTCCTTGTGGCTATACCTTGAGAAGATTTACGTTGATTGAAAGGAGATAAAAGGCCTACAGGGAAAACATATTTTGAAAAACAAGGCTTTTTATGATAAAATAATTTGCCCGTGTACGAATTGTTGTTTTTAACATTAAATGGTCATATACAGCCGTGCTCCCACTTACACTTGATTTTGCGATTTGCGTTTTTATACAAATCGTACGATTTAATTTTTAGATGCTCCGAAATTCGTAAATTTTAGTTATCGATATGTTTCATTTTCACTTTGTTTTTGACAAGATAAAACAGCTGTTCTGGTTGTTTAAATAAATTTAAAAGAATCAAAAAATCCCATTTATTTTTTCAATTGCTTGTTTTGAAGCAAAAAGAAGACAGAAACTTCTTGAATTAAGAAAAATTAAGCATCTACGGTCGAAGGCAAATGCATTTAACATGTCAGACGAAATGTGAGTTGCAATCATAGGCCTAAAGTGTGCTGTTTATTAACAACGTATTTTGTAGGTTCATAAAATCATTCCGAGTGGACAAGGACACAAAGCCAACTCTGTCAGACATATCGATAGTTTCATTCATTCATTTCATTTCACTTATCACTCAAAAGCAAATCGCAACTTATTGTTGTTTTGAAAAATTTTTTAACATTAAAAATTGAGGTGTAGCCAATAAATTCTTATTTAAAGAATCAAATAAATCTGAATTTGATTTTTGAGTACGCCAAAACTATTTTAAGACATTACAGAAGAACATATAAAAAATTTTGATTTTAGTCAGTTCCTTATTTATACGAAAATGGCAATTTACTTTTCATTTCACCGACTCAACAGCAACCGATTTGAAACCGGAAAAACTTTGTGAGTTACGAATATCGGAGCACGTACATTTGCGATTTGAAAAGTAAATCGCAATATTTTTGCGTTTCCGAAAATGGGAGCACGGTTGATATACATATCGCTCACTTACTTCAAGAGTGGCATAACTCAAAAAACATAAAGTGGGAGAAAAACGCATTTAAAGTTTTCAATAAGTTGCATTTTATATGAAAATAATGAAAAGTATGTCTACATAAACTCTTCTCACAAAGCAAGTTTATGAGATAATTTTCTAATTTTTTGACACAAAATAAAACATGAAATGGCGGATATTTCTGCATCATCAACTCAAAAATCACGTTTTTTGAGTTATGCCAGTCTTGAAGTAAGTGAGCGATATGCATTCATGGATCACGTCTATGAATCAAGATATATCGATTTGAACTTAGTAAGTATCATGTAAGGGAATTTGTCGCGCCTAAAAAATTAAAATTTTTTATTTTTAAAAATCATGAAAAATTCAAAACGGGGAAAAGTGTCAAGTCTTATTACTTTTACGTTTACGTAAAGTCACATAACCTATAAGCAAAATTAGATATAAATCTTGAAAATCGATGAACTCGTTTCGCTTTTATTCACAATTAAGTGAAGCTATCTCACTTTTTTATGTAATTATTTATTTATTAGCCTTTGAATAAAAGTTTTTACAGACTAGACAAAAAACTTATGAATATAAGTAATAATATGTACATTTTATAATTTAGAATTAAACTAAAAAATACTATTTAATAAGGATTTCATTGAAATTTTTGACACAGAAAAATCTAAAAAACAAGATGAATTAATATTGTTGCACAATTTCATTGCTCTATAAATAGGAGCATTAGCTGCATAGTTTGTGCGAACCATTTCTAAATAAAAAGGATCATAATTCCTAAGAGCTCTAGCAGAGATACTAAACTGAACCTGACTCAAAAGCTCAGGACAATCAATCACCCCAGATACAATATCAAATAGAAAAAGCAGTGATAAAATACTCCTTCTATTTTCTAAAGTTTTCAAACCCATTAAAAAGCATCTAGCATTACATATATAAGGGATAATTACCATCAAAATTAAGATAGTGCAACGCATATATTGTAAAAGATTTTTGCACCTTTTCAAGTCGCGTCTTATGAAATTCGTAAAACGGATGCCATATAACAGAAGCATATTCCAATTTGGATCGTACGAGACTAGTAAAAAAAACCTTCAGTGTAAATGGATCACTAAACGAGGAACTATTACGTCTAATAAATCAAACATAGCATAAGCCTTTGGAATAATATAGTCTAGATGAGAGCGGAATGAGAAATTGGAATCAAAAACTATACCAAGGTTTTTTAATTCTCGGACAGACAAAAGTGAAGTATTAAAAATATCATGGAATTTGTTTTAGCAAAAGACATAAAAACACATTTACTAAGGTTTAAAGACAGGAAGTTATTATTGCACCAATCATGCAATTTATTTAATTCACTCTGAAGAACAGCAGAATGAAACTCATTTCTTATTTTATAGATAATTTTAAGGTCATCGGCATACAGGAGGCATTTACAATGCACAAACAAGGACACAATATCATTAATAAAAATAACGAAAAGCAGTGGACCAAGAATACTCCCTTGCGGAACACCAGATGTAGCACTAAAAGATACCGATTTTACATCATCAAAGGATACTACATATTGACGATTATAAATAGGATAAAATAGGATTTTATCCAACACAAAAAATTGGAATGAATTCCTAGTACTGCACATTTTTTGATTAAGAGAGCATGAGGTATTTTGTCAAAGGCTTTTGCGAAATCAGTTTAGTATATAACATACACTTGGCAGCCTTGCAGAAACGCTGATATGTAATATTCCGAAAATACTGTTAAGTTCGAAATAGTTGAACGACCCGGCACAAAGCCATGTTGAACACTTTTTTCCGGTTTGGATTTTTCATAATTCTTTAAAAATTTTTTTAATTTTTTAGCCAATATCAATCGATATCAATAGATTAAAGCAATTGCAATTCCTAATTTTTCTAAGCTTATTGCAGCAAAATCGGACTAGTCGTTCTCGAGTTATTTCAAACAAAAGGGCCCCAAACGTGACAAATTCCACTATATGATGCTAACTAACTTCGAATCGATATATCTCGATTCCTAGACGTGGTCCAGAGCAACGCTGTGACACGTATAACTTTTTTTTGATCGATAAAACTTTTCCCGGTAGTTAGAGCCCCCGCCGATCACTGACCCCTACCATTTGTAGCACAGTGTAATCAGAAGCTCCACACCAAAATGGGAAAAATGACACAAACAAAAAACTAAGAAAAATGGTCCAATTTTTCTTGTTGTTGCATTCCAAATCAAATTTGGGGAAATTTTTTCATTTTTCGTTTTGGGGTAAACATAAAAACTATAACAAGTGTTGTTACGCCAAAAAAAACTTTAGTGGGCCCTTAAAGTAAATAATTTTAATTTTAATCTAACAGTTCAACTTCTTCAGAGTCATTAGAGGGTAAACTTGTGTCTTTAAGGCTCAAAATATTAAAATTGAAGCAATTGCTAGAGTCTGTTCGCATCAAATTTTTGGTTTCGACTAGAGCAGAACGTTTCTAATGCAAGTTTGTTCCTGCACTTCGTTTTTATCAATTTTTGAATGGAAAAAAACGCTGAACCCATGCAGAGGAATGTGGCAAAGTCAGCAGCCCTTGCGCTATTCTGAATATGTTCTCGAATATAATTTCATTCATTTTATTTAATTTTTTATTTCGTGCCAAAAATCAGCTATTAATAAGTTTGCCAATTTTTTAATTTCTGGGTAGGTAGCTAATGACCGATATTCAGAGTTTATTTTTTCCGCGTTTTTTAATTCCTTATCCGAAAATAATTGCACAAGTAAAGGCAATATGATAAAACGTCAAATGAAAAAATTATATACCAGTCGACAGTCACTTAGGGGGCGTTCAAGTATTACGTAACGCAATTAGGGGGGGAGGGGGGTCTTGCAAAACGCTACGATGCGTTACGGGGGAGGGGCGGGGGTTCGAACAACGCGTTACATAACATTGTTTTTGAAGTGAAACTACTTTAGCGGGTGGTTATTTGAAATTAGGTGTGTATAATGAATCTCTTTCTTAATGTGTATGTTTATTAAATATACAACCAAAACATTTTATTAAAATGATAAAAGTTGACGGGATCTAGATAAGCTACAGCAATAAATGATCACATTAAAGCACTCAACGAGCAGAATGTCCTTAAGCTATCATCTTCGAGATTGTTTAACCAAAACCTGAGATATAAAGATTTCCTATTTTTATCATTATTGCTGTAGCTGTTCTAGATCCCATCAACTTTTATCATTTTAGTAAAATATTTTCGTCTAATTTTTCGTCATTTTAACATATTTTAAAATTAAGCAAAATGTTTATAACATTATGTGTGATTTTTATCAAATAACAATATGAACAAGTTAAGGTGTTATCTTCAGCCAGGCCAAAACTCACATACCCTACACTGCACTGAAAGAACATATATTTCAATAAATATTAAAAAGACGTTGAAGAGGTTGCATAATTCGAAAAAGGGTTTAGTGTTTAAAAGGTTAACAGAGGTTGAAAAATGTTGAAAAAGTCGTAAATATATGCAAAATGTTAAAAAATGTTGAGAGAGGTTGAAAAAACTCCAATTCGATCAAAAAGTCGAAAAAATAAAGGACAAAGAAATTTCATCACAATATCTTGCAGGGTTTACGAGATATGGTGGAATAAAGGTTAAAATTAACTGCTGTGCCACGGGAATCTTTGGAAATTT
Source organism: Tricholauxania praeusta (assembly GCA_949775025.1). NCBI lineage: Eukaryota > Metazoa > Arthropoda > Insecta > Diptera > Lauxaniidae > Tricholauxania > Tricholauxania praeusta. The sequence continues at coordinate 93,965,653 of OX459029.1, read as the reverse complement.
GAAACCTAGCTTAATCCTAATTTAGTTCACATGTACACCAAATCACCAAGTTTCATCAAAATCGTTGCATTTTTTTCAAAATGGGATTGTGCAAATATACATAGAGTATGGGCGGTTGGCATGTCTATAAACCGATTTCATCCATTTTTAATAGCAAGATGCCTGCAAAACGCTGATCAAGAATATATCGCTCACTTACTTCAAGACTGGCATAACTCAAAAAACGTGATTTTTGAGTTAATGATGCAGAAATATCCGCCATTTCATGTTTTATTTTGTGTCAAAAAATCAGAAAATTATCTCATAAACTTGCTTTGTGAGAAGAGTTTATGTAGACATACATTTCATTATTTTCATATAAAAAGTAACTTATTGAAAACTTTAAATGCGTTTTTCTCCCACTTTATGTTTTTTGAGTTATGCCAGTCTTGAAGTAAGTGAGCGATATGTACTTTACCATAACTCCCACGCCTCTTTCTATATGTTACAAACGCAATGACAAAATGAATATACCCTCGGTGTAGGGTATAATAAAGAAAATAAACATCGCATGTATTTCCGGTACTTTTCGCAACATAATTGTGAGCTTTAGGTAAATAAGGTCACTTGAGTGTTACGTAACTACTTGAACGCCTCCTTATCCCAGTTAGCTTTCCTTTGAAAAATAAATAATATTGATTATTTTTTGGTAGAATTTTGCAAAAGTGCCAAAAATGAATAAAAAGAGTCACGGGGCTTTTGAAAATTTAAAGGGCTCAAAAAAGCCCCCCAAATATCATCCCTGGTACCAGTGGCGTAGCCAGGATTTTCGTTCGGGGTAGGCCCGGTGGTGTAGTGATTATTTTTCCTTGGGGGAGGGGGGTGGTGTTGGTTGGAAGGACACTTGCCTAAAATGAAAGCTAAGGTCTCCATGATTTTTAATTTAGCATTTATTTTATACATTTACATATATTATGAGATCTACCCAAGAACTATTTTGCGCGATTTCTGAGCAAACATATCAATAATGGATTCCTCACTGATTGATATGTCTCGATGTATGGTCATGAGAGCCATACCTGTAAGACGCTCCTCACTTGTACGATTGCGAAGGTAGGTCTTAACACGCTTTCACGTTGAAAACTGCGTTCAACAGTTGCCGTCGTGACAGGAAGCGTCACCAAGAGTGTTAGCAAGATATGCATGTTAGGAAAGAGCTCTTTATCGCACAGAGCTCTTTCACGGCATGCTGCCATCTCATCGACCACATATCAAATTCACCCTGAAGAATAGCTTCATATGAATTCTTCAGATCATCTATATAAAATTCTATAGCTGGCTTTAGGTCTTCGAATGTGAACTTGTTCACGTTTGCTGGTACTAGACACTGGAGTCCAATAATTTTCTTCTTGTGTCGTAAAAACCTTTCGCTGAGTGAAGATCCAAGTTCATCAAGGTACGGTATGAAGAGGATTTGTCTGTAATATTCTTCAGGCGTATCTGTGCGTACTTCGGTATTTCGATGTACCACTACGTCGCGGAAGTGATGGGGTTACGCCAAAAGGCTCACAAATATCCAAAGCTTTTTTATATATTTTAAGGAATTCCTGGTCCGCATTGGCTCTGATATCCGCTACTTTCATGCTCACAAGTTCAATTTGAGCCATAGCTCTACTTAGGTCAAGCCACTTGCTTTGTAAGTACTCTGAGAGTGTGTGCGTTAAGCCTAGCATTTGTTCGCACATTTTTAGAGCAATTATAAAATCGAATTGGCATATGCTATTATGAAGAGACTGAGCCTTTGCAGCATCGTCTTTTTTTTGCCTCTACCAAGTCTTCCAAGGATTCGACCACATAAGCCAAAGCACAAACGAAGAGGGCAACGGCGTCATGCCTCTCTACCCACCGGGTCTTGCAATACCTCATAAGCCCAGAAGATGTGACAGACGACTTCTCTAGCTTTTCCTTCAATATTGCACTACGTCGTGCAGATGCTCTGAAGAATGTTGACACTTCGGAAATGACTATAAAGCAATGACGGACAGGCACCACTTTGGAAGCATCATTGAGGCAGATGTTTAGGCAGTGTGCTGAACAGTGCGTATATACTGCCTTCGGATATTTATTTTGAATCAGTGCTTGAACACCACGAAATTCTCCACTCATAGCAGACGCTCCGTCATATCCTTGACCTCTCATCGCGTTCAAATCGAAGCCCAAAACAGTAAGTCTTTCTTTAATCGTTTTTGCCAATCCAGCTCCAGTTAAATCGTAAACTGGGACAAATTCCAAAAAATCTTCACGCAAAGATATGCTGTCATAATCGACGTATCTAACGCAAAGTGAAAACTGTTCTATTCGCTGAATATCAGTAGTCTCGTCAGCGAGGACAGTAAAAAATTTTGCTTTGGATGTACGAGCTACTATTGCTTGCTGGATGCTTTTTGCAATGAGGCTGATGATTTCATTTTGTATAGTTGGACTAGTATACATTGTTTTGCTGCTGCTTTTTTCGATATGCTCTTGAATAATTTTGTCGCCAGTCTTAGCACGGTAACTTAAAAGAGTCCTGAAGTTCCCATCATTATATTCTGGTTTGTCTAGCGATAAGCGTCCGTGATCAACATGACCTCTCAGTGCGATCTCTTGTCGGCCACAGAGAATAATAGTTTGTACGATAGCAATCAACTTTTTTCTATTTTCTAAAGAATAATTTTTAGCTTGTTGACTTAATTGAAGAGCAACGTCGTCTTGCCTCCCATCATATACAGCGAGGAAATTAGCGGAATCTAATGCAGCAGCTTTATGAAAACTGTGACGCGAATGACTTTCAAATACATCGATTGCCCTCTTCCAATTTGAAAATGCTGATTTAACCAAGGATTCTTGATTGGCACCTTTTCCAACCTTATCACGATCGGAGTTAGGCCCAAAGAGTACACAATATTTACGTAATGCACCCGCCAAAGCATCAGAATAAGCTAGCCACGGAAATCTCTGTAGCCAATTCAATTGAAACGTTCGTTTCTTCCCCGCTATACATTGCGGCTCGAATTTGTGCGACCCATCTGGTTTCCATGTCCTCATTAATAATTCTGCTTTTTCGTCATTTTTTCGAATTCATTGCAACGAAAAACTTACACCACGAAATATTATTTTGAATTGTGCTGTTTATCGTGCAATATTCAGAATGAAACTAACCTACGTTGTAGAAAAGTATAATAATAAATATGACTCGACAGTGACCAGAGACGACAGCAGCGAAGCTCTGACAATCTCGAACGCGCTCAGCCAGGCATTTATCATTTCATATTTTGTTGTAATTGTTGTTTTGCTTAGTGATTTTAGTGAGATTACATATTCGGGGGGGGGCCCGGGCCCACCCCCTATATACGCCACTGCCTGGTACCGACGTGTGCAATCAGCGCAGTAAAACTGTGCGATAAAGAGCTCTTTCCTAACATGCATATCATGGTAACACTCTTGACGACGCTTCCTGTCACGACAGCAACTGCTGAACGCAGTTTTTCGACGTTAAAGCGTGTTAAGACCTACCTTCGCAATCGTTTAACTGAGAAGCGTCTTACAGGTATGGCTTTCATGACTATGTATCGCAACATACCAATCAGTGAGGAATCCATCATTGATATGTTTGCTAAGAAGTCGCGCAGAATGGTTCTTGGGTACAGTGGAACCTCGATTATCCGTCTCCCAATCAACCGTCATTCCGATTAACCGTCACATTTTGTCAGCAAACTTTTTTTTTCGATTTGTTTCGATTCTGTTTATGTATGCACACATAGCGCGAAGCCATTCTGTCGGAAATTTTTCTCACGAAATTCGGAGATGAATCCATCCATCCAGATGAATTAATCTAGTTCACTTTGTGTGTGATTTAATTTCATAACATGATTGATGTTGTTCATTTGCGTTCTCTAATTGATTTTGGTCAGTTGCACTTTATTCGCTAAGTCAAGTGGATTAAACAAATTTTTTTGGCTTCACAATGGAGCCTCCACCATCCGAATCTGGTTAAGAAAAACGCCAGAGAACCGTTCTTACGATTGAAAAAAAAAAAATGGAAATCATTAGAGCAATCATAAAAGGTGTATCTGCTTTTCGAGCCACTCCGAATCTGGTAAACAAAAACGCCAGAGAACCGTTCTTACGATTGAAAAAAAAAAATGGAAACCATTAGAGAAATCAAAAAAGGTGTATCTGTTATTACAACTTTGAGCACTCAATTTGGTATTCCGCGAACCACAATTAGTGATATAAAGAAAAATGCTAATGAGATCGAAAAGTATGTCTCTCAAATGGAATCATTGGATGGTCGCGCAAAACTAAATCACCATACAGAATCAAAACAAAATTCTGCCATATATTCGATTATCCGTCTATTCGATTATTCGTCAGGCTACTGGTCCCGTGCCTGACGGATAATCGAGGTTCCACTGTATATGTATATGGGACGGTCTTTTACAAACCGAACACTTTTCGGACGACGCATTTTTGATTTGGCTGAAATTTTTTTTGAGTTCTGCATCGAAAAAGAAGGGATACGTATTCGAGGATTTTTTGAAACATTTTTTTTTTACAAAATAGAGCGAATTTAAATTTTGAGAATTTGTGATATTTGGCATGGAGACTCACTTTCAAAAATGCATAACTCCGGTTCTGTTAAAGGTAGAAAATTGTTAATATTGTTATAAACATTTTAAATGTATAAAATTTTTAATATGACCATCGTGTTCTGCGTCAAATTTCCTGTTGAAAACGTTTTTTTTTTATGGGCAAACTATTATTACTCTAAGAAATAAATTAATTTATGTAGTGCGGCACGTGTTCTTTGCGCGCGTATTCTACATACATGCACTAGCTTGCAAATTCGGGGTTCATTTCGAGATCTGGTTTCTCATAGACTTTTTTCTATGTATCTTGGGGCGTAGATTTCAAAAATGGAACCATTTTTTTTCTTTTCTTAAGAATCCCTGAAAACCCCCTTTTTTGCACTTTTTTCATTTATTTGGCCATATCTCCATGAATATTTTTTCGACTCAAAAACACTTTACGGCATTCGAAAGATATTTGTATTCCCTTTCTAACAATGAACTGTTTGTTCAAATCGGATAAGACTTGATGAAGTAACAAGCGCTCAAAGTAAAAAAAAAAACTGACTTTTTTGATCTTTTTTAAAAATTACTAAATTTCAATTGCTCCATTTGAATGAAAAAATCATTCATTTTCATATTTTGAAGATAAAAAATAAAAGAATATTTTTTTGCAAATATTTTAAGTATAATTTTGTGGAAATCGGACAAAAAATTTAGAAGTTATTCGAAAAAAACAATTAAAAACTTGCAATAAAATTAATCGAAATCACATACATTCTGTATGTATGTGTCGTTTTTTAATTTCCCAGCAGTTTTTGGAGCCATGCATTAGCATTTTTATCATTTATAATCATTTATTTCATATACTATATTATTCGTAGATGGAAAAAACATGCATGATGAGGAAAGCGAAGGTATCATGCATAAACAAAATTTGTTTAATTATCAAAATCACAATGATGAATGGATTGGCTTTTGGTTGATCAGAGTAAATTTTCTGACTGCTTTCCACCTGGGGATTGCCAGAGCGATCTCTGAGCCAACCATTAGCAAGTTGACACACAGCAACCCCGCGGCTCCATCTGGGTAGCTATCTCCGCATCCGCTGAGATAATGAGCGAATGTGTGCAGCGTGTCCTCCCTGGAAGTAAACTGGGTTGTGCACAGGGTTTGGTACCCGCCACGTAAAAAAAACATTCCAATGAAGACTAAAAAAGCCTCGGATACAGAACCCCTCAACGTTGACAATCACTGCAAACGAAAAAAGGACTATGATTTAAGGATATGCACCTGGAATATCCGGACCCTCAATAGGGAAGGTGCCTCTATCGAATTGGCGGATGCCCTTGGAAAAATTAAGGCTGACATTACCGCCATCCAGGAAATAAGATGGATAGGACAAGGTTGCTCTAACCAAGTAAGTTGCGATATCTACTACAGCTGCCATGCGGAGAGGCGCGAATTGTGATGCGGATTCGTAATAGCAAGAGACTTCGCCACCATATCTCCAGGTTCACATCTGTGAAAGGTTGGCTACGATCCGCGTCAAGGCTCGATTTTTTAACATCAGCCTGATTTGCGCGCACGCCCCGATGGAAGAAAAGGACGATGCTGTCAAAGATGCCTTCTATGCGAGACTCGAGGAAGTATACGACCGCTGCCCGGCCCACGACGTTAAAATTGTACTCGGGGACTTCAACGGAAAGGTCGGAAGAGAAGGTATATTTGGCCCCACTATCGGTCAGTTCAGCCTTCACGAGACCACCTCAAACAACGGTCAACGGCTGATCGACTTCGACGCGGCGCGAAACATGATAGTAAGTACCACCAGATTTCAACACCTCGATATCCACAAGGCCACCTGGAAGGCATGCTTTCAGCATTCTAGATGTTCGTCCGTTCCGGGGAGTCAATATTGACTCTGATCATTATCTTGTTGCAGCCAAGATACGCATGCGGCTGTGCAATGCAAAGGATGTACGCTCTAGTACGCAACGAAAGCTGGACGTCGCTAAGCTGCAATCACATCGGACGGCCGAAGTCTATTCCGCTCGCCTCTCAGAACTGCTCCTTCAACCTGACTCTCTACCAGATGATGCCAGTGGACTTTGGACGCATTTATCCCGCTCTATGCGCTCTGCCGCTGAGGAAGTCATTGGTTTCCGACGCCCACTTCCGCGATATCAATGGTATGACCAGGAGTGTTGCTAAGCTACTGCAATGAAAAACGCCGCCTACAAAAGAACCCTGCAGTCAGTCGCAACGCGAGCCGTGCACGAAAACTACCGGGAAAAGAGAAAGGAAGAGAGGCGCTTTTTCAGACGCAAGAAACGAGAGCAGGAAAGGCACGAGCGTGAGAAACTCGAAGTGTTACGGGGCAGGAATGATGCTCGAAAATTTTACCAATAAGTCAAGCGTCTGACCCAAGGTTTCAAGCCCGGAGCATCTACCTGTAAAGATGAACATGGAAATCTGGTTACGGATACGCAGGGTACACTGAGATTATGGAGGGAACACTTTTCCAAGCTGCTTTCTGGCGATGACTCCACTTATCCCGCCTTTGAGGAAATTAACCCGATGCCACCAATCAACGACGATGGTGTGGACGTACCACTACCTAGCCATGACGCGGTACCAGTTGTGATCCAACGACTTAAGAACAACAAAGCGGCTGGTGCCGATGGCTTGCCTGCTGAATTGTTCAAGACCGGCGGCGATGAGCTGATAGGGTGTATGCATCAACTCATCTGCAAAATATGGCTAGTAGAAAGCATGCCCGACGATTGTAATCTCAGAGTCCTTTGTTCTGTACTGAAGAAAGGTGACCCGACAATCTGCGCTAACTACCGGGGAATCAGTCTTCTTGTCATCTCTTACAAGGTCCTGTCGACTGTACTGTGTGAAAGACTTAAGCCAACACACTGATTGGGCCTTATCAGTGCGGCCTTAGACCTGGTAAGTCCACCATAGACCAGATCTTCACACAACGTCAAATCCTGGAAAAAACCCACGAAAAACAGATCGATACCCATCATCTCTTTATCGATTTTAAAGCTGCTTTCGAAAGCCCGATACGGGATTGCCTGCATGCCACCATGTCTGAGTTCGGTATACCTGCGAAGCTGGTGCGGCTTTCCAGAATGACGTTGAGCAACACAGCCAGCTCCGTCAGAGTAGGAAGGGACCTATCCGAACCATTTGATACCGAACGAGGTTTCAGACAGGGCGATCCTCTATCCTGCAACCTCTTCAACTTTGTGATGGAAGGGGTGTTGCGAAGAGCCAGTGTACATCGTAATGGCACTATTTTCTACAAAAGTGTCCAGCTCCTTGCATATGCCGATGATATTGATATCATTGGACATTGTAAGCGAGATGTTACTGCTGCGTTCTCTGCTATCGAAAAAGAGTCACCGAAGGTGGGTTTGACGGTGAACGAGGGCAACACAAAGCATATGCTGTCCACAAATAGGGAGACGCAGCGTATTGGATCCTATGTTATTGCGAACAAATATTCTTTTGAAGTTGTCATCTATCTTGGCCCCGCCGTGAACACTCAAAACGATGTCAGCCTGGAGATAAAGCGAAGACTCTTGCTAATAGGTGGTACTATGGTCTCAGTAAGCAATTGAGTAGTAGATACCTCTCTCGCCCGACAAAACTGACACTCTACAAGACGCTCATCTTACCCGTGCTACTTTACGGCGCAGAAGCATGGGTTGTGTCGCAGACTGATGCAGCCACGCTTGGGGTGTTTGAGAGAAAAATTCTTCGCAAAATCTTCGGTCCTGTTCACGTCGGCGACGACTACCGTATTCGAATGAACCACGAACTGTACGAGCTCTACGCTGACATTGACATAGTCAAGCGCATCACTATCCAACGTCTGCGCTGGCTGGGACATGTTGTGCGTATGGACGAAGAAGCTCCGGCGAAAAAGGTGTTTGATGCGGAAGCCGCTGGGCGACGACGAAAAGGAAGACCATGCCTCCGATGGAAAGACCAAACCGAGGAAACCCTATCCACGCTTGGTGTGACTGATTGGAGAAGGCGCGCGCGAAGCAGAGGCGCCTGGAGAGAGCTTTTGAGGTCGGCCGTAACCCGGTAACGGGTTGTTATGGCCACCCAAGTACGTAAGTACAATGATGAATAACATACTGTGAAATAGATATCTGTGAAATAACAGCCATTACCAAGCAGATTTTGTTCATCGATTGTAATCTAAGCTTTCATCGATCTCATAGACTTTCTATCGCCTCCAGAATACATGATTTTTAACATGGCGGTGTATGATTCGTTACATTACCGAGTATGTAAGCTTTTCAATGCCTGACCGAGTATCAAACTCACGCACTTAGAGTCAAGAGCTCACAACGTAAACCATTTGCCCACGTTGTCAGTTGTGTTACAGGTATCTATTTCACACTATGTTATTCATTATTGTGATTTTGAAAATTTTTTTTAATGCATTACGTCTTCGCTTACCTCATCAAGCATGTTTTCTCCATCTAATTATAATATATAATCAATGATTACAAATTGTAAAAATGGTAATGAATGGTCACAAAAACTGCTGGGTATGGTCAATTGGGTAGTGTTGTGAGCTCATAACTTATAGTGCATGAGTTCGATACTTGGTCAGCCAGTTTTTAAATATTTTTTTATATCGATGAAAAGTTTATATACTTAGTAATGCAAAGAATCATACACTACTTTTGCTATGACAACGCCGTGTTAAAAATCATGTATTCTGGAGGCGATAGAAAGCCTATGAGATATATGAAAGTTTAGATTCACCGATAGTAACCTATGATGTTCTACTCAAATATATATTTTTTTACTAGCAGATGCCCGCGACTTTGTACGCGCAGCCTGTTTTTCTGCGAAAGCAAACAATTTACTTTTTTTAAAAAGAACTACTATCAATTTTGGATTCTTCTTCACAGATTTAGAGTTCTTGTTGTTTTCTCTTCTATAAATATTCCATTGCATTGCCATGTGATAGACAAAAACAAAGCACACTCACAAACTAACACATTCAATTAGCCTTTTACACATTATCACACATGTTGTCCAACATCAATGTTCGATAATGTGAACTCTAGGAACGACCGCTTGACACTCATGTTGGATGGATTCAAAAATTGTTGATTTTCCTGCTGGCTTGTCCAAACATGCAACCTGTGTAAGCTGACTGTCAAGCCTAGTGAACATTTTTCATTTTAAAGCCATTTAGGATAGCATGTGTGTTTTCTATGTGTGAACGTACTGTAGTTTTTTTTTTCATTGTTCACAAATTCCGCGTTGCTGCGTTGACAAATTGAGAATGAGAGCGAGAGTAAAATTCTGTTTTTTGTCTTCCATTGCGTTGCCATATAAAAACAAAACGCACACACACTAACTAACACACTAACTTGCCATTAAACGATTTGTTACGCTAACATGCATCTTTCTATGTGTGAAATTAATTTTTTTAGCAATTTTAAAACTTTAATATTTAACAGGAATATCGTGATAATTTTAATTCTATGTTGGAACCAAGCTTCTAAGAAAGATGACTAAAAAAATTTGATCAAAATTGATTCAGTAGATTTTGCGCGAATCCCATTCATCGAAAACGGCAATCATTTTATTTATATAGATTTAAAAAAGTCGAATATATTAAGTTTTTTGCAGTTATTATGTTAATTCAATTAAAGTGACTAATTTTTAAGGATTAATGGAAAACAAAACAAGTTGATAAAACATTTATGTAGGTATGTAAAATAAAATAATAATCAGTCAATTTTTTAAATTTAAAGACTAAATAAATCTTTGAAGGCACGTTTGTTTTTTAGTCCAGCAATAAATTTGGCAAAATGATCTTTGGCAAGCATTTGCTTAAATTCCGTGTTAACCGTAACCTGAAATTGAAAAATATACAGAAGTACAATAGGCGCATTAGCGACAGTTACAAGGTACTTAAAGGAACCCCTACGTTAAGAGTGAAATAAAGTTATAAAAAACATCTCTAACTTACGTATTCGTCACGTTTAGCCTCCATTTCTTTTTCTACACTTGATAGGGAAAACAAAGTTCGTCTTTTTATACCCTACACCGAGGGTATATTCACTTTGTCTCTCCGTTTGTAACACATCGAAGGGGGCGCGGCAGGTATGGAAAAGTAGATATATTCTTGATCAGCGTCAGCACCTGAGTGAATTTAGCGATGTCTGTCTGTCTGTCTGTCTGTCTGTCTGTCTGTCTGTCTGTCTGTCTGTCTGTCTGTCTGTCTGTCTGTCTGTCTGTCTGTCTGTCTGTCTGTCGGTCTGTCTGTCTGTCTGTCTGTCTGTCTGTCTGTCTGTCTGTCTGTCTGTCTGTCTGGGCGTGGCACAGCATTAAATTTTATCATTTATACCACCATATCTTGTAAGCCGTTCAAGATATTGCGATGAAATTTGGTACACGGATACATATCAAATATATCTTGGATTGAGATAACAGTGGGCGGAATCGAAAAAGTGGACGTGACACTTTTCAACTGTTAAAAATTCTGATTCCATATATCTCAAAATTGGCACAAACGATACACAAAATACAAGCTAAGCCACTTTACTGAAAAAACTCGTTGAAGGGCGTGGCACCGCCCACAATATTTATAAACGTTATATTAAGAGAACTACCAACGTAATCGTTATGAAATTTAGTGAGGTAGATATACTTGCTATAAGATCTCTTATTACACAAATTTGGTCCAATAGTACCTGTGGGCGTGGCACCTCCCATATAAGCAAAAAACGTTTATTGTTATAGATAGTGTGCTATGAGAGTAATCTTCATTAAATTTGGTGTATAGATGTCAGTTACTATAGGCTTTAAAAATAAATGAATTTTGACAGAATTGCATCAGTGTGCGTGGCACTTTCCATGTCAACATAAATTTGTTAGCGCTGTTTTAAGTGAACTATTGCAGCAATTGCTATGAAATTTAATGAAAGTGATTCAGTTGCTATAGAGTATATCTGAATCAAAAGTGGCTGAAATAGCACCAGTGGGCGTGGCACCTCCCATACAAATAAAATACGGTAAGTGGCATATTTATCGAAATATGTGAGCAATCATACTAATATTTGGTGTTAGGGGTTTGCTTATGAAAAGCTATTTCTGGATCAAAACCGTGCTGGATTTTACCAGTGGGTGTGTCACCGCCCTAAGTTTTAAGTTTAACTGCGGCATATGTCGCAAACTATACAAGCTATTGTGCTAAAATTTAATATGAGGATGTCGATCACGAATATAATTTATTGAACCAAAAGTGGGCGGAATTGGAGAAGTGGGCGTGGAATATTTCAAATTTTTCACTTCTATTCGATTTTTTGCAACGTTTTCCATATTCTTTCGACTTTTTCAACCCTTTAACTTTTTCCAATATATCCTATATGTATTTGTTCGACGTTTTCAACCTCTTTCAACTTTCTTCAAAAGTTTCTTTATTTTTCGACTTTTTCATCAATTTGAATTGTTTCAAATTTTTTCACCTCTTTCAATTTTTTTTAGAGTTTTTCAACCTCACTCATATTTTTTCAACATTTTGCATATATTTTCGACTTTTTCAACCTCTGTCAACCTTTCTAACATTTCACATTTTTTCGACTTATTTAACCTCTTCAACGTCTTCTTAACATTTGATGAAAATGTACTTTCAGTGCAGTGTAGAGTATGTGAGTTTCGGCCTGGCCGAAGATAACAACACCTTAACTTGTTTTCCTTAGTAAGGTTCTTAACCATGACATTGGTTGCAGCCTGCGATTTAATTAGGCTTTCTAACAGCATTTTGCAGCCTTGATTCTGCAAAGAAGATTTACATTAAAAGATACATAACTGATATTAAATAAAAACTGAAAATGATGCTTACTGGTTAAGGACTCTACTTCATTTTTTAAAGCAGTACAAGAAGCACAAATGTTATCTGTAAATGAGATGGTAGACGGTATATGCACTTTTTCAATATAAAAGTAATTTTATCTTACGTGGTATTTCATTTTGATTTTGAAACGTTGTTGCAGTTGTAAAGGTTATCTTTTCCATTTTGTTTGTTCTGTGAAATTCAAATTGAAGAGTTCTAATAATCTAAAATTGAATAAGTTTGGGTTAAACTTTATTAGTACGGGAGGCAGCGTTGAAAATGACATAATCATTTCATCCCGTTTGGTTCCTATTTTGATTTATTACTTTCGGGAAGCAATATTATGATGAAAGTGTTTTATTAATGGTGGGGCTAGTAATGAGATTTTAACATTTTTTCTACTCGTGGCTTGCTTTCCGAGTTATTAAGCGAAGTTTTTTTTTCAGCCTCTCATAACCACCTCCAACATTATTCTATAGACTGACGCTTATTTCGATTATTAGCCATATTCTACCTCCTGGGCTGTATGTTAATCAGCTCTTGTGTACAAAATTCGAATATTCAAAAATGATGAACCTAACCTGAAATTTCCTTCAATTATTTCTTCCATGGTACTTTCTGAATCAGATACAAAATACAGCAATTCATACGCGAGACTTAATTATTGCGCACTTCAATTTTTCTCAAGAATGATAGATACATTCATTCATGAATTTTTCTGATACTTAAAAAACTAAAAGCAACAATCAAATACATACATGAAAAGTCAAAAATGTTTAAAATAATTTGGAATTTTATGAACGTACAAACTTTGATAGTGTGTTTATGCATTACACATTCGCTTACCATATCATGCATGTTTTCTCCTTATAAGTACATATAATATATGAAATCAATGATTACAAATCGTAAAAATGGTAATGCATGGTCCCAAAAACTGCTGGGTTTTTAAATAAAAAATATATGTATTTTCGTTTAATTTTATTTCAAGTCTTTTGCTGTTTTTTCGAAAAACTTCTACATTTTTTGTTTGATTTCCAGAAAATTATACTTAAAATTAATAATTTTTGTATGGAACTTTTTAGTCATTTATACAACCAACATGACAAAGATAACAACTGGATCAATTTAACCTGGTAATTGGTGACATATGTTTCGGCTATTACCACGTATATACATATTTATATGCATATACATAGCCTCATCAGACCAGTTTTGGTTAAGTTGTACTGAGAATCGAACACCCGACCGTATGCATTTTTGAATTGCGACGGCCGCTCTAACACTTGAGCTATTGAGTATGTGACCTTGATGTGTACAAAGTGCGTGTTTCTTTTGATTTCGCACGTATTGTTCCATTTTTCTTGTTATCTTTCTGAGTTATGTTCAGTTGACATAGCTCTTTTTAAGCTTATTTGGCCTATACATGTGCTATGATTTTATAATTATATTTTTCATATAATTTCAAAGTTCTGGAAGATTTGCCAGCTACTTTTTTTAATATTATTGAAAATTTGGCGGGTTCTCCATATTAAGAAGTATATACGTGGTAATAGCCGAAACATTTGTCACCAATTACCAGGTTAAATTGATCCACTTGTTATCTTTGTCATGTTGGTTGTATAAATGACTAAAACGTTCAATACAAAAATTATTAATATAATAATTATTAGTCTCAAAACAAACCAAAAAGTTCTTAATATGGAGAACCCGCCAAATTTTCAATAATAATAAAAAAAGTAGCTGGAAAATCTTCCAGAACTTTGAAATTATATGAAAAATATAATTATAAAATCATAGCACATGTATAGGCCAAATAAGCTTAAAAAGAGCTATGTCAACTGAACATAACTCAGAAAGAAAAAAAGAAAAATGGAACAATACGTGCGAAATCAAAAGAAACACGCACTTTGTACACATCAAGGTCACATACCCAATAGCTCAAGTGTTAGAGCGGCCGTCGCAATTCAAAAATGCATATAGGCTGAGAGCCGGCTGTAGAAAAGTCGAGTGTATAAGATTACAGGATGAGATGTATGCCAAATGATAGAGCTCAATGAGCCTAAATAGAATATCTAGGGTTGCCTTGCCAAAGCCTGTCCCGATGGCCGAAAATGCCCGAATTTTAGCCAATTTTGTTGTTCTAATTAAAACTGTAGTACATAACAGCTTGAAATGTATGCCAAATGATAGAACTCGAAGAGACCTAAGTATAGCACCTGGGATTGTATTGTTAAATCCTGTCCCAAACATGGGTTTTTACCGGTTTTTTGGGTCAATTTTCATTAATGAAGATAGCAGCTTAAAATTCGTGCCAAATGATAGATATCGAAGAGCCTAAATAGAATATATAGGGTTGCCTTGTCGAATCATGTCCTAAACATTATTTGACACCCGTTTTCGGGGTCAACTTTTCTTAAATGAGTGGCAACTCATGTTTGGGACAGGATTCTACAAGGCAACCCTATATATTCTATTAACGCTCTTCGATATCTATCATTTGGCACAAATTTCAAGCTGTTATCTTCATTAATGAAAATTGACCTAAAAAACCGGTGAAAACCCATGTTTGGGACAGGATTCAACAATGCAATTCCAGGTATTATAATTAGGCCTCTTCGAGTTCTATCATTTGGCATTCATTTTGAGCTGTTATGTACTACAGTTTTAATTAGAACAATAAAATTGGCTAAAATTCGGGCATTTTCGGCCATCGGGACAGGCTTTGGCAAGGCAACCCTAGATATTCTATTTAGGCTCGTCGAGCTCTATCATTTGGCATGCATCCCATCCTGTAATCTTATGCACTCGACTTTTCTACAGCCGGCTCTTGGACTAATACGGTCGGGTGTTCGATTCTCAGTACAACTTAACCAAAACTGGTCTGATGAGGCTATGTATATGCATATAAATATGTATATACGTGGTAATAGCCGAAACATATGTCACCAATTACCAGGTTAAATTGATCCACTTGTTATCTTTGTCATGTTGGTTGTATAAATGACTAAAAAGTTCAATACAAAAATTATTAATATAATAATTATTAGTCTCAAAACAAACCAAAAAATATACTTAAAATATTTGCAAAAAATAGTCTTTCATTTTTAATCTTAAAAATATGAAAATGAAAGATTTTTTCATTCAAATGAAGCAATTGAAATTTAGTGATTTTAAAAAAAAAAACTCAAAAAGTCAGTTCTTTTGGACTTTGAGCGCTTGTAACTCCATCAAATCTGTGACGAACCTTCTGGCCGGGGTCTTAGCTCGCCGGTGTCCAAGGTTCGGTTACAGAAAATTTGTATTTTGCAGGTTGGCTATTTTTTTTTTAAATTTTAAATAAAAAAACGCGGATGGTTTCAGTTTGGGTTAATTTCTTTAATTCAGGAAAATTTAATTTTTATATTAAATGTAACGTCCAATTTGCTAAGATTCATAGATTATAAATAAAAATATAAATTTTGTGATACTTATGATAGATATACCCTGGCGCTGCTCGCGGACCGCTGTTTTGTCAACTGGGGAAAATTGTTTCTCTCTTTTCTTTTCAGTCTCCTGCGACGCTACTTTGTATTTTTTTCAGTTTGCCTACTCTGTCCCTCCTCTAAAATTGTACGTGCGTTGGTTTTTGAGCTGACTGCGTCCTAACGTGTGAGTGCCTCAGTAAACCGAAAGCACACTCAAACGTTTGAAATTAGCCGAAACCTTCACACGCAACTCCTGTGCTGTGAGAGCGAAGCTTGGCAGAGCGACTGTGTTAAGTTCTAGCAGCCAAGTACCCCGGTAAACCGAAGCGTACTTGTATGATCGAACGTTGCAACGAATGCTACACCGAAACCTAACTTCTGCCTATGCGACCACTGAGCTAAAACACTTGTGCGTTGGTTTTGAACTGACTGCGTTCTAGCGCATGAGTGCCCCAGTAAACCGAAAGCACACTCATGCGTTTGAAATTAGCCGAAACCTTCACACGCAACTCCTATGCTGTGAGAGTGAAGCTTGGCAGAGCGACGGTGCTAAGTTCTAGCAGCCAAGTACCCCGGTAAACCGAAGCGTACTTGTATGATCGAACGTTGCAACGAATGCTACACCGAAACCTAACTTCTGCCTATGCGACCACTGAGCTAAAACACTTGTGCGTTGGTTTTGAACTGACTGCGTTCTAGCGCATGAGTGCCCCAGTAAACCGAAAGCACACTCATGCGTTTGAAGTTAGCCGAAACCTTCACACGCAACTCCTATGCTGTGAGAGTGAAGCTTGGCAGAGCGACGGTGCTAAGTTCTAGCAGCCAAGTACCCCGGTAAACCGAAGCGTACTTGTATGATTGAACGTTGCCACGACCGCTAAGCCGAAATCCAACCACTATGCCCAACTCCTACGCTATGCTAGCAGCTGCCTATGCTTGTTTCTTGTGCACTCAAGTACCTCGGAAAACCGAAAGCATACTCGAATGCCAACACTGCTGAAAAGAAATAGATAATGGATTAGTACTATATGTTACCACTTGTAGAGAGATGATGTTGTGTTTACTGCGGCGGACCCCGGTTGACTGTCCAAAATTATGATCTGCATTCAACACCTAAACTTTTGCTGGTGTCGATTGCATCAGCTGGTTCTAGTTTTCTGTCACAACAGCTGTTTCGGTTGGTGGTGCCAGATAGTTTGATAACTTAACCTAGTGTCTTAACTACTAATATACGTCCTTATGCCAACTTCAATGATTAGTTGATCACATGCGTGTTTTGTTTTCTTTCCATAAATATAATGAGTATTTAACGAATATTTAAACCAAAAATAAATGACGATGTTAGTTGCGGGTTACGGTGCGTTAGCCTTTTGAGGATGGAAACGAGTGTCAGCGACTTCCATCCTCACACTCTCCTCTTACTTCGGGGGTGGCCGAGTTATCTTAGAGCTTCAGCTTCAGGTACCTTCCTGTGGGAAACGCCTCAACCAATGTGCGCAGCTTGGTAATGGTGGTAGTGTCCAACTGGCTCAAATCTTTATCAGCCAATCTATCCTGTGTTCCGTCAGCGACGCTGCAACGGTTGTAGGAATTGGTGGCGACGGCGGAACTGATTAAGCTGCTGGGGAAAACTGGGTCTTTGCCAGCGTGGCTGTGGTTTACCACTCTGGATAAGCGAATCCTCGAAGCTGGGAAGACCCTTGCTTGCCATTTTCACGGTAGTGTTTCACTGGGTTGTTCTGATGTGACTGTGGATAAAATAACAATTATCAATTTGGTTCTACAAATATTCATGGCGAATGGGAATAATGTAAGAGTTAAAAAGGAATGTTTAAGTATAGAAAGGTTTTATTTCACTCAAGTGGGCTGTTCGGATGGTTTTGTCACCGTCATTTTTTAGTTTCAGTATCACAGCTGAGGTAAAACTCAACACTGTATACGGCCCTGCGTACTTAGGGGCAAGCTTTGCCGCGAAGCTATCTATAGCCTTAGATAGTGGGTGTTGTCTAACCAATACGGAATCCCCAACTTTTGGTTTCCATTGCCGTCTCCTGAGGTTGTAGTGTCTTGCCTGATTTTGCGCTGCCTTAGCCAAATTATGCTTTACGATTTCGAATACTTCTTGAAGTTGTATTGCTCGAGACTCTGGTGTTTGCGATGTCCTTCCTGTACCTGGAGTGACCTCATCGTAAAGTGCCTGTGGTAGCCGTGGCTCTCGTCCTTGCGTTAAAAATGCGGCGCTGTAACCGGTGGTTTCCGAAGTGCTGGTATTTATGGCCAATGTTATTTCTGGTAAGAGCTCGTCCCAGGTTTTCTGCTCGTTGTTGGCCAACTGGGCTATCATTGTCTTTACGGTCCTATTCATCCTTTCTGTAGGGTTTTCCTGTGGCGTATAGGGCGCAGTAAAACGCTGTTGTACTCCGATCTGCTGGAGATATCCTTTGACGATTCGGCTAGTGAATTGCGTACCATTGTCCGTCACGAGAGTTTTTGGAACTCCGTACCTGGCGAGAATTCTTTCGCGGAAACCCTTCACTACACTGTCAGCGGTAGCTTTCATTAGCGGCACCAATTCGGTCCATTTTGAAAAACGGTCGAAAAACACCAGCAGCATTGTATGTCCATGTTTGGATCGTGGAAGTGGTCCAATAAAGTCGGCGCACACTGTTGACCAAGGTTCGTCTGGGATAGTTATTAACATTTCACCAGCAGGTGCTTGTTGGCTAACCTTATAACGTTGACATGATTCACAACATCTCACATAGCGACTTACGTCACGGAACATGCCGGGCCAATAATAGCGGTTGGCTATTCGGGCTATTGTTTTGCGGATGCCGAGGTGACCAGCACTGGGACTGTCATGGTTTTCCGTCATGATTCGCTTTCGAAGGGGCGTTGCCACACACAACTTCCATTGAGCGCAATCTTCGTCTCCTGGAACTCCGGGTAAATGAAGTTATAATTGGCCACCAACCTCCGCGAAGTCTGGGAATTTTTCTGGTTGGTTTCGAATCTCAGTCCTCTTTTTCTGTAACCAAGCGCATTCCATGTCGACGTTATTGGTGACCGTGGCCATTTGACAAATCTCTTGAGGTTGTCGCGACAATGCATCGGCCACCACGTTACTCTTTCCCTTGCGATACTGAATGGTAAACTGATATTGTTGTAGTTCCAGGGCCCAACGTGCTATTCGCCCTGCAGGACTCTCTATGGAGTTCAACCATCGGTGATCGGTGATGACTATGAATTGATAGCCTTCCAAGTACGGTCGCATTTTCCGGATGCCCCAAACAATGGCTAAACATTCCTTTTCTGTTGGGGAGTAGTTCTTCTCGGCTTTATTCAAACTTCGACTCGCGTAAGCGATCACTCGCTCTCCCTCATCGGTGACTTGCGTGAGCACGGCTCCGAGGCCCGCATCGCTGGCGTCTGTCTGCAAAGTGAAGGTTTGATTGAAATCCGGGCATGCCAAGATTGGTGCTTCAGTCAATTTTTGTTTTAATATCTCAAATGCTTCTTGCTGTTCCGCTCCCCATTTCCAATGTTTACCCTTCCGTAATAGTGACGTTAGCGGTTGCACTATCGCAGCGAATTCGGGTACAAAGCGACGGTACCAAGATGCAACTCCTAAAAATCGCCGTACCCCTCGTATGTTTTGCGGTGGTTCTAAGTCACGGATGGCTGCGACCTTCTCCGGGTCCGTGTGAATACCTTCCCCGCTGACAACGTGGCCCAAATATTTGATGCTGGTTTTAAAAAACTCGCATTTTTCGGGGTTAATCCGGAGATTCGCTGCTCTTAATCGTTTCAGGACTTCCCGCAAATTTTCCAAGTGTTCCTCAAATGTTGAGCCGGTTACCACGATGTCATCCAGGTAGGCGAACGCGAATGGCTCCATTTCTGCCCCAATGACTCGGTCGAGGGCACGCTGAAAGGTAGCGGGAGCCGAGTGAAGCCCAAACGGCATGACTCGCCATTGAAGGAGGCCACGGCCCGGGACTGTAAATGCTGTAAACTTTTTGCTGGCGACTTCCATCGGTATTTGCCAGTAACCGTCCTTCAAATCTAGGCTACTAACGTACTTTGCATTTCTCAGCCTATCCAGGATGTGTGTGATCCGAGGCAACGGATAGGCATCTGGGACGGATCTACTGTTTAGCTGACGGTAGTCAATGCAAAGCCGCCAAGCGCCAGTTTTCTTACGTACCAATACGATGGGTGCGCTGTATGGGCTGTGTGACGGCTCGATACATCCTTTGGATAATAATTTATCTATTTCTTCGTCGATGAGTGCTTGCATTGCGGGATTACGCGGTATGTACCTTTGTTTGACGGGACGGTCATCCATCAGGACTATTCTGTGTGACGTTATATGCGTCACCCCTTTTAAGACATTAAATTTTGGGAGTTCCTCAGCTAAAAAATTGTTAATTATCTGTTGGGTGTTACTACTCTGTGGCTCTGCTGGGTTTTCTGCTGATGGCACTGTGGACTCTGCTGATGACACTGTGGACTCTGTCGTTGTTCCGGTGGTGGGCTCTGCCGTTTGTGAGGTGGTGGGCTCTGCCGTTGGTGCGGTGGTGGGCTCTGCCGTTGGTACGGTGGTGGGCTCTGTTGATGGTAAGACCGGAAGCTCTGCCGATGGTGGTGATTTTACTTCTCGTAGTGGACTCCAAATTTGGCTCTGCTGTTGTGTTTTATTATCACTCTGATTTGATCTCTGTAGACTGCTTTGGTACTTTTGATGAATTTTCCGCTGACGGTACCGCCGCGGCTTCAGTTGGTGTGATGGTGCATCTGGTAGCGAATTCTGTTGTAACTTTTTGTAGGCTTCTTGTGGTTGCTGTGGAAAATTGTTTGTCAATCGACTTGTGGTAGGGTGCACGTTGCTAACCATGTTTCTTTTGGGTTGAGCTGGTGCAGTTTTTTCCAAGGTGATTAAGTCTCCTCCCATTGTGATTGTGAAACCACTTTGAGTGAGAAAATCGAGTCCTAGAACCACGTCATCCGTAGCGTCAGGCATGATGATAAATTGGAAATTTTCATTGCGGTTACCATATTGAACTCTTGTTTGTATCGCGTAGTTCAACTCTCGGGCCGACCCATCCGCTAATATGACCTCACCTTCATATGCCACTCGCGTTGCCCTATTACCGATTAAGTTTACCAATGATTCTCGGACGAAACTTGCTGTCGCTCCTGTGTCGATTGTTGCTGACACCTCCTCTCCACCAACAATAATGTTGGCGTAAGCTCGCCTGCAGTAAAGTTTGGTGTGATCTACAGTTGCAGGGGGGAATTTCCTGGAGCGCTGCCTCCCCCTAGCTCTGGGCGGCCTCCATCCTCGTTTCCCGGTGAACGACAGCAGCCTATGGTGCGGACCCCTATTTTGCCACAAATCCAGCAGAATAGCCTTTGCAGGCCCCGACACTCCCTCACAACATGACCATCTAGACCACAGCGCCGGCAAGCCGTTTGAACGTTGATTCGCTCAACTCTGGTTGGTTCCATCCAGCGGTGCTGCTCAGGTTGGTTGCTTGGTGATGTAGGACGTGAAGGCTCTCTTTCTTGAATGCACTCCAGATCTTCTGCCAAAGTGATTAGCTCTGTTAGCGTAGAAAAATCTCTGCGCTTTATGTACCACTGGTATTCTGGTAAAGAATTTCGGAAGATACGCTCAAGTCGCTGTGTTTCCGTAAAGCGCGCGTGACGCATCATAGTTTGTAGAACCAGAATGTAGTTCTTAAATTTTTCCCGTGGCCGCTGGCATCTTTTCCTGATTTCGTCGTCTAGAGTCTCAAAATATCGAGGCGGCAAGAAGAAATTCAAAAAGCTCGACTTAAACGCTGTCCAGGTGGTCCAATGTTCGTTATTATTGCGGAACCAGGTTAGAGATTTATCCCGTAATAATTCTGGCATCGTTCGTAATAGGTGATCTATGTCTAATCCATAGACTTGGGTCAGCTCTTCTATCCGTTCAATAAACATCAGAGGATCTCTGCCCCCATCGTATGTAACGGCCCACTTTCGAACCTGCTCCATGATCATTGGGTTATAGCTCAAGTGCCCATGGGACATAGCATATGGTCCACGTTGTTGTATTACGATTGGGTCGTGGCTGACGGCTCCCTGTAGAACTTGCATCGTGTCGGTATGAGTTTCTGGCTTTCTTTCCGCCGTTTGATTTTCTTCAGTGGACGTATTTTCAGTTTTTGCCACCCCTTGGCCTGGTGACGGCGCTCGCTTGTGTCGAGTCTGGAGATCTAAAAGCCGCTGTTTTCTTTCTTCGGAATGTTCTTCTTCCGCCAGATATGCCCGGAACCGCTTCCGTATCTCATCCAGGGTGCCATGTGACTCGAGACCAAATTCCTCGCAGTAGGCCACCAGCTCCTCTTTTTTAAGCCCATGGGTCCAAGAAACGTTTAACATTTTTGTGCGCGATTTTTTCTTTCTTGCAGAGATTTAGATTAAATTTTATTTGAATAATTTAGATTTCACGGAGTAATATATTGGACTGCACTGGTAGAGAGATTTTTATAAAATATGCATGTATGTATTTTTAACAAAAAAACAATAAGTTCTGCCGTCTGTCTGTCCTAGCAACCAAAAATATATATTGTCTTCTTTGGAAAACGCTTTACTGTTAGAGCTAAATGTGTTATATTTTTTTTTTTTAAAGGGAACGGTTCACTGTCCGAGCACTAGTTTTATTTGAAAAAAATTATATTATTTTTTTTTGTAATTAAGTTTGCTTGTTGGGTTTTAGAAATTATCTTCTACGGGTGTACTGCGTTAAGGTTGCTCGCTTCACTCGCGTTTTTTTTTCCTAGAATTTTAGTTCCGTTAGATTTCCGCTGTATATACCAGAATAATTTCTTTACCGTTTTAGAACACAAAGAAACCGCTCAACCGCATTTTATTAGTATAAGTTTTATTAATAGCCAAGGTCCCTGCTCGGGCGCCACTGTGACGAACCTTCTGGCCGGGGTCTTAGCTCGCCGATGTCCAAGGTTCGGTTACAGAAAATTTGTATTTTGCAGGTTGGCTATTTTTTCTTTAAATTTTAAATAAAAAAACGCGGATGGTTTCAGTTTGGGTTAATTTCTTTAATTCAGGAAAATTTAATTTTTATATTAAATGTAACGTCCAATTTGCTAAGATTCATAGATTATAAATAAAAATATAAATTTTGTGATACTTATGATAGATATACCCTGGCGCTGCTCGCGGACCGCTGTTTTGTCAACTGGGGAAAATTGTTTCTCTCTTTTCTTTTCAGTCTCCTGCGACGCTACTTTGTATTTTTTTCAGTTTGCCTACTCTGTCCCTCCTCTAAAATTGTACGTGCGTTGGTTTTTGAGCTGACTGCGTCCTAACGTGTGAGTGCCTCAGTAAACCGAAAGCACACTCAAACGTTTGAAATTAGCCGAAACCTTCACACGCAACTCCTGTGCTGTGAGAGCGAAGCTTGGCAGAGCGACTGTGTTAAGTTCTAGCAGCCAAGTACCCCGGTAAACCGAAGCGTACTTGTATGATCGAACGTTGCAACGAATGCTACACCGAAACCTAACTTCTGCCTATACGACCACTGAGCTAAAACACTTGTGCGTTGGTTTTGAACTGACTGCGTTCTAGCGCATGAGTGCCCCAGTAAACCGAAAGCACACTCATGCGTTTGAAGTTAGCCGAAACCTTCACACGCAACTCCTATGCTGTGAGAGTGAAGCTTGGCAGAGCGACGGTGCTAAGTTCTAGCAGCCAAGTACCCCGGTAAACCGAAGCGTACTTGTATGATCGAACGTTGCAACGAATGCTACACCGAAACCTAACTTCTGCCTATGCGACCACTGAGCTAAAACACTTGTGCGTTGGTTTTGAACTGACTGCGTTCTAGCGCATGAGTGCCCCAGTAAACCGAAAGCACACTCATGCGTTTGAAGTTAGCCGAAACCTTCACACGCAACTCCTATGCTGTGAGAGTGAAGCTTGGCAGAGCGACGGTGCTAAGTTCTAGCAGCCAAGTACCCCGGTTAACCGAAGCGTACTTGTATGATTGAACGTTGCCACAACAGCTAAGCCGAAATCCAACCACTATGCCCAACTCCTACGCTATGCTAGCAGCTGCCTATGCTTGTTTCTTGTGCACTCAAGTACCTCGGAAAACCGAAAGCATACTCGAATGCCAACACTGCTGAAAAGAAATAGATAATGGATTAGTACTATATGTTACCACTTGTAGAGAGATGATGTTGTGTTTACTGCGGCGGACCCCGGTTGACTGTCCAAAATTATGATCTGCATTCAACACCTAAACTTTTGCTGGTGTCGATTGCATCAGCTGGTTCTAGTTTTCTGTCACAACAGCTGTTTCGGTTGGTGGTGCCAGATAGTTTGATAACTTAACCTAGTGTCTTAACTACTAATATACGTCCTTATGCCAACTTCAATGATTAGTTGATCACATGCGTGTTTTGTTTTCTTTCCATAAATATAATGAGTATTTAACGAATATTTAAACCAAAAATAAATGACGATGTTAGTTGCGGGTTACGGTGCGTTAGCCTTTTGAGGATGGAAACGAGTGTCAGCGACTTCCATCCTCACAAATCTTATCCGATTCAGAGAAGATTGTTAGAAAGGGAATATAAATATCTTTTCAGTACTGAAAAAAGTTTTTGAGTCGAAATAATATTCATGGTGATATGGCCAAATAAATGAAAAAAGTGCAAAAAACGATTCTTAAGAAGAAAAAAAAATGGTTGCCATTTTTGGAATCTACGCCCCAAAATACATAGAAAAAAGTCTATGAGAAACCAGATCTCGAGATGAATCCCAAATTTGTAAACTAGTGTAAAATACGCGCGAAAGTAAGACTGCCGCACTACATAAATTTATTTATTTCTTATGGTAATAATAGTTTTTCATTAAAAAAAAACGATTTCGATAGGAAATTTGACGTTAACATGATGGTTATATTAAAAATTTGATACAATGTGGGAAAAATTGTTAGAAAGATAGAATTGTTTTAAAGATATAAATTGTTTATAACAATATTAATTTGTTAATAGTTTTGTAATAAATAACTTTTTTTTTTAGTTCGTTCTCTTAATTTTAAAATGAAAATAAAATCAATTTTCTAACCTTAACAGAACCGGAGTAATGAATTTTTGAAAGTGAGTCTCCATGCCAAAAATCACGAAATTTTCAAAATTTTAAATTCGTTCTAATTTGTAAAAAGAAATTAAAAAAAATCCGCGAACACGTATCTCTTCTTTTTCGATACAGAACCCATAAAAAAAATTTCAGCCAAATAAAATTCGTTCGGTTTGTAAAATAACGTCCCCACGTCAAAATCAGACCTTGAAACTCTTATACTTTTATTCAAATAGTTTTCAAAATAAAAGTTTCTTAAAACTTTTTTGTTATAAAAGTTTTTATAAACTTTCTTCAAAAACTTTTATTGAATAAAAGTTTTTCCAAAAAACTTTTTCAAAAAACTTTTTCATAAAAGTTTTTCTGAAAAACTTTTTATTAATAAAAGTTTTTTTTAAAAGTTTTTTTTGACTTTTATTAATAAAAGTTTTTTTTAAAAGTTTTTTTTGACTTTTATTAATAAAAGTTTTTTTTAAAAGTTTTTTTTTAACTTATATTTTTGACAGTCACATGCAAAGAGTTTTTTTGACTTATATTTTTCAAAAGGCGAAAATAAAAGTTCTTTTTTGTATGAAAAAACGAGGAAAAACCTAAAATAATATCTTAGATCACTAAGCAAAAAATTTCGAAGGAGAACACTTAGGATTATTGATAGTAAAATCCAAAAGAAAATACTTAACATATTTCTGAAAAGAAAAAAAAGTATGATAATTATGCACTTATAATTTTAAAAAACTTGTGCTCAACTCATCAATGGGAAAAGGCCGAAAATGGTTTTTGGGAGTGACAGGGGAGGTTCCCGACCAACCAAAAGAGGTGTTTTAGACCCATTTTTTGAAAAAAATTTTGTTGCTCGAATCGATGGGAAAAGGCCGAAAATGGGCTTTGAAGGTGACAAGTGAGGTCCCCGACCCTCCTAAAAGGGTTTTTTGAACCCATTTTTCGAAAAAAACTTTTATTGCACGAATCGATGGGATAAGGCCGAAAACGGATTTTAAAGGTGACAAGTTAGGTCACCGACCCCCTTAAAAGGGGTTTTTGGACCCATTTTTCGAAAAAAAAATTTTGTTGCACGAATCGACGGGAAAAGGCCGAAAATAGATTTTGGATTTCAAATGAAAAAATGATGTTATGTCGAAGAAGATGTTTTAAGAAACATTTTTACAAATTAAAATAAAAACTTAAATTTAATTAAAATTATAAAAAAAAAGTGTACAGTTATTTATGGAATGTTCTATGTGTATATTATGCCATACGGCTTCATGTTTAATTAAATAAAAGTTGCGTTACAATAAGTGTTTAAGATGAGAAATAGGTAGATGAAATTGAATAGCATTGAGATTATTTTAGTTAATTTGTTGATTTCAACATCATTCCTGTATTGAAGATTTATGAACGAATTCAAAATATGTTCCGAAAAACAGTCCGTCAAAAGGTATTTAAAAGAGGAAGTGACTTACTTTACATTGTTTTTCTAAGTTAAACAAAGTTTCTTTTGTTCATTCAAAATTATACCGCAAGAAAAAATGTAACCTTATTTCCTTATTTCTTAACGATTTGTCACCAACCTTTTTATTGTGTCAGAAAAGCGTTGGCTTTTTTTTTTTTTTTTTTGTTCTGCATATTATTACTAAATCAAAACTCTTGTGGGTGAAATGAATAGATTAAAAACTTCGATTTGCAGGTAGTTTCGATTTCTGAATATTTCGAAAACAAAAAAAAATAGAATATGTGAAACTTTTTATTTCCCGTTCCGTTACGCAAATTCCTTAAGTTTTTCTTGTTGATATGAAAATTGATTCTAAAGCGACAATTCACTAAGATTTTAGTTTACCGAAACAAAAAGCAATACGCTCAAAATAAATTTTGAAAAAAGTATGCAGCACAGTAAACGGTGTCTTCGAATAATTAAATATTCGAAAAGCAATATTTCCTTTGGTGAATACCTAATATGCTTTTGATATATTTTTTTACCTCAAAAAATCAATTTTCGGCTGTAACGTTGTTTGCATAAAATGGGTCCAAACAGGTCGGGGACCTCTCTTGTCACCTTAAAAATCCATTTTTGGCCTTTGCCCATCGATTCGTGTAGTAAATTTTTTTTAGAAAAATGGGTCCAAAAAACCCTTTTAAGAGGGTCGAGGATCTCTTCCATTACTGTAAAAATCCATTTTTGACATTTTCCCATCAAATCGTGCAACAAAATCTTTTTCGAAAAATGGGTCCAAAAAAACCATTTAGGGGGATCGGAGACCTCACTTGTCACTTCCAAAATCCATTTTCGGCATTTCCCCATCGATTTGTGCAATTATATTTTTTTCGAAAAATGCGTCAAAAAAACCCTTTTAGGAGGGTCGGGGAACTCACTTGTCACTTCCAAAATTCATTTTCGGCCTTTTCCCACCGATTCATGCAATTATATTTTTCTAAAAAAATGGGTCCAAAAAACCCTTTTAGGAGGGTCGTGGAACTCTTTTGTCACTTCCAAAATCCATTTTCGGCCTTTTCCCATCGATTCGTGCAGTAAATTTTTTTTCAAAAAATGGGTCAAAAAACCCTTTTAGGAGGGTCGGATAACTTTCGGGTCCAAAAAACCCTTTTAGGGGGGTCGGGGACCTCACTTGTCACCTTCAAAGCCCGTTTTCGGCCTTTTCCCATCGACTCGTGCAATAAAATATTTATCAAAAAATGGGTCCAAAACACCTATTTAGGTGGGTCGGGAACCTCAACTGTCACTCCCAAAAACCATTTCGGCCTTTTCCAATTGATGCGTTGAGCACAATTTTTTTAAAAATATAAGTGCGTAATTATCATAATTTTTTTTCTTTTCAGAAATATGTTAAGTATTTACCTTTGGATTTTACTATCAAGTGTTCTCCTTCGAAATTTTTTGCTTAGCGATCCAAGATATTATTTTAGGATTTTCCTCGTTTTTTCATACAAAAAAAAACTTTTATTTTCGTCTTTTGAAAAATAAAAGTCAAAAAAAACTCTTTGCATGTGACTGTTAAAAATATAAGATAAAAAAAAACTTTTAAAAAAATTTTTATTAATAAAAGTCAAAAAAGCTTTTAAAAAAAACTTTTATTAATAAAAGTTTTTTTTTGACTTTTTGAAATATAAGTTTAAAAAACCTTTAACTTTTATCTTCGGATATAAAAGTTTTAAGGAAACTTTTACTTTTATTTCACAAATATAAAAGTTTTCTTTTACCTAAAAAAAACTTTTATAAAAGTTTATTTCAAGCTCTGGTCAAAATTCGTTCGGTTTGAAAAATAACATCCCCCCGAAAAGTCAT
This sequence comes from Tricholauxania praeusta, assembly GCA_949775025.1. NCBI lineage: Eukaryota > Metazoa > Arthropoda > Insecta > Diptera > Lauxaniidae > Tricholauxania > Tricholauxania praeusta. The sequence continues at coordinate 93,937,258 of OX459029.1, read as the reverse complement.
CACTACACCATCGGGCCCACCCCGAACGAAAATTCTGGCTACGCCACTGGAATCAGCCATACATCTTTTTAACAGCAAGCTAGTGTCAGCTGCTCTTCATGCAACTCCTGTGCAATCTGTAACAACCCATAAAAGGCAACGTCTCAACTCTTCTCACATAGAACGTTTAAAAGGAAAAAAGACGACTCAGGCGACAATGGTAAGAGGTTAGGTCACCCACACTTAAACATAAGCTAACATTAGCCAAAATTGAATTAAGAAAGGTCCTACGAGAAGAGTCTTCCAACTACTCTTTATGGAAGGCCATAAAGGGTATGAAAAAACCAACTGACTTAGATTCCCCTATAAGACTAAGCAATGGTCACTGGGCTAGAAGTAATGAAGAAAAAGGCAAAGCTTTTTCTCACCATCTTAAGCATGTATTTCCGTCAAATCCTAATCGGAACAGCTTTGAAATACCACAAGAACCTCATAACACGAGACAAATTTTGTTTAGCTTCACAACTAAAGATGTTCAATCTTTTATACGAACTCAAATGAACAAGAAGAAAGCATCAGCTCATGACTTGATGCTGATTGAATTGCCTTGTTGTGCAGTCAGACACTTAACCATACTTTATAATGCTATCATTCGATTGCGCCACTACATAAAAGTATCATTATATCGGCCAATAAGCTTGCTTCCTATCACATCAAAACTCTTTGAAAAGATGCTGCTTTCAAAAATTATGCCCCACTTGAATAAAGTCAGCATAATACCCTTACATCAATTTGGCTTTGGAAAAAAAACACGGAATTATAGAGCAAGTTTATAGGATAGATGAACAAATAAAAAAGCTTTTGACAAGGTGTGGCACGAAGTACTACAACATAGAATAAAAAAATTACTTCCAAAAAATACCCATGCTTTACTATGGTCCTACCTTACAGGACGACAGCTCCGAGTAAAATACAAAGACTACATTTCAAAGATGTAGAAATTTTTGGAGGTGTACCACAAGGTAGTGTACTTGGCCCAATTCTTTACCTTATTTACACTTATGACCAGGCCTGGATTAACCTTACAAGCAGAGTAGGCACGTGCCTAGGGCGGCAAATATTGGCGGAAACTTTGAAAAAAATTGATTCATTTTATTGATTGAAAAACTTTTCAAATTTAGTTTTCATTTTGCTAGTGTTTTTCGTTTTTGGTTTTTTTTTTGGTCATCAAAAAATTTAACATAAATGAAAAAAAAAATAAATATTTTTTTTAATAAATGAACAAGTTTTGAGAAGGGGTGGCGGCAAATTTCCGGGCCTGCTTATGACTTTCCAACAAACAACTTTATGCTTACTTCTACTTTTGCTGATGACACTGGAATTTCCTCTTGTCACGCAGACCCTTGTACTGCGTCACATACCCTCGATGAACATATGCGTCACGTTGAAACATGGCTTTTAAACTGGCAAATAAATGTAAATGAGCAAAAAAGTACACATGCAACTTTTACAATTGATGAAAAGACTTGTCCCACAGTTTGTCTAAATAACACCGCAATACCTCAGAGCGCTGAAGTTAAATACTTAGGTATGTACCTTGACATATGGCTTACTTGAAAAGCTCATATTGAAAAGAAAAAAATACAAATGAAGTTGAAATTATCAAGCATTAATTGGCTTTTGCATAAGCATTCAAAACTCAGTCTTGAGTATAAAGTTCCTTTGTATAAAGCTATTATTATACCTTTATGGTCATACGTTTTCCAACTGTGGGGCAACGCAAGCGCATCAAATTTAGAGCTGTTTCAGAGGTCTCAGTCAAAAATACTTCGAACTATTTCAGGTGCACCATGGTATGTCAAGAATATTAAGCAGATGCAGGAAGACAAAAAGCGAATATATTAACAAAAATTGCTGCAACATCCGAACATACTGGCTAGGAACCTACTCCTCACATTGAATACGTCTCGACTGAAGAGACAGGACTTACCACCCTTGTAGGCATTTTGTAAACCCATAATGGGAACTCTTCAACAACTCCGGACAGCAATGGTTTTGAAAAGTAAAACACTCTATTAGTTTTTTAAGATACGCATAGTTATTGTTAGTCTCCAAGCGAGTTGTTACAATAAATACATAAAAAGTTAAAAAAAAAAAATATTTTTTTTTGTTTATTAAAGACCAATAATGCTTATACAAAAAAAAAAAACTATTCAAGCAAGAAAATTAAATGTGCACTAGAATCTGCGCGCCGATTAGACGTGCCGCACTACATAAATTAATTTATTTCTAATAGTAATAATAGTTTGCCCATTGAAAAAAATATGTTTTCGACAGGAAATTTGACATAGAACACGATGGTCATATTAAAAATTTGATACTGGATTTGAGAAAATGTTAAAAATCGATTTAAACACTTAAATTGTTTATTACAATGTTAATTTGTAAAAAATTTTTCAAAAATACTTTTTTTAAAGCTTTAAAATGAAAATAAAACAAGTTAAGGTGTTATTTTCGGCCAGGCCGAAACTCACATACCCTACACTGCACTGAAATAACCTTTTAAATAAATGTTGAAAAGACATTGAAGAGGTTGAGTAAGTAAAAAAAAATGTGAAATGTTAGAAAGATTGGCAGAGGTTGGAAAATGTCGAAAATATATGCAAAATGTTGAAAAAAGTAGAGAGATGTTGAAAAACTCTAAAAAAGTTGAAAAAGGTTGAAAATTTTTTAAACAATTCAAAGTTGATGAAAAAGTCGAAAAAATAAAGAAACTTATGAAGGAAGTTGAAAGAGGTTGAAAATGTCGAACAAATACATATAGGATATATTGGAAAAAGTTAAAGGGTTGAAAAAGTCGAAAGAATGTAGAAAATGTTGGAAAAAATCGAATAGAAATGAAAATTTTGAAATATGCCACGCCCACTTCTCCAGTTCCGCCCACTTTTGGTACAATAAATTATATTCGCGATCGACATCCTCATATTAAATTTTAGCTCAATAGCTTGTATAGTTTGCGATATATGCTGCAACAAAAATTCAAAATTTAGGGCGGTGGCACACCCACTGGTACAATCCAGCCCGGTTTTGATCCAGAAATAGCTTTCCATAATCAAACCCCTAACATCAAATTTTAGTATGATTGCTCACATATTTCGATAAATATGCCACTTACCGTATTTTATTTGTATGGGAGGTGCCAATAAACGTTTTTTGCTTATATGGGAGGTGCCACGCCTACAGGTACTATTGGACCAAGTTTTTGTAGTAAGCGACCTTATAGCAAGTATATCTGCCTCATTAAATTTTATAACGATTACGTTGTTAGTTCTTTAAATATAACGTTTATAATTATTGTGGGCTGTGCCACGCCCTTCAACGAGTTTTTTCGGTCCAGTAGCTGAGCTTGTATTGATGACTGCTTTCAGCGGTATCATCTCCAAAATTTCTATGGAAATCGTTTGTGCGAATTTTGAGATATACGGAATCAAAATTTTTAACAGTTGAAAAGTGCCACGCCCACTTTTTCGATTCCGCCCACTTTTATCACAATTCAAGATATATTTTATATGTATCCGTTTACCAAATTTAATCGCAATATCTTGAACGGCTTACAAGATATGGTAGTATTAATGATAAAATTTAGGGCTGTGCCACGCCCCTGTATGACCTTTTGGAAACCTGAAACCCAGCCTAATCCTAATTTGGTTCACATGTGCACCAAATCACCAAGTTTCATCAAAATCGCTGAAACTTTTTTCAAAATTGGCCGGGATAAATATACATAGAGTATGGGCGGTAGGCGTGTCTGTCAATCGATTTTGCCCATTTTCAATAGCAAGATGCCTGCAAGAAGATGTGACCTGTGTGTGATAGTTTCATTCAATTAGCTTTCTTGGTTTTCCCGTAAAACTGATTTCAACAGACACCCAGACAGACAGACAGACAGACAGACAGACATACAGACTGACGGACATAGCTAAATCGACTCAGGTGGTGACGCTGATCAAGAATATATATACTTTTCCATACCTGCCACGCCCCCTTCGATGTGTTACAAACGGAGAGACAAAGTGAATATACCCATGGTGTAGGGTACATATAATTAATTTTCTAGCTGTAACAGAACCGGAGTTATGAATTTTTGAAAGTGAGTCTCCAAGCGAATTTAAATTCTCAAAATTTAACCCTCCGTTAGAGTATTAGTCACCCGGGTGACTTCTTTAATTATTATCCAATATTTATTCATGTTCAAATTTACATAGGATGGAATGCGTTTCTGACTTTACTACGATTTAGTTGCAGGGCTTGAGCGAATTTCTTTGCCACTTATCATTCGAAACGCATTGGTGACACTTGCCCACAATCTTATCGCAACCGCTATCATCCAATTGTGGCGCCTCAGAGTCATATTGTGTTTTCAGAGACAATTCATAACCAAGCATGCCGCATATTGCTGAGCTATGATGCAATTTCCCTATAACATGCAGATTTTGCAATCGTCAGAGAATGTTGCACAGTTCTAATTACAACTGGACTAGCTGGTTGTCCTCAGGGTTAGGGTTGTAACGGAGCTCCGCATCCGCATCCGCAAGTGCGGAACTTCCGCTTGATATTGTGCCTCCGCTTCCGCTTCCGCATCCACATTTTGATGAGGTAAATCGGAGTTATAACGGAAGTTATAAAATCAACATAAGAGCTTTTACAAAGTGGAAAATTCTGTGTTTAAGCTAATTTACATTTTATTGTTTTGTGATGGGGTAGATTCGTAAGATATGGTTATGGGTACAACCTAGTAATAATTTCGTTTACACAGATTTCGAAAGTAGTCCATTTCAAAAACATCGTTTTAAATTATCGCCCTCTAAGTATATTGAAATATTGAACGCTTTTCTCTCGAATTCACTTTTTTCATACGGTGCTAGTAGTCTTTTCTCCAAAATTACTGAGCCGATCCTTATGGAATTTTATCAACATATTCGTCACATTCATGGGTATCGTATGAACTAAAATTGTGTCAAAATATTGATTTTTTTTTTTCAAACAGAAATTACCCATAAAATCCTTATTTTTCCAACATTTTTTTTTTTGGTTAGAAACAAAAATTATGGAAATATGACCAAATAAATGAAAAAAGTTCAAAAAACTTATTTTTGGGGAATAACTCGAAAACCTTTCTTAAGTGAAAAAAATGGTGGGCATTTCTAGAACTTATGACTCAAAATACATTAATAAAGTATGTGAGAAGCTATACTTCTTTTGTTTAAACTAGTGATACATATAATTCCATCATAAAAAACAAATATAAAATTTTCAAAATTCGAAAAAAATTAAAAAAATTGTCAACACATTTTGAACTACAGCTTAAAAGTTGCGTAATATAGAGTAGAATTTTGAGAAAGTTTTTAAGAAAAATCAAAGGTGTCGCACTTTTCGAAAATGTCGATTTTAATCTTTAAACGTTAATAACTAACTGATTATTACTGCGATTAATTTTTTTTATTTTTCGAATAAAGGACTGGTGTGCTTGTTGCTTTTAATACGTACTAAAATATATCAAAAAATTAGCTAAATCGAAAAGGGTCGGGCCAAAACCTCGGTGATTTGGCATTGAACGCCCCATATATATTATTTCAAATGAATTAAAAAAAACATTGTTCGTGTATTTCAAAAGTGTATTTATTGATCCTGAAAAGAATTAAAATACGAGTGATATCTCCTAATGAGGGTTGCATAATAAATTCTGAAAAATAGCTTCTTCAGCTGCAAATCTAGGATGCCTACTAGTGTTCATTTAACACTAATACTAAATTTTAAATATTTTCAAATTGTTTTTCCACCTCCGCTTCCGCTTCCGTTAAAACTCCGCATCCGCGGAGATCAATTTCTGAACTCCGCATCCGCCTCCGCATAGATGACTTCCGTTACAACCCTACTCAGGGTATATAATGTAAGCGGCAAGGGCAGCGATGTTGACAGAGTCATGGGCCAGAGTTAGGGGTGGCAATCCCAGAGCTTTTTTGAGTTTCGGGATTTTCGGGATCGAAGTTTCCAATCCCGGGATTGATAGTTCTAGTAAATGCATACAGAACTACAAAAAAAAAACGAGAAGTTTATACTATTGTATATATAAAATTAAAATTGCTTTATTTCACAGCGTAACAATGAAGAATAAGAACGCAAGATAATAGAAAAAATAATAGTGTTAATACATCTAAATCACATTTACTAAGTTTGACTAGTAGAAGATAGCCACTATTAAAAGGAGATGATAGAGGATAATCAAGCATTTATGACCAAACTATCAATTTCATTTTTACATTTACAAATTCGTGTACCACATTTTGTACTTGATTAATACTTTATTACCTTCTTCAAATGTGACAGTAATGGCATTTAGTGGCACCGAAAGGTTCGCTTTCAGTAGACGCACCCATAAGTGTGCTTCACTTAAGTTGTCAAAATCTTTACATGATGATTTCAGAAAAAAAGCTTCAGTCAAAAGTTTAATTATATCTTAGAACTTAAGTTTTGGTAGGTCTAGGTATGGGTCAAAACGTCAATGTCAAACCAAGGTCGGCTGTGGTTTTTTTTTTTGAAGACAAACCTATATTTTTTGTTGCAGATTTGTATTTTATTATAAGAAATAGATATGTTTTGCTAATGTTGTTTTTCTTTTGCATTTTTAATAGTTCCGCTATTGATAAAAATAATTTTAGTCCAAATAGGTCTGTTTGTTAACTGAAAAAAATTTTGAATTTGTACAAATTTGTAACAATTGTTACTGGATTGTGTTTGTTAACAAAAAATATCCAGTAACGAGAGAGGCAGTGAGAGAATAAAGTGACAATTTGTTGCGAGAGAGCCTGCTCGTTTTTATTGAATAAAATTTTACCTTTACATTTTTCAAAAAGAAAAACATACGATTTTGACGATTGTCAATATTTTTTCATAAATAAAAAAGCAAATTGTTTTGAAAAACTTACTGTTCAACCTAAATTAGAGCGTTGGGCGTTGACTTTGCCAGCGCTACGCTTTTGAGTTCAGCGCTTAACCTAAATAAGAGCGTAGCGTTAAATGTCATGTGGAGTTTATTTGTTTACTGTTTGTGATAGAAAACAAAAATCAACACAATAAAATAAAAAATTAACTGCCAACGCTCTGTCAAAATTGGAAAATCGAATACGCTGGCGTTAGAGCGTTGCTTATTTCGGTTGGCTTCATATAAAATGTATGTGCATGAGAAAGTTTTGACAGTTAAACTACGCTGGCGCTCTAATTTAGGTTGAACAGTTAAATATTTTTTTTCGATTGTCAGTTTGTACGAATTTTTACTGGATTGTGTTTGCTTACTTTTATGAAAATTTTTTTCTATGTGAGCAAATACTTTCTTACTCTCTAAAATTTCTTTACTGGATAATTGTTACTGGGAAAGTAAACAAACACACTTAATATCACATTTTATAATTTTTCTCATGAACTATGAATTTTCAATACAGATCGCACTTAGTAAAAAATTCTTAAAATTAGTCAAAGTATTAAAAAAGATATTTTGTTTTTTGCTATGTGACATTTTTAATAAGAAAATCTTAAACAAAAAATTGCTACAATAAAAAAAAAATATTTTTAATCAATTTAAGGTTCAGACACAATTGAAGTGCATTTTGCAGGTTGTTGCAATATGTTTCATGCACATCAAATGTATTGAAAACAATTATTTTGCAGATTTTGTACTTAAATATGTCATATAAAAGAATATTTATTATATAATATAAAATTTTTTCTAATCCCGAAAATCCCGGGATTGTCTCTTTGTAATCCCGGGATTACTTTAGCCTATATTTAGAGCAAATCCCGGGATCCCGGGATTGCCACCCCTAGCCAGCGTCTGGTTCCACGTTTATTTATTTATTTGATGATGAGCCTTTGAAATTACAAAGTTTCATAGTTTGAAAAACAATAATTCAATAAGAATAACAGAAAAAACTTATAACTAAACTAATTTAGAAACAAAGTATTTTGAGCGTTTTTAAACGAATTTTTTATCAAATAAAAATCAATGTTTATATTATCTGCTATTAAGGAATTATACAATGATAAAGCTCTAGTTATTGGCTCATTTATAGCATATTGAGTTCTATGAATTTGTAAGTAGAACGGAAAAAAATGTCGCAAAGACCTTGCAGGAACATTAAAGGAAATAAGTATGTTGCAATAGTGGCGGACTCAAGTCAAGCTTACCTGAAATAAGATCATGAATAAAAACCAGAGACTGGATTTTACGCCTTATTTCAAGAGTTTTAAAGACAACAAGCAAACACCGCGAATCATAAGAAGGCAAACTGTTTCAAAATTTAAAGAACGTAGCGCAAACCTAGTAAAGGATTTTTGAATATTTTCCAATCTAAAGGAATGGGTAGAAAAGTAAGGATTCCATATAAAGGAAGCATATTCCAATCTTGACCTTACAAATGAAGTATACAAGGCCTTAAAAGTATGAGGATCAGAGAATTCAGAACTATTTCTACGTATAAAAGCAAGTAATGAATAAGCTTTTGGTATAATATAATTCAAATGTTCAACAAAAGTGAACTTAGAATCAAAAATAACGCCTAAATCACGAACTGAATTAACCGTCTGTAGAGGTAAGCCATCAATTGAATAGGAAGTAATTACAGCCCTATCTGGCTTTGAGAAAGTAATTGACGAGCATTTGGAAATATTCAATGGCAAACAGTTAAGTTTACTCCAAGCAAAAACATTATTAATGTCCTGCTGTAATAAAACAGAGTCATTTATGCTAGATATTTTGGAAAAAATTTTTAAGTCGTCAGCATAGAGTAAAAATCTAGCCGAATGAAAGCAATTACTTATATCATTAGTAAATAATATAAATAAAAGTGGACCAAGGATACTACCTTGCGGAACTCCAGATGAAGCCACAAACTGGTAGGATTTAATATTGTTTATTTCTACAAAACAGACTCTATCACATAAATAAGATTTTATCCACAACTGAAAGGAGGAAGGACAACCCATTACTGCTAACTTAGCAATTAAAGCATTATGGCAAACCTTGTCAAAAGCTTTAGAGAAGTCAGTGTAGATACCATCAGAATAGTTTAACCTTAATAATACTGTCAAATACCTTTGAGACATTTGGAAGCTTAGAAATTGGCCTATAATTAGAAATATCATTTTTAATACCATTTTATTCAAAAGTATAGATGCAATACCATCAATATCAATTTTTACTGAAATCTTCATTGATGATATAACATTAAAAACATCAAGTTCAGAAATTGACATAGAACCAATGTCTAGACAAGAATCTATATTTTGTAGTTATATGACCAATATTTTTTAATTGTATATTGTGACCGAAAAAGCCCAAGTATACGGACATACATATATTCAAGAATCTATATTATTTAATATTTGTTGGCTGAAAAGAGATTTACCATCAAAATTCGACATAAAATAATCAGCAAAAAGTTTAACAGTAGATTCAACCGTAGAAGATTAAACCCCATTAAACTTAATAGATGTAGGAATTCCTGATCCATGTTTTTTGGACTTAATAAAGTTCCAAAATGATTTAGGATTATTTTTAAAATCATTCTAAAATCGTAAAATATATTGCTTATAGAGGAATTTATTCAAGAAATTAAATTCTCTCATATAATGAATATATTTTAGTTTATATTGCACATCATTTGTAGACTTATATAAGTTTATAAACTTATTGCGCAAATTTTTTAACTTTTTAAGTCCTTTTGTGTACCAAGGTAACTTGTACACTTTATTGAGCAAGCGAGGAATATGCTCATTACAAATTGAGAGTAATTCAGCTTTGAAAGTATCAAAACACTTCGCAACATTATTAGTTAGAAACAAAAAACTCCAATCTAACTGACCAAACATTCTACTTAAACTATCGAAATCGCACAGTTTAAAATTAAATAAATTATTGGCTGGATAAAACTTTGTAAGTTCGTAAAACTCAAATTCAATAACTAGAACAGTATGGTGCGAATCAGCTTGAGCAATTGGACAGTGACATTCAGACAAAAAGCATTATATTTTTGGAAACAAAGACTAAATCAAAAATCTGCTTAATTTATTCGCAAGTGAGTTAAATTGAACTAAATCGATGCTATATAAACTGTCAATAAAATTAATTTCATATGATTTATTAATATTAAATGGCATCAATTCATTATCAACATACTTCCATACAATTTTACTTAAGTTAAAATCACAAATGACACACAGATGATCTACGGAGCTATTGTTAAGAGATGATTGCAAGGAGATTATGTTATCAACATGATCGGAATAAATATCATCTACACTGTTAGGAGGAATGTATGAAGCACAATGAATAGTTTGGGGTTGTTTGGTCCATTGTATCGACGCTTTCAAAATATAGAATAAAACAGTGAAAAGAGTTAATGAAGCCTCCTTTTTTCTTGTTATAATCCAAGATAATTATCGGTTTGCGAACTTCGAAGTTTATGACTACAGCCTTAGTCATGTGCATGGTTGAAAACAAGGCCACCGATTCATTTCTCCTAGTCATATATGATACCAATGTTACGTTCTCTCGAAATGTAAATGTATTATTTCCAACCGGATCTTTCCGCTTGCACATTAGCTCTGCAGGGATAAATCTTTTATTCCGGCGCATTGTACCGATCATGCTCAATTTCTTCTTCACAAGCTCTTCTGCTAGCGCCAATGTGGTAAAAAATTATCCATTGTGTTATTTTGCTAGGAATTTTTCCCATATTTAACCAGTCACAAAACAACTATATCACCAAGTCCTTTGCCTCGGGCTTCATCCGGTAGCTTTCCTCAATAGAATTCTCTTTGGAGCGTATAGTGAGTTCTCGAGTCAGCAGACCAATTTATTTTTATATCGTATTTGTTTGGCTTAGATGGAATGTACTGCCGAAAAGGACACTGGCCGATAAATGTTTTGCAAATTCAAATTCATTTTCAAATTTTATTATCGACACTGTTATAACGAACTTTTAATGTATGTGCATTATTTATACTCACTCAACATTCGTTATAATAGACAAAAATATAACAATAAATCAACTAGATTTTTGGAAATAGCTAACAAGGTTTTCGGCAATATCTCACGTGTATTTTGCCTATCAATCTTATGCCTATTAACTTTTGGGTTATACACATTAGGGGACGTTCATAAATTACGTGAGTTACAAATGGGGGGAAGGGGTCCGGAAAAGTCTCACCAAGGGGGACGAGGGGTTAATAAAAATTTCACGTGAACTTTTATAGCAGAGACTATACATTATAATAGCAGATTACATTTAAAAATTATAAGGCAAGTAAGTCCTTTGTAAGGGCGGGGGGGGGGGAGGTGGGGGGTGGCTCTCGTCTGAGCTCACTAAATCTCACCAAAGGAAGGGGGAGGTCCGAATTTTCAAAAAAACACCTCACGTAATTAATGGACAACCCCTTACGTACATTTTTTAATTAGTCACCCGGGTGTCTAATACTCAAACGACCGATTAAAAATTCTTCAATAAACGATGGGTTAAATTCGCTCTAAAAAATGTTTTCAAAAAAATCCTTGAATCCTCTTCTTTTTCGATACAGAACCCATGAAAAAATTTTCAGCCAAATCAAAACTGCATAGTCCGAAAAATGTTTGGCTTGTAAAATACCGTCCCATATAGGCTTAAAAAAGCGGTTAGGCTTTTTTCTATACATACTTCCTTATATGTGTACAGTAGTGCACAAAGTAAAATGTAACTAGGGCTGGGAAAACATCGATAGACTATCGATAGCTGCCGATATCGGTCACTATCGATGGTTTTTTACTGTAAACGATAGCGTCGGTAACGAAAATTACTTTTTTTAGCGTGGCAATTCAACAGTGAATTTCCTTGTGTGAAAAAGTTTAAATAAAATTAATAAATAATTGAAAATTGTACTGAATTGAATTCTTAATTAATTGTGCGACCGAGTATATAAATTTTGATTTTATACAAAATGGAAAGCCATCCCGAACCTGGGATGTCTCATGGAGAGGATATGATGAAGGTGTTGAAGCCTGTTGGCACATGCCGAACCAGGTAAGTGTTGCTTTCACAATGAAATACACTTAATTCTCTTTTTATGTGAATTTTTAAGTAGTTTTTATTTATTTTGTTGGATTGCACAGTTTTCTTAGTATGCATTTCAAAATTGTTGAATTACGAAGTTCAACAATTTTGTCGAAAATTTGAAGCACATTTTCTTAATAATGACCCGAATCCTGAAAGGGCATTTAAGTTGCAGAGTAGTCGTGAGCTGAGTAGTTGCATTTCTGGGTACTTGCAAATTCATAAAAAATTACAAAAGAAGTCGCAAAGTTTAATAACTGGTTTTGGAACAGGTTTACTTTAGCTCCCATGCTCGAATCTTTTTTTGTTATTGTTTTGTTTTACCCCATAAAATGAAAGTAAAAATAGCAAAAAAAAGTGTCGTTGCGGATATATCTTTTGTAAAAATCCTTATAAGTTGGTAACCACTGAATGGATATCAAAATTATGGCTGTCATAAGAAAGATAATTTAATGGTCCACAATAATGGTGAGTAAAACTTTAAAATCTAGCCCATAATTTCGGAGATTTGAAGATTTTTCTGAAATTTTGACCATTTATAATTTGGTGCAGAAATGAACAATTGGTTTGGTGGTAGTCATTGGAATGCGTGGAATCAGCACCTTTGAGTGAGTTTAATTTGGTTATAGTTCTTGTCTTCTATATATTTCTCATTCATCTGTATCAAATAGTTGCAGAGATATAAAAAATTTTAGTCGTTTCTCATTTTGGAGGAGTGGGACTACTCATTTTTTCATTGAATCTTACTTTTGCTTCTCTTTTGTGTTTAGGTACATAACAAGTTTCATTTATCTGCGTCAAATAGTTTATTAGTTATGATCGTGGCTGGGCAAAACGTACCGCGCGCGGTACTGCGGCAGAATGAGAATAACTTTTCATATACGTATATAAAGCAGAGAGCGTAAAATTTAATTCAGTTTGCTTTAAAAAGCGAACAAAGCACAACTACACATGCATTGAAGAACATTGAAGCGAAATACGCGTGTAGTGGTGCCCAGCTCTGGTTATGATCATAGGTGGGCACAAGTTCTTCTGCAAGTTCTAACGAGAGCGTAATTGAGAGTAACGGGAGAGCATTTGTGTATACGTATACAAATGTGAGCGCACAACAACGATTCAATTCTACTTCAGCGGAGTGGAATTTCATATGGTTGTTGTACCACCACATGGAAACAAAATGTGCATGCATGTTAGTGCCCACCATTGATAAGCTAAGAACCTTTCACAAGCTATAAGAAACATATGTAGCAAATTTTATCCGTCTTCAAATATTTGCTGAGATATAATAACTACAATAAATAGTTGATTTTATCTCATATTGGAGGCGTGGCACCGCTCATTTTTTCATTAACTATTTTTTTTTGGGTTTCTTAAATATTTTTTCGTTATTCTTGGGTCTAATGTTGTGTAAATTGTTGAAATGTTTTAAAAAGAGGGGATTTACATGCGAGTGACTGTGAGTCATTATGTGGTACTTAACGTAATAAAATAACGTGGTACGAATAGGGTTAATTGACTTTGATCACTATGTAATTTGTGGTGACTTTAATGTCAACCTACTCTTAAATGACAACATCTCAGATAGGTTTTGTGATCTAGTAAGTGCCGCTGGATTATCTGTCATAAACTCTTTAATGCCCACCCGATTTGCTAATAATGCATGCCCTAGTCTATTAGACATGTTCATTACAACAATCTGGCAACACTGAATTGCTTATTTTTGATCAACTTCAATTTATTTCTGATCATGACTGAATATTTTGTACTTTAAATATAAATTAAGGTCGCAATGCGGATCCAAAAACTATTTCCTACCATGACTAACTGTATTGATACAAATAAGCTCTTTGATGATGTAATGCAGGTAAACTGGTGTGAATGCTACTTTTATAGCTCTGTAGACCAACGGTTGGATTTTTTTTACAAATAAGTTTCGAAGACTTATTAATTTGAATTTTCCTGTTAAGACTTTTCGTGTGAAAGCAAATGCCTGCTCTTGGTTTACTCCTCGCTTCAATTTGCTGCTTAAAGTAAGAAATAAATTGCATGCAAAATAGAAAAGAAATCCTTCAAATGGAAACTGGGAAGTTGATAAGTGTGCACGAAATACAGCTGTCTCGACTATAAGGCAGTCAAAAAAAGAATATTTCCGCTGCAAGCTGAACACATCGCTTCCTACTAAACAATTGTGGAAGAATATAAAGCAATTTGGTATCCACAGGATTGAAAGAATGGAGTGCAATGTCGACCCTGATGTTTTGAATAATTCAAATGGTGGTGAGCCTTTCTCATACAATTCATACTCCTCATCCAACTCTTTTGAATTTCGCGTTGTGGATGAATTTGAAGTGTTTAAGGGCATCATGAAGGTTAAATCAAACGCAGTGGGTGAGGATGAAATTGCTATTAAATTTATTTCTTTCTTTCCTTCCAATAACACACATTATAAATCATTACATTACAACTTCCTGCTTTCCAAAAATGTGGAAAAAAGCTATAGTGATACCTGTTCCTAAAAAATCATCTGCATCTTCTCCTACTGATTTTAGACCTACCAGCATACTGTCAACCTTATGCAAGATTTTTGAAGGACTTTTATGTGAACAAGTTACTGAACACCTGCATAGAAATGAACTGCTATCTCCTTTGCAATCGGGTTTTCGTGCTGGACATAGTTGTACAACTGCCATGTTAAAAATTTCTGATGATGTTCGCATTGCTTTTGATCTTAATCAAATAACCTTACTTTGTCTTTTAGATCTATCTAACTTGTGTGAAGTTAGCGCCGGGCGAAGAACCGAAAATTAAATTTTTTGCGGCGAAAATGTTAACTTAACAGAACGTTAACATTCAATCGTATTTTTTTATGCATAAATGTTAATATAGTCACGATGTGACAGCTTGCCATCGAACTTAACCGCGCTCGTTTCACATGTGTCTATAGCGTATTGGGTAAGCCACTGCATTTTAAAGCAAGTGGATAGGGGGTTCCAGACTTGACACAACGAAATTTTTTTTTTTTTGATATTGAATATCAATTATTTTTTCATGATGCCTAATGGTAAATTTTTTTTTGTTTTTTTTTTTTACATTGAAAAGTTGTTTTATGCCGCTGTATTAGATTAGGGGCTTTCTATTATTTACGTGAGGTGTTTTTTTGAAATTCGGACACCCCCCTCCACTAAGTGGATGGTTTAACTAAATTGAATAATCAAAACACAATTTAAGTTCTATACGAAGCTAAAACTTATCACAAACTAATTTTAAACCTATAAATTGACCAAAAATAATTAAATATGAACTGCATTTGTAATAAAAAAGTGGAAAGAGTGATGTGAAAATTGAGTGCTTTGACTGCAAAACTTTATTTCATGGCAGTTGTGTTAATTTATTGCCCTTTGACATTGAGTACTTAAAAAAAGACAAATTATCATGAAGATGCTTTAAATCAGTGGTCGGCAGAGCGCAAATATCAAATATTTTCTCACTCTCAAAAGAGAGAGAAAAGACAAAAGCACCAATCACTGTAAAAAATGCATTTACGTTTTGCTGTTTACGCTACATATGATTTCTCATTTTAGGGGTTGAATTTTAGTTATAAAATGCCTTTTTATATGAAATTTAATTGCCATCCATAAAACTCGCTTGTAGATTAAACGTTGTGTATTGCCGACAAAAATTTTTGTGGAAAAACTATTTATTTTGCCATTTGATTTTAAACATTTTTGCAGTGCATTAACGAAATGAGCAGCTCATTTTGTAGTTTGCTTACTCTCGCTTATTCTCTTCGTTTGCTCGCGAGCCTATGGGGCGCCGACCACTGCTTTAAATGCAGTTCATTGCGCAGAAGCTCTCTTCGTATGGATGATCGTGCTGACCCTGTCTCGCGCTCGCCAACAATTCTATGCCCCAAGGCAATGACTTTGATCAGCACATGGTGTAATAACCAAGGTGGAGTAATTAGGGAGAGCCTCGATTTTCAATCATCTGTCATCCTATTTGCTGTAGTTTTGACATTCATAACATTTCAATTGCCCATTCAGAAAACTTAAGCGCTTTGATAAATTGCAGCGCTTAGGCGTAAGGTCTTGAACATTTTCTGAACGATAGCTGCAAACTACATTAAATCTTAAAAATTTAGTCGATGTGGTTGTTATTGCAAAAACAAAAAAGACTTATTGCTATCATATTAAAGCCTGCTACATTATTTAGCGTAGTTTTTTGTTCGCATCAGAATTTTGAAACTCAACACAAATACCTCTCAGTAAAAAGTTGTTTAAAGCGCTTCAAAAATACTGAAGTTGCTGAACGGGCCAATTAATCAAAACACCGAAGTGTCAAAAAAAATTACGGAACAAGACAATGAAGGACAAGAAACCCAAACTTTTGAGAATTTCGTTTTTAAGTACGCCACCTTGGTTATTACACCATGGATCAGCATAAAGAGAAAGAGTGTAAAACTGTTGATCTGAGGTTAATATACAATGAACTGATTGAACTAAAAAACGAAAACAAAGAATTTTTAACTTCCTTAAATCAAATTAAAATTGAAAATAATTTACTTAAAGATGAAGTGATCACTTGAAGCAAAAAATTAATCTGTTAGAGCAACCGAAACTCTCCAAGACAATGGATATAGTTAATGTGCCTTGCGTTGATAATTCTAATGCTACACAAGTAGCTATGAAAATTATATGTGATGGAGTTGGAGAAGAAATTCAGGAAAACGCTATAGACCAGTGATGGGCACATAGTGGCTCTATTTGCTCTGATTGCCCTCACCGTTATTCGACGCACAAGCAAGCGAAAAAAAATTCGCAGAATTTCAACGGTATCGAGGCACAGCGTTGACTTGAATTCAAATGAAAACAAAAACAAAACACAAAGACATGAGCGACGGCGCACAGTGTTATATTTTGAGAAAAAATGGACAAAATCAAATTCCCGTCGATAACAATGCCCAAAAAAAACGAGGTCGGTCTCATTCGAAAGGTGATTTCATGCTTTTTTTAGAAAAATTGTCCCGAATCGAGATCCCAGCTTTGGGCATTTCTCAGAAATGCCCAAAATATGGTCTTTTTCACTTTTAGACAGTTTTTCCCAATTTTAGTACAATTTTGACTCGTATACATATCCGATGATAATTTATTTTGAAAGTCGAGAGTATATATATATATATTTATATATCTTTTAAAACTAATTCGTTATAAAAAAAAAATTTTTTTTCGTATTATAACTAAAAAAATGACAAAAATTGTCATTTTTTTCATTTTTTTAGTTATAATACGAAAAAAAATTTTTTTTTTTATAACGAATTAGTTTTAAAAGATATATAAATATATATATATATACTCTCGACTTTCAAAATAAATTATCATCGGATATGTATACGAGTCAAAATTGTACTAAAATTGGGAAAAACTGTCTAAAAGTGAAAAAGACCATATTTTGGGCATTTCTGAGAAATGCCCAAAGCTGGGATCTCGATTCGGGACAATTTTTCTAAAAAAAGCATGAAATCACCTTTCGAATGAGACCGACCTCGTTTTTTTTGGACATTGTTATCGACGGGAATTTGATTTTGTCCATTTTTTCTCAAAATATAACACTGTGCGGCGCCGCATTGTGTCTTGACGAATGTAGGATTTGTTTTTGTTTGTAGTGCAATTTGGTTTTTTTTTTGTGCTGTTGACGAATTTGGAAATGACAGCAAAAAGACTTTAAAATTTTGTTTGTTGTTGCTTGATGTTGTTGTTAAGCTCTTTTGTTAGATTTCGATGCCCACCACTTTTATAGAGTATTCTGCCGTACTAAGTGAAAAAGGCGTATCTCAAAAAATTTTGTTTCGAGATAATTGATATTTTGTAAATGTCGTTTTATTCTTACTTTCTCTACGAATTTTTCAACTTATTTATGGCATTTTAAATATCATTTTAAGGTTATTTATTTATGACTTACTCAAAATATTGAAATTCCCTGCGTTTATACGCTTTTCATGAGATACGTCTTTTTCGCTTAGTATTTATAGCTTTAAAATGTAGATACGTCTTTTTACTTTAATCTTGCCATATAAACTTTCATACAAAAGATATAATATTTTCCATCTCATAAAATACAGATGATATTAAATAAAAACTAAAATCAAATTATATTTTTAGAAACTATACTATGTATACTAAAATAAAGATTTAAAAAATTAAGCATACATGATTGTTACTTATGAAATCTCAAGCCTTAAAAGAAGGGAGTTTTCTCCAAACGAACATGGTTTTTTCGTTCTTTTCGAAACGAAAACAAACAAGTAATGACAAGAACTTGCAACGACAATGACAACGTGATCCAGTCAAGGAAGCTTTGCGTTTAATTCCCGTTATTTTTTTAATTTTGTTATTCGTATACGAACATAATAATATTTTGCCTTCGTATTTTTGAGATACGTCTAATTCGCTTAGTATGTTGTGATAAAATTGAAATAGAGGAAATTTTCTTAGTAGGTACATTTTTTATATGATTGAACTAAGATACCGGCATTTGGGGCATTTCATTAGACGCGTAATTTCTTAAGCCATACCAATGTACAGTTTTATCAGTGGATTCAACTAGTGCAGATATACTCAAGATCGTCTGCCAAATAAATATGGAGCCATTTACAATTTTATGTATTTACCGTTTACATGAAAATGGGTTAAGCAAAAATGTTTTTTAGAAAGCTTAGATGAACTACTGAAAAATGTAAAAACTAAGAATTTGATAATCATTGATGATCTAAATATTGATTTATTAAAAGTAAATATTGATACTGATAATTCTATGTTTTTGATATCGTCTTATGGATTAAAATCGATTATTAATGAGCCAACGCGCATAACCGATGAAACAAATACTTGCATAAATCATATTTTTGTAATATTTCAAAGAAATATGGCTTACGATATTCACGATGTAGTGATGGATTTTGGGATAACTGATCATTGTTTAATTCAACTTAAAATGGAACAAAAAACCACTACCAAATTTAAAAACTCTATTCCAGTCATTCTTACTCAAAAAATTAGTTTTAAAAAATAAATAGATCTGTTAAAATTTGAAAGGTGGGAAGAAGTGTGCTTTGAGCGACACCTATCGTTAGCCTTTGATCGCTTTTTAAAAATTTTTAAGAAACATATAAGTAAATGCACCACAGTGCAGCCTAGAGGTGCTTCCAAAAAAAGAAGGCTCAAACCGTGGATTTCAGAGGGCTTAGTAAAATTAATTAACAAAAAAATAAATTAAGAAAAATAATGTAAGAGAAAATACCAAAACCCACACTTGAAAAAATACTATCGTAGTCAACAGTCAAAAAACAAATTAGGGGCCGTTCAAGTATTACGTAACGCAATTAGGGGGGGAGGATGGGTCTTGTGAAACGTTACGATGCGTTACAGGGGAGGGGGGGGGGGCTTCGAACAACGCGTTACGTAACATTGTTTTAGAAGTGAAACTACTTTAGCGGGTGGTGATTTGAAATGAGGTGTGTATAATGAAACGCTTTCTTTATGTGTATGCTTATTGAATAGCTACAGCCAAAAAATTTTATTATAATGATAAAAGTTGATGGGATCTAGATAATTTACAGCAATAAATGATATGTTAAATTAAAGCACTTATCAAGCAGAATGTTCTAAAACTATCATCTTCGAGATTGGTTAACCAAAACCAGAGATGTAAGCGTGGAAAGATTTCCTATTTTTCTTATTTATTGCTGTAGCTGTTCTAGATCCCATCAACTTTTATCATTTTAATAAAATATGTTCGTCTCATTTTTCGCCATTTTAACATATTTTAAGCTTAAGCAAATGTTTATTACATTATGTGTGATTTTTATTAAATAACAATATGAACAAGTTAAGGTGTTATCTTCAGTCAGGCCGAAACTCACATACCCTACACTGCACTCAAAGTAGTTACATATATTTCAGTAAAAAAAAACGTTGAAGAGGTTAAATAATTCGAAAAAAGTGTGAAATGTTTAAGAGGTTGAAAATCGATGAAAAAGTCGAAAAAATAAAGAAATTTCATCTCAATATCTTGCACGGTTTACGAGATATGGTGGTATAGAGGTTAAAATTTAGGACTGTGCCACGCGAATCTTTGGAAACTTGAAACCTAGCCTAATCTTAATTTAGTTCAAATGTACACCTAATCACCAAGTTTCATTAAAATCGCTGCATTTTTTTTCAAAATGGGATTGGGCACATATACATAGAGCATGGGCGGTAAGCGTGTCCATGAACCGATTACTCCGTTTTGAATAGCAAGATGCCTGCAAGAAGGTCTGACCTGAGTGTGCTAATTTCATTCAATTAGCTTTCTTGGTTTTTCCGTAAACCTGATTTGAACAGACAGACAGACGGACATAGCTAAATCAACTCAGGTGGTGACGCTGATCAAGAATATATCTATATACTTTTTCATACCTACCACCGCCCTCTTCTATGCGTTACAAACAAAATGACAAAGTGAATATACCCTCGGTGTAGGGTATAATAAAGAAAATAAACAACATACGCATGTATTTCCGGTACTTTTCGCAACATAATTGTGACTTTTAGGTAAATATGGTCACTTGGGTGTTACGTAACGTTTAAGGGGGGGGGGGGGTTACGGCGCGTTACATAGGGGGGAGGGGGGTCAAAAATCTTCGAAAATTGCGTTACGTAATACTTGAACGGCCCCTTTCTTGGTTTTTCCGTAAACCTGATTTGAACAGACAGACAGGCGGACATAGCTAAATCAACTCAGGTGGTGACGCTGATCAAGAATATATCTATGTACTTTTTCATACCTACCACCGCCCTCTTCTATGCGTTACAAACAAAATGACAAAGTGAATATACCCTCGGTGTAGGGTATAATAAAGAAAATAAACAACATACGCATGTATTTCCGGTACTTTTCGAAAATTGCGTTACGTAATACTTGAACGGCACCTTAGCAGAAAACTAAGAACTGCACAGGAAACATAAAGGAAGAATGGAAGGTTGTAAACAATATTCTTAATAAAGAGACAAGTAAAGGAAATATTTCAGAGATTGTAGTCGACAATTCTAAAGTTGAATAATAAGAATTCATGTACCTCTGATGGTATTGCCAACTGCCACTTAAAACGTATTGTGTTCTATATTTCGGACATTTTGAGCTTTTTATAAGAGTATGACATACGAAATTTTTCCAAGTACTCTAAAATCTGTGGAAGTAGTACCTATATTTAAAAAGGGCGATTGAAAACTAATGTGCCAATATAGACCAATCTCGCTACTTTCATCAATTTCCAAACTTTTTGAGAAAATAATGAAAGGCCGTATCTTATTGTTTTTAAATAAAAACAAATTTTTTAGTGATAAGCAGTTTGGTTTTCAAAAAGGCAAATCCACTGAGGATGCTTTATTAAAAGTTACTAATGAAATCTTTGATGGCTCTAATGCAAATCAGACACAAATAGCTCTATTCATAGACATGACAAAAGCGTTTGACATGGTCAACCACAATATTCTCTTAGATAAAACTGACTTTAGAGGGAAAATATATGATTGGCTTGAGTCGTATTTGACAAGGAGGTTTCAGAAAGTTAAAATTAATGAAATTCTGAGTGATGAACTAGATCTCAGCTTAGGTGTACCTCAAGGGTCGGTTTTGGGTCCGATCTTATTCCTAATCTACGTTAATTCAATTTTTAATCAAAACTTTAATAGTAATGTCACTGCCTTTGCAGATGACTTTGCCTTTATTTATTCAAAGAAAACTATTTTTGAAGCTCTCGTTAAGCTGGAAGCGGATTTGCATGTTCTTAGACAATGGTTTGCCAAACACGAACCAATTGTGAGTGACAAAACAAAACTTATGTTTTTTTCTAAAAATACGGAGTCAATTGACAGTAATGTTATTTTTCACTCATCTTCTTGTCAAAAACTGAGTTTAGAGCCACATACGTGTGGTAGAAAAAATTTCTTAAACCGTAAACTATGCAGCTCAGATTGTTTCGTAATAAAATTTGTTGACGAATTCAAATACTTAGGAATTCTAATTGACAAGGGGATGAATTGGAAGCCACATATTGCTCAATTGAAAAGGTATCTTATGTCTGTAACTCGTAAATTCTATTAACTCAAGTATCATGATTCTAAAAAACTGTTGACTACCATATACCATAGCCTTGTAGGCTCAAAACTCCAATATGGCATAGCAAGTTGGGCAGGATCTTACTTTACCGCTCTTGAACCATTAATAACAGCACGAAAACACTTTATCAGAATAATTGCTAAGAAAAACAAAATGACAAACAGCTGGCCATTGTTTTGTAACTTACACATCTTGCCACTTAAACACCTATGTATATGTATATAAGGTACTAAAAATATTTTTCATGCGAAGTGGAAATAGTTCTAACATACCAAGTTAACCAAAAACATCTAGTTAGCATACCATTTTTTAAAAAAACGCACTTTACCAATTTCTTTACCGTAGCAGCACCTACAATTTTTAACCAGTTGCCCTATGAAATAAGATCGTTAACATTTTTATCAAAAAAGTAAAATCTTGGTTATTTACAGTGGATTGTTCATTGATCCAAAGTCTATTTTTAAATGTTGTATAAAATTTTTCTTTTTTCAAAATTATGTACCTTTGCCTTAATTTGCTTGTAAATTCAAATTTATATAATTCTAAAATTGTTTTTAATCATATAATTTTAATAATTCAAATACTGGTTGCCTATGATCGTAACCCTACATGCAGTAATAAATTAATTATTTATCATAAGTCATTCGCCTCTAGTCAGCTCTGGCTATAGAATGACTTTTGTCTTATCTTATTTTGTATTGAAAATTACTTGTAAAAACTATATTGTACAATAAAATAAGATATACTGAATTAATAAAAAAAAGGTTGGTGAGATTTTTATTGATCTCACTCCCACTTGGTGAGGCTTGGTGACCTTTTTCTAGACCCCTTCCCCCCCTATTTTGACTCACGTAATTAATGGGCGTCCCCTAAGTTGCTGCAGTTTCAAATTTTTTCTTTAAATTTATAAAAACAAATGAGAGTATTATTTTCAATAAACAATGAAAAGTTACATTTACTTCAAGTAAACAATTACATACATTTTTCCTGACTTTAACACATCTGATCTATTTTCTCAATAAATACTCAACAAATTTTTTCGCGGAGGGTAACTTTCATATTTTATATTCAATACACTCTGATCCACTCAAAAATATACCTTTGTTTATTTCTTAAAACCTGTACCCTATATACATTTTATATATTTTACTAGATATCCCGGCAGACGTTGTTCTGCCCTTTCCGGTAGGTGGCACGAAGCTGTATGAACTCATGCTATGGAATAAAAAAGCGAATCAGCCCATTTTTAAAGCGAAATCAATTTCTGTCTCTAATCTTTTACATAAAGTATAGTAAAGCAGACTTGGCAGACGTTGATCTGGCCTTACCGCTAGGTGGTGCGATGAGTTTAATTTAAAATAGCTTTTGCGTTTTATATTATTACCAAGTCTCAATCATCTGCATCAAAAAATTTCTGATATATACAAAATGTTGTTTTATTCGCATATGGAAGGTGTGGCACCACCCATTTTATCATTGAAACTTCTTTTTTCCCGTACTTTTAATATATGTATGTATCTAGTCTCATTCATCTGCATCACAAATTTTGGTATTTTCTTATATGCAAAGCGTGGTACTGCACGGTCTTAGCTGTGCCTCTTAATATAAAAGATACCTGGTGTAACTTCCATGTGAATCGATGCAGTGGTCTTTGTGAAAATGCTATTTCAAAAATATTTTTATATGAGGCCCACTCTAAATAAAAGTTTTGTAAGCTTAACTATGCCTCTTAACATAAAAGCTACGTGGTGTAAATTCGGTGTGAATCGATTAACCGGTCTCCGTGAAAATTATATTTTTAAAAAAAAAATTTGTATGAGGGCCACCCTAAATATGCAACCTAAATAAAAGTCTTATAGACCAAAAAATGTCTCTTAATATAAGACTATGACTATGTCTTTTAATATAAAAGACACGTGGTTTAAATTCCATGTGAATCAATGGAGTGGTCTCTGGGAAATTGCTATTTAATATGCACCCTAAATAAAAAATTTTATTCAAATTTTATATAAAACACACGTGGTGTAAATTCGGTGTGAATAGATGTAGTGATCTTTGTGAAAATGCCATTTTAAAAATATTTTTGTATGAGGGCCACCCTAAATAAAAACTTTGTAGGCTTAACTATGCCTCTTAATATAAAAGCTACTTGGTGTAAATTCGGTGTGAATCGATTAACCGGTCTTAGTGAAAATGATTTTTTTAAAAATATATTTGTATGAGGGACACTCTAAATAAAAGTTTTATGGCCAAACAGTGTATCTTAATATAAAAGACACGTGATGTAAATTCCATGTGAATCGATGCAGTGGTCTTTGTGAAAATGCTATTTTAAAAATATTTTTGCATGAGGGCCACCCTAAATATGCACCTTAAATAAAAGTGATATGGGCTTTACTATGTTTCTTAATATAAAAGGCATGTGGTGTTAACTCTATGTTAAAATCTCATTGTGAAAATGCTATTTTAAAAATATTTTGTATAAGGGCCACCCTAAATAAAAGTTTTATGGACTTAACTATGTGTCTTAATATAAAAGACACGAGGTGTAAACTCTATGTTAAGCGATGGACTGGTCATTGTGAAAATGTTACTTAAAAATATCTTGGGTAACGGCCACCCTAAATATGCACCCTAAATAAAAGTTTTGTAGGCTTAACTATGCCTCTTAATATAAAAGCTACTTGGCGTAAATTCGGTGTGAATCGATGAAGTGGTCTTCGTGAAAATGCTATTTTAAAAATATGTTTGTATGAGGGCCACCCCAAATATGCACCTTAAACAAAGTTTTATAGACTGAGCCATGTCTCTTATTATAAAAGCTACGTGGTATCAATTCCATGTGAATCGATGCAGTGGTATTTGTGAAAATGATATTATAAAAAAAATGTGTGTGAGTGCCACCCTAAATATGAACCCTAAATAAAAGTTTTATGGGCTAAACTATGTCTCTTAATATAAAACATACGTTCTGCAAATTCCATGTGAATCGATGGAGTGGTCTTTGGGAAAATTCTATTTTAAAAATATTCTTTTATAACGGTCACCTCAGGCCCGTGCGCAAGGGAGGGGTTTTGGGGTTCAAACCCCCTCCCCCCATTGGGAATTTTCGCACATAGGTTTTTATTGATATTTGAATGAAAAATCAAAAAGGCACAACAATTTTTTTTTTTAAAGTGAAAAATAACTAAAATACCAATAAATCGTCGGAGACCGAGTTTTTAATTTTCAATGCGCGCTTAAGCATAGCTCAGGCATCAATAAAATCAGCATGCGTTTCAATGAAAAGAAGAGAAAACGCCGAGGAAACTTTGGAGAAATTTTTAAAACCGTGAGCAGAATCAGCGAAGAGTATGACATTCAGTTGCGGAAGCCCAGGATTACGTCAAGACAAACTTGTCGCTCTAACGTCCGAACTGACTCAGTTGAAGATTATTTTCGTGTAACAATCAACATAGAATACATTGGTTTGTTTGTGCGACATTTGGAAGATTGGTTTTTGAATCACCGTAATATTTTATGGAATTTTGCCTGCCTCATCCCCAACAAAATGAAAAACTTCAATGAAAATTCATGCACAAATCTATTCGCGCCATATATTTCAATTTTGCATGATAGTTCACGTGACATGCACCCAAAAAAATATACGTTGTCAATTTTACAAAATATGGAAGTTCATTTTACAATTATTTGTCGATTTACGAATTTGAAACCAAATGCAATCACATACACAATTAATTGTAAGTTTTACAGAAAATCCAATCAATTCTACAATAAATTTGCTAAAATTATCTCGATTTCTATTTTTAAAATTCACAGCATGTTGTAATTTTGTGTTGTAAAATTGCTTATAAAATTTTGTGAAATCTATTAAGATAATTGTGAAATTCGCAAATCAAATTTACTTTTGCTGTAGCATCTGCAGAGGCATTCAAATTTACAACATTTGATGTATCTAGCATCTGCAGAGAAGTTGTGAGTGTAAAAAAAGACACTTTTTCGGCTGAAAATTTAGATGAAAAATCTGAAATATTGCTTGACGCGGACGTTTATGTCGTGAAAAAATTTACGTTGTACAAAAGTGGTGCCATTTTTAGCAGGTAAGTTGTACATTTATTTTTTGTTTCGGACATGCGTTATACATATAAAAGATTCGTCTTTTGAAAGGCCACGGAATTACAAAAAGAAGTTTGCTCCTACTTAGACCTGAGGTAATTTTTTGGATGAGCACGGAACTGAGCACCGCACAGTGGGTTGAGGACGTCTATGTTAAGAAACACTATTCACTGTTAAGTGTACAATTGTACTTTCTGTGTAATTCTTAATGTTAATGTATATAATCATATAAATAAACGAACTTTGAAAATTTTTAATTGTATGTATTTTGTTTACGAGTCTAGAGTATTTATCACAGCAAAATGCTGTAAGAACAAAATCTAGCGGATGTTACTTTCACAAATCGAGATGTAGAATTCAAAATAGAAATTGTATTTTTGATAGCAAAAATTATGACTTTTACAATTTGAGCAGTTCAACCAAGAGCAAATTTTGTTTTATAAATAATGCTTTTGCTGTGAAATTTACTAAACGGCTTAGCCTCGCTTAATATACATCGCGATATCAAAATCAAATTGGAAAGAGTTTTTTCAAGTACCTCGCAGAATTAGCTACTTACTACGTAATGTTAACTGAATATCGAATCATGACATAAACACATGAAGAGCTGAGAAGCAAAACCGGCCAAGGTCAAAAAAATGAAAATGTGTGATATTGTAGGAGGGGACGGAAAAATGTTTTTCTACAAGTCTACATACTCTTAATTGTAAAAAAGCTTCAAAAACTTTTGACTGCAATAATTTCTGATAAATTATTTTTATCCAAACGCGACAAGTCCACATTTCCGAAAATCAAAACCCGCCAAGTCCTATTTTTCATTAAAAAAGATTCGGCTTTCATAAATACAAATATTTTTATGTTATTAAAATATGGAAATTATATTGTATACTAAATTAAAATTTCAATCTACATTTATTCAAATGTTCTTAAATCAATGTAATGATGATTTCGAAACCTTTTACTATTATTATTTTTCAAAATCCGCCAAGTCCCAAAGTTTCACTTTCAAAACCAGCCAAGTCCACATTTTTTGTTTCAAAACCCGCCAAGTTCAAAAGCTTTTTTATTAAAGTCCTTATAGATTAGGTCATGTTATGAAAAATCAGGATTTTAATAGCTTTTGACAGCTATTACAATGGATCAATCTACTCTTTTTACTATAGTGAGATTTCAATGGAATACAGTTCTTTTGTATTTCTCTAAAACGCAAAATATGGACTTGGCGGGTTTTGCATCTCAGCTCTTCACATATACATACATATGTATGTATGTATTTAATTATAATTAAATGTCTATATTAAAAGTAAACCATTTTTTGACTTTTTTTATGAACGTAATCTAACATGAAATGTCCGAGTTAGAACCCCCCCATGGATGATTCCTGCGCACGGGCCTGGGTCACCTTAAATATGCACCATAAATAAAAGTTTTGTAGACTTAACTATGTCTCTTAATATAAAAGACACGTGGTGTAGATTTCATGTGAAACGATGGAGTGGTGTTTGTGAAAATGCTATTATAAAAAAAAATTTGTATGAGGGCCATCCTAAATATGCATCTTAAATAAAAGTTTTATTGACTTAACCATGTCTCTTATTATAAAAGCTACGTGGTGTAAATTCCATGTGAATCGATGCAGTGGTATTTGTGAAAATGCTATTATAAAAAAAATGTGTATGAGGGCCACTCTAAATATGCACCCTAAATAAAAGTTTTATTGACTTAACCATGTCTCTTATTATAAAAGCTACGTGGTGTAAATTCCTTGTGAATCGATGCAGTGGTATTTGTGAAAATGCTATTATAAAAAAAATGTGTATGAGGGCCACTCTAAATATGCACCCTAAATAGAAATTTTATAGACCTTACCATGTCTCTTAATATAAAAGTTACGTGGTGTAAGTTCCATGTGAATCGATGCAGTGGTGTTTGTGAAAATGTTGTTATAAAAAAAAATTTGTATGAAGGCCACCCTAAATATGCACCCTAAATAAAAGTCTTATAGCCTACCACCTACCAAATATACACAAAAACTTTCATAAGAATCGGTCAAGCCGTTTGCGAGGAGTTCGGTAACAAACACTGTGACACGAGAATTTTATGTATTAGACAATCAGTATATGGAAAAGTATTAAACAGGAACCAACTTTCACTAATTTTTTTTAAATAATAAAGAGTTATTTTAATAAAAAAAAACTGGTTATCACTATGGCGCGTAAAAAGAAATGAGCAAAAATGTAACCAAGTTACTTTTACTCTAAGGCGTGGTGAATGCCCTCCAATTGTACTAAATAATAATTCAGTCCCACAGGGTGAAATTGTTACATATCTAGGTTTTCAATTTAATCGACGATTATAATGGCGTAAGGATATTGAAGCCAAAAAAACGCAGTTAAAGTTAAAAACAGGCAGTCTTCACTGGTTAATTAATCATCTTTCCCCTTTGAAGCTTGAATATAAAATCCTTTTGTACAAAACAATCATTAAACCAATTTGGCTATATGGCATCCAACTATGGGGTAACGCCAGCTCCTCAAACATTGAACTCATACCGAGATCCCCTTGGTAAAAGATGAAATTAACAGAATCAAACAAACCTACGCCATAATTCTGTTAAAGAAGATGCAAAAGTAAAACAAACTTTGTGTCTAATTCGATGCTCACAGCTCAGTCAGGAATGAATAACACTTAAAAAGCTATTAACCTTATGTGGAGCACACCCTTTCTGACTTGTTTATAGAATATAAGTAATCGAAATATTGAAACTGAGTTGTGATTTTCTGTCGATTCTGTTAAAGAAGATGAAAAAGTAAAACAAACTTTGTGCCTAATTCGATGCTCACAGCTCAGTCAGGAATGAATAGCTTAGCTCGACCATGGCTTCGATTTTTTTTGGAGCACACTCTTCAATTATGGTTTTTCTTGGAGTTAAGACTATCTTTAATTAATATTCAAGGAGGAAGAATTTAAATTCAAAGGGGAGACAAAGCTAAAATTGCATTTAAGATAAAAAAAAAACATGAATAAATATCTATCTGAATTTTAATTGAACATCCTTGAATGTTAATTCAAGACAGCCTTAGCTTCAAGAAAAGCTATGGCTGAAATATGTGCTTCATAAAAAAAAAAAAATAACAAAAAAAAACGAGGTCAGCTAAAACGCTAATTCTGGCGGATTTGCGCATACGCTAACTAAAAAAAAAAAAAATAGTCCTAGGATTGCTACCAGAACTGCAAAATTTTTTTTTGATTTTCCTTATATACACATAAGAAAGTATCGAAAAAAAACTTACCGCTACATTTTAAGTCTACATATGAGGAAAAAAACTGTGGTCTCTCCGCGAGTAGAGCTTTGTTGTTTCTTGTGTAACAGCTCAATTCCTTTGATGTTTTCACTGCATTCACCTTAATACACTACAATTTGAAACTGTAAATGCCACTACATGAATTTCCATTAAAAAACAAAAATCTGGTTTTTGGTTCAAAAATTTTCAAAGTATTTTATAAGCAAGTGTGTAATTATAATAATTTGCTTCAATAGTTAGTCACTCTAACTGTCAGTGTCTGTATTACTTAAAAAAAAAATATAAAAAAAAATAATTTTGATAATTTTTGGGCCAAAAATTAAAAATTTTTTTTTTCTCATTTATTTTTTAATCAAAATTCAAGTTATAGTGTATTAAGATGAATGCAGTGAAAACAACGCGGATACCACCGTTTTTTTTTTCTATATAAAGGCTTAAAACATAGCGCGGTAAGTTTCTTTTTCGATACTTCTTTATGTGTACATAAGGAAAATCGAAAAAAAATATTGTAAATAAGAAAAAAATCAAATTTACTTAATTTTTTTAGCCAAATTCCGAAAAATTAAAACTTTGCCAACACCAAAATGTCAAACCAAATGACAATTTTTCTGATTTATTGATTAAACTTAATTATATTTAAGAGCTATACAAAGGTTTTATCGTTAGTAGTACTTATGCAAAGGCATACAAACATTTGAAGCTGTAAAAGTAGCCAACCAATTTTTTCCTCGAAATTTCACTGTTCTTTATACGTTTATATGGCTTATAAGGTATTTTGAATTAATATTAAAATAACGTTAGCGTATTTGATAGTTTTTAAAATTAAACACAGTTTCTTCCCAAAAATTCAGTAGCTTAACGGAAGTTTTAAGTTGATAAAGAACAAAAATTTAAATGATATTACTCGTACATTCTTATTATTTTTGAGTATACTTACATGTAAAAGGCAACCTGGTGTCCAATGTCTTAAAGTCGCTCATTTGCTCAAAGCATATGTTATAACCTTCAAACAGTGCACAAAATTGATATGTTAGTGGGGTATCCAAAAGAGTGTCCTTTGCTGATTCAGCACATAATTGAAAAATAGTACTCAATGCCGTTCCTTTTAATGGCTTTATCTATAAAAAAAATAAAAATGTGGCAAGGATTTAGTAATGAGTTAAAAGTTCGTGAAGTCGACACGTACAAATTTATCAGAACTTTTATTTTAAATTAAAAATATATCAAAATGCAGTGCTAGTGTTCAGCTTAAGCTGAACGCTTCCATGAAAATAAACTGCGTTATGTGGAATAATTATTTTCACTGAAAATGGGCCTGAAAGAAAACAAAACAGTGTGCCAAAAAATCAAACAAATCAAATGCTTCAGTTAAAGAAAAATCGTAACAGGTTTACTTTAGGGACAACTCTCAGATTTTATTTATTTTTTTAGGGGAAGTAGCGTGCTATGAATAAGCAATAAATCTGCAAAAAAAAATTATCGCTCGGATCTGGCTTAGGAGATATAGCCATCGGAAGTTGCGGATATAGCTTTTATAAAAAACGCTATTCGTTAGGAATTCTTTAATGGATTTCCAAAATATGGATATCATATGAGAGGTGGTGGAGATCAGTGGTAACACTATAAGTGGTGACAGTTCTTAGTGCGAAGTTTATTTTTGTAATTTAATTTCGGTATTAATTTTATTGACTGCTAAGGCTCAGCGATTGGCAGGCAAGCTGAAAGTTAGCTGTTTTTTGTGGTGCTAATATAGCAAACAAGCAGGTAACTTTTTGCATTTAAACTGCAACAACAAATTTAACTATGTGTCGAGAATTGGCACTCCGCCAAAAACAGCTGTTCGTGAAAAAAGCTCCAGGCTACGCTTTTGAGAAACCAGGGAAACCAATTTTTTGTTGACAGATCCTAAAAGTCTGCAACAAATTATGTGGATGACAGAAGTGGCTAAAAAAAAAGTTGCTTCTGTTTATTCACATAATATTGGGTACTGGAACTTTTTTAAAAAAAAAAATTCTAATAGTAATATTGTTTTTATTACATTATGACGTTGAGCCGCTCTCCTCCATCTGGAGGGAGTCAACAACAGCAACAACAACAACCGCAACAGTTGCTTCAACAACAACAGTTACCACAACAACACTTGCTACAACAACAACAGTTACTACAACAACAGTTGTTACAACAACAACAACATTTGCTACAACAACAATCGTAGCAACAACAACAACAACAGTTTCTACAAGAATAGGAGCAACAGAGCAGGCAAAAAGCTGAAAAATCTAGCTCTCCTGCTATGAAGAAAAATAGCTATTCAACCCAGGTGGTTGTAAATAATGATTCAACATCACAATCAACCTCTGCCGGTACTATTCCTAAGGTACGATCAACTGAAGGAAAAAATAAAGTTCAAAGAGGTATAGATCGTTACATAACTTTGAATTCAAAGCGAAAGCTCAGCCCTCAAAAAGGGAATGTAGGAAATTCAAAGATAAATAAAACTAACAATTTAGTTACACCTTCAAATGTTCTATCTGGCAATCGATTTGCACCATTAAGCGAACTTGACGAAAACAATGCTGGTGAACCACCCAAAACTTTTAAGCCGCCTCCAATTTATTTGCGTGAGCGAAGCTCAAACGCTTTAGTAGCAAAGCTAACACAGCTTATAGGGAAAGATACCTTTTTTCTTGTTCCCTTAACTAGAGGCAATCTTCATGAAACGAAGATTCAAGTAAAATGCGAGGAATATTTCCGCATTATTGCGAAAAACTTTAACGACAGTAATAAATCTTATTACACATACCAGCTTAAAAGCAGTAAAGGTATTACAGTTGTTATTAAGGGTATTGAATCCTCTGTTGACCCTGCTGAAATCAAAGAAGCTTTGGGTCTGAAAAATTTCGATGCTAAAGCTGTAATAAATATAGTAAACAAGGATAAGGTTCCACAACCTATGTTTAAGGTTGATCTTTATCCTGATTCTACTAAATTAAAAAATAATGAGGTCCACCCAATTTATAAACTTGAATATTTGCTTCACCGTAGTGTGGTGGTAGAGGAACCTCATAAAAGAAACGGTCCGGTACAGTGTACTAACTGCCAAGAGTATGGGCATACAAAAACATACTGTACCCTTCAATCTGTCTGTGTCGCTTGTGGAGAACTTCACCACATTTCTAAGTGTTCAAACAAGTTGAAAAAAGATATAAATTTAAAGAAGTGCGCTAACTGCCAAGGGGATCACACTGAACACTACAGGGGTTGCCCTATTTATAAAGAGCTAAAAGCTAGAATCTCTGAAAAAAGGAAAGTAAACCGAAACCCAACTCAAAATATATTTCCAACCCATAACTTTGTCCAGCAACAAAGCACTGCGCATCCAGTTAATCCAGCTATTTCATATGCAAATGCGCTCAAATCAGGAGCAACGAACCCTCAACAAAATAGCTTGGAAAAACAGATCACAAACTTAACTCAAACCCTGAATCAATTTATGGTTTCAATGCAATCAACTCTACAAGATCTAGTTAAAACGCAAAACCAGCTACTTCAAATTTTGATTGCGCAAAAATAAGTCAGCTAAAAATTTGTGTTTGGAATGTAAACGGCATCAGCCAAAATAAAAATGAAATTTTTCATTATGTAACCCATGCAAAAATTAATTTAATGCTTGTTTCAGAGACTCATCTGACAGACAAGCATAATTTTCATATACCAGGATACAAATTCTACAAAACCAATCATCCTGATGGCAAAGCTGACGGGGGCTCAGGAATTTTAGTTCGAAATCGCCTTAAACACTATTACTTAGAACCCTTTTCCAAAAATTTTCTTTAGGCTACCTCTATTTGCCTACAAAACCATTCCAAAAACCTTACTGTTTCGGCAGTCTACTGCCCACCTCGATTCACAATCAGTGAGGAAAAATTCAAAGAATTTTTCGATACCTTGGGAACTAGATTTTTAGCTGTTGGAGACTATAACTCCAAACATACATACTGGGGATCTCGTCTTATAAACCCTAAAGGCAGACAATTATATAATATGTTAATGAAACATCGCACCACGTTCGACTATGCTTCTTCTCGTCAACCAACATATTGGCCAGCCGACCGAAGGAAAATCCCAGACCTCATTGATTTCGCCATCACAAGAGGTATCGATAGAACCTTATTAACAGCCGAGACAAATTTTGAACTCTCTTCAGATCATTCTCCAATAATTTTTGCCTTTTAGAGAAATCAGTTGACCTTAAGCCCCCTATGAGACTAACATCGCATAAGACTGACTGACTAAAGTATAAAAAATACATAAGCTCACACATCCACTCAACCTATTCGATAGAACACAACGAGCATATTGACGATGCTGTTGCCGTTTTTAATACAATACTGTATTCAGCTGCTGAGCACTCAACACCTGATCAGGCTGAGAAAAATACAAAAACCAGTTTCCTTACTAACAGTGAAATTGAAATTCTTGTAGCAGATAAGCGTAGGTTAAGGCGAGAGTGGCAGGTCCATAAATCCCCAACTTCTACAGCAAACCTAAAAATTGCTACATACAAACTTAGGTCTGCGTTAAAAAACAAAGAAGACGTGGAACAGCAAAAATATGTCTCAAAACTTGCCCCAAATGCTAATGGACTAAAATCCTTGTGGAAAGCCAGCAAAAAAATTAGAGCACCCACTGTAAGTGAATCTCCGATAAGAGACCTACATGGAAATTGGGCTAGAAGTGATGCAGAAAAAGCTGAGGCTTTTGCCAATAACTTAAGTACAGTTGTTCAACCAAATCAGTACATTCAAGGTTTCATGCCTTCCCAACTGCCAATAAACACCGATACTATCCAATACTATATTAATCAGTTTAATTCAAGAAATGTGTCCTAAAAAAGCCCCTGGGTGTGATAACATCACTCCCAAAATGATTAAGGAACTGCCTCACTCAGGTGTCATCTTTCTGACCAGGCTTTTTAATGCTATAATTCAGTACTGATATTATCTAAAAGAATGGAAAAACTCGTTGATAACCATGATACCAAAACCTGGGAAAGATCGTACACTACCGTAATCGCATAGACCCATAAGCCTTTTACCTTGCTTGTCAAAATTATTTGAAAAATTAATTCTAGCAAAATTAATGCCATATGTTACTGATAAAAACTTATTACGGCCTCACCAATTCGGCTTCCGAAAACAACACGGCACAATCGAACAGGTTAATAGGATGAAATGAAGGCCTTATCAAAAAAATTGAACACCTAATGCCTCTTAATGTTTATAAAATATTTACTTCTTACCTCGAAAGCAGGCTTTTTAAAATAAAACACAAGAATTTTATTTCAACTCACTTCAATATAAGAGCAGGTGTCCCTCAAGGTAGCGTACTAGGACCGTTTCTATATGTATTTTATATCTCAGATTTACCGATAAGTGCCAACACTACCATCTCAACATTCACAGATGATACCACAGTCTTAAGTTGTAACCGATGCCTTTTGGAAGCTTCTCGAAACCTCCAGTTTCATTTGAAATCAATAGAAAAATGGTTATCGCTATGCACATAAAAATAAATGAGCAAAAATGCAATCCCCATTGGGATTATGTCCGAAAAAATAAATTAAATTATGGGGGTTATGTCCGTTTTTTTTTCGGTCATAATCCCCACTTCGTGTTGGGCTTATAACAACTTCTAAGAATGGACATAGCCGGAGTTGCATATTTTGGAGGATGTAAGTCCTCAGAAGCCACCATTGGAATTATGTCCGCATGTTCAACACCGGCTTCGCTAGCTACAGTAATTCCACATAAAAGATTTAAAACTCCCAAAAATCCAACAACGGCTTCGCGGCGGCCTTCGGCCGCGGATCAGTCTATAAAGGATCCAACACCTAGTTTGCCGAAGGCCGCCGCGAAGCCGGTGTTGAATTTTTGGGAGTTTTAAATCCTGAGCTGCGGCCGAAGGCCGTCCACTTATCTTGACTTTTATGTGGAATTACTGTGGCTAGCAAACTAGGTGTTGGATCTTTTATAGACTGATCCGCGGCCGAAGGCCGCCGCGAAGCCGGTGTTGGATTTTTGGGAGTTTTAAATCCTGAGCTGCGGCCGAAGGCCGCCCACTTACCTTGACTTTTATGTGGAATTACTGTAGCTAGCGAAGCCGGCGTTGAACATACGGACATAATTCCGATGGTGGTTTTATTCAAAAAATTTAATTAGAGATGAAAAAAGCTGGCAATTATCCATTTGTTTAACTCAAGTAATTCAAAAATATTAACAAAACTAACTTAAAGAAAAATTCAATTTAACAAAAAAAATGTTAAGAATTAAATAAAATATTCCTCCACACTTTCCACAATTTGTCGACAAATTGGGCATAACATTAAAGTATTATTTTCTAAATGAGATTTGTTTATTGTGTCATAGCATTGGCGACACAATTTGCCGTGTCTGCATGGCTTCAAAATTATATTTTTCTTATTTTTGAAACAAATTTCACATAAAGTGTTATCAGAACATGGCTTATCGTCTTCTGATTCTGTCTTTTCCTCGTCTTGGTTGCATTCAAACAATATCAAGTTTTCATCTTTCGGCAATATATTCGTGTTTTTGTTTACCATGCATTGCAAAAACTCAGAAACATTTATACGATTGGACCTTAGTTTTTCCGTTAATTCCTCGATCAGGTGGTTTAGACTTCGCACACGTTTCTTGGGTCTTTCAAAAACATCATAAACTCCTTCAAGTATGTTTGTTAGCTCATTAAAATTTTGAAGTTCATCCTGCCGAATGATTTTTAAAAAATCCCAAAAGTTTCCATGGGTTGGAATCCGGGTGCTTAAGTAGCAATTGTAGCCCTCTAACGCGCTGGTAGTAATGCTAATGGTAGTAGCTAATGTATTCGCTGTGTAGACTAAGTTTTTGAGGAGTTTCCTTTAAAAAAAATAAATATTAAACCTTTATATGGGGTAAAACACACGAAAACGCCACCTGAAAAAATTTTTGGCTCCGATTTGGGTGAAATTTGGCACGATTGTAGTATTGATGTCTGGCAATAAAAGTGTGTTTCAGATTTTGCCCTAATATTATTTGTTGCTCAGATACGCGGATATGAAATTCACGATTTTCGTACTTTTTCAGAATAAGTGTTTTTTTTTCGAAAATTCATAGCTTACAGCAAACTTTATCAATTAATAATTGGTGAACGTACATTTTTAGGTTTTTACTTGCACTTTTCAAAAAAAAATATTGATTTTGAAAAAAAAAAAAATTTTCACAAAAATTTTGCGAATTGAAAAATATTTTTGCATTTTTTTTAAAAAAACCATATATTAAAATTTTTTTTTTGAAAAAGACTTTGATTTATTCTGCGCTTAATGCCGTAAAAATTTTTGTGGAAAAAAAATTATTTATATTTTTTTTTAATCTTAAAAAAAAATTTAAGAGCTAAAATTCTGTAAATTGAAATGAATTTTTCAATTTTTTTTTGAAAAATCCAGGTTAACGGCTCAACCATTTTAATTTACTACTTGCCCTCATGTTATGGCATATCATTTTAAAGCTTGCGTATCAAGCTGTAATCTGAAGTTCACCGAAAAAATATTCAGAAATGGATTTTTCAAAAAAACTTCAAAAATTCATTTCAATTTACAAAATCAAAGCTTTTTTAAAAATAAAAAAAAAATTTTTAAAATATGGGTTTTTTTAAAAAAATGCAAAAATATTTTTCAATTCTCAAAATTTTTGCGAAAAAACTTTTTTTTCAAAATCAGTATTTTTTTTTGAAAAGTTCAAATAAAAACCTAAAATTATTAAAACAAAAAAATATTCAGAAATGGATTTTTCAAAAAAAAATTGAAAAATTCATTTCAATTTACAGAATTTTAGCTCTTTAATTTTTTTTTAAGATTAAAAAAAAATATAAATAATTTTTTTCTCACAAAAATTTTTACGGCATTAAGCGCAGTATAAATCAAAGTTTTTTTCAAAAAAAAAAAAAAAATTTTAAAATATGGTTTTTTTAAAAAAAATGCAAAAATATTTTTCAATTCGCAAAATTTTTGTGAAAATTTTTTTTTTTTCAAAATCAATATTTTTTTTTTGAAAAGTACAAGTAAGAACCTAAAAATGTACGTTCACTAATTATTAATTGATAAAGTTTGCTGTAAGCTATGAATTTTCGAAAAAAAAACACTTATTCTGAAAAAGTACGAAAATCGTGAATTTCATACCCGCGTATCTGAGCAACAAATAATATTAGGGCAAAATTTTAAACACACTTTTATTGCCAGACATCAATACTACAATCATGCCAAATGTCACCCAAATCGGAGCCAAAAATTTATTCAGGTGGCGTTTTCGTGTGTTTTACCCCATACATTTAATTTATTTTCCACTTTTTGTACCTTAATGATACACTGTTTTTCAAAGTACTCAAAAAAAGGCTCAAAAATATTTCCCTTGTCATTCCGGAATTCTGAACTTTTATAGGCTTCATATTGGCACAAATTAACGCCCTCTATTATTTCTCCTGGGCCGAGAAGCGGTAGTGTTAGAATTCTTTGGAAAATTTCCCTGGCTTTTTTATTATGCTTCACAATTTTTCCAATATCCTTAAATTGCGCAGATTTTCTCCTGATTGCTTGACAATAATGGAACCAGCATCCTTTGAGCCGAGCCTCGGGAAACACAATGTTAAGAGCATTCCTTAAAGTTTTTTCAAAATCAGTGGTAAAAGTTTTCGGTTTTAAGTCGAATAAATTCGATTTTATAAAAGTGAAAAGGTGCACATAGGTTGCCTGTTTTTTATTTGACATGAGTGCGTATGCGAATGGGAAAACCTGAAAGAAAAAATTTAAGCTTATTTTAAATCAGACCTTGAAACTTTTATACTTTTATTCAAAAAGTTTTCAAAATAAAAGTTTCTTAAAACTTTTTTGTTATAAAAGTTTTTATAAGCTTTCTTCAAAAACTTTTATTGAATAAAAGTTTTTCCAAAAAACTTTTTCAAAAAGTTTTAACATAAAAGTTTTTAAGAAAGTTGATTTTTGCGACTGATTATTTTTTATTATAATTAAACATTATGAACTTACAGTCATTTTAACAAAGACCAATATTGTAAATTTTACTTATTGATCAATGCTATTTTTTATTCAACAAACATGACAAAGATAACAAATGGAACAATTTAACCTGGTAAGTGGTGACATATGTTTCGGCTATTACCACATAGCCCCATCGGACCAGTTTTTTGGTTAATGTTGTACATGGAGTCGATCCCCTGACCGTACATGCATTTCAATTGCATATCTGTCGACGGCCGCTCTAACAACTGAGCTACTGAGGAACTGACCTTGAACTGTACAAATTGCGTATATCCATTTATTATCTCTTGTCACTTTCTCGCTTGTTGTCATAGCTGCTAAAAAACTTTTTCATAAGAGTTTTTCTGAAAAACTTTTAAAAAAAAACTTTTATTAATAAAAGTTTTTTTTAAAAGTTTTTTTTGACTTTTATTAATAAAAGTTTTTTTTAACTTATATTTTTAACAGTCACATGCAAAGAGTTTTTTTTGACTTTTATTTTTCATAAGGCGAAAATAAAAGTTTTTTTTGTATGAAAAAACGAGGAAAATCCTAAAGTAATATCTTGGATCACTAAGCAAAAAATTTCAAAGGAGAAAACTTAGGATTATTGATAATAAAGTCCAAAGGAAAGACTTAACTTGTTTCTGAAAATATTTATGATAATTATGCACTTATAATTTTTAGAAAAATTGTGCTCAACGCATCAATGGGAAAAGGCCGAAAATGGATTTTGGGAGTGACAGGGGAGGTTCCTGACCCTCATAAAGAGGTGATTTGGTCCCATTTTTCTGAAAAATTTTTTATCGTACGAATCGATGGGAAAAGGCCGAAAATGGATTTTGGAAGTGACAAGTGAGGTCCCCGACCCTCCGAAAAGGGTTTTTTGGACCCATTTTTCGAAAAAAATTTTCGAATCCTAAGTTTTCTCCTTTGAAATTTTTTGCTTAGTGATCCAAGATATTACTTACTTACTTACTTACTTGGGTGGCCATAACAACCCGTTACCGGGTTACGGCCGACCTCAAAAGCTCTCTCCAGGCGCCTCTGCTTTGCGCGCGCCCTCTCCATTCATTCACACCAAGCGTGGATAGGGTTTCCTCGGCTTGGTCTTTCCATCGGAGGCATGGTCTTCCTCTTCGTCGTCGCCCAGATCCAAGATATTACTTTAGGATTTTCCTCGTTTTTTCATACAAAAAAAACTTTTATTTTCGCCTTTTGAAAAATAAAAGTCAAAAAAAACTCTTTGCATGTGACTGTTAAAAATATAAGTTAAAAAAAACTTTTATTAATAAAACTTTTATTAATAAAAGTTTTTTTTTAAAAGTTTTTTTTGACTTTTTGAAATATAAGTTTAAAAAAACTTTTACTTTTATTTTCGGATATAAAAGTTTTAAGGAAACTTTTACTTTTATTTCACAAAAATAAAAGTTTAAAGTTTACTTTTACCTAAAAAAAACTTTATTAGTTACGAGCTTGAGGTCAAGAAATTTCAATAAAATTATAATGCTTATATTTTATAAAAAATTTTTTATTGATTTTTTTTTGTCCAATATTTCGCCTCCTTTTAGTCGGCATCTTCAGGGACTCTGTAATAATGTACATTTTTAACAACAAATTATAACAAACACTTACGATATTTAGAAAAACTTACAACAATTAAATTTTTTAATTAAATATAAAAATTACATTTTAATAATGTTTTCAATTGCCATTTGTTTAATTGGCGGTGTCTGGTGTCAATTGTTTCGTTTCTGTGTTCACTAGGTGTCTGTAAATATGGGCGCAATTGTCAGTGTCAGTTTTGAAATTCAGTCTTTGATGTGCAGGTGTGTTTATTATGTGGAGCATTTCGAGTGTAAATCTTCTAGAATAGTTTGATTCTAGTTGTAGAATTTTTACATCTTTCAGCTCCGGAATTGAAACAGAACTTTCGTTTTGAAAAATTGTTATGAAGTCTTGCGGACTTTGTGGAGATTTCGGCAATGCAGCGGATTTCAAGCGCCGTAAATGCCGTTGCACTTTAGAAAAAACTATGTCCTTTGAAACACTTTTGTTTTTTTGGCATTCATTGTTAAATACTGTCCGAATTTTGTTAGTTTGAAGGTTTGGTAAAGAAACATTTTTTTTATCGAATTTCGAAGCTTAAAATCTTTTAATCGATTTTCTTGCAATGAATGCGACAAATGCGCAGTTTTATTTCGAATTGCTGTGTTTTTGCCCACAAAAAAATCAACGCATGCTTTACAGCTTTTGTCGTAGCACTCATATCTTTTGATTTTTTCATTTGTCACTTTAATTGTTCTTGTAGATTTGAACGCGTATATTTGACTTTCTGCTGGAATATAAAGCAATTCACTATTTTTACGGGCACCCGCGATAAACTCGAAATCTATGCTTTCTGACATGTTGACGGCGCCGCGTTTCAAAACAAATGAACCAAAAATATGTTTAAAGTGTCCAATGCTTAAATGAATAATACTTACAGCCGTCTAACTGTAAAAATAACGGATGATTTGTCAAAATAGCCGATTCTTAAACTTAAAAATTTCCTATGACAAAATTATTGTTATGGGGATTATGTCCGCTTTTTTATGGGGATTATGTCCGAAAATTTTGCGGGCATAACCCACACAGCAAAAATGGGGATTATGTCCGTGGGGATTATGTCACGGCACCAAATGCAAGCAAGTTACTTTTACTCTTAAGCGTGGTGAATGCCCTGCAATTGTACTAAATAATATTTCAGTCACACAGGGTGAAATTGTTACATATCTAGGTATTCAATTAGATCGACGATTAACATGGCGTAAGCATATTGAAGCCAAAAAAACGCAGTTAAAGTTAAAAACAGGCAGTCTTCACTGGTTAATTAATCATCGTTCCCATTTGAAGCTTGAATATAAAATTCTTTTGTACAAAACAATCATTAAGCTAATTTGGTTATAAGGTATCCAATTATGGGGTAACGCCAGCTCCTCAAACATTGAACTAATACAACGGCCTCAGTCCAAAATCTTAAGAATATTTACAGGTGCCCCATGGTATATACGGAATGAAAGCATTCACAGAGATCTATGAATCCCCATGGTAAAAGATGAAATTAACAGAATCAAACAAACCTACGCCATAAGGTTGCTGCATCATCCGAACCCATTGGGTCGTAATTTAACAAACATAGAGGGTCGCTCCAGATTAAAAAGAAAGGATCGCCCTTCCATGCAAGTCACTTACACCGAACCAAACTAAACAGCTCAAACGTTTTACCCTTCCTCCGAGGCACTACACGTAATTATCAAGAATCATATGAGGACTTTGTACCGGGCCCTAGCTCGTCTTGGGCACACTTGGCAACTTATCGCCGCCAGCTCCCCTTCCGATGAGGGTGTAAGACCGGGACCTAGTTCGTCTCGGCCGCTTTCCGGTGAATTGGAAAGAAAATGAAGAAAAAAAAAAAAAAATATGAAAGGTAATTTAATGAGGTATAAAATTATGCTAAAAAATGTTCGTTAGACAGCTTTCGAGATATGAGGTTTTTTCAAAAATTTTGACCTCTTTTTTTTGAAAAAAACTGTTATTTTTTTCCAAAAAATGTATTATTAACCTATAGTGATACT
This sequence comes from Tricholauxania praeusta, assembly GCA_949775025.1. Lineage (NCBI taxonomy): Eukaryota > Metazoa > Arthropoda > Insecta > Diptera > Lauxaniidae > Tricholauxania > Tricholauxania praeusta. The sequence goes on along the minus strand of OX459029.1, from coordinate 93,894,858 downwards.
TATATATTTAGAAAGTATAATTTATTAGCTTTAAAATTATGTGCTATTTGTAGATATATTTTTTATATTAGGCAATTTTTTTTTTTACCGGAAAAAAAAAAATATCCTTTTTTTGAAAAGAATAAAATATATATGGACAACAATCATATGTTATACACTGAACCGCTGGTCCCAGAAATTCTACATAAGAGTTATTGTAATTGGATGGCCTTCGGCAGCGGCGCAGGATTTAAAACTCCCAAAAATCCGACACCGGCTTCGTGGCGGCCTTCGGCCGTGGTTCAGTCTTTAACGTCTCCAACACTGGCTTCGGTGGCCACAGTAATGCTGCATAAAAGTTAGGATAAGTGAGCGGCCTTTGGCCGCGGCTCAGGATTTAAAACTCCCAAAAATCCGATACCGGCTTCGCGGCTATAATGTATCCAACACTGTCTTCGGTGGCCACAGTAATTCTACATAAAAGTTTGGCCGAGTGACCAATTCATGGTTTAAAACACCCATAAATCTAACACCGGCTTCGCGGAGGCCTTCGACCGCGGTTCAGTCTCTAACATATAACTGTTGCCCATACATATTTCATTGTTTTCAAAACAAAGAATATTTTTTTTTTTGTTTTTCGGTAAAAAAAATTGATTAATATAAAAAATATATAGTACAAATAGCACATCATTTTAAAGCTAATGAATTATACTCTCTAAATATATAAGTATAACTATAGGTTAATAATACATTTTTTGGAAAAAATAACGGTTTCTCTCAAAAAAAGAGGTCAACATTTTTCAAAAAACCTCATATCTCAAAAACTATCATACAGATTTAAATTTTTTGAAGCACAATTTTAGACCTTATTAGATTGTCTTTCATATGATATCCATATTTTGGAAATCCATTCAGGGGTTCCTAACTTATAGCGTTTTTACAAAAAGCTATATCCGCAATTTCCGATGACTATATCTCCTAAGCCAGATCCGAGCGATAATTTTTTTTTGCAGATTTATTGTTTATTCATAGCACGCTACTTCCTCTAAAAAAATAAATAAAATCTGAGAGTTATCGCTAAAGTAAACTTAAGCCGAAAAATCAACAACTGCTGTTTAAAGCAGTGAAGGGCACTTAGTGCCTCAATTTCCTCACATTGCTCTAACCGTTATTCGACGCACAACCAAGCGAAAAAAAATTCCCAGAATTTCAACGCTATCGAGGCACAAAATTCGCAGAATTTCAACGATATCGAGGCACAAACTTCGCAGAATTTCAACGCTATCGAGGCTTGACTTGAATTCAAATGAAAACAAAAACAAAACATAAAGGCATAAATGACGGCGCCGCATTGTGTCTTGACGAATGTAGCAATTGTTTTTGTTTGTAGTGTAGTTTTTTTTTGTGCTAATGGCAATTTTGGAAATGAAAGTAAAAAAAACTTTAAAATTTCGTTTTTTGTTGCTTGATGTTGTTGTTTTACTCTTTTGTTATATTTTTGTGCCCACCGCTGGCTTAAAGCATAGATGCGCACTCAAATCTACTTCGAGAGTTGGTTACATCAACATCAATTTGGGTAAAAAAGTCAAAAATATTTTGCAAAAAAATACCTAGTGTCGATGAAATTTTGCATATACATACATAAATAGCAGCGGCAAGCTAATTGCATACACACAAAAGAAAACAAAAACAAATAGTAAAAGCTGAAATAGGCAAATGACATGAAAACAAAATCATACAAACAATGAAGTGTGTTGAAAACAAAATTACAAAATCAAAAACCATGCAACGATAGCGAACCGATAATATTTAACTTGAGTAACAGCAGGAGCTGAACGAGCTGATTCGTTAAAGAAAAAATTACACCAACAAAATACATGCAATGATTGCGGACCAAAATGATTCAGCTCGAATAAGAGATGGAAGAGCCAAACAAGCTTCGAGCTGCGCATCCATGGTCTAAAGCGGAGGTTCCCAAACTTTTTTTCTCATAGACCACTTTCAAAATTTAGCTGGTTCCGGTGGACCCCCTGAAGCTACGTTTCTACCATATTCCCAAAACTCGACAAAAAATGTGAAGATGGAAATTTGCGTTTTGGGCTGAGTTCCAACCACGAAATAATAGTTTTCGAAAAAAAAGTGAGAATTGATTGGTTTACTAATTAATTGATTGTGCTGTGAGTGGATGTGAGTGTGGATGTTAAAAAAGTAAAGTTGGCCAATCAAAAAAGTGATTCGATCCAACTTTACTTTTTTGACATCTACTCACAGCACAAGGAACCAATCAATCCTAACTTATTTCATTTAGAAAACTCCCCATTCGGAGTGGTAAAAAGAAACAGAAAAAAAATTATATTTTTTTGTGTTGTGTTTATTCAAGTATGTAATTATTACACTATTAATTATTGTTATATTGTAATATGTAATATGATAGCAGTCGTAATATAATTAAATTTTTATCACAAAATAGTCATAATTTTAATGGGAGGCATCAGTTTTGTTAGGAATAACTGCAAATATCCCCGTTTCGTAATATTCAATCTACTTTTCTTTTTTTTTTTGTTAAAAGGTTTGTAACGTCACTAAAACTTTTTTCGACAGATATGACGAGGGGAACGCTATCAAAAGCTTTCTCGCAACTCTCCACAGTCCAGGATATTTTTCAGGTATTTCTGCCTGCAGCCAAAATGTTTGATACCCTCTTTTAAATTTCAGCTTCAGCTCCTCATTAGTGCTAAGCTCGAGTAGCTTCTCTTGTAATATCACATTCTCCACTGGTGGTATTTTTATCGTCAGAATATCTTCGAATCTGCTCTGAAATCTGAAGTCAATCTAACATTTTAGTTCTTCACTATCGAAAGCAGATCATTTTTCGTGGACCCACGCTTACGAATTGTGAACCACCATTTTTTTTTTTTTTGTCATGACAGAGAAGACCCCCGTCGAGTCTCTCATGGACCCCTTGGGGTCCACCTGGACCACTTTGGGAACCAATGGTCTAAAGCATAGGTGGGCAAAGTAGGAAAAATGAGCCAATTGTAGCTCTTAACAACTAAAGCGCGTTTTTCGTAAGAAAACAACAAACAAACGCACTCACCGTGCTCCAAAATAAAAATCTTTTGAAATGTGCTCTCTTGCGAAATTTAAGTTAACTTTTCTTGTTGATGCATGGCTTTTCTTGTGACACTCGGAAAGTAAAATTATTTTCGGGGAGAACTTTTCGAACTTCTACGGCATTGACCTCCTTTTGAAAATTAATTTTTACCATTTCAGTTAGTTTTGGAATGGATATGAATGTATTTTTATGAATTTCGCGAATGGTTCATTTTTTGTCCTTTGAGTTAAACGTTTTTATACCCTACACCGAGGGTATATTCACTTTGTCTCTCCGTTTGTAACACATCGAAGTGGGCGTGGCAGGTTGGAAAAGTGTATATATTCTTGATCAGCGTCACCACCTGAGTCGATTTAGCGATGTCCATCTGTCTGTCTGTCTGTCCGTCTGTTAAAATCAGGTTTACGGGAAAACCAAGAAAGCTAATTGAATAAAACTTTCACATACAGGTCACATCTTCTTGCAGGCATCTTGCTATTGAAAATGGGCGAAATCGGTTGACGGACACGCCTACCGCCCATACTCTATGTATGTATACCCAGGCCAATTTTGAAAAAAGTTGCAGCGATTTTGATCAAACTTTGTGATTTGGTGCACATATGCACCAAATAAGGATAAGCATGGGTTTCAAGTTTCCAAGGGGTCGGACAGGGGCGTGGCACAGCCCTAAATTTTATCATTTATATTACCATGTCTTGTAAGCCGTTCAAGATATTGCAATGAAATTTGGTAAACGGATACATATCAAATATATCCTGAATTGAGATAAAAGTGGGCGGAATTGAAAAATTTGGCGTGGCACTTTTCAACTGTTAAAAATTTTCATTCCATATATCTCAAAATTGGCACAAACGATTTTCATAAAAATTTTGGAAATGATGCCGCTGAAAGCAGTCATCAATACATGTTCAGCCACTATACTGAAAAAACTCGTTGAAGGGCGTGGCACCGCCTACATTATTTATAAACGTTATATCAAGAGAACTAACAACGTAATCATTATGAAATTTAATGAGGTAGATATACTTGCTATAAGGTCTCTTATTACAAAAATTTGGTACAATAGTACCTGTGGGCGTGGCACCTCCCATATAATCAAAAACTTTTTATTGTTATAGATAGTGTGCTAAGAGAGTTATCTTCATAAAATTTGGTGTATGGATATCAATTACTATAGGCTTTAAAAATAAATTAATTTTGACAGAATTGCATCAGTGGGAGTGGCACCTCCTATATTAACATAAATTTGTAAGCGCTGTTTTAGGTGAACTATTTCAGCAATTGCTATGAAATTTAATGAAAGTGGCTCAGTTGCTATAGAGTATATCTGAATCAAAAGTGGCTGAAATAGCACCAGTGGGCGTGGCACCTCCCATACAAATAAAATACGGTAAGTGGCATATATATCGAAATATGTGAGCAATCATACTAAAATTTGGTGTTAGGGGTTTGCTTATGAAAAGCTATTTCTGGATCAAAACCGGGCTGGATTGTACCAGCGGGTGTGTCACCGCCCTAAATTTTAAATTTAACTGCGGTATATATCGCAAATTATACAAGCTATTGTGCTGAAATTTAATATGAGGATGTCGATCACAAATACAATTTGTTGAACCAAAAGTGGGCGGAATTGGAGAAGTGGGCGTGGAATATTTCAAATTTCTCATTTCTATTTAAACCTTTTTCAACTTTCTTCATAAGTTTCTCTATTTTTTCGACTTTTTCATGTACAATAAATATTTCAATGAATTAGAAAATATGGAGGAGAAATCCTCACCAATAGACTACAAATTGAAATGCAATCCCATTTTTTGAAGCAAATTTAAGGAATGCATACATACATACATACAATACATATAGGGCTACCAGATGGCCTGCCTACAAGATGAGCAAAAAAAAAAAGGTCCTCAATTTGTACGACAAACCCCCAGCAAATTAAAAGAATATTTAAAATAACAAATAGCATAAAATAGCAAACAAATAAAAAAAATAGCAAGCTAGCACAGCCTTGCAAAAGTAGCACTTTTGCTACTAAAGTATGCCATCTGGTAGCCCTAAATACATACATACATTCTTTATTTGTGAAATGCTACACGTACCAGAACTTATGGCAAATTAAGTTAAATTGAAGTTCCTTTTACTTAAAAAGTTATTTTACTTTTTTATATTCGTATTAAAAAAAATTGAACCTTTTAATTAAAACCGAAAGATATTTGTTAAGTTTTGGGCTCTTGGGGTAAGATTAGTTAAATACATATCTACTTTTTTCTTCGCTTAATTGATTAATTAATCAATTGTCCGGGAATTTTTTAATTGATCTATTTGATAGAGCCAAATTTTTTGCGTTATTAAAATATCAATTAAGTTGGGTCTACTGTATTTAAAACTTTTTAATCAGTTGATGCAAAACTAAGCGAATTGGCAAAAAAGTGGAGTTAATTGTTGTTATTTATGTGTCTTAAAATATATGAAAAATATATTTTATTTTATAATTCTCATTTATAAAAATAGTTAAAAAAACCTTTTTTTTAAGAAAAAAAGAACTGTAGTTTACAATAACGAATTAAGTTTTTAGGAATTAAGGCTTTTTACTAAACATAAATATAGATAAAAAGCAATTCATTAAAAATAAAATAACAAAAACATTTTAATATGAATTGTTCCTACCAAATCTGAAATCTAATTTGTTTCAGAAGACGTTTTAAAAAACTGAGAGCTTGCATAAAAAACTGTAATCTATAGTAAAAACTGCTTATAAGGTAACACTGTCAATAAGCCACTTACTTATTTTTGACGATTTTTTCTTATCTTCGAGTCGCGCTTTAAGAAAACAAAAAAATATTGGTTTTCTCCACCAACCAATGAACAAGACAAATGAAGCAAAAATAGAAGACGCGATTTTTACATTTAGTGCAGAAAATTTTGACTGTCAATGCTAACTATCGATAGTTAAAACGATAGTTTGAAACCATCGATAGTTAGAACTATAGTGTGAAACCATCGATAGCGCCGATAGTGCTATCGATAGTTTCCGACCTCTAGTGCGACAAAACGATAGCACACAATTTTTGTAACTTAAATTCGTTCTAGGTATTATAAAAAAAATAAAAGTAGAGCATTATTTTAATAATGGGTGGACCTCCATTATTCTTTAGTACTTCAGTCATTCGCTTTTTTTAGGATTAAAATAGCTTTTTACAGTATTTTCAAAGAAGAGCCTCCTAGTGGGCTAATATCCTGTTTTTGAGCTCGTGGATGGACTTATGCTGCCGGTTTTCTGCACAAACCTGCCGAGCCAAACAATCCCAGCAGATTCCAATAATATTTAGGTCAGGAGAACGAGCTGGCGATCTTAGAAAATTTGTGTTGTTGTCCCGGAAAAACTCTTTTACAATTTTTGCTGCAGATTTTTAATTTTTGGAGCACAAACTTTCGATTTTTCTTGGAATCCGATTGCTACTTTCGATTTTTCCTTGGAATCCGATATGGACTGCTCAAATTTAATCGGAAATGAAGTAGTTCTACGTGGGCAGCAATTAACCGGAGGTACCATGGTATTTCGACAGGATAATGCTGCTGTTCATACAGCAAAAATAGTAAAAGAGTTTTTCCGGGACAACAACACAAATTTTCTAAGATTGCCAGCTCGTTCTCTTGACATAAATATTATTGAAAACTGCTGATGTTGTTTGGCTCGACAGGTTTATGCAGAAAACCGGCAGTATAAGTACATCCACGAGCTCAGAAAACATCGTTTCAAATGGCGCCAGAGCAGGGACTACGAAAAACAGAAAAACATTGACTTCGAAAATAAATATACACAGTGAAAATAAGAACATTGAAAATCAAAAAATACACAATGAAATCAAAAACATTGAAAATCTAAATAACAGTGTGTTATTTTGCCAATCTAGCAGTACTAAACTAATATCTCACAAACTATAGCAGCTAGGTCAATGAAATTTTCCATAAATGTTAATATTTATATTTTACAGCATTAACGTGAAAATGGTGTAAATCAGTTGGGTTTAAGATATAGCTCCCGTATAACCGATTTTATCGCCTTGGTGTTTTAAAGGGCGACCTAAATAAAAAAGTATGTAAAGCTTGAGTTTATAGTAGATTATTATTTCTTAGTGTCTAACGAACACATTGCAATGGAACTAAATATTTCATCACGTGGTTTTTCACTGAACGGTTTTTGAAACTAAAATTTTTACATAACTTTTAGCTTGCTTAAGATACAAAAATTTGACATTTAAGATAATTGTAGAATATAAGAAAGTGAATTTTTCAGCATTTCTTTTATATATAAATAGTTTCAGTTTTCGGAGTTACAATGATTTTAGCTGAGATTTGGACGCGAATTTGGAAAATAATTACGAAATGAATAACAAATTATATTATAGAACCAAAAATATGAACTCGCACATAAAAGATCATTCGCTTTTTTCGTTTATTTCAAAAAAAAAATATGTGCTTTACAATTTTTATACGTTCTTCAGTTCAGGGATGCTGCTCTCAAACTTGGGACCATTACATACAGCGGCACAAACAAGTCTAAATACCCCTTAAGAAATGCTAGTTTTGTAAAATCAGGAAGAGCAATGTGAATAAAATTTGTGTCACATGATTAATTACAAACAATGAATCAAATTTAATTAGTAGTTATCGATATCAATTAAACATTTAGTGACAAAAACTAGTAAAATTCATTTTTTAAACACAAAAAAGTATACATGCTTTAAAAAACATTTTATTATAACCTATTTAACACATATAATATGAACAAAATTAGTATCTTGTTGGGCCACCAACGTTTTGGTATTTTCTGGAGGCATACGGTTCCATTCTTCTTTTCTTAAATTCTGAAAAGCTTTTGTTCCGTTCCACCGGACGAGATCTCTTTAGATATTTATTCTCTTTGCCGCTCGTTGCCCATTTTAAAGCATTTTGGCCTTGAAATTTTTTGTGGTTTTTCCACTAAAAGCACTGAACAAAAAGCTTTGTACAAAATAACTATAATAAGAGATTTTGTCTCTAAGCATTTCAAAACGAATCGCCATTACAATTTTTGTTTATTTCAAATAGTTTAATTGCATAATTAAATACTTGAAACGGTTTTTTCTTACCTCTATTTTACCAACGGTTGGAGGTGAGTTTGTGTGAATGACAAATTCAAAATAACTTATCACTATGGGGGAACTCTCGCTCGCTTGGAGTGAAAAAGGTCCTGGGCAAATTGTATCCAGTCTAAATTTGTAGCTCGAGTCTCCTTTTAGGCCTTGCCACTGGTTATTACTTTCTTCTGCATGTGGTATGTACAGAGATACTTCACGATTAACCGTAAAGTTTTTGAAGTCCGCGATTTCTGATAGATAATTTTTTTCCAAATCGTTGACCTCTATTTGTCCAAACATTTGAATGCCCTAGAAGAAGTATACGTAAAACGTAAATAATATAATATACAGCAATGCATTCATTCACATAAATACTTGAAACGTTACTAATAATCAGCTCAACTTTGTTATAAATTCAAGTTAAAGTAAAACTAACTCTTATTTTCAAAATCGCATTTCTCATTTTTGGTACATTTGTGATTTCGAAAAAAGTTCAATGAATTAAAGGATTTCGGTTGGCAAAAATTTTAAAATAAAAAACAGAATAAACGTTTGTTACTGGAATTCAATTTGTCTGTGGAGTCGAAAACGGACTTTGATCATTTAATCAAAAAGTATACCTCAAATCGAAAAATATATCGGACTCTAAATTATGCAAGAACAGAAGACTAATAAATTTTATGTCAACAGATATGTCTACGATATGAATTGACCAAGGTAAGTCATTTCGAAATTTGCTTCAAAGCCGCTCTTTTTCACCAATTATTCACTTTTAAAGTTTATGTTGACTTTCTAGGAAAAAAGTCCATTGTTCAAAAAAAATATTTTATAATCAAATTTAAGAAGAGGAAAAATCTCTTCAATTCTTGTTCGGAACAAATTTCTGCACGTTAGAGGTTCGACCACATATTCCATCTAAGAATGACTGAAAGGAAGGACTAGCGGGGAGAAGGGGCTATATTGATTTCAACACGGATGACCCAATTGCTGCAAGATTTACAGAATATTACAGCATTTTTTAGGCAGAAAAAAATTTAAATTTCGGTTTTGAGAAAAAAAGTTCTCCTCACCTCAAACGTCGTTTGACCCGCATCAACTTTACATCATTTCTTCCTCACATTGAAACAAATACATTCTAAAACTATTAGCGAAAAAAGGTGGTGTTTTTGACAAAACCAATATTGCTTATTTTAATAATAATAATAATAATAATAATAATAATAATAATAATAATAATAATAATAATAATAATAATAATAATAATAATAATAATAATAATAATAATAATAATAATAATAATAATAATAATAATAATAATAATAATAATAATAATAATAATAATAATAATAATAATAATAATAATAATAATAATAATAATAATAATAATAATAATAATAATAATAATAATAATAATAATAATAATAATAATAATAGAGTTTAGCTACTACAGCTATTATAGCCTTCTTAGCTATTTAACATTGAAGCTTTATACCAAGTAAAAAGCTTATTCAATAAATAATGGAATAGAAAAAATTATCATGCACATTAATTTGTTATTTATTTTATAATTTTTTCTTAGCTTTATCGCACTTTCTCAACATACTCACTCACACCATGTAAAAATAGACATATAGATATTAAAATAATTATATGTATAAATTTACGTGGTCCAAGGCATAAATGTTAGAAAAAATTTACCCAGCATGCTGTGGGGCTCGGACAACACAAACAAAAAAATACACACCACCATTAAGCTACAAATTTAGCTACAGTTAGTTTTCAGTCTAAGCTTGAGTTGACCTTTTGACAAGCTAATGTTATAAACTTCGCAATTATTAATAAGAGTTATCATGCGATTAAAAGGAGCTGTGGCCATTACAAAAATGTCATAACTCCTCCAATTTTCAACCATTTTAAATTTTTTTTGAAGATTCTTATAGAGAATGAGAAGTTCTATTAGAATCAAAAAAGAAAAATTAATTATTTTGATGTGGATAGGTTAGGTTAGGTAGGAGTGGCAGTCAGTTGCGAACTGACTTACGTAGACCAAATGTAATCCATTGTGATACCACAGGATGTCTCACTATACCCTCTTCTATCGCTATAACCTCTGCCTGAAAAACGCTACAGTGGTCTGGTAACCTCGCAGCGATACTTATCTTCAGTTCCTTGGAGTAAATACCATAACACACCTGGATATTTAGCTTGGAACCATCTGTGTAGAAATTAATATGGCCCCTTCTCCCCGGGAGTCCTCCCTTCCAGTCAGACCTAGATGGAATGTGAGTTACGTAATCCCTATTGAATGAGATTACTGGAACAATATAGTCCAAATTAGAGGGTACAGACCGCAAGCTATGAAGGATAGTTGAGTGGCCTGTTCTACCCTCGGACCAGCATTCAGTTTCTCTGAGTCTGATGGCAGCACAGGCTGCCATCCGTTTACCTATCAGGTCAAGAGGAACTAGATTAAAGAGGACCTCCAAGGCGTCAGTCGCTGTAGTCCTCAGTGCAGCACTGATACACATGGAATCTGCCCTTTGAACCCCTTGCAATTTTTTGTAAAAGGTGACCTTGTTTAAGGCAGGCCACCATACCACAATGCCATATAAAAGAATCGGTCGAATGACCGCTGTGTAAAGCCAGAGAACAATACGAGGTGATAGCCTTCATCTTCCACCTACCACTTTTTTACAAGAGTATTGCGCTACAGTTGCTTTCCTAACTCTTTCTTCAACGTTAATTTTTCAACTTAATTTCCTATCCAATACCATACCAAGATACCTTGCACTATATTAAAACGTTAGTCTAGTGACATTTAGCGAAGGTGGTACAAAAATTGGAAGTTTTTTTAGAGTACTGAGAAGAGTACTCATTTACACCAAAGCCAGCCTCATCTGCCCATGACACGAGTATATTTAAGGCATCTTGAAGAATTTCACACAGTGTGTTTGGGAATTTGCCACATGTAAATAATGCTACATCATCTGCATAGGCAACAGCCTTACAGCCGTGCCCTTTTAGTGACATGAGCATCTTATTTACTGCCAGATTCCACAGTAGAGGAGATAGTACACCCCCCTGCGGCGTTCCTCTGCAAACGAACCTATTTTCCTTGGATTTACCAAGATTTGATGCAATCATATCAACTAGTGAACTGTTAATGCCCAGTTTCTGAAGCTCTGCTATGATCATATTTGGGTTAACATAATTAAATGCTCCTTCAATGTCTAGGAACGCCGTCAGGGAAAATTCTTTATATTCAAAGGATTTCTCAATGCTACCCACTATAGTGTGGAGTGCAGTTTCTGCCTTTCGTATAAGCATGCTGAGAATTAGACAGCAGATCAGGTTTGATACTACTTCGAATATACTACTAATCGAATATAGACCTCATAAGCCTTTCCAAAGTTTTTAAAAGAAAGGAGGAAAGACTTATTGGCCTAAAAATCCTTTGGATTTATGTAAGAGCTATGGATAGAAACGCCGCTGTTTTTAGATTTTTGGCACCTAAAATTGAAATGCGCATAACTTAGTAAAAAATGTTTCTCATTGAAATGGGGGGAACTTTTGTCTTTTTATTTTCTTTGAAAAACATCATACTTTATGGGCAACCAATTCCGAAATTTGACGTCACTCAGAATGTATGATTTGAAATGGATTCGATCGCATATATATTTTAGTTTTTAGTATTGAGTAGTTCCATTCCTTTTCGTTAGAACCGTCCGCAGTGGGTTCTCCGATTTGGTTCAAATTTTAGGATATTAGAGTACATTATATAAGACTACGATCCCTAAATTGTTGGACCTTCAAATGCCCTTGGTGCAAATATATGAATTTTTAAAATTCAAAAATTAACGTTTTTTGACCTATATTCGAATATCTGTATCTCGGGAACTTTAGCTCCAAATTCAACTTTATAAATCTCATTTTTTGGACTTTATTTAACTTTTTGATAAAAAGAAGTTCAGAATACTCCCGCGTTTGTAAATTGTTTGCTTTCACATATTTCAGAATCATCGAAACAGAAAAACATCTCCTTTTGAAAGTGACGCCAAATAGTCAAATCTTGAGCTCATTTTTTTCATCTCTTTTAGTCCTTCAAAATGCGATCCATAAAGTTATAAAAATTCGTCAAGAAACGACATACAACAGTTTTAAAATGGCCATTTACATCTGGCTACGTCTCCGTCTTACCTTAATTTTATTGGTCGCATGCCGGCTTAAAATTTGTGTTTTTTGACCCCAAAATGGGTTCAGAAGTATGGAGTTTAGAAAAGACTTTCCGGCTGCGCTATCAAGCTCCCAAAAGTGCCTGCTTTTGCTAATTTTTACCCCGAATTTCGAGTCCAAAATTGTCTTTACGGTCACTGACGCATACGGACATACATGCAGACATTCAGAGATACATATGGGGCATTCCATGCCAAATCACCGAGGTTTTGGCCCAACTCTCTGCGATTTCACTAAGTTTTTGATATGTTTGAGTGCGTATTAAAAGCAACAAGCACACCAATTTCCAGTCTTGTATTCAAAACCGTTATTGAGTAGTCGGTTTTTTAAATGTTAAGGCAAACAATTTTCAATTAACGATAGACTAGTAATAAATATTGATACCAATTAATAGAAAAATCAAAGGGCTCGCACTTTTTGAAAATGTCGATTTTAATCTTTAAACGTTAATAACTAACTGATTACACTAGTTTACAAAATGATTTTTTTTTTTATGTTCCATTGATTTGAGGTTACTTTTCTTACGTACTTTTTCCTGCTGAATTCGAAAATGAAAATGGAAATTTTTTGAATGGTACAGTTTTCGAGATATTGTGGTTTTTTCATTTTTTCGACCTCATTTCACTTTAAAATTCATATCTTGAGCTAGTTATGTCTAATTTCCTCGTTCTTAAAGTCAAATTAAAGATAATAAAATGACAAATAAACTTGCGTAATTTTATTTTTTATTAAAAAAGTGGTTCAAAAGATATCGATGAAAACATACCAGATTTTAAGAAAAATCCAATTTTACATTTGATTCTGCGGCCCAAAAAAAATAGAAATAAAATCGAAAAAAATAATTTTACTTCTTACACATAGAGCTGATACTCTTACGCAAAAACTAAAACATACCAGAAGAAAATCGACCGTAAAACGACAACGTTAGAAGCGATTGATGAATGAATTCAAATCCCTCATTTTCTGAATATATTGTTACGAAATTTCTGTCTCTTTGACGATAATTTCGATCTCTCACACTTTTCTGAGTTCGATCACTGGATTGTGTAACAATTAAAAACACACAAACTTATTTAGTTGTAAAATGGTTTATTTTATTAACGTTCAAATTCTAATATTAATTTAACACTGTATAGAAAACTGTTTTACTTTACTACGGATCACACTGTATTCACTTTATTGCTTTTAATTCAAGTGTTCCACTTCACTGTTGAACTACAACTGTGTCCGAAAACTCAAATGACACCCTTTTATACTACAGGCATCACTTTCTCGAATAATCTATTAGCTGCCAGATGGCGTGTATTCTACTATTATCTACAACCTACTAGTGCTACTTTGTAGCGTGCAGTCTACCACTATCTACAATTCACCACAATTCACCAGCATGGCGCACTGACGTTGAGCTCACAATTATCCAGAATGTTAGATGCTAGATGGCGTTGTACGTTGTACGACGGCGATAATTTCTCTATGTTGTCGATTTTTTTTATTGTGTACTGCAGCGTCTGTTCGGTTTATTATTTTAAGTACAAAAACTGCACTTTGCGCTAGATTGTTCTAATATCGTTTAGTTTCTTTTATTGGTATTTATTTCAAGAGTTTTCTAGCATAAACCAAATTTCGCTACACTGCCCTCCGCTTAAACTTGTTCGTCCCGAACAAGAGTCTCTCCGTCCCTAGTATAAGGTGCCAGCCTTTCGATGTGGACTACCTTTAATTTACTTTTGTTCCCGGGGTATTTTTGGATTCGATACACATCATTAATCCTTGTGACGATCCGGTAAGGTCCATCCCAGTAAGTCCGAAACTTAGGAGACAAGCCTCGTTTCCGTTGTGGGTTGTGTAGCAGCACTAGTTGACCTTTCTTGAACCTTTCAGTATTTGCTCGCAGATCACACCGAGCTTTCACCTGTCGCGATCTTTATCACGCTCTTTCTCACGTTCCTTTTTACGCGATTTAGAACGACGTCTAGAAGATTTCTTCCGACTTCGAGAACGTTCTTGACGTGACTGCTCTCGTTCTCGCTCTTTCTCATGTTCGCATTCCCTTTCTCTTCTTCTGCGCTCACGATCTTTATCTGGCCGTTCTAGATCCTCCTTTTCAACTTTGTCTCTTTCAGTGTGCTCTCTAACCTCCTCTCGTTCACGTTCTCTTTCACGTTCCCGCTTTCGTTCTCTGTCGCGTTCTTCACGCCGTTCGCGATCACACTCGCGATCTCTTTCACGTTCTCTCTCCCGTTCTCGTTCGCGTTCCCTTTCACGCTCTCGTTCACGATCACCACGATCCCGATCACTGCACTGGTCCCATCTTACCACCTCTTCAGGCAAAACGTTCAAACGGCGCACATCAATTGTTCCAGCTTTATTTTCCGTTCGTGAACATTCAATTTACATAGACGACGGAAAAATGCATCCGCATTTTCATGCTGGCTTTCTTTGCGATGTGGTAGTCGTTTCTCAGGCTCCCTCTCCGGAATCGAACCTTGATTCTCCGTTCGCATCTGCTGCCCGCTAACATTTTCGCCATCGTCCACCCTATTTTCAATTCTTCTTCTTGGTGAATGTGATGCAGATCGTTTACGACGTGATTCGCAGTCACGTGCCATGTGTCCGTGCTTACCACAGTTGTAGCATTTTCCGCTGAAGCTACTGCTGGCGAACGATGAACTTTTCTTTTCAGAATCCACCTCCATCCGATTTTCAATTATTCTTCTTGGTGAACGTGATGCAGATCGTTTACGACGTGATTTGCAGTCACGTGCCATGTGTCCCTGCTTACCACAGTTGTAGCATTTTCCGCTGAAGCTACTGCTAGCGAACGATGAATTTTTCTTTTCAGCCTCTACCTCTATCCGACGAGTTTTCAGTGATGGGCGGCATGTCAACGAAATCATCTCTTCAGTGAGGGCAACCATTACTGTTTCGTTAAATGTTGTCTTCGGGCTCCTCATTGTCTCGCGTTTTGTTTCTGAATCACGTATGCCGTCAATAAACGCCTCTATTTTGAATTTTTCAGCTACGACACTTAACTCGTCAGGATAGGAAAGGTGTGTCAATCGCTCAATATCCGCAGCATACTCCTGCAAGGACTCACCAGATTTCTGGATACGACTTTTCAACTCCAATCTGTGAATCTGCTTCATGTGGTCACTGCCATATTTTCGCTGTAAGGCATCCATCACCGCCTTGTAATTTTTCTGCTCCGCCACTGGAACCGTTTGCAATACTTCTGCAGCTGCGCCTTTTAATGCCACAATGCGCTTTCGTTATCCCACCGATTGTGACCAGATGTTGTTTCGAACTGGAGCTTGAAAACTCTAAATGGCGTTGTTCCATCGTACGAGGGTACCTTAAGCCTCTCTGCGCTGATTTCTCGTATCACTTGAGTGGTTGGTTCACTTATTTCCAACTGTTGAATCCTTTTATTAACGTCTTCAAAATTATTTTGAACTTTTTTAAGATTATTTTGAACTTCTTCCTTGAATGATTCAACGTCATCTCGTAACTCAGTCATTTTTGCATCGAGGCCATCTACCATTTTGGCAACCTCCGTTCGAAGAGCTTCAATGTATTGATTCATTGCGTGGATCTGCGTCGCGTTCTGACTTAACTTTTGGTCTATTTGCAGTGCATTTTGACTTAACTTTTCGTCTATTTGCAGTGCATTTTGACCAATTTCTTCCCGAACGGCGTGGATATTGCTTGTCATCGCCATTAACATTTTCTCGAACTTTGACATATCTACAACTTCACCACTTGCCGCTGATCCAGAAGCTTCTTCCACTTTCGCTGCTGATTCTGATACATCACTATAAAATTCATGCTCTTCCAGGTTTACACCTTGAGCCTCAAGAGCCTGCCGTAAGCGTTTCTGTAACTCCACCTTTCCGCCAGTAGATTGCAGATTCAGCTGCTGCAACTCCTTCTTCAGTTGATCCACTTTCAGATCTTCAAACTTGACCATTTTTATTTATTTATTTTTTTTTTTTTTTAAATTGATTGTTAATTCTTTTACACAATCCCACTTCTGACACCAATTGTTACGAAATTTCTGTCTCTTTGACGATAATTTCGATCTCTCACACTTTTCTGAGTTCGATCACTGGATTGTGTAACAATTAAAAACACACAAACTTATTTAGTTATAAAATGGTTTATTTTATTAACGTTCAAATTCTAATATTAATTTAACACTGTATAGAAAACTGTTTTACTTTACTACGGATCACACTGTATTCACTTTATTGCTTTTAATTCAAGTGTTCCACTTCACTGTTGAACTACAACTGTGTCCGAAAACTCAAATGACACCCTTTTATACTACAGGCATCACTTTCTCGAATAATCTATTAGCTGCCAGATGGCGTGTATTCTACTATTATCTACAACCTACTAGTGCTACTTTGTAGCGTGCAGTCTACCACTATCCACAATTCACCACAATTCACCAGCATGGCGCACTGACGTTGAGCTCACAATTATCCAGAATGTTAGATGCTAGATGGCGTTGTACGTTGTACGACGGCGATAATTTCTCTATGTTGTCGATTTTTTTTATTGTGTACTGCAGCGTCTGTTCGGTTTATTATTTTTAGTACAAAAACTGCACTTTGCGCTAGATTGTTCTAATATAGTTTAGTTTCTTTTGTTGGTATTTATTTCAAGAGTTTTCTAGCATAAACCAAATTTCGCTACAATATTAATTTTTCTGCCAATTTTTTGAGTCTAATCGTTACAAAAAAAAATGTTTGTTTTGTTCCTTTAATGAGAGGTTATTTATCTTATGTACTTTTTTCCGCTGAATTCGGAAATGAAAGTTAATTTTTTTTTATGGTACAGTTTTTGAGATATTGTGGTTTTCTTAATTTTTTCACTTTTAAATTCATATCTCGAGGTAGAAATGCCCAATTTAGTCGTTCTTAGTACCAAATTGGTACTAAAATGGCAAACAAACTTATTTAATTAGATTTTTCATTGAATTAGCAGTTGAAAAAATATCGATGAAAATTAACGAGATTTTTAAAAAAATAAAGCTTTAAGTTGACTCTGTGGCCAGGAAAAAATGGAAATGTTGGTTTTTGGACCTGGTTTTTTCAGCAGTAACCGGTGCATTTTAAGTTATCAGAAGTTTTAAAAAAACTTATTCCGATAATACTTAAATACCAAAAAATATAGAAAATGGCAGGCGTTTAAACTCAACAAATTGTCGAAAAAAATAAATTTATTAAGAAGATGTAGGACTTGGAATTATTCATTCAATCGATCCCAACTTTGTCATTTTACTGTCGATTTTTTTCTAGTTAGTCTAATTTTTTACATTAAAGTATCAGTAATTTGTAAATAAAGTAAAATTGAAAGATTTTTTACCGATTTCTATTTTTTCGTGGGCACAGAATACATTGCAAAATTTGATTTTTATAAAAATCTGGTCTGTTTTCTTCGATATCTGATGAACCGCGAATTAAATAAAAGAGTTAATCATGTACGTTTGTTTGTCATTTAAATACCTTTAATTTGGTATCAAGAGCAATTAAATTCAGCACTTCTAGCTTGAAATATGAATTTAAAAGTGAAAAGAGGTCGAAAAAATGAAAAAACCACAGTATCTCAAAAACTGTACCATAAAAAAAATTTAACTTTCATTTCCGAATTAAGCGGAAAAAATTACATAAGAAAAATAACCTCTCATTAAAGGAACAAAACAAAATTTTTTTTTTGTAACGATTAGACTCAAAAAATTGGCGGAAAAATTAATATATTCAGAAAATGTGGGATTTGAATTCATTCATCAATCGCTTCTAACGTTTTCGTTTTACGGTCGATTTTCTTCTGATATGTTTTAATTTTTGCGTAAGAGTATCAGCTCCATGTGTAAGGAGTAAAATTATTTTTTTCAATTTTATTTCTATTTTTTCTGGGCCGCAGAATCAAATGTTAAATTTGATTTTTTTTTTAAATCTGGTCTTTTTTCACCGATATCTTTTGAACCGCTTTTTTAATAAAAAATAAAATTACAAAAGTTTGTTTGTCATTTTATTATCTTTAATTTGACACTAAGAACAAGGAAATTGGACATAACTAGCTCAAGATATGAATTTTAAAGTGAAAAGATGTCGAAAAAATTAAAAAACCACAATATCTCGAAAACTGTACCATTAAAAAAATTTTTATTTTTTTAATTTTTGAACTCAGCAGGAAAAATTACATAAGAAAAGTAACTTCTTATCAATGGAACATTTTGAGTGTAAACTAGTGTTATTACTTCGAATAAATTTTTTTTTCAGAAACTACATTCAAATACAAAAAAAAAAATCATTAATCGATATCAATATTTATTACTTAATTTCAATTAGTTTTTTGATGCTCAATTAACATGATTACATGTAAAAACAGATAATTATTTGCAGTATACATATTTATTTTCTTTAACTAAAACTAATACTTATACTAATAACATAAACGTTAGCATAACAGTTATTAGAATCATGAATTGCTCTTAAAATAGTGTAGTATCTCATTCCTAAATTTGTTCTGATTAGTTGTTTGTCTATGTTGTGCTGGTAAATTGTTCCATACTCTAATGGTATTGATGAAATAGAACCTTGTTGAATTTAAAAAGTTAAAAAGTGGGTATATAAAATTTATATACCTATTTGATTTGCTAAATTGCAGTTTGTTGTTCAAGTATGCGGGTGAACGACTTAAAACAAGATTATGTAGAAACATACAATTTCTGGCGTATAAATAATTGACCAACTCACAGCCAAGAATTTCACAGCGTTTCTCAGAAATGTGATCAAATTTCTTGAAGGAAAATGCATAACGCGCAGCAAAGTTAAAAGCAACCAGAAGCTTATGTAGTGAAATTGCGTCGAGCTTGCAATATATATTTTCTGCATAACTTATGATTGGAAGTATTAATTGTTTGACAAGCTTTATGTTAATATCCTGGGGAGTAAAAACAGAGGTCTGACAGAGATTTTTTAGCACAAAATATATTTCGCTCACCACACTATTAATATGATCAACGGCATTAAAACATAATAGTCCTTGGGCCCTGGAGTAAAAAAATTATTCATGACCATACTGCTCAAACTTTTTGTATGTGGTATTCACGTCGAGTCGGACAAATTTTGAGCGTAGCCAAGTATGATAGTGGGGCGTTTTCCTTTCAAGCCATCGCAAAGTCATGAATCTTACGGGACGAAAAAATTTATGGCCTATATGTTACATTTTATTTTAATCAAGAGTTTTTTATACATAAAAAGCGTAAAACATTTTGTCGGACAAAAATGTTGGGGCGTTTAGCGTGTCCGACACGCCAACTATGCCAACTTTATGAAATCAAAAAATTTATGACCTAAGAGCCAGTTTTGGCAGAGTCCATTGTAAAAAATATTTAAAGTCAAGTGGTAACCTTGTCGGACAATTTTCAGGGGGGGGAAATTGTTCTCGGACACACTGAAGTCAAGGGTTTTGTGCAATCAAAAAATGTATTACCACAGATACCATTTTAATTTTTAATGTTTCTGTTGCATGTTAAATGCATATTGAACCACTTGTCGGACAAAAATATTGGGGACTTTTTTAATAAAAATTAAGAAACATTACATTTTCGACCTTATAATACTTGTATACGTTAATACGAGTACTTAATTTGAATTTTTTGTAAAAAAAATCATATACATATATATGTATATACACCCAACACTCTTTTTACACGGTACTTTTTTACACGATTTTGAAATAACACGGTTCAAAAATAAGAGCAAATAAACTTTATTACACGAATTTTTTTTTCTTGCACGAATCTCAAAAAAGATTTTTTTAAGTTGTGTATACAGCCACAAAAATGCAATTGGGGGAATACCCGAATGTTATAATCAGTTTTTTTTTATCTGATTGCACTTCAACTTGAACACAGCATTAGGTTATTCCGTATTTATTTTGTGTTAAAGCGTTCAGTTCGTAGTTTTAAAATTTGATGTTCAAATTAAAGTTTTTTTAATTCGATGGTGAAATTTAAAGTATAATTTGCATTCATGTTAATATTTTACTACTAATAAAGGTAATGTGTTAAATATTCGGCTTAGATAAGTTCTATAAATATGTTATATTATTTTACACCTTTGTTATGTTAAGTACACACCCGATTAATAAAATGCATAAACAACAACAAAATATACCAAAGAGAAGAGCAAATTCGTTAGAAACTAAAATAAAAATCTTAGACTGTCTAAACTTTTTTTTGCACGGTTTTTGGGATAGTTTTTTCATCTTACACGATATTTTAAGGTTGTGGAACACATCCCCAAATTTACCATATATCGCATGTATTTTATTACACGATTTTTTTTTGCACGGTTTTTTAAGGAACGTATCTATCGTGTAAAAAGAGAGTTGGGTGTATATATAAGTTTCTACCTTTAAGTTAAATTATACTAAAATTGTCTTAGTAAAAAAAAAAAATCAGTGAATTGTATTAATGAATGGTATTTAAAGAAATTACTACTATTTTCAAATTTTCACTACATTGTGCACAATACACAATCCTAAAAAATAAAAAAATTAAGCGATTATGATTATGGCTCTTTACCAACTGCCTATTTATACAAAGATATCTAAATGTAGGCGCCGTTTTATGGTCGCTATTTTCTTAAAAAAAAAAAATCAAAAACACCCGTTCGCATATGAAAGCTCTTGAGTATACGAACATTTTGACATCTCAAAAACATTTCTCCGATGCGCTCAATTTTGGGCAGCCCACTGTCCCGGTTGACGTGGAACGTCCCATACATATTTACATATATTATACTACTACTACTACTTTTATATTATAAATAATGATAATTAGTCTACTAATATTAATAATAATATCATAAATTTGTTCTTTCATTATACGTACAATATTAAAAATATCACTGCCAATTACCCATAAAAATTCGATTTTTTGTCCGACTATGGATCTGCCCCGGTATTTTTGTCCGACAATTGCATTTTTTATGACAGAATATTTTTTTTTTTTTTTTTTTTTTTTTTATTGATTCATTTCATAAGAAAACTATTTACAATGTATAAATCTATCACAAATTAATATTAGGTACAAGTTTCCTGATGAAGCTTAAAACATTCTGTTGTCTAAAAGACAAGAGGCGAATGTAGTACATATATAATTCACAAATTAATTTTAATTTGATGGGGAAAACATACATGCCGAAAAGTTTGATTAATACATTAATAAAAATATAAAAAAAAATATATAATAAGTTATTTTATTAAGTGAACTAAAATAAACAATATTCAAGCTATGCTATTACATTAAAAAAATTTTCAATGGTGGAGTAATTTAAAGAAAATAGTCATTTTTTAACAGAATTTAGGAAAATTGATTTCACTCTTTCGCATCTAATTTCTTTTGGTATCTTGTTAAATAGACGTGGTGCAGTAACAAGGTAAAAACGAGAAAAATGCGTTTTGACAATTGGAGGAATAACTACAAAATTATCAGCGTTTACTCGTAAATTATAATTTTCTTGTAATCTAACAGAATAAAAACCCGATTTTTCAAAAAAAATTGTTAGGACTTTATAACAGTATAAATGTCTCAAAGGGAGGATATTTAGAGATTTAAAAAGATTAAAGCTGGAAGCTCTCCGATTAGCTTTCCACATAATGCGAATCACATGTTTTTGTTTAATAAAAAGGGGTTCAATTTTACTAAAATAAACACCTCCCCAACAGGAAAGTCCATACTGTAGTTTAGATTTAAGTAGTGCGTTATAAACCAATTTTAAAATTGCCTGATCACAGTAAAGACTGAGATGGTATAATTGCCTTACAACTTTATTTGAGTAGTTTTTAAGGTATAGCGTATGGTGGTTCCAACATAGTTTATTGTCTAGAGTGATACCCAAGTATTTAAAATTAGTGACTGTCTCAATTCCAAAACATTTATCGTTGCAATTATCTTTGCCGTTAAAAGTTACACCATGACCAATATCAAATAAGCAGAATTTCGAGCAACTGGGCGAATGATAAACTAAAGGTAGAATATCGCATATATCCTCCATTTTTGTCGGAAAAATGGTAATAAATATAAGGGTTGCACAAAACCCTTGACTTCAGTGTGTCCGAGAACAATTTCCCCCCCCCCTGAAAATTGTCCGACAAGTTTACCACTTGACTTTAAATATTTTTTACAATGGACTCTGCCAAAACTGGCTCTTAGGTCATAAATTTTTTGATTTCATAAAGTTGGCATAGTTGGCGTGTCGGACACGCTAAACGCCCCGACATTTTTGTCCGACAAAATGTTTTACGCTTTTTATGTATAAAAAACTCTTGATTAAAATAAAATGTAACATATAGGTCATAAATTTTTTCGTCCCGTAAGATTCATGACTTTGCGATGGCTTGAAAGGAAAACGCCCCACTATCATACTTGGCTACGCTCAAAATTTGTCCGACTCGACGTGAATACCACATACAAAAAGTTTGAGCAGTATGGTCATGAATAATTTTTTTACTCCAGGGCCCAAGGACTATAAATTAATGTAAAAGCCTAAGCTTTTTACTTTTCGCAGTTCAAGATTATTATTAGCAATATATGTATATAGGTTGAATATCAGAATTATTTAGTGAAAATTTAGAAATAGGCAATACTTTAGATTTAGTAGGATAAAGCTGTATTTGATTTGCCTTTGCCCAAGTGTTAATATATTCTAAATCTTCATTTAAACAGCAGCTTAAGTCTTCCTTGAGACTACTTCTTCGCGAGATGTACAGCTGTATATCATCGTCATATGCATGCACTTCTGACTAAAAACAAATCATTTATGAACATATCAAAGAGAAGAGGTCCAAGTACAGAACCTAGCGGTACCCCAGACGTCACCTAACTAAAATTTGAAAAATTTTTAACTACTTTAACTCTTTGTAGTCTACCACCCAGGTAGCTTTTAATAAGATTGATGTCAGAGATTCCAAATCCAAGCAATTTTAGTTTTCTACATAAAATACTGTGATTAATACTGTCAAATGCCTTTGTAAAGTCTAATAGGCACAGAAGGGTTATCTTATTTTGATCAAAGCTGATGCGAACATCGTCTAAAACCTTCATCATTGTAGTTGTGCAACTTTATGCTTTGCGAAAACCAGATTGCAGAAGGTGTAAAAGATTTTTATCATTGAGATGCTGAGTAATTTGTTCAGCAATTAAGCTTTCACACACTTTTGACTGGGCAGAAAGTACAGTAATAGGCCTAAAATCTTGAGGAGTAGATTTTTTGTTTTTGGGCACAGGTGTTACGGTGGCAAGTTTCCAAAGGTTGGGAAAAGACGATGTGGTGAAACAATGGTTAATCATATGTGTAAGGGGTCTAATAGGCACAGAAGGGTTATCTTATTTTGAGCAAAGCTGATGCGAACATCGTCTAAAACCTTCATCATTGTAGTTGTGCAACTTTATGCTTTGCGAAAACCAGATTGCAGAAGGTGTAAAAGATTTTTATCATTGAGATGCTGAGTAATTTGTTAAGCAATTAAGCTTTCACACACTTTTGACTGGGCAGAAAGTACAGTAATAGGCCTAAAATCTTGAGGAGTAGATTTTTTGTTTTTGGGCACAGGTGTTACGGTGGCAAGTTTCCAAAGGTTGGGAAAAGACGATGTGGTGAAACAATGGTTAATTATATGTGTAAGGGGTCTAACTATGCATGGTAAACTAATTTTTATAAATTTTATTGGTAGCCCATCTTCACCCACTGCATCGGATCTAATTTGACAAACCTTGAGATACACGTCGATTTCAGTAACTGGTGAGAAATCGAACTGGCACGAATCATGTAGACTGAATGATGAAGGATCATCATCTGCAGAATGTGTGATCCTACTTATATGGTTGAATTAACTGTTTAGAGCATTGGGATCGATATTGCAAAACTGGTTGTTATCAGCCATAATCGCTTTGGAGGTAAAGATACATCTAACTGTTTAAGACAAAAATACTTTTTAGATTCACGTGTTATTTTACTAGCATAATTCCTAGCTCGCTTATATTTTGCAAAGTTTTCCTCAGATTGGTTACGTTTCTATGCAGGATAACATTTGGATCGATATTTTAGAGCTTGTTTTACGCGAGGGGTATACCAAGGACAGGCAGGATTTTCTACTTGATAGGCTCTAACAGGTAGGTTAGGTTAGGTAAGGTAGGAGTGGCAGTCAGTCACAGAACCGACTCACTTAGACCAAGTTTGGTCCATTGTGATACCACTGGGTACTTCACTATACCCTCTCATTGAACTATCCAGATTTCGTAATAACACTAAATAGCTGACCCATGCTAACATGTCTAAGGTCCTCCAGGTCATCAAACAAAAACGAACCAAGTGTTTTGTGGCGTTTTCTAGCAAGTGCAAGGCAGGAGCAAAGAAAATGTTTAATGTTTTCCTCCTCCTCCACATCCCCACAACTTCTACAGTAGTCAAAAGACCGAATACCTAATCTCTCCTGTAACAAACTCTACCGCTAGCTACTAGGGCACGCATCCTACATGCCGGTTCTGCACACCTAGCTCTGCTTCGGTCGTAGCTCATGGAAAATTGGAGTGGGGTTGCCTTAAGCCACGTTGCGAGTTAGCCACATTATATTAAAAAATGTGTGCAGAGTATCTGATGGATTAGTACAAAAAACCGAAATATCAAAAAAAAATCATTCAGAAGTATATAAATACCAACATGGTATTCTAAGCCCATTTATGCTAAAAGGGATGGACCTATGCTTTGAGATTGGTGGAAGGAAACATTGCTGTCATTTGTCCCTTCTTGTCTACACCCGCCCAACCTGCTAATAAATTAAAATCATATTGGTTTTATTAGCCCACTTTACACTAACATCCTACATTCACCTTTTTGTAGCTAATTAAAAGAAGTTTATCTCAAATTCATCGTAAGTATTAACATTATTTATTTTACAACATCAGGATAGAATATTCGAAATGTAATCGTTTAAAAAACTGATCAGCATCTACACAAACAAATTTATGTAAAGTTATACAAATTTATAGTTCTTGGTTAATTTTTACAACATATGTATAGTAAGTTTCAAAGCTAAATTTAATTTCATAGAAAATCAATGTTTAATCATTTATGAATAACTTATATTAATATACTAATATATATTTTTGTAATTTATTTATCAAAACCAAGTGGAAAGCATATATTCGTTTAAAAGTTCAAGATTCATTCAATATATTGTTTATACTAATAGGTTAAATTTCAATTTATTAATTAATTATTATTAATTTTTAAACTAAAAATTCCAAATTTAAAGCTTAAAGTATTTTACAGCTATGGCTACTGAGGCCTTTAGCTAATGGTAAGTCTTTAAAATTATGTTAAATTAACGTAACTCATAATCAAAACAAAAAATGCGAAAATAGAAAAATATTATGTTTTGCACTTTGACATGTTACTATTATTCCCTTTCTCTCTTTATGTTTTATTAATATTTTAAGAACCCAAAACAAAGAAAAGAATTATAGAAAAATCATTAAATTATTACTCACTTATACTCCCTCGATGACAGCAGGCCTGTTGTTATGTTTTTGGAGATTTTATTATGAGCTGTTAAATCAATGTTAATTAATTTTTTTTTTTTTTTTTTGTTAACTTTGTTTTTGCTTCTTATATTTTTTATTTCTCTTGCATCAAAAATTCAATTGAGAATATGAAAATTGTAATTGAACATTTTATTCTGATTTAATTTTAATTTAACTCAGCAACATTTTTAAAGAAAGATAAAAAAATAAATGTATCGGCATTGTTAGATACAGTGGTGGCAGTAATTATTAAGATAACGATATCTTAAGTTAACATATCGTTACCTTAGTATAGAAAGGCCCTAACTAACACTTTTTTCGAAATCGAGTTTTTTGTAGATATCGGTAGGTCACCCACTAATACACCATTGATAAAAAAATAAGTGTGCTACGAAATAAAGTAATTAAAAGCAAATAAAAAAAACATTTAACTCATAAAACCTTAATTTTTATTAAGTTTTTTCGTTCTCCTGTAAAAAAAGAAAAATGGTAGATAGGGCCTTTCTATATTAAGGTAACGATATACATGAAACTAAGTCTTTAATAAGTATATATTACTCTAAATTTTTCTTACTTTTATTTTATTTTCTTCTTTTGTTAGTTATTTAAAGTACGTGTGTATGTTTTTATATTTTTACTACTTATTTAAAATTTTGAACGAATATATATTAAAATCAGCCTTAGTTTTACGTAAAGGGTTTTTCAATAAGAGCGCTACAAAAGCGCTTTTATTAAATAAAACAAAAACGGTTTGGGATATCAATGAAATTCTTTATTCTTGTAAAAGAACATTCGATGCCATTATGTATGGAACTCAATTTCTTTTGCATGGCCACCACGGGCACGCCTGCAGAAGTTTAGACGCTGAACCCAATTTTCGACGGTTTTCAAGCATAAATCGGCCGATACTACTGCAATTTCACGTTCGATATTCGTACGAAGTTCATCAATCGTCACTGGCTTGTTGGCATAGACCATAGACTTGACGTAGCCTCACAGGAAATAGTCTAACGGCGTCAAATCGCACGATCGAGGCGGCCAATTGACTGAGCCATTTCGTGAGATAACACGTTCACCAAACTTGGTTTTCAATAAATCGATTGTGACATTCGCTGTGTGGCTTGTGGCGCCGTCCTGTTATTGGCAAATCTTACTGAAGAGAAATGTCAAAAGAGCGGGAAAAAATATTGCGTCGTTTGCTGTCCCTATTGGTCTACTTTTGTAGCATCCGTATTGAAAAACCCTTTATATATGATCACATGTGTTTTTTGTTCTTATTATTGTTGTTACTTTTGTATCTCGGCATTTTATGAATACACATTTTTTTAAATTAATTTTTACGTACTTTTAGAATCATTGTTAAAAATAAAAAAAAAAGTTAAAATTTGAAAAAAAAAAGTAAATTTTCCATCTAAATATTTATTTTTTTTAATTACTATAATTTTTGCGCTTTCGCTTATCCGAAATTTTGTAATAAAATTAAAGTTAACTAATTTCAAAATGGGAGGTTATTTGTATGCATGTATATTTAGAAATATTTAAGTTTGCGCCATGATATTTCTATTTTCAAGCTTAAATATATATACATACGTAAGTATAGAAAATTAAGAACTTATACTTAAATTGAAAAGTCTTATCTGGTTTTTTTGTGTTTTTTCCTTTTGATGGGCGTGATATTTGCTGATGGTTTTCGTGGCTTGGGATTACAGATGGGCTCGTGAAATCGTTGATGAAAATAGTTGCGTCTGTTTGATGTGCGATGATTTCATGTGTAGGTGCGTTTTTTTTCCTCTGGAACTTATTTCATGTATTTTGCGTCATATTTAATTCATGAAAGCTGGAAGTAGCGCGGCTTACTTTTATTCCGCTAATTACTTGGTGTACGCATGCTACTTTTGTGAAATGATATTTTGCTGGTTATGCAAAACTTTTGCACCAATGTACACTAAATTTAATCATTGTTTCTTTCAATTATTCTGGTTCTAAATTACTTTCGGACTACCACGTCCGTATCATCTCCTTATTGTGACTAGCTCCAGAACGAAAAAGAAAGTCCGATTCCGGAAAGTCGACAGACATATCTCGAAACCACGTTTTAGTTCTTCTTGTCAGTCGGAGTTGTCAAATATCAAATATCAGTGCTTTTCGAACTAATTATTTGTATCTAATGATAGTGATGTGTGCTTTGGTTTACGTTTATACAACTTTTCAATGCGACATCGGACAGACTTTTCGCTGGACAACTATCTTTAGATATCGAAAGTTTTACCAAAGTATTCACGTGATTTTAGCAGTGTTTATATAATGTCTTGAAGACAAAACTTTGCATAATATACCTTGTATAAAATTATGGTTTTAATGAAAGATTCGTATAAAAAGGTAAAATATCACCCTCACACTCCGCATTTCTGCCGATAAGCCAGTGGCCAGGTAAATGCTTATCCACTAGGCATTTTTGCATTTGTTAGGGTCTTCAAGAGTTCTATATAACCATTCTTTAAGAGCAGAACTCTTGAAAATATTCGCTAAAGAGGTTTTAAAATACACAATAAATCCAATTTAAGACCAAAAGGGCACCTTCTATGGGGCCTTCAAGAGGTTCATGTAAGAGTTAGCTGTGACGTTTTCAAATCCTCTTCAAGATGTTATTAAATCAATACAACTAGAGGTCCATAAAAAAGTTTGAGCTCTTGAAAATATTTATACACAATTTTTTTTTTTTTTTAAATTTTAATGAGGCTTATTTTATTCTTACGAAGTCTTAATAAAGATTTGGTTTTTGTTATACATACTATTTGCAGTATACCAAAGTCAAATAGATAAAAGGATGATAATAAATGGAAATATAAAATGATGCAACGAATAGTTATGAATTTCGGCACTTATATTGATCAAAATTTACGTGCGAGCAAGGATTTATCGTGAAGTTTGTGGTTTTGGTTCGAAAAACTTAACGCGCTTCGAAAATATAGCTTTTTAGGAAAATAAAATTTTTGGGCGAACATTTTTTTTTAGTTTTTTCTTTAATCTCAAAATATGTTTGAATGATTTTTTACGTAAAAGCATGGAAATAAAAGGATTTAGTGCAAAAAAATCATTATATTGCCAAAAAAAAGTAACTCATTTGATTTTTTGTTGTTGTTGCTATTTTATCGGCATGTTTTTCGAAAAAGATGGCCGACGACGCCATATTTTTAAAATTCCTCGATAAGTGGC
The DNA here is from genome assembly GCA_949775025.1 of Tricholauxania praeusta. Lineage (NCBI taxonomy): Eukaryota > Metazoa > Arthropoda > Insecta > Diptera > Lauxaniidae > Tricholauxania > Tricholauxania praeusta. The sequence goes on along the minus strand of OX459029.1, from coordinate 93,865,595 downwards.
TAATAAAACTTATGGATTATCTCAAATGCTTCATAAGAGGTGCTTTAAACTTAAGAATTATCTAAAGGGCTTAATAAAACTTGACAGTTTTAATATGTTTAAATTGTTTCCTTAAAATGGTTGTGGGTCCATTGTTAGGGTTACCATATGAACAAGAGAAAAATTAAGTAATAAGTGCTTTTGATCTATTTTATGGGCCGTTTTTCTTTATAGAAATATAAATTATAACCCAAATTTGAATAAACATAGTTTGGGTAATCTAGCGTTTATTTTTTTTTTCTCATATTTTTTAAACAATTTTAGCAGTGGGCGATATTTAATTTTTAAACGCTTAATTTTGATCAGTGATAACAATCTACAAAATTTTGTAGCAATTTCGTAAATCAAAGATTGTTGTCCAATGCCAAGATCTGGTCTATTCAAGAGGCCGCGAAACGAGATTAGCTCAATAACTCGGAAAGTAAGCCACAAGCAGAAAAATATATTATGGCCACTGTTGTAGAGGAGATGAAAACACATCGATTTCATATCCTAAAAATCTCGGTATGACAAAATTTGACCCCTCTTTTATAACTTAAAAATTTCCAACCACCACCACGATTTTCGAATAATAGCAATTATTTTGGCGAAATACGTTGATTTTATGGAACATTTTAAGGTAATATTACTTGTTTAGTTCCGAAAACTGGATTTTACGCCCAAAATAACTATTTTGTTCAAGATTACAGTATTTATTGGGTTAAATCTTGTCACATGGAGATTTTTTGGGCATGAAATCGTTGTGTTTTAACCTGCTCTACAACATTGGCCTAAATATATTTTTCTGTTTGTGGCTTTCTTTCCGAGTTATTGAGCAAAACTCTTTTCTTTGCGAAAATGTGAAAACGGGATAAACAAGTCAAAAACAGCGAAACACTTCTTTTAGCCAATTGAATCAAGAACTTATCAAATTTCAAAACTTTAATCTTTTAAATAAATATTTAAGCAATAACACTAGTTTACACTCAAAATGTTCCACTAATCTGAGGTTACTTTTCTTATGTAGATTTTCCTGCTGAGTTCGAAAGTGGAAATGAAAATTTTTTGAATGGTACAGTTTTCGAGATATTGTGGTTTTTTCATTTTTTCGACCTCTTTTCACTTTGAATCTCATATCTTGAGCTACAAATGCCCAATTTCATTTTTCTTGATGTCATATTAAAGATAATAAAATGATAAATAAACGTGTGTTATTATATTTCTTATTTAAAAAGTGGTTCAAAAGATATAGATGAAAATAGACCAGATCTTAAGAAAAATCAAATTTTACATTTGATTCTGTGGCCACGAAAAAATAGAAATAAAATAAAAAAAAATAATTTTACTTTTTGCACGTAGAGTTGATACTTTTACGCAAATATTAAAATATTCCACAAGAAAATCGATTGTAAAATAACAACGTTAGAAGCGATTGAATGAATGAATCCAAATTCGACATTTTATGAATATATTAATTTTTTCGACAATTTGTTGAGCCTAATCGTTACAAAAAGATTTTTCTCATGTACCTTTGATAAGAGGATACTTTTCTTATGTAATTTTTCCTGTTGAATTCGAAAATGAAAATGAAAATTTTTTGAATGGTACAGTTTTCGAGATATTGTGGTTTTTTCACTTTTTCGACCTCTTTTCACTTTGAAAGTCATATCTTGAGCTACAAATGCTCAATTTCCTTTTTCATGAAGTCATATTAAAGATAATAAAATGACAAATGAACGTGTGTAATTATATTTCTTATTAAGAAAGTGGCTCAAAAGATATAGATGAAAATAGACCAGATTTTAAGAAAGATCAAGCTTTACATTTGATTCTGTGGCCACGAAAAAATAGAAATAAAATAAAAAAAAACAATTTTACTTCTTGCACGTAGAGTTGATACTTTTACACAAATATTAAAACATTTCACAAGAAATTCGACTGTAAAGTAATAACGTTAGAAGCGATTGAATGAATAAGTCTAAGTCCCACATTTTTTGATCATATAAATTTTTTCGACAATTTGTTGAGTTTAATCGCTGCAATTCTCTATATTGTTTGATGTTTTCGTATTATTAGAATAAATTTGCTTAAAAACTTCAATAGTCCTGAAAATAAAAATACACCGGTTACTGTGGAAAAGGAACTATGTCCAAAAAACCACATTTATTTGCACACACAAGCACAGGCTAGCACAAACAATCATAATATACGACACAAAGTTACATATATGTATGTACTTAGTTGTGGCTTTTGTTTTGTCTTCTGTTGCTTTTGGGATCCGTTTCTCTAGTAAGGAACCATACGTAGACTCCCAACATTGCTTCATCCCAAAACCCTTGATAGCGCCGCTCAATAGTTTTAATTTGTTGGTGAAATCTCTCACCGTGTTCGTCACTTACGTCACCAAGGTTGTGGGGAAAGAAATTTAAATGCGAATGCAATAAATGGATTTTCAGAGACATATTTACTTACGCCTGATAAAAATAAATTTAATGGTAAAAAATACACTAGAATATTAATAAGAATGAAATGACATTCCGTACCCATCTTTTTGTAGTTCTCCAGCGAATCGGTAATAATTGCCTCGTAGTCAGGGCTCTTATGGTTCCCAAGAAAACTAGTAACAACCAGCTGAAATGAATTCCAGGCCTCGTTTTTAACCGATGTCAAATATATTGGAAAATCTGTGCTTTTTATCAATTTTCTTATGTCTGGACCATCGAAGACGCCTTCCTTAATTTTAGCTATAGACAGCTTAGGAAAAAGAGTTTTCAAGTAAGTGAAAGCTTGGCCTTCTACGTTGAGGGCCTTCACAAAATTTTTAATAAGGCTAAGTTTTATATGTAACGCTGGAAGAATTATACTTTCTTTCTTGACAAGTGGAACGTATTTGATGTTGTCTTTGTCCACAGTAATGTTTTCCCTTTCTTGTGGAATGTTTTAATTTTTGTGCAAAAGTATCAACTCTACGTGCAAGAAGTAAAATTGTTTTATTTCTATTTTTTCGTGGCCACAAAATCAAATGTAAAGTTTGATTTTTCTTAAAATCTGGTATATTTTCATCTATATATTTTGAACCACTTTTTTAATAAGAAATGTAATAACACACGTTTATTTGTCAATTTATTATCTTTAATATGACACTAAGAAAAAGGAAATTGGGCATTTCTAGCTCAAGATATGAGTTTCAAAGTGAAAAGAGGTCGAACAAGTGAAAAAATCACAATATCTCGAAAATTATACCATTCAAAAAATTTTCATTTTCATTTTCGAATTCAGCAGGAAAAAGTACATAAGAAAAATATCCTCTTATCAAAGGTACATGAGATAAATCTTTTTGTAACCATTAGGCTCAACAAATTGTCGAAAAATTAATATATTCATAAAATGTCGAATTTGGATTCATTCATTCAATCGGTTCTAACGTTGTTATTTTACAGTCGATTTTCTTGTGAAATGTTTTAGTATTTGCGTAAAAATATTAACTCTACGTGCAAAAAGTAAAATTATTTTTTTCTATTTTATTTCTATTTTTTCGTGGCCACAGAATCAAATGTAAAATTTGATTTTTCTTAAAATCTGGTCTTTTTTCATCTATATCTTTTGAACCACTTTTTTAATAAGAAATATAATTACACATGCTTATTCGTCATTTTATTATCTTTAATATGACATCAAAAAAAAGGAAATTGGGCATTTGTAGCTCAAGATATGAGTTTCAAAGTGAAAAGAGGTCAAAAAAGTGAGAAAACCACAATATCTCGAAAACTGTACCATTCAAAAAATTTTCATTTTCATTTTCGAACTCAGCAGGAAAATCTACATAAGAAAAGTAAACTCAGATCAATGGAACAGAAAAAAAAAATCATTTTGTAAACTAGTGTAATTTAAAAATAAATTTTTATAGTATAAGAATTTGTATTGAATTGCGGAAGTTTGGTAAGCCTACTATTCGAAACGTACGTTGCAGCCTCCTTAACTGTGAGATAATAAATTGTTTTATGGAGCTCTTGTGAAGAGTTCTATAAATATATCCGATTTAAGATTCTCTTCATTAAATGTTGATATTTACAGAGGTATTTTATAAGTTCAAGTAAGAGTTAAAGTTTGTATTGGCTCTTATGGAGCACTTAAAAACTCAGAAATTAAAGAGCTCAATAAAATTTATAGCTCCTAAAGTAAAAAATAATTTTTATTTATCAAAAAGCTTTTATCAAACACTTTTTAAAGGCCTTGATAAATATTTAAGTTTTCGAATACAAAAATATTTATAAACGTTTTATAAAGATCTTCCGAATGCCTGTTAAAACCTTATAAATACCTAAGCTCTCCTTAAGAAGGAGGTATTTACAGACATTTTAAGAACCTCTCACAAGACGTCGTTAAGACCTTTATAAATACTTTTAAAAGTCTAAGTAATTTTTGTATTTGTCAACATCTTAATTAGAAGTTTTGAAATGCTTCATAAATATTTTTCATCGCAAGATTTAATTTAATACTTTTAAAAGGCGAATAAATACTCTGGTATAAATTAAGAGCATTATGAATGCTAATTAAATGCTTTTGAAAATTCATCGAGAGCTGCTGATTATTTTAATGCCCAGTGGGTATCCATTAATTTTTTGATAAAATCCGTAAAAACAGTTAATTTTTCATTCAAACAGCGACAAAAGAGACATCATCCCAAGGAATAATTAAGGCATCATTAAATAATGCTGAATAGTTAATATTTTTATAATAATCAAATGGACGCATTTCCGGAGATGGACAGTTATGCCAAAGTACTTACTTACTTACTTAGATGGCCATAACAAACCGTTGTCAGGTTACGGGCGACCTCATTAGCTCTCGCCAGGCGCCTCTGTTTTGCGCGCGCCTTCTCCAATAGTTAATGCCAAGCGTGGTTAGGGCTTCCTCAGCTTGGTCTATCCACCAGAGGCATGGCCTCCCTCTTCGTCGTTGACCGGGGACCTTCCCTTCGAATACCTTTTTTGCTGTAGCTTCTTTATCCATACGATGGACATGACCCAGCCAGCGTAGTCGCTGTATTGTTATACGCTTGACTATGTCAATGTCGGCGTAGAGCTCATACAGCTCGTGGTTCATTCGAATGCGATAGTCGTCGCCAACTCGAACAGGACCAAAGATTTTGCGGAGAACTTTCCTCTCGAACACCCCAAGAGCAGCTGCGTCTGTTGTCGAAACCACCCATGCTTCAGCGCCATAAAGAAGCACAGGTAGAATGAGCGTCTTGTAGAGTGTTAGCTTTGTCGATCGAGAGTGAGCTCTGCAACGTAATTGCTTACTGAGACCGTAGTAGCACCTATTAGCAATTGTTATTCTCCGCTTAATCTCCAGACTGACATCATTGTTGCTGGTTACGGCAGTGCCAAGGTAAATGAATTCCTTGACAGCTTCTAATTTACAGTTGCCCGCTGTAACATGAGAGTCTAGATCCCGTGCTCTCTTGTTGTTGTTAGTAGACATCATGTATTTCGTCTTGCCCTCGTTTACCGTCAAACCCACTTTGGCTGATTCCTTTTCAATAGCAGTGAAAGCAGCAGTAACATCTCTCTTACTCCGACCGATAATATCAATATCATCAGCGTACGCAAGGAGCTGAACACCTTTGAAGAAAATGGTGCCATTATGATGCACACCGGCTTTTCGTACGATCCCCTCCATAATGAAATTGAAGAGATCGCACGAGAGCGGGTCGCCTTGTCTGAAACCTCGCTCGGTATTAAAAGTTCCGGAGAGGTCATTCCCTACCTTGACGGAGCTACACGTATTGCTCAACGTCATCCTGCAGAGCCTTATCAACTTTGCAGGTATACCGAACTCAGACATTGTTGCCTATAGGCAATCCCGCACTGGGCTATCGAACGCAGCTTTATAATCGACGAAGAGATGGTGAGTGTCGATTTGATATTCATGGGTTTTCTCCAGGATTTGGCGTAGTGTAAAAATCTGGTCTATGGTGGACTTACCAGGTCTAAAGCCACACTGATAGGATCCGATCAGCGTTTCTGTATACGGCTTCAATCTTTCACACAATACGCTCGAGAGGATCTTATATGCGATGGAAATAAGACTGATACCCTTGTAGTTGGCGCAGATTGTCGGGTCTCCTTTCTTTATTACAGGACAAAGCACGCTGAGATTCCAATCGTCGGGCATGCTTTCCGCTAGCCATATTTTGCTGATGAGTTGATGCATGCAGCTTATCAATTCATCGCCACCAGCTTTAAACAACTCAGCTGGCAGACCGTCAGCACCCGCTGCTTTGTTGTTTTTGAGTCCCTGGATAGCAACTCGAACCTCTTCATGGCTAGGTGATGGTACTTCCACTGCGTTATCATCGATTGGTGGTATCGTACTGCATTCTCTTTGGGAGGAATTGGTGGAATCATCGCCCGTAAGCAAGTTGGAGAAATGCTGCCTCCATAACCTCAGTACACTCTATGTATCTGCAACCAGATTTCCATTTTCGTCTCTACAAGTGGATGCTCCGGGCTTGAAACATTGAGTTAGACACTTAACTTGTTGATAGAATTTTCGTGCATCCTTCTTGCCCTGGTACACCTCAAGTTCCTCACGCTCACGCTTTTCTTGCTCCCTTTTTTTTACGTCTGAAAATGCGCCTCTCTTCCTTCCTCTCTTGACTTCCTCGGCAGCAGCGCGCATGGAGTGGAAGATGTGTGTCCAAAGTCCACCGGCGTCGGTTCCAGAGGTTGGTTGGTTGAGCTTAACCGAGAGTTGAGCGGAGTACGCCTCGGCAGTCCGTTGTGATTGCAGCTTGTCAACGTCTAGCTTTCGTTGCATGCCCGTGCGTACATTCTTCGCATTGCATAGCCGCATGCGGATCTTAGCTGCAACAAGATAGTGGTCGGAGTCAGTGTTGACCCCACGAAATGTACGCACATCCAGAAGCGTGCCTTTCGTCGATCACAACATGATCAATTTGGCTTTTGTTTTTTGATCCGGGGACAGCCAGGTGGCCTTGTGAATGTCGAGGTGTTGAAATCTGGTGCTACTAATTACCATGTTTCGCGCCGCGGGGAAGTCGATCAGTCTCAGACCGTTGTTTTAAGTGGTCTCGTGGAGACTGAACTGACCGGCTGTACCAACAAAGATGCCTTGTCTTCCGATCTTCGCGTTAAAATCGCCGAGGACTATTTTTACATCGTGGGTCGGACAACGGTCATACACGTCCTCTAGGCTCGCGTAGAAATCATCCTTGGTGGCATCGTCCTTTTCCTCCGTCGGGGCGTGCACGCAAATTAGGCTTATGTTGAAGAATGTTGCCTTGATACGGATCGTAGCCAACCTTTCGTTTATTGGCGTGAACCGGGAAACTAGGTGGCGTAATTTTCGACATACAACGAATCCGCAACCAACTTCGCGCCTCTCTGCATGGCCGCTGTAGTAGATATCCCAGTTCGTCCGTTTAGAGCAGCCTTGTCCTTTCCATCGCATCTCCTGGATAGCGGTGATGTCAGCCTTTATTTTTACGAGGGCTTCCGCCAGTTGGATAGTTGCACCTTCCCTATGGAGGGTCCGGACATTCCAGGTGCATATCCGTAAATCATTGTCCGTTTTTCGTTTGCAGTGGTCGTCATCGTAGTGGGGGCTAGTATCCGAAGCTGTTTTGGTTTTCATTGGAAATGATGATAATGGTGGTGGGACCCAAACCCTACGAACACATTTTAAGTTTAAAGTCTAGGAGAGACTTGCCTTCTCACAACTAGCACACCCTCGGACGGGTGTCCAAGGGATCTCCAGAGGATACTTGGCCAAAAGGCCGGAAGCTTGTGAGCTGCTTGAACTGCTTGCAAAAGAATCATCCCTGGCCACTCCCAAGTGAGTGGCGATCAGGAACTTTACCCACTTACGTGGACTTCTACAAGCAGCTCCATCCATATATCCAAAGTACGGAAAATTAAATCATGATCGGATATAAAACCTAGTTGATCACAAATTAAAACATTGTGTACAGGAACAGGCCTTTTAGCTTTTCTGCAAATTTGGCAGCATTTGTTAACAGCTTGTCAATGCAACTTTTTATATGTCATCCTCGTTTTTCGATATACGAATAATCAGGTTTTGAGTTTGTCATATTGGTATTCTGGACATCTTTTTAATTCAGTTTTTAAGTTTTCTCATATTGGTATTCTGGAAACTTTCAACAACAACAACAACATCATTATTGGCAGCAGAGGGTCATCAGTGGCAAAGCTAAGGTGAATGTGTGTATTGTGTGTGCAGTGATTTATAATTTCCCATGTATATTGAATTTTGGTATTTGGTTTTAATCATGAGTGAAGCTAGCGATTATTCAATTCCGGAATTATTAAAGTTGCAAAGCGATAAATATGAGATGCTTAAACATATTTACACTAATTTCAAAAAAGATGAGGTTGCACACAAGACTAAAATTTATTTTCGGAAACGTATTAATAAGGTCGAACAGTTGTACTTGTTGACGCTCACAAGACCGTATCTAGTCAATCAGACGATCAAAAATATCAGTATTTTACAGAAAAGGTTAATAATGTGTAACGAAGTTTCGCCGGGGTATGCGTCAGGCGGTGTCCAGGATTATTTTCCGTTGGGTTTCGTTACAGAAACATTTATTTTTCGTTGGATTATAATTACTTTATTTATATTCAGTTTGTTGTAGTCTTTTCTTATGATCACTTATATAAAGATATTATATGTATATATTTTCTTAAATATATACTCTATACATACTACTGCTGTAAAATTGAGAAAAACAAAGTATTCTGGGATTTATATAAAACAAGTTTTTTTTTATGCTCGATGTCGTGATGTCGTATATCAACGTGGAGTTACCTATAATAACTACCAAGTCGTTAATATCGGCGAAGAAAACCGATGTATGAAAGACAAGTTGTAGGTTCGACGGCGCGGTGTCGTATATCAGCGTGGACTTACCTTTAATAACTATCAAGTCGTTAATATCGACGAAGAAAACCGATGTATGAAAGACAAGTTGTAGGTTCGATGGCGCGGTGTCGTATATCAACGTGAAGTTACCTTTAATAACTACCAAGTCGTTAATATCGACGAAGAAAACCGATGTATGAAAGACAAGTTGTAGGTTCGACGGCGCGGTGTCGTATATCAGCGTGGAGTTCCCTTAAATAACTACCAAGTCGTTAATATCGACGAAGAACGAAGTGGACGGTCTGAGCACCAAATGCAGACTGACTGCTAAGTGCCGACGCGATGCCTATATTAACGTGGAGTTACCTTTAATAACTACCAAGTCGTCAATATGGACGAAGAACAATGTGGACACTACGGCTGCCCAAGCACGACTCTCTTTATGCTGAATTTGCGTGTTTATTTATACCGTCAGATCGGTAATCGCGTCGCTGTTCTGCTCGTCTTATTGTTTGGTGTTGTAGTCGATCATGTTGTGGTTGCTTGTTGATTTATGTTTGAACATGCAGTGGTACTGTTTGATGTTGTATCCACTTGTGTTGTCTTGTAGGCACGCTGTGTTGTGTCTTGAGATTTTGTAGCCGCTTGATGTTTGTATTTATTTTACCTATCCTTCTTGTTTAAAATTAAGTAGTGAAATCAGGATTTCACTATACATATTTAAATAAGTTATCTTGAGTTTTACATGTGAGCGATTTTTATTTAATAATAAAAATCGTCGTCGCAAATGAGTTTGAAGAATTGTACCTTGAGGTAATATGCATAACAACTGATAGTTTTGAGCAACTATTTCCACCAACGCAAACGCCACCAGTAACCGAAAGCAGAAATACCCTGTCACCACAGTTATCACGTCAGGTATCCAGCATTCAGCTACCAAACTTACCAGTTTCAACATTTACCGGAAAATTTGTAGATTGGCCTACTTTCCATGACTCTTTTGCCCAGCTCATACATCAAAATGAGGATCTCAACAACATTCAACGTTTTCACTTTCTGAAAAAAGCATTGCCGTTAGATCGTGATTTAGACATACGTCAGATGGATTTGACCGACCAAAATTATAATGTAGCTTAGGACATTTTAGGAAAACAATATAACAATCCGCCTATTTTGTTCATGCATCATATGAACTCGCTTTTTAGATTACCGGCACTAGTCAAAGAAAAATCGGAAGATTTAAAGACACTAATTAACTCAGCTTTGGTTTGCATCACCTCACTCAAGCGTCTTGAAATTCCTATCAACCAGTGCGATCACTGAATAACTCAGTTTCTTGCCTCCCGTCTTCCAAAGGAAACGAATCAGGCGTGGGAGTTTTTCCTGGGGAATAAATAACATATTCCAAAATTTTCAGATTTCGAATCGTTCTTCATAGTCGTTTAGTCACTCTTGACGCTACAAAAAATCGCAACACCGCTCATGAGCTATAATCAATAAATGTTAAAACATCACTCAAGTTCTCCGAAAGACGCGCCAAGCCAGAAGCAAAGCTTTTTCATAGCACCGCTCACACTAACAAGGATAAGGTAGACGTTTGCCCGTTGTGCAAAAAGGACCATGGAATCCGGTTTTGTCCTACTTTTATGGAAAAGAACTGATTTAAGCGAAAAGCACTAGTGCAGCGGTATAAGCTTTGCTTAAATTGTTTAAGCAATCGCCACCATATAGCCAAATGTACCAGTTCCAAAAATTATTTCCAGTGTGGAGGACGTCATCACACAATGCAGCATATCCCGACTAACGCTATTAACAGCAGAAGTACAATCACGACTACACAGCCAACTACATTTTTTAGTAACGATGGATGCCAAGCGTCGGGAAGCTTGACGCCTCCCACGCCCAATTTCATCTATCAAATCACACGGTTCATTCTAATAATACCACAATTGCAGACACAGCAAATTTCATATCTGCTAACACATCAAGTAGCACTTCTTCGAAAATATTATAAGCAACAGCTAGAATAAGCATAAGCAACCTATATAGGGGTCATAACGCCACCGTTCCACAGTGTATTATTTTGGCAATCTAGCGCTACTAAACTCAAAAAAAAAAGTTGATTTTTTGATAGAATTTAAATGCAAATATGTTAAAAATTCCCCAATTAGGTTAAAACTTCAAAAATTTTTTGGAGTATAGGGCAATACTTAAAATAACTGTACCTTGAAAGTGAGTAAAAAGAAAATGTCAAAAATATTATAAGTTCGGCGAATCTTATGCACAAACTTTAAAGTCTTGTAAGTCCATTGTGAAAAAGTGAAAGGTTTTATTTTTTTTTTAAAAAAATTAATTTCAAAGCTTTCTTGATCGAAATAACATAAAATCTTAGCAGAGTTATTGATAGCAACATTTTGTGTACACTGAAAAAACCTACTTTAGCTTGAGTATTGAAAAAAAAAAAAACTTTTGTGGACTATAAAAAAATTGTTTAGAACAGTTTAGAGTTCTGACTATGGTTACAGTTAAGCTTGATATACATATATACTAATAGAATCAACAAAAAAATTTTGCGCCTAGCTACGTCACCCATACAACCATTTTCAATTTTTGAAGATGACCTCTGAAATTTCTCGCTTCCAAATATTTGAGTTATTGCTTGATACTGCAGTAAACAAACGATTAGAGAGGATGATTTTGTTTTTATCCGGAAATGTTGCTGGTGGATCGCAAAGTACTGTTGATATTGATTAGGCTAAGCAATATGCCAAGAACTTGTTGTCGTTACTGAATTCCCGATGGGCGAATGCTTGTCGGAAGAAGGATCGATTTATTTCATCAAATAAAGATTGGCTCGGAGGTAAATCGAATTCTCTTTATTTTTGTGCAATACACCGAAAAAGTTTTCTGGTGGGAGACCAAATAAAGAATTTGAAGAACGCGCCGAAAGCACAAAAAATAAAAAAGCCAGAAAAGTTGCAAGAGAGGTGAACGAAAATCAAGGCGTTTTTTTCAAAGAAGCGGATATAACAGCCGAAATAACAATAAAATCAACATAGACAGACTTAAACCAGCTTTTCTAAATACAGAAAATACACAAACATTCTCCCCTCCAAATAAATCTACCAAAAAAGTACACTTCAATCTTCTTAACAACACCATTAAACTCTACAGGGAGGGGGAATAATGTAGTGTCCCACATTAACACTCTCTTACATTTTGTACTACATTACACACTTGCCTTAAATTAAGTACTTAAAATTTAATAATTTTGGAAATTGTGAAAAAGTTTATTTTTTTAATTTTAAGTCATCAAAAATTCAATTTAATTTTTTCACTTTTTATATATTATTCAAACTAAAATCTTGTAAAATAATTTTGAAAACAAAGATTCTTAAAATAAATAATAAATAAAGATATTTAGTAAAACCAATTGTATCAGCACCAAACGTTGATACTGGGAGTCTTCAGAGTGCATGTCAATGCACCTATACATATTTTGAATGTCGGCCGTAAACACGAATTGATGCATTCTCCATTTTAATAAAAAAGCAGGCAATTCGTTTTGCAAAGGAGGTACAATACTTAAGAGGTCATTATGAGAGCGACCATTCGAAGTTTTCGAAGAAGCGTCGAAAACGATACGAACTTTTGTTGACACGTTTTCCTTTTTAATGACTGCATGATGAGGTAACACACGACAGGAATGAGATGGTTTCCCAGATAGTGAAATAATACGATGTTGACTTTCAGTGGTAGTAACAACTGATACTTAATTTAATTTGAAATAATCTTCAATAGCTTCACTATATTGTTGACTCAGTTTTGGATCTCTCTCTAACCGACGCGTCATCGTTCGAGCTGTAGAAATCGATTTAAAGCTGTTTGTTTAGAACATCCTACCGTCTGGTTTGGATCAAAAATAGATTTCAATGGCAAACACACTAGATACTTTCCATTTTCTTGTCGCTGATAAGTTTTATTAAAAAAATCTTCACACCATTGCTCCTCTGCAGATAGGATACGATCCTCATGAAGTTGTTCAAGATAAAAAAAACTTTGCGTGAGATTTTCCAAATCAACTGCTGCATGATGACAGTTTACAGTTCGGGACATTTTTCCAGCCGATAAGGTTTGGCCTAATAAAACCCAGCCAAAACGAGTATCGTAATGTTTTTAATTATTTTAAAAAATTTTGGTGATTTTTCGATGACTCTGAATGATCCATCGTATGGGTGTTGTAATGAGTGTCGTATTGTATCGTTTCGTACAAAAACGAATTTACAGCCTTTTAATGTTTGTGGAACGTGTTGTTGGTGTTTTGTGTTATGGTGTGAAATGTTTGATTGAATATTGTTTATGAATTCTTTAAGCTTGAAGAAGGTCTCTGATGGTTTGAATGGTTCTATTTTCTGAACTGTTAGTTGTTGTGGTAATCTGAGTGTTTGACCAAAAACCATTTCAGCTGGTGATGTTTTAATGTCTTCTTTAACAGCTGATCTGAGACCTAATAGAATTAGGGGAAGTTCCAAATACCTGTTTTTTTGATTATTAGAGGCTATTAAGGAGGCCTTAAGTGTTCTGTGGAATATTTCTATTATTCCGTTTGCTTGTGGGTGATATGCTGAAGTTGTGATGTGGTGAGTACCTAGTGTTTTTATAAGCTGTTTAAATGTGTGAGAGGTGAATTGAAGTCCTCGATCAGAAGTGATCTCGAGTGGAACTCCGAAACGTGAAATGAATTCTCTGTTGAAAGTTTCAACAATTGTGTTGGTATCAGTATCTTTTATTGGGTATACTTCGGTCCAACGTGTATTCCTGTCTATGGCAGTTAGTAGATATCTATAGTTATTTGATGTTGGTAGTGGGCCGACCAGATCGATGTGGATATGTTCGAAGTAACCGTGTGGAATATGTATCTTATGAGGTAGTGTCTTTGTGTGTCTGTGTACTTTGGCTCGTTGACAGTTTACACATTCCTGGGACCATTTGTTGATTTGCGAATTCATGTTGGGCCAGAAGTATCGTTGTGTATATAGTCGTCTGGAAGCTCTTGTTCCGGGGTGAGAAATGTTGTGAGTTTGTTCGAATATTTTCTTACGTAGTGTTTGTGGTATGTATGGACGGGTATATTTTGTTGAGTGTTCGCACCAAATTTTTATGTTAAGGAATGGAATATCGATTTGTTTGAATTTGTATAAGTTTTTGTTGAGTATGTCGCTTAATTCTGTATCGTTTGTTTGTTCGATATGTAATTGTTTTAGATTGAGGTCTGGTGTTTTTAGTTCTTCTACCTCGTATCTCGATAGAGCATTGGCAACAGTGTTCTCTGTACGTTTAATGTGTAGTATTGTGTTGGTAAACTGTGCGATGTATTCTAAATGGCGTTTTTGTCTTGGACTGCACTCTGTTTTTGAGTGAAGTGCGTTGATTAGTGGCTTGTGATCGGTGTATGCTTTGAATGTGTTGCCTTCTAAGTGGTGGCTAAAATGTTTAATAGTTAAGAAAATGGCAAGTAATTTGCGATTGAATGTGCTGTAATTTGTTATTGTGTTCTTGTTGTAGAACTCCACCAATTGCTGTGTTAGATGCATCTACAGCAATTGATAGTTTTGCTTTACTGTTAACATGATTAAGCAGTGTTTGCTTATCGAAGCTATCTTTTATTGAAGTAAATGCATCTTGAGAGTCTTTTGTCCATTGTAATTGTTTGCTTTTGGTTTTTGATGCGTTGGTTACCATTTGATAGATTGGTCCTAATGTGTGTGCGAGTTTGGGAATGAATCTGTGATAATAGTTTGTCATACCGATGAATTTTTGCATGTGTTTGACTGTGGTTGGTTGTGGGTAGTCTTGTATGCGCTGCATTTGTTTTGTAGAAGGTTGTTTACCGTGTTGTGAAATGTTGTAACTTATGAATGTTATGTTATCAACTCCGAAAACGCATTCGTTTGGTTTGATGTTGAGTCCATAATTGCTAAGACGTGTGAAAACTTGGGTTAAGTGTTGTAAATGTTGTTCTTCTGTTTCACTGGCAATTAGTATATTGTCTAAGTATACGAATATGAAGTCTAGTCCGTTTAGAACTTCGTTTATGAATCTATGGAACATTTGCGCTGAGTTCCTCAAGCCGAAGGGTATTTGGAGGAACTCGAACATTCCGAAAGGTGTAGTGATTGCTGTTTTGTGTATGTCTTCAGAGGCCATTGGTATTTGGTGATAGGCTCTCACTAAGTCTAGTTTTGAATAAATGGTAGTTTTGTGTAAATTTATTGAAAAATCGTGTATGTGTGGTAATGGGTAGCGGCCCGGTATAGTTATTGTGTTTAGTCTTCTGTAATCTCCGAATGGTCTCCAGTCGTTTGCTTCACGTTTAGGAACTAAGTGAAATGGAGATGCTGTCATTGGATTAGATGGTCTGCAGATGACAGCTTTAACCAAGAAGTCAAATTCTTGTTTAGCTATTTTCATTTTTGGTAGATCTAGACGTCGAGATTTGTTGTAAGGTAATTGTCCTTGTGTTGTAACATTGTGTACTGTTTTATGTTTGACTGGTGCATTGTTATCGGGTTCTATTGTGAGTGCATGGAATTTTTTTAGTAATTGAGTATATTTGTTGTTGATATTAAATAATTTTGGTAATGGTGTTTCTGTGTATGCTGAAATAGCGTTTATAGATAGTTTTGTGAGTGGGTCAACGAGACGTTTGTGTTTTAAGTCGATGAGTATTTTGTTAGAAAGTCTGCGCCTGAAATTGGCTTGGAAATGTCTGCAATTAAAAAAGTGAATGGTAAATCACGTCTTAATTTTAGATTTAGTGTTAGTAACTTTTTGCCGTAAGTTGCGATTGAGGTGCCGTTAACGGCTGTCAAAATAATGTCTGACTTTTGTTTGTGGTTTTTGAATTTGGAAGATGGGAGCGCAGAAACTTCTGCTCCACTGTCAACGAGAAATTTTATATTGTTTGCGATATCGTGAACGAAAAGACGACGTGTGAGTGTAAGGAGACTTCCATCAACGGCCGTCGCGATGATGGAGTTTTTTGGTTTAAAGGATTCTGTTGGACGAATGAACATGGTTGTTCACATCGTCTGGCGTCTTTACCAAATATGTAATGGTATCTACATAGACGATTTGGGGAACGTTGACGAGAGTTATTTCGGAAGTCATGTCTGTTCCTAGAGAAACCTCTTGATTGCGAGTTTGAACGTTGATATGATCGTTCATGATCTCGTTCTGATCTAATTGATTCTACCTCTAATGTCAATTTGTTAATTTTATCAAGAAGTTGTGTGGTTGTTTGTGTGAATGATTGTATTGCTATTTTGAAATCATTTTGTGAGTGGTTTGAAAAATTTGGTTGTTTGTGTATTGCAGAAATTTCGTGTTCATTCATTACTTCCCATAATCTATCTGCTAAGCTAAGAAGTTTTTCTAAATCGTTGTTGTTTGCGCTTGTTAAGTGAATGTTTAGGTTCTTCGGTAGTTTTCGGATCCATAATTTCCGTAGAAGTTCTGGATCTATCGAAGAACCTGCTAGAAGAAGAAGCGATCTGTAGAACTGAGATGGTTTTCGGGAACCTATCTCTGTGTCAGAAAATATCTTATCGAGTCGCTTGTTCTCGCTTAAAGAGTGACGTTCTATAAGCACTCGTTTTAGTCCTTCATACAGATTATCTAGTGGAGGTTTCTGTATGAAGTCTAAAACTGTGATTATTACGTCTTGTGGGAGTGCGGTGATTAGGTGTTCGTATTTTGTTTTGTCTGTTGTTATGTTTTTTGTGCTAAATTGTGTATCTGCTTGGATGAACCATGCTTCTGGACAATTGGTCCAGAATTGTGGTAGCTTTATTGAAGTAGCTTGGATTTCCAAGGGAGATTCGAAAGGGTTGGGTAATGTGTGGATAGGGCTGGGGTTCGGTGTAGGAGGAGGGATACGATTCATTATAGGGTGAGGAGGGGTAGTTTGATGGTTTGGGTCGATCAGAAAGTTAAATGTGTGTGCCTAGTGCTGTGTAGTGCCCTTTTGATGTATTACGATACGAAATCTATTACTTATCGTAATACAAAGAATACTTTTTTAAAAAATTTAAAAATTCGTGGAAAAGAGTGAAACGTTATTTGAAAAATTTATGTGTGTATATTATACTTAAGGTTTCATGGGCTCATATGTTCATGGGTTCATATTTCATTCATAGGATTGAGTGTTGATAAACCATTATGATGGACAATGATGACGGACGATGGTGGTGGATGATGATGGATAAATATGATTATGAGAAATGATGACGGATGATGGTACTGGTTGATGATGATGGATGATGATGATAATTCGAGCAGTCACGTGATATTTGTTTGTTGATGATGATGGATGTTGATGATAATTCGAGGAGTCACGTGATATTTGTTTGTTGTTGTTGAAAATTGAAATGTAATTTTTTTTTTGGAGAATTATTTGGCAGTGGGATGTTAAATTTTACGTGCGCATATGTTTGCTATTGGAATAATTGAGAGTATTTGTGCGTGATGTTGTAGTGGGATTGGCCTCACTATGTTTGGTAGTTTTTCTGGTGGAATTTTATCCAATCCCTTGAAATCCAATTTTTTTATCCAATTTTTTAACAGGCAGGATCGCCAGTTTTGGTGCTGATACAATTGGTTTTATTAAGTACCTTTATTTATTATTTATTTTAAGAATCTTTGTTTCAAAATTATTTTACAAGATTTTAGTTTGAATAATATTTAAAAAGTGAAAAAATTAAATTGAATTTTTGATGACTAAAATGAAAAAAATAAAATTTTTCACAATTTCAAAAATTATTAAATTTTAAGCAATTTAAGGCAAGTGTGTTATGTGGTGTAAAATGTAAGAGTGTGCAAATGTGTGACACTACAAACGTATCTTGTGGCGAAACAAAAACAACAATATTCAAGAATTTTCTCTTTCGACTGTGACCTTTGGCACGGCCTCAGCACAATTTACAGCGATTCTTGTCCTGCATCAAATAGCAGAAGACGAAAAATATCGATTTCCTTTAACAAAAAAGGTTCTTAAAGAGGATATGTATGTCGATGACAACTTAACCGGCAGTGATACCGTGGAAACTGCGTTAGAAATTCAACAACATATCAACATTGCATTACAATCTGCAGGAATGTACTTAAAGAAGTGGGCAAGCAACAATCCAACTTTATTAGAATCAATTTCGATTGATGATCAATGCATCGGCACACTTCAACCTCTCGACTCGCAAAACACTGTCAAAACTCTTGGAATGTTTTGGCAACCCACCACCGATAGTTCTCAATTTCAGATTAATTTTACATTGCCTTATCTAGCCACAAAAGGAAACGTACTTTCTACCATAGCTCGACTATATGATCCGCTCGGCCTCGTAGCACCAATAATAATTTCCGGAAAGATCTTTCTTAAAGATATTTGGAATACCAAGCTCAAAAATACGACAACCAACAATTTCACTAGTATCGATTGAGATGATCCACTCTCAATTTCGTTGAGTAATCGCTGGCATCAGTTTGCAGACACTTTTCCAAATCCCTCAAAATTCCTCGCTGGGTAAAATTCTTCACCAAAAACATTACCGTAGCCGAATTGACTGCGGTCAGCAGTCTCGTACGCAGCCTGCGTATACCTGCGTTTAGTTTTCGACAACGGCAATATTTGCACGCATTTACTTACTTCTAAAAGTAAAGTCACGCTTACCAAGCCGATCTCCATAAATCGGGTGGAATTGTGTGGTGCCTTATTAGCCGCTAAATTAAGCACATGGATAAAGATACATTTAGCAACATCAATTAGCGATATCAACAGTTTTTACTGGACCGATGCTAGAATTGTTTTATATCGGATAAAGGGCGATGTGACTCGATGGAAGACTTTCGTCGCAAACTTTATTACAAAAATGTTGGATCACATCTGCCCACAAAATTGGAATCACGTGCAGAGTAGGGACAATCCATCAAATTGTGCAACACGAGGGCTAACACCTAGACAATTGGCTGACTTCGATTTATGGTGGTATGGACCTTCATGGTTATGTCAGTTTTCAAAAAATTGGCCAAAATCAAAATTTACATAAAGTGAGATCGATTCAAACATTTTGAAGAGTAAAAATAATAAACTTTAAACCAACATAGCTATCAATAACGAATCTCTTGTTTACAGATATTCATCACTAAATAGATTAACTCGGGTAACAGCTTGGATATTTCGTTTTCGTCATAACGCCAGCAGCAAAAATAGAGAAGACAAGAAAACTGGCCCAATTTCACTGAACGAACTACAACATAGTAATACAATTATTTGTCGATTGGTCCAACATGCTGCATTTCATACGGAAATAAATCATCTTCGTCAAGGAAAGCTTTGCCTGCTAAGAGCAAATTGATCAATTTAACACCGCTCATTAATAAATACGATATTCTACGAGTTGCCGGACGTCTGCAGTATGCTCGATTGTCTTATGGGCATCGGCATCCCATAGTTTTGCCACCTTGCCACCACTTCACCAACTTGATTATAATAGATGCTCACCACAATACTCTTCACGGTATCGACTATACTGGAGCTATCGAATCAAAAGCTTCCAAATTCCGCGGGCATACTACCTACAAGTGTTATATCGTTTTATTTATATGCTTAGCTACAAAGGCAATCCACTTAAAAGCAGTCACGGGGCTCAATACTAAGCATTTTATGATGGCATTGCAACGTTTTATTGGATGGCGCGGAATTTGTCACGAAATTTATAGCGATTGTGGCACAAACTTTATTGCTGCAGCAAAAATGCTGCACCGTTCTCAACAAGAGTTCGAAATCGCAGTTAAACAGGACATCATTGGCATTAAAAAATATTCAATGGCATTTTAACCCTCCTCATCCCCTAATTTCGGAGGCTTATCTTAAACGCATTACGCAAGATTTTCGGTTCACTTATGAGGAATTGTTGACAGTATTTGTTCGAATAGAGGCCTGCCTCAATTCCAGAACGCTGTGTCCTCTCACTTCGGATCCTCATGACCTGGAAGTATTGACGCCCGGTCATTTTCTCATCGGTGATTCTCTCTTGGCACCACCTGAAGAAACGCAAAAAGATATAAATATCAGCAAACATTATTTAGCACTACAATCACTCATACAACAGTTTTGGTCAAAATGGTCATCTGACTGGCTGTCGCATCTACAATCGCGTCCAAAGTGGCATAATCAAACAGAAAATCTCCAATGCAACGATTTAGTTATTGTTAAAGATGATCGTTTGCCCCCCAATCAATGGGTATTGGGGCGAATTATTGACGTGCATCCTGGTCAAGACAAATTAGTACGCGTTGTCACTGTGCAAACGAAAACTGGAACATACATATAAGCGATCCGTTTTGAAGCTATGCAAGTTACCAATACCAAACCATACGGAATCTTAGATAAATTTATAAATCATTCTACGAATGCACTCATAAACACAATACCACATTCTAACATTTTACCTTAGCATTAGTCTCATCTCATCACATTTGGGGTATTTTTCTTGAGTGCTTTCTTTTGCTCAATAAAAAGTAAAGCACTACCCAATTATTCATAGAAATATTTTAGTTAACAAAAAAAAAATTTAGTGGAGTTTTCTTTTGCAGTATCGCGGTCCGTGGACTTATCATACTGGTTCCAGCATTCGTCGGCGGCATGTACAGGAACAGGCCTTTTAGCTTTTCTGCAAATTGGCCAAATTTGTTGACAGCTTGTCAGTGCAACTTTTAATATGTAATCCTCGTTTTTCGATATACGAATAATCAGGTTTTGAGTTTCTCACATTGGTATTCTGGACATCTTTTTAATTCAGTTTTTAAGTTTTCTCGTATTGGTATTCTGGAAACTTTTGGCAGATGCATATAAAAAGTTGTTGAATTTTGTAATACACGGGAATTCGGTTGCTACGGTCAAATAGAACGCAGTAAATTTAAGATAAAAAACTGTGTAGTAAAAATTTGTAAAAAGGATAAATCCTTAATTTAAGTTCGTAATATAAGAAAACGTTGTAACATTGAAAAGGTTAGAATGAAATTCGTTCAAAGTTAAAAAAGTGAGTTTTATTGTTAGTTCACAAAAGCGACAAATGGCGGCCCCCAATGACTATGTGGATGCTTCATCTCACACACATTGGAATGATCAGATACTATAAAATAGTCCAATAAACTAGGATTAGCGTTTTTTCCAAACTGGGTAGGCATAACACTATTAACAATTGAAAGTACAAGGTTCTGCATATCAATGGTAGCCTTTTCAGTACTTAAAAAAAAAGAGGTTGCAGGCTGGACTCTCTACTGGGATTGTAGACACAAGATATAAAAGTTTTAGTGAGTTTACATTTTATTTCAACATTTAGAAATTCCACTTGACTATTTTCAGACTTATTTAAAACGTTAACAGTTAAAAACTTTTTATAATTTATTGCTACACCTCCACCTTTTTTGTCCACTCTGTCATTTCTTAGCAAGTTGTATCGCACAAATCACTGTGTAGCCAAGTCTCAGCTACACAAATTAAATCAACTGATGATTTGTCAAACACATATTTAATGTAATCTAGTTTAGCTAAATTCAAGCTTCCTGCTTTAAAATGAACCACTATAAGTCCGCTATATTGCTTACAAGGAATATTCAAAAGGATCTTAGTTTTGTAATCAACACCATCCTCTTCAATTTTCAAATATAACTTTTCACGAAACTTACTCATTTCGTTTTTTATGCAGTTCATTAGCAATTCACTTTACTTTTCGAGGCGGTCATCCAATTCCTGTACAGTGAGAGAACTCTTTAAGATGTTTTTGTTGGCCTGTGAGTCATTTTGCGTCGGGGTCATTGTCGTAAGTTGATTTTTTGCACTAAAAGTTTTAGCTCTAGTTGTTGACATATTGCACTCGATGAGTATAATAAAAATCGCGAGAACAAGTGTATTTATATGTATGTAAATTTTCAATGTCAGTAACAATGTAAAGTGCAACTTAATTTAGCTTCTGAAGTGTTGACATCAACTTTAATAAAATTTGTTAGAGTTAATTTCTTGAAAATATGCACCACAAACGATTCTTCGCGTTGGATAAATTATTTAGTGTATTTAAAACATTAAAAAATCGTATATAGTTGCACGATAAAAAACATGTCTATAGTAGTCTATCGTTATTTGAAAATTTTTTGCCTTAAAATTTAAAAAACCGATTACTCAATAATGGTTTTGATTACAAGACTGGAAATTGGTGTGCTTGTTGCCTTTAATACGCACTAAAACATATCAAAAAATTAGCGAAATCGAAGAGAGTTGGGCCAAAACCTCGGTGATTTGGCATGGAATGCCCCATATGCACCCACAAATACATACATTAAAGCACACTCGCACAGTCCTGCGCACCGTTTGGGCGTTTTCTTGTGGCTCTAGAGTCCCGTTATTTAAATTAATATTGCGAATTGGGAAAGAACGTTTCCACGGATAAGCTAATTGATCGATTTTAATAAAATTTGGTTTGAAGATAGACTGAATCATAAGAAAGGTAATTAGAAGCTCTGAGTTCTTAAATAGGGCGTGGCACAGCCGCTTCATCGATTTTGACGAAAGGTTGAAAAAGTCGAATGAGGTTGAAAACGTCGAAATAAATTGAGAGGTTGAAAAAGTCGATAAAATAGAGAGGATGAAATATGTAGGTGAAAAAGGCTGATAAAATCGATAATATATGAAAATTGTTGAATAAGTTGAAAGAGATTGAAAATCTCCAAAAAGTTCAAACTGAAAGTTGAAAACTGTTGCATGAGGTTGAAA
Organism: Tricholauxania praeusta; assembly: GCA_949775025.1. NCBI lineage: Eukaryota > Metazoa > Arthropoda > Insecta > Diptera > Lauxaniidae > Tricholauxania > Tricholauxania praeusta. The sequence goes on along the minus strand of OX459029.1, from coordinate 93,842,842 downwards.
AATTCGAAATGTATGCCCAAGTAGAAATTTATAACTTTTAAGGTCACAAAATTAAAATTTTGTGTTAATAAAGTCACTATTCCTGTATTGAGACACATTAACAGATTATTGACTGCCAAAATACTGAAAAGGTCAGTTTGACTTTATGGTAATATTTCAGTAATTTTTGTGTACCAAATTGATCCTATTTGGGTCAAATTTTAGTAACAAGAACTACATAGTTCTTCTTAAAAGTAACCTGTTCGTAACCACGATATTTTAGTCACAATATCAGTAAAAGTGACTCAAAATATGACCATTTCGTACACAAATTTAGGTAGAGACACATTTCGGTTACATATGTGTACATAACATTTTGAAAGTAGAGCGGTTCAAAAAATGTTTTTTTTTTTACGATGTGTCAGCGGATATCTATAGCGTTACATATCTTGAAAATGCTCCTCATATTGAATACTAACTGGATAAAAATACTTGAAATCTGATGTTACTCGGGAGCGTGAAAAACATGTGATAGCTTGCACAATTTTTAAAATCATTCTTTTGCTTCAAAAGTTGACAAATTCAAACAGGCGGCGCTAATCCAGTATTCAATATTGATGGAAATCTTTTGAGGAGCGTTGTCAAGATGTATAATGATATAGATGTCCCCTTACACATCGTAAAAAACACAAAATTTTTTTTTGAACCACTCTAATTAATAATCAGCTACGTTGAAATGTTTAAGATTAAACAGCTTCGCCCTTAAAGGTACACACGAACTACTTAGTGTGGTTATTGTGTAGGTTTGAGCACAATTGTGTAAATTAAGTCATGTTAACCATACTATGTAGGTAACAGAACATAAGTTTTGTACTGAATGGCTACAGTGTAGACACAATCGGTCACAACATATGATGCGGTCAGAAATAAGCCAGACGCCATTTTTCATAAGACAACCATTTTGATTTATAATTGTAAATAATTTCTAAAAAAGTTATTAGGGGCCGTTCATAAATTACGTAAGACGTTTAGGGGGGGGGTCGGCGGATTCTTACTACATCTTACGAGAGGGGGGGGGGGGGAGGGGGTGAATGATCATCTTACGTAAGATTTAAAATGCGTATTCATACATTAAAGTTGTATTAACGCATCGTCATTTGTGGCAGTAATGAAATATATTTGAATTTTCGACAGTCACGAAAGATTCAGAAATATCGATTACAATCGATTTAAGTAATCGACTCTAACTTCTCTTCTGTTTATGTAATGAAATATATGTATGTTGTTTACACGCAGGGTCGACTTGTAACACCGTCTCACAAGTTTGCTATTATTCAGGCATTTACACGCAGATACGTCGACTTTGAAATTTTTTTGATGTTGTCCCGGTTCTTTACCACCCCCTTGCACTTGTCCTCTTCAACAAGAAGATTCGCTTTCGATTCCTTCTTCAACAGGAGACCAAAACAGCAATCAGTTTTGTCCTCTATTTCTTCGCTTAGCGTTAAATTACGATTGGTCAAAAGTACATCCACAGTTCAAAATCATGCCTTACGATTTTTTTTTGTCCTTCCCTTGCAAACGTCTTAGCTGATCGAGTTTGTAATATTTGTGACCAGTACTTTGCCTCGAAAAAGGCTACTGTAATGCACAAAAAACTACATGGAAAAGACTGTAGTCGCACTCGCATGATTCAACCAGTTTCAATTTTGAAACGTGGACAGGGGAAAAGCCTTTGCATTTTAAAACAATCGGAGATTTGTCAAGTTGCAGAGTGGCATGACGACGAGGATATTGATGTTACAGGGTTTGAATGTGAATCAGAAAATTCAACAGACGAATCGGGTGTGCCAATCGTAGGTTCACTATCAGACTGGTTGAAAAGCGCATGAACTAACGATGACTTACGATGACTTTTTTTATTCATATTGAAAAACAAATGTGTAGTTTGCAATTTCGTAATATTTATTTAATATGTAACACAGGTACTTATATTAAAATTAAATATAGTAATATAGTACATCACATGAAAAATACATTTTTTGACTAGTTTCACCTTAATTATGAATCTTACGTAAGATTTCGGAAGGGGGAAGTGGGGGTAGTGAGAATCTTACTAAATCTTACTCGGGGGAGGGGGGGGGTCAAAAAGTCATGAAATTGTCTTACGTAATTTATGAACGGCCCCTTATGTAAATTGAAGGCTCAAATGATCTCAATAAGGCTATAATCATACATTTAAAACACCTAGTAAACGTTATTAGATCATTCCAGCATTTTAAAAAGCATTTGATTACTAAAAATTTTTTTTAATATATTACTAAATATTTGATATTTACTTAGCGCATAAGTTTTTTTTTCAACAGAATATTAATATTTACAATAAAAATGAGCTTCGAGAGAATTAGGTTCATATAAAAAGTTGGAGAATAAATTTTATAAGAAGTCATAATAATACACATACATACATATTAATGCTTCTTACCATTGGGTCAGAATACGTGAAACCGACATGTCTGAAATGTTTTTCAAAGTATTTTATATAAATCAGTAGCTGAAAGTGGTAGCAATTAGTGTACGGAAAAATTTTTTAAAAAAAATTGTTTTTGTAATAATTATTGCTAATCAGAGATTTCATTAACTTTTTTTTCAAAATGCTACAAGTTTTGAACTGCTTGACTGATCGTGACGAAATTTTTAATTTCTGTAGATAATAAGTTGAACTTATGTATTAAAAAGAAAAGTTGCAAAAAATTTGCATTTTTGTTGTTAATTAGCAATTTTTTTACTAACAATTGAGCTTTAATGATGTGCGCCGCCTCGAAAAAATCTGAAACATAATTACAGAGATGCATTTAACCCTTCCAAATTATAATTCGTCAAAAAAATCGTGGAGCCTCAATTAGTTTTGACAATATAAATATTATAGTGGTACCGGGCGGACGAGAAATACATAAAATTTTTGTTATTTTTCAAAAAAATCAATAACACTAGTTTACAAGAAAACGAATCTGGTTTCTCATAGACTTATTTCCATGTATTTTTTAGCGGTGTTTCTAAAAATGGCTACCATTTTTTTTCTTTCTAAAGAATCGTTTTCGAGATACATATCCCAATAAAACCTCTGTTTCGGCACTTTTTTCATTTATTTGGCTATATCTCGATTACTTTTATTTCGACTCAAAAACGCTTTCCAGCACTTCCCTTTCTAACAGTATGCTGTTTCCTTGAATTGAATAAAATTTAATTGAGTTACAAGCGCTCAAAGTCAAAAAAACTGACTTTTTTTTTTGTCTTTTTTAAAAATCACTAAATTTCAATTGCTCCATTTGAATGAAAAATTTTTTCTTTTTCATATTTTTAGAATTAAAAATGAAAGGCTATTCTTTTGCAAATATTTTAAGTAAAATTTTGCGGATATCGGACAAAAAATGTAGAAGTTATTCGAGAAAACAGTAAAAAACATATATTTTTTATCTAAAAAGAAACGGAGAATAAAAGTAAAGAACCACACACATACATATGTATTAGGGGTGGCAATCCCGGAGCTTTTTTGAGTTTCGGGATTTTCGGGATCGAAGTTTCCAATCCCAGGATCAATTCCGGGATTGATAGTTCTAGTAAATGCAGACAAAACTACAAAAAAAAACGAGAAGTTTATACTATTGTATACGATATAAAATTAAAATTGCCTTATTTCACAGCGTAACAATGAAGAATAAGAACGCAAAATAATAGAGAAAATAATAGCTTAAAAATTGACTTAGAACACTTCGAGTGTTAATACATCTAAATCACATTTACTAAGTTTGACTAGTAGAAGATAGTCACTATTAAAAGGAGATGATAGAGAATAATCAAGCATTTATGACCAAACTATCAATCTTATAATTCAATTTTATTTTTACATTTAAAAATTCGTGTACCACATTTTGTACTTGATTAATACTTTATCACCTTCTTCAAATGTAACAGTGATGGCATTTAGTGGCACGGAATGGCTCGCTCTCAGTAGACGCACCCATAAGTGTGCTTCATTTAAGTTTTCAAAATCTTTAGAATCTGATTTCAGAAAAAAAGCTTCAGACAAAAGGTTAATTATATCTTAGAACTTAAATTTTGGTAGGTCTAGGTTTGGGTCAAAATTTCAATGTCAAATCAAAGTCGGCTGTGGTTTTTTTTTGAAGACAAACCTATATTTTTTGTTGCATATTTGTATTTTATTATAAAAAATAGATATGTTTTGCTTATGTTGTTTTTCTATTGCATTTTTAGTATTTCCGTTATTGAGAAAAATAATTTTAGCCTAAATTTCACATTATATCATTTTTCTAGTGAACTATCAATTTTTAATACAAATCGCACTTAGTAAAAAATTCTTAAAATTAGTCAAACTATTGAAAAAGATATTTTTTGCTATATCATATTTTTTTTAAGAAAATCTTAAACAAAAAATTGCTGAAATAAAAAAAATATTTTTACTCAATTTAAGGTTCAGACACAATTGAAGTGAATTTTGCAGGATGCAATAATAATTCATGCACAGCAAATGTATTGAAAACAATTATTTTGCAGATTTTTTACTTAAATATGTCATGTAAAAGAATATTTATTATATAATATAAAACTTTTTTCTAATCCCGAAAATCCCGGGATTGCCTCTTTGTAATCCCGGGATTACTTTAGCCTATATTTCGAGCAAATCCCGGGATTGCCACCCCTAATATGTACACAATCGTATGTATTTTCGTTAAATTTTATTGCAAGTTTTATACTGTTTTCTCGAATAACTTCTACATTTTTTGACCGATATCCGCAAAATTATACTTAAAATATTTGCAAGAGAATAGCCTTTCATTTTTAATTCTAAAAATATGAAAAAGAAAAAATTTTTCATTCAATTGGAGCAATTGGAATTTAGTGATTTTAAAAAAGACCAAAAAAGTCAGTTTTTTTTGGAATTTGAGCGCTGTTAGAAAGGGAATAAAAATTTCTTTGAAGTGCTGATAAGCGTTTTTGAGTCGAAAAAAAATTAATCGAGATATAGCCAAATAAATGAAAAAAGTGCCGAAAAAAGGATTTTTTGAGATATCTCGAAAACGATTCTTAAGAAAAAAAACGGTTGCCATTTTTGGAAACTACGCCCAAAAATACTTGGAAAAAAGTCTATGAGAAACCAGATACGGTTTCTTGTATACTAGTGTTATTGATTTTTTTGAAAAATAACAAAAATTTTATATATTTCTCGTCCACCCGGTACCACTATAATATTTATACCGTTAAAACTAATTGAGGCTCCACGATTTTTTTGATCAATTATAATTTGGAAGGGTTCAATGAATCTCTGTAATTTTTTTTTTCAGATTTTTTCGAGGCGGCGCACATCATTACAACTCAATTGTTGATAAAAAAATTGCTGGTTAACAACAAAAATGCTAATTTTTTGCAACTTTTTTTCTTTAATACATAAGTTTAACTTATTATCTATAGGAATTAAAAAATTTCGTCACGATCAGTCAAGCAGTTCAAAACTTGTAGCATTTTGAAAAAAAAGTTAATGAAAACTTTGATTAGCAATAATTATTACAAAAAATATTTTTTTTAAATAAATTTTCCGTACACTAATTTCTGCCACTTGCAGCTACTGATTTATATAAAAAACTTTGAAAAACATTTTAGACATGTCGGTTTCACATATTCTGACACCATTGTATTCATTTATGTATGTAAAGGGTTTTTCAATAAAAGCAATACAAAAGTCTTTTTTAATAAAACAAAAACGGTTTGGGATATCAATGAAATCCTTTATTCTTGTAAAAGAACATTCGATGCCATTATGTATGGAACTCAATTTCTTTTGCATGGCCACCACGGGCACGCCTGCAGAAGTTCAGACGCTGAACCCAATTTTCGACAGTTTTCAAGCATAAATCGGCCGATACTGCTGCAATTTCACGTTCGATATTCGTACGAAGTTCATCAATCGTCGCTGGCTTGTTGGCATAGACCATAAACTTGACGTAGCTCCACAGAAAATAGTCAAACGGCGTCAAATCGCACGACCGAGGCGGCCAATTGACTGGGCCATTTCGTGAAATAACACGTTCACCAAACTTGGTTTTCAATAAATCGATTGTGACATTCACTGTGTGACTTGTGGCGCCGTTCTGTTGGAACGACATATTGTCCAAGTTCATATCATCCAAGTTGGGCCAAAAATATTCGATTATCATTGAGCGGTTGCGATTCCCATTCACAGTAACGTGCCGGTCTTGATCATCATGGAAGAAGTACGGCCCAATCACGCCGCCGCACAGTGTGTTATTTTGCCAATCTAGCAGTACTAAACCAATATCTCAAAAACTATAGCAGGTTGGTAAATGAAATTTTCCACAAATGTTAATATCTATATTTTACAGTATCAACGTAAAAATGGTGCAATTCGGTTGGGTTTCAGATATAGCTCCCATATAACCGACTTTTTCGTTTTGGTGTTTTAAAGGGCGACCTAAATAAAAAAGCTTGAGTTTATAGTAGATTATTATTTTTTATTTTATTTTGCAATGAAAATAAATATTTCATCGCATGGTTTTTCATTGAACTGTTTTTGAAATTAAAATTTTTACATAACTTTTTGCTTGCTTAAGATACAAAAATATGACTTATAAGATAGTTGTAGAATATAAGAAAGTGAACTTTTCAGCGTTTCATTTATATACAAATAGTTTCAGTTTTCGGAGTTATAATGATTTTAGCTGAGGTTTGGACGCGAATTTGGAAAATAATTACGAAATGATTAACAAATTATATTATAGAACCAAAAATATGAACTCCTACATAAAAGATTATTCGCTTTTCTTCGTTTATTTAAAAAAACAAACATGTACTTTTTAATTTTTATATGTTCTTCAATTCAGGGATGCTGCTCTTTATGACTAGAATAAAGTTGAAACATAAAAAATTAATCAACAAAACATAATTTTGAAAAGGATAAATATTAAAATGCTTACAGTGTAATTTATAAAATTTACTCCAAGGACTCATCTAAATCGCTCGAATCAGAAGTGTCATCGTTTCTTATTTGAAGCAATACTATCGTGTCCGGACTTCTTCTTTTTAGACGTTTTGCGAAAACTTGATATAAATGGATCCGATGTTATCAAGAGTCTATTGACCAAATCAGTATCTGTATCGGTCCTTGAAGTTTTTCGCGTAAAAAGATCACCATAACGCCGGACATCCTTATCACGTGCTTCGTGTACTTCCTCTGACAATTGGTCAATAGGTATAATGCAGGTTTTTATTACACTGCTTCCATGGTAAAGCACTTTGTGCACTGTTGATAGCATATAGTACCAAGGAAAGCATTCACATTGATTGGAAAACCAAAGTTTAAGGATTGAAGCAAGGTACGGAAACGAAAAATTAGTTCCAAATTTATACCAGTTATTTCAGCTGTTATATCCGCTTCATTGAAAAAACGCCTTGATTTTGGTTTACCTCTCTTCCACTTTCCTGGCTTTTTTATTTTTAGTGCTTTCGGCGCGTTCTTTATTTAGTCTCCCACCAGAAAATTTTTTGGGTGTATTGCACACAAATAAAGAGAATTCGATTTACTTCCGAGGCAATCTTTATTTGATGAAATAAATCGATCCTTCTTCCGACAAGCATTCGCCCACTGGGAATTCAGTAACGACAAGAAGCTCTTGGCATATTGCTGAGCTTAATCAATATCAACAGTACTTTGCGATCCACCAGCAACATTTCCGGATAAAAACAAAATCATTATCTCTAATCGTTTTTTTACTGCAGTATCAAACCATAACTCAAATATTTGGAAGCGAGAAATTTCAGAGGCCATCTTTAAAAATTGAAAATGGTTGAATGGGTGCCGCAGCTAGGCGCAGAATTTTTTTGTTGATTCTATTAGTATACATTTCCTCCCCGGAGACCATCGCTACCGCACCACCAGTGCCAGTGGAGATGGAGGTTAGGGAGGAGGAGGTGGAGCCAGAGGGGGCTAACTGCACTCCAAGCGGCCAACCTGAGACGTTCCTTGAAGAAGCCGAATCCACGGACTCCGAAAGGTTGTCGGAGGTAGGGGGCCTCCTGGAAGAAGCTCTTCTATTAGAAGAGGCTGATGAAGACGAGGCGGACATAACAGTCGTAGAGAGGGGAGGTTATTTGGAATCCGATGAGGATACTCCAAATTAATCTCCACTACTCAAAAGCGGCGTCCGCCGGCCTACTGATCCGCTTAAGTAAAAGCGGAGATGGTGTAGTCCTCATACAGGAACCCTGGGTTCATGCCGGGAAAGTCGGTGGTCTGAGGACGCCTGGCTATAAGCTACTGGTGGCGAATGTGGAAGGTAACCCCAGAGCGTGCATTTTGGCAAAGACTAATCTTAACTTGTTTTTGCTTTCTAATTACAGTGACCTAGATACGGCAAAGAGAATAAATAATCTAAAGAGATCTCGTCCGGTGGAACGGAACAATAGCTTTTCAGAAATTAAGTTCGGTTAACTTATGGTCTAAATTTTCGCCGTGAATAAATTCTCCTGAACAATTGAAAATGAAAAATATGTCGAAATACGAGCGAAACTCAAATGAGAGAACTGACAACTCACTTCTTCGCTTTTGTTTTCGTTCGTATTGTGTTTTCTATTATATTTCGCATGCTGCATAGAAATTTCATTTTATATGCAATTCATATTGAAAATTTGTAATTCATTTTATTTATTTATTCATGTTAAAAATTTTTATTTAATTAATCGAGATTGAATAAATCACAAAAATAAAAAACATATGAAATAAAATAGGAAAAATAAAAAAAGGGAATATCTGAACGGGGATTTGAACATAGATCTTTTTTGTTTTTTGTTCAAATTGGCTGAAATTTGTTCATATTAAAAGCAAAAAAAAATTAGATTTGAGATTTACATACATATGTATGTATGTTCATTTATTTTTGTTTGCTTTCTTTAGCTTATTTTTTTGTGACTAAGTATCACAACTAAATGTTACATTGAATAAAATTATAAAAAATGTAAAAATAACTAAAAAACATAAGTTAATCATTTTACTTTACTACGATTTTCTATTGTAGCATAAACGAAGCAAAGACCTTCACACACACATATATGTACTATATGTACGTAAGTGCTTTCTAGTCTGTTGATCTTTTTGTGCATAATAGAAAATCATCCCTTATTTTGTGATCTTAACAATGAAAAGCGAAAAGCTTCGTTGCATTGTCATTTTCTGAATTATGCAATAATATACATAAATATTGGTAAATAGTTATTGGTAGATGATAGTATTTAATTGTAAATAGATATTGATAAAAAGAATATTCTACTTTTAATGCTGATTGATTAAAATTTAAGTCCTCTATTTGAAAATCGTGACGGCTGATCAATAGCGAAAATGCTACGTTGCATTTGCATTTGCTACGTCAGTATCGGAATTTGGCAACAATGTATTATTGTATTCAAATTTGAAAGAAGCTAGAATAAACACCAATTTTCTTTTGAAAGTCATTTATGCACATACATATGTATGTATGTATTTCCTTTTAATTTTTCTTGCAGTTTTAGTTAATTTTTTCTGAAATTTACTTCAACTTGGACTTATTCGTTTAGTGTATTTTTGGCATTGTACGGTCAATTTTTTTCATTTTTTATTAATTCAGTCTATGAAACAATTCTTACAGACTTATGGATAAAATAAGAAATAACAAATAAAATTAAATACAAAATTATAACAGAACTTATAATTTAACAATAATAGAAAACTGAAATTATGAATATAAGTTTATTACATTTTCTTAAATAAATTTCTAGGAATAGAAAAATCTATGACCTGAGTTGCACTTAGATTATTAAATTCGAATTCGTATTTGAAGTCCATTACGAATTCGAAACGAATTCGTTTAACTTACAAAAAACGAAATGCGCACAAACGAATTCGCGTCCGTTTTTGCTCACAATGTCTCTAAAGCTTTAGCTACAAGAATCTTGTCTGTGTGAAATTGAAACTGTTTTAAAGGGGAAGTGATCAATAGCTTTTTACTCCAATCTTTTCTCTTTCAATCACTACATTTTTCCGGATGAAAAAATTTTTGTGGGAAGACTGTATAAATATTTACTTATTTTTTTCGGCTCTAACTACTCAGTTATATTCTACACCAGTTATCGGTTCGCGAGCAAACGAAGAGAATAACCGAGAGTAAGCAAACTACAAAATGAGCTGGTTATTTCGATAATGAAATGAAATCAAATGGGAAAATAAATATTTTTTCAATGAATTTTTTTTTGGCAATACGCAACGGCTTAATCTACAAGTGAGTTTTACGAATGTTTAATAAATTTCATATCAAAAGGCATTTTATAACTAAAATTCAACCCCTGAAATAAGAAATCATATGGAGTGTAAACAGTGAAACGTAGAAGCATTTTTCACAGTGATTGGTGCTTTTGTCATTTCTCTCTCTTTTGAGAGTAAGAAAATATATGATACTAGCATTACCCTGTTCGCATCGCCTCACCTCAACCGTGGTGTAGATTCGGTGTGCGGTCTGCGTGAAAATTCTATTTAAAAAATACTTTTGTATGAAGAGCAGTGCCTCTTAATATAAAAACCCCGTGATGTAAATTTCATAAAAATCGATTAAGCGGTCTTCAAGAAAATGATATTTAAAAATATTTTTGTGTGTGGGCAACCCTAAATAAAACTTTTGTGGCCAAAGCTATTCCTCTTAACATAAGAGCTACGTGGTGTAAATTCGGTGTGTCGACTGACCTGTCTTCGTGAAAATGATTTTTAAAAATATTTTTGTAAAAATTTTGCCTCTTAATACAGAAGCTATGTGGTGTAAATTCCATGAGAATCGATTCAGCAGTCTTCGAGCAAATGATATTTAAAAAATTTTTTTGTGAGGGCCTCTCTTAATCAAAGTTTTGTATCCTTAATAATGCCTCTCAACATAGGTGCTACGTGGTGTAAATTCGGTGTGTATCGACTAACCTGTCTTTGTGAAAATTATGTTTGAAAATATTTTGTATGAGGGCCACCCTAATTTTTCACTTTAAATAAAATTGTTACAATCTAGTCTCTGCCTCTTAATATAAACTCCATTTGGTGTAAATTCCAAGAGAATCGATTAAGCAGTCTTTGAGAAAATGCTATTTTTAAAATATTTGTGCATAAGGGCCACCCTAAATTTTTGTGGCCTAAGCTATGCTTCTTAACATTAGAGATACGTAGTGTAAATTCGGTGTGAATCGATTTATTTGTCTTCGTGAAAATGAAATTAAAAATATATTTGTATGAGAGCCACTCTAATTATGCACCCTAAATAAAATTTTTACCATCCAACTTGTGCCCTTAACATAAAATCTATACTGTGTAAATTTCATGAGAATCGATTTGCCTGTCTTTGAGAAATCGCTATTTTGAAAATATTTGTGTATGAGGGCAACCCTAAATATGCACCCTAAATTAAAGTTTTATAGCCTATGACACCTGCCCGATCGATACTAACATGCTGTAAAAATTTCATCAAAATCGGCTGGATAGTTTCCGCATGCATAAGAGACAGACAGACGGACAGACAGACAAACAAAAAATTTGTTTTATATAATAGACTAGCATTACCCTGTGCGCATCGCCTCACCTCAACCGTGGTGTAGATTCGATGTGCGGTCTGCGTGAAAATTCTATTTAAAAATACTTTTGTGTGACGACCAGCCTTAGTATGCACCCAAGATAAAATTTTTACAGCCTAAGCAGTACCTCTTAATATAAAAACCATGTGATATAAATTTCATGAGGATCGATTAAGCAGTCTTCGAGAAAATGATATTTAAAAATATTTTTGTATGAGGGCAACCCTAACTAAAAGTTTTGTAGCCTAAGCTATGCCTCTTAACATAAGAGCTACGTGGTGTACATTCCGTGTGAATCCACTAACCTGTCTTTGTGAAAATGATATTTAAAAATATTTTTGTGTGAGGGCCACCCTAATTATGCACCCTAAATAAAATTTTTATGATCTAATCTGTGTCTCTTGACATAAGAGCCATATGGTGTAAATTTCATGAGAATCGATTTAGCGGTCTTCAAGAAAATGCTATTTTTAAACTATTTTTGTGTGAGGGCCACCCTAAATATACACGCTAAATAAAAATTTTATAGCCTATGACACCCGCCTGATTAATACTAACATACTGTAAAAATTTCATCACGATCGGCTGGATAGTTTCCGCGTCCATAACGGACAGACAGGCAGGCAGACAAAAAATGAATTTTATATAATAGACTAGCTGTCCCGGCAGACGTTGTTCTGCCCTTTCCGGTAGGTGGGTGAATTGATTTACCGGTCTTCGTGAAAGTGAATTTTTTTATAAAAGTTATGTTTTAGGGCCACCCTAAATAAAATTTTTATAGACCTAACAATGTCCCCTAATATAAGAGACCATGGTGTAAACTCTATGTCAATCGATGGACTGGTCTTTGTGAAAATGCTATTTTAAAAATATTTTTGTATGAGGACCACCCTAAATATGCGCCCTAAATAAAAGTTTTGTAGGCTTAACTATGCCTCTTAATAGAAAAGCTACGTGGTGTGAATTCCATGTGAATCGATGCAGTAGTCTTTGGGAAAATGTAATTTTAAAAATACGTTTGTATGAGGGCCACCCTAAATATGCACCCTATATAGAAGTTTTACAGACTAAACTATGTCTCTTAATATAAAAGCTACGTGGTGTAAATTCCATGTGAATCGATGCAGTGGTTTTTGGGAAAATGCTATTTTAAAAATATTTTTGTATGAGGGCCACCCTAAATATGCAGCCAAAATAAAAGTCTCATAAACTTAACCATGTCCTTTAGTATAAAAGCTATGTGGTGTAAATTCCATGTGAATCGATGCAGTGGTATTTGTGAAAAAGCTATTATAAAAAAAAAATTGTATGAGGGCCACCCTAAATATGCACCCTAAATAGAAGATTTATGAACTAAGCCATGTCTCGTAATATAGAAGCTACGTGGTGTAAATTCCATGTGAATCGATGTAGTGGTCTTTGGGAAAATGCTATTTTAAAAATATTTTTGTATGAGAGCCACCCTAAATATGCAGCCTAAATAAAAGTCTCATAAACTTGACCATGTCCTATAGTATAAAAGCTATGTGGTGAAAATTCCATGTGAATCGATGCAGTGGTATTTGTGAAAAAGCTATTATAAAAAAAAATTTGTATAAGGGCCACCCTAAATATGCACCCTAAATAGAATTTACTATCCTATCTCTCAAGTTGGATCGAACTGCACATGGTGTGCGAATTTTATTATAATCGGTTAAGTGGTTTAGGAGTCCATTGAGGACAAACATTGTGACACGAGATTTATATATATTAAGATAATTAACAGGGTTTTGTATTTTTTTAGGCCTTTTTATTCCACCTCTATAAAACAGGTGCAGATATAATCATACTTGAAATAGTGCCTAAGCTTTTTGTTTGTGGTTTTAGCTCATTTTATTCTACTTTAGCAAAACATGTGCAGATAAAAAGTATACAGGTACTCATACTTCAAATAGTGGATAGACATTTTTTTTTCAGTTTTTAACCTTTTAATTACACCATTATAAGACATGTGCAGATAAAAATTGAATAGATACAGGCTTATAAGGAAGTGATGTAGGGATACAGTATCAGTTGTTATAATATACTTCAGAAATAACAATTGAAAAAACATTTCAATAAACATAGAGAGATTCAGTTATAAAGAATTTACTGACTAGTTTTAAAGAAACAAACGAGAGGAAAATGTTCTAAGTTACATTCAAAGAAAAATAAACTTAAATCTCTTTAGTACCATTGGAGAGAAATTATCTGCTTTCGTCAAGAATTTCAAAAAGCGCTACAAGACATCCGACTACAGCAAAGACAGATTTTATTTGCGTTCTGCGAACTGGTTGGGAGGCAAACTTACTGCTTAGATAGCATCAGAATTCGAACATCAAATCAGCAAAGGACGACCCAAAAATCATTGAGAGAATTTTTAATGTAAAATTGCATTGAAAATTTACATTGAGCATTTACATTAAATTTTTGCATTGATTTTATGTAAAATAGCATTCTACCAATGTATTTCTTACAGTTTTTCTTACATCAATAAAGTTTCATTAAAAAGTGTACATCCGATTAATGTAATCAAATACATTGACTGAAGTTTTTTACATTACTACACAAAACAGTTTATGAAAAGTCTTAAAAATTATGTAAATAACATTGCTATACATGAACTGAAATTTAAGTAAACAACCTTATTTTCATTGTATGTTTACATTAATATTAATGTTTTTTGTATTTAATGAAAATGTACGTAAAGTTTAATATATTTTACATAAATATCAATGTAAATTTACAATGTTTTTTGTATTTAATGAGAATTTATGTAAAAGTTTAATGTACTTACTTACTTAGATGGCCATAACAACCCGTTGTCAGGTTACGGCCGACCTCATTAGCTCTCGCCAGGCGCCTCTGTTTTGCGCGCGCCTTCTTCAATCATTAATGCCAAGCGCGGTTAGGGCTTCCTCAGCTTGGTCTATTCACCGGAGGCATGGTCTGCCTCTTCGTCGTTGACCGGGGACCTTCCCTTCGAATACCTTTTTCGCTGGAGCTTCTTTATCCATACGATGGACATGACCCAGCCAGCGTAGTCGCTGTATTGTTATACGCTTAACTATGTCAATATCGGCGTAGAGCTCATACAGCTCGTGGTTCATTCGAATGCGATAGTCGTCGCCAACTCGAACAGGACCAAAGATTTTGCGGAGAACTTTCCTCTCGAACACCCCAAGAGCGGCTGCGTCTGTTGTCGAAACCACCCATGCCTCAGCGCCATAAAGAAGCACAGGTAGAATGAGCGTCTTGTAGAGTGTTAGCTTTGTCGATCGAGAGAGAGCTCTGCAACGTAATTGCTTACTGAGACCGTAGTAGCACCTATTAGCAATTGTTATTCTCCGCTTAATCTCCAGACTGACATCATTGTTGCTGGTTACGGCAGTGCCAAGGTAAATGAATTCCTTGACAGCTTCTAATTTACAGTTGCCCGCTGTAACATGAGAGTCTAGATCCCGTGCTCTCTTGTTGTTGTTAGTAGACATCATGTATTTCGTCTTGCCCTCGTTTACCGTCAAACCCACTTTGGCTGATTCCTTTTCAATAGCAGTGAAAGCAGCAGTAACATCTCTCTTACTCCGACCGATAATATCAATATCATCAGCGTACGCAAGGAGCTGAACACCTTTGAAGAAAATGGTTGCGTATAGGCAATCCCGCACTGGGCTATCGAACGCAGCTTTATAATCGACGAAGAGATGGTGAGTGTCGATATGATATTCATGGGTTTTCTCCAGGATTTGGCGTAGTGTAAAAATCTGGTCTATGGTGGACTTGCCAGGTCTAAAGCCACACTGATAGGATCCGATCAGCGTTTCTGTATACGGCTTCAATCTTTCACACAATACGCTCGAGAGGATCTTATATGCGATCGAAATAAGACTGATACCCCTGTAGTTGGCGCAGATTGTCGGGTCTCCTTTCTTTATCACAGGACAAAGCACGCTGAGATTCCAATCGTCGGGCATGCTTTCCGCTAGCCATATTTTGCTGATGAGTTGATGCGTGCACCTTATCAATTCATCGCCACCAGCTTTAAACAACTCAGCTGGCAGGCCGTCAGCACCCGCTGCTTTGTTGTTTTTGAGTCGCTGGATAGCAACTCGAACGTCTTCATGGCTAGGTGATGGTACTTCCACTGCGTTATCATCGATTGGTGGTATCGTACTGCATTCTCTTTGGGAGGAATTGGTGGAATCATCGCCCGTAAGCAAGTTGGAGAAATGCTGCCTCCATAACCTCAGTACACTCTGTGTATCTGTAACCAGATTTCCATTTTCGTCTCTACAAGTGGATGCTCCGGGCTTGAAACCTTGAGTTAGACGCTTAACTTGTTGATAGAATTTTCGTGCATCCTTCTTGCCCTGGTTTAATGTATTTTACATAAATATCAATGCAAATTTACTTGAGCTATTATTTGTTTTACATATTAACCGTTGCTTTTAGCGTCACTGTTTTATTGAAAAAATATATTTATAAATTTTATGACTCTTAGAAATAATAGAAAAGATCATGTGTTTTGAAGTTATAGAATTCTTAATTTTATAACAAGCAGCTTATCCAGTTATTCAAAATTGATTTAAAGCCAAAACATCACCTCTAAATTCACTATCCAACAATTTTAAAATATTGTGGACTAGCGAGAAAGTTCTGGTGCTTCCATTATGAAGCTAAGCATAAGAAATTTAAAAAGTATTCACATGCATCCATCTCCACTTCAGTCGCAAGAAAGTACCAACTAACAACTGCACACTTTTTATTGCATGAGCCCTTAACTGTTGAACATTTTGAAGTGCGTGAAGCTGATCGCATTAATAGCTCTTTCAAAAATATCATAAGCTTAAAAATGCAAACAGACTTGGAACCTTACACTTTTATAAAAGCATTGAATATAAAGGTCGACTATTTTCAAATGGTGATTATGTTAGCGAGTACATAGACAAGTATAATATTCATGTCATCAAAAACATAGTTATTTGCGGAAATAAGATAGTTTTATTCTGTCAGCAACTGCAAGTAACTTCGTTTCTTTCCCATTACAGTGCTTTTAAGATAAAGAGTGAGATCGTATAAGTATCACACTCGCTTTTCCACAGGTACAACAAAGGTATGAGTATATTTGAAATTCGTTTACTCTCTAATAATCTAAAAAAAAAACCTTTAGCCGTTTTTATGAGAGTTGTTGGTGATCCAGAAATAAATTCGATGTTTAGTATATGGGGTAAAACACACGAAAACGCCACCTTTAAAAATTTTTGGCTCCGATTTGACTGAAATTTGGCATGATTGTAGTATCAATGTCTGGGAACAAAAGTGCGTTTAAGGTTTTGCCCTAATATTATTTGTTGCTCAGATACGCGGGTATGAAATTCACGATTTTCGTACTTTTTCAGAATAAGTGTGTTTTTTCGAAAATTCATTGCTTACAGCAAACTTTATCAATTAATAATTGGTGAACGTACATTTTTAGGTTTTTAGTTGTACTTTTCAAAAAAAAATATTGATTTTGAAAAAAAAAAATTTTTCACAAAAATTTTGCGAATTGAATAATATTTTTGCATTTTTTTTAAAAAAAAAATATTTTAAAATTTTTTTTTTCTTTTTTAAAAAAAAACTTTGATTTATTCTGCGCTTAATGCCGTAAAAATTTTTGTGAGAAAAAAATTATTTATATTTTTTTTTTAATTTTAAAAAAAATTAAAGAGCTTAAGTTCTGTAAATTGAAATGAATTTTTCAATTTTTTTTTTGAGAAATCCATTTCTGAAAACTTTTTTGTTTTTATATTTTTAGGTTTTTATTTGCACTTTTCAAAAAAAAATACTGATTTTGAAAAAAAAAAATTTTTCGCAAAAATTTTGAGAATTGAAAAATATTTTTGCATTTTTTTAAAAAAACCCTTATTTTAAAAATTTTTTTTTTTTTTAAAAAAAAACTTTGATTTATTTTGCGCTTAATGCCGTAAAAATTTTTATGGGAAAAAAATTATTTATGTTTTTTTTTTAATTTAAAATAAAATTAAATAGCTAAAATTTTGTAAATTGAAATGAATTTTTGAGTTTTTTTTGAAAAATCCATTACTGAATACTTTTTCGGTGAACTTCAGATTACAGCTTGATCCGTTAGCTTCAAAACGATATGCCATAAGATGAGGGCAAGTAGTTAATTAAAATGTTTGAGCCGTTTTCCCACAAAAATTTTTTCGGCATTAAGCGCAGAATAAATCAAAGTTTTTTTTAAAAAACAAAAAAAAAATTTTAAAATATGGTTTTTTTAAAAAAAATTCAAAAATATTATTCAATTCGCAAAATTTTTGTGAAAAATTTTTTTTTTTCAAAATCAATATTTTTTTTTGAAAAGTACAACTAAAAACCTAAAAATGTACGTTCACCAATTATTAATTGATAAAGTTTGCTGTAAGCAATGAATTTTCGAAAAAAACACTTATTCTGAAAAAGTACGAAAATCGTGAATTTCATACCCGCGTATCTGAGCAACAAATAATATAAGGGCAAAACCTTAAACGCACTTTTGTTCCCAGACATTGATACTACAATCATGCCAAATTTCAGTCAAATCGGAGCCAAAAATTTTTAAAGGTGGCGTTTTCGTGTGTTTTACCCCATATACTAAACATCGAATTTATTTCTGGATCACCAACAACTCTCATAAAAACGGCTAAAGGTTTTTTTTTTAGATTATTAGAGAGTAAACGAATTTCAAATATACTCATACCTTTGTTGTACCTGTGGAAAAGCGAGTGTGATACTTATACGATCTCACTCTTTCTCTTTAATTTTAAGATACATTATATACTTATATGTATATATTATTTGTAATATAAAACTACAAGTGCAAGAGTTATTAAACCCTGTATTTCAACACTATGTTAGTATTAATCTGTATAAGAAAGAGGGCCATACATTACAGTCCTCAGTTTTAAAATTGTATTTTAATTGTTAAAAAAAGACTAAAAAAATGAATTGAATTATACTTTTAAAAGCAAAATGATTTTGTCTCTTATTTTCTATTACATTGAGTAAATGTAAGGTATAGAAAATGTAATGTAAGTATATTTACATCGAATAAAAAGCTATTGAAAATATTTTATGTAAGTTTTTTTTTTAATTAGATCTAACACAAAATTTATGTAAAATACATTGAAAAATTCAATAACATTTACATTTCAACAATGTTAAAATACTTAGATTTAATGTAAACTTACATTAAATTAATTTTTGAATTTTATTTAAGAAACATTCTATCAATGTACTGTACATAAATAAAAACTTTTACATAAAAAGGTAAATTGATGTAATCGAATATATTGGCCTAATGTAATTTAATGTACTTTTGCAATGGCTCTGTTTTAATGTAAAATACATCAGGAGAATGTAGTTTTTTCCTTGTCATTATTTATTATTTTTTCTCAGTGAACAGCAATAAATCTTAAAGGCGGAAGCTTAAGGATATCAATAATGAAATCGGAAGTGAAAATATTCAATAAACTTTCCTACATTGATTCCGATCAATCAATCAATTCAAAAAATCACATACATATTATTGACAAAGTTATTGCCGATAGTCCAGTGAGAACATTGCGGATTCTTAAAAGTGTAAAAACGCCGAGCGAAGAAAAACAGGATTCAAATAAAGAGGCATAAGCATTATTTCTGGACTTGAAACTAACAAAATAGCTACATACATATATATTGTGCTCAGATTGCATCCGATTGAAAAAGGTTCAAATCTATATCCATCATATCATCACATAACTGCTGCTAATAAGGATTGTTTGCCACCAACGAGCACAATTACAATCACTCCGATTTCGGCAGAGGTTCAGAATATGCTTCGATTTCTGCATCAGAGGCTTCCCCATTATATCCTTCAGGCTGATACATATATCCTCTTCAATCATATCACTTTTTGTTGCCTCTGTTACCTCTGTTTCTACATTGTCCTCATCCGAGTCCATGTTGGCAATGAAATGTTCTTAGTACTCTGCCTGCAATTCATACGATAACCTGAACATTGGAAAATTTTAATTGTTCGATGTTTAAAAATAGCTCATACTGTGCTTACTGAGCCATAGATGAAGCACTTACATAGATTTTTAAATTTTTTTATTATAATCTGCCATTTTCACTTATGAGACTTAAACATTTTTTTTTTATTACAAAGCTGAAACGAAATTTCAAGACCACTAAGAAACCTAGCAACTGGACTATAGGATCCGCCCAAAAATATTGTTACCATAGAAACTCTCACAAATCGTGCTATATCGAATTATTCAAATTCAAAAATTATTGTAAATGTGCAAAATTTGCATACATTTTGTATGAAAACTAAAATATTAACATTTGTAAATAAGCCCGTTCCTAGGGATGCCAACACTCAGGGTTTCGCCCGGAGACTCAGGGTTTTGAGTATGATTTCCGGGTCTCCGGGTTCAAAGTCAATCCCTCCGGGTTGAATATCATTTTTGTCGACAGCAACAAAAAAAAAATCGAATCTAAGTCAGCAGTTTTCCCGAATTTCAAATTCTGATAAATTCAAAGAAAAAAAAACGAAAAAAACACAAACTATAAAATAACACAGGGCAACAATGATTTTGTTGCCTTACTTAACCGAAGGTTTTGACGCGCTGAACTCGAATCCAAGCTTAGAATTTCTCAAATAGCTCCGGTTTTCGAGATATTCTAACCTAAAAGTGCGAAAATCACGATTTTTCTAGATATCTTGGGCAAATTTATATAGAAATATATTTTTTTTTATGAATCCATTAATGAGTTTCGAAAGAACTACTCTTCCTCTTGAAAACTCACTCGGAATTATATCGATATCTTTTTTGCTTTTCAAAGTATCCTAAATTGAAAATTATTATATAGGTCTCCATACAAACTTTTGTGTGTAAATTTGTATAAAAAATTTGAAAAAAATATATCGATATGATTCCAAGTGTGTTTTGAAGAGGAAGAGTATAGCTTTTATAAAAAGCGGTATAAGTTGGGAGCCCCTGAATGGATATTAAAAATATGGATGTCATAAGAAAGATAATTGAATTTCCTACTATACTGGTAAGACTAGTTTTGAAATTTAGCCTATAGTTTTGGATACATGATAATTTTTCTGAAATTTTTACCAATAACATTTTTAAAAAAATTGATAAAATTAAAAAAAAATCTATGCAAATTGTACATCATTTTAAAGCAAAATCATCAAGCATACCTATCATGCTAAAAAGTATAAATTTTTAACACATTTTTTTGAAAAAATAGCGTTTTGTTAAAAAAAATAATTGGTCAAAATTACAGGCCATTAAATTATATTTCTTATGACATCCATATTTTTGATATCCATTCAGGGGTTCCCAACTTATAATCAGTTTTACAAAAGCTATATCAGCAACTTATGATGGCTATACATAAGGGCGTGTCGACTTTTTTTTTTTTCAAAAAGGGTATGGCAGGAAAAGGTTATACGGGTAATTCTGAGCAACTTTGCCAGATTTGGAGAACAGAACTTCACTATAAAAAGTAAACTTTTCAAATACTTATTTTAATAATTGGTTTGTTTCCCTTTGGCTTCAAGCGCCTCGTTTAGTCTCCTAGGCAACGACTCGACAAATAGTTTTTGTTACATCTGGGCAGATTTCGCTCCATTCTTCCCTTAGAGCCTTCTGTAAGCCTGCTTTGCTTGAAAAAGCCCTTTGTCTGATTTTTCCTTCAATGGTGCCCCCACAGATGCTCGATCAGGTTAACATCCGGGGACTGCGGCGGATGATCAAGTGTTTTAGGAGTCTTGTACAGTAGCCACACCTTTACAATTTTCAACGCATGCTTTGGACCGCTTTCCTGTTGGAAGATCCAGTTTCAAGCTAAGCCTGATTTCTCGACGCTAGGGTCAACATTGTCCTTCAAAATGGCTAAGTAATCCATTTAGTTCATATTACAGTCAATTACAACAACATTACCAACACCTGGTGCCACCATACAGCCCCAAACAATAACTGAGCCTCCACCGTGTTTGACAGTGTTGGTTACAAACTTTTCAAAGGCTTCATTCTAAGCACGCCTCTTCGCTCCGAAAATTTTAAATTTGCTCTCATCGGTATAAAGTATGTTTTCATAAAACGATAGAGCCTTATTTTTGTACAATTTAGCAACATCCATACGCTTACTCTGATTTACCTTGGGCCTGTATGGCTTCTTGCGTGGTATCCTTCCATGTAAGCCATTTTTGTGAATCGGTCTCCTGACTGTACTCGCACTTACTGGATTGCCTGATGTGTGCGTTATGTTCTCTGAAAATTTAACTTAACTTGAAGCTGCATATGCCTTTACTTCTCTTACTACAGCTCTAACTTCAGTACCACTAAGCCGCTTTGGGCTTCCAGATCTCGGTAAATCTTCAACCTGATGCTGTTTGGCGTATTTATCAACAATTTTTTTATTGTTCAGTGGTTCCTTCCCACGATTTCACGCAAAGATTTGACTTTTTCTTTTAAATCTAATATAATTTTCCGCATATCAGCCGATGTTTGCTTTCCCATAGTGAAATTAACTTCCTTTATACCTTTTTAGTTATTATTAATAAGTACAAATCAACTTAAAATTATTTTTAGTGAAGTAAAACATTTGATCAGTACAAATTTTTCACAAAAAACTTTAGTTTCCTCCCTATAAAAAATCTAAGTAAGTATTACAACTGTTTACTTTTTTTTGACGCGTAAAATCTGATGCATTTTCACATTCGAGAGATTTGAGCAATGTTGTCATTTTTTTTGATTTCATGTTTTATAATAGTAAATCTTTAAATGGTTTAGTAGTAAACTCTGCAATATTACTTTTTATCGTAAGTCAATAATAACTTTGTAATAAGATAATTTAAGGATGAAGAATTGGTGTTTACTTTCTTTTGACGCTCACTGTATATTTCAAGCATTTTTAGATTGGACTAAAAATATATTTTTCCTTGGAAAATGCACATGCGACTTAAAACAAAATAAATGTTCTTGTGGATTTATACCTGACCGTTTACAAAATTGCATGTTTGATCAACATAATGACAGAAAGCTGACGGTACCAGAGCCTTTTACTGAATTGACTGAGCAAGAACCAACATTGGCGTCAGCTAGTCACGATCCAATACCATACCTGAGCAATTGGATCTGGTCGTTGGCAAATTCAACCAATCTAACGAACATGTAAATGAAGTGTTTATTCCACAGAGGCGATATAACAAAAACTACAGAGCTTTGCTATATTGTGCGATAGATTTGGAGTCTCTGACAGAGTAGCGTCGTGCTTAGCAACAGCTGTATTCAAAGATATTGATTTTAGAGATGAAAATGGCGAGGTTGTTGTTATGAATAACTCGAAAGTGGCCAGGGAGAAATTTAAGTGTAGGGAAGAAGTACTTCGTAAACTACGCCATGTTATTAATGCTGTAGTTCAGCATAATTCGTATTTTGCGCATACTGAAAACGTCGTATTAACAATGCTGTACGGTGACCGCAAGAACATACGCAAGAGAGAGATACAAAAATGTTATACTGTCGGGAAAATAATGATACATCAGAACTTTGATGTTAAGAAAAACCGTACATAAATTTTGATTGTACGGATTAATATGATTGACCTAGACGATAACAGTATTTTATCTGAGCTGTTTTTTACTAAAAGCATTTCATATGACCATTTAATAGAATATTTAAAATCTGACGATCCACCAATTAAAATCCAAAAATTAATTCTCATATTCAAGGCACAGAGAAGTTTGTTCATTTTTTAACAACTGTATCACGACGTGTTGTTAATAAAAACCGTAAAAAATATGTCAGTGACGGTTGAAAGTTGCAAAAAAAGTTCCTCGGTCAGTAAGCAAACAAGATCTAACACTATGGGTGTCAAACTTAACAGTAAATTATTGTAAGATTTTCATTTTTGAATAAATTAATGCTTTCTATTATCTTTCGACTTTAGTCTATCCGCACTCCACTATCCATTATCAAAAAAAAAGAAAAATATTAACATGGTATATACAGAAAGGATACAAACAACCTTTCCAACAACATCAAAATGGCCGACCTAGCCCAATTTTGCTGATAGTAGGAAACACAGTGTAATTGTTTCCATAACAGTGCCAATATATGTATGTAAGAACTGTACAAAACCTATTTGTAAAAATGCGGAAGCTCAAAATTGATTTTAGACCTATAGTTTCTTTATCAAAGTTGTTCAGAATTGTCCGTTTAATATTTTCCTGCATTACCTTTTGATAACTTTTTCCCGCCCGAACAAATCGACCCGCCTTACTATACATATCTCCGAAACAAGACCTGACATACATAGATACATATGTATTTACAAAAATATATAACCATAAAAATATACACAAATTGGCCGCAATCTGACGATGGTTTTCGATAGAACAGATATTGAAAATTTTAAATAAAAAAAAAATCGATATCTCGATTAGCTTTCAAGATAACTTTTATATAATAAAAAGAAATCCGAGAGAAAAACGAAGTGTTGGATTCAATGAAATCTAGCGTTAATCTATACTATTTATATAAAATTGCTTATATGGAAATGGTTTGTAACGTCAAACCGCAAAATATACTGAACCGATTTTAATAATTTATGTTTTAAAACAACATATGTATTTGCACTAAAAAAGGTTATTGTATACTTATTTCTATGATTTTTATACACTACACCGAGGGTATATTCACTTTGTCTCTCCGTTTGTAACACATCGAAGGGGGCGTGGCAGGTATGGAAAAGTATATATATTCTTGATCAGCGTCACCACCTGAGTCGATTTAGTGATGTCCGTCTGTCTGTCTTTCTGTCTGTTGAAATCAGTTTTACGGGAAAACCAAGAAAGCTAATTGAATGAAACTTTCACACACAGGTCACATCTTCTTGCAGGCATCTTGCTATTGAAAATGGGCGAAATCGAAATTGGCTTCGAAGTTCAAAGGACAGCTCTGCCGTACTAAGCGAAAAAGACGTATCTCAAAAAAATTCATTTCGAGATGTTTTGATGTTTTGTTTATGTCAATTTGTTGAAATACCTGTAAAATTGAGATAGAAGAAATTTTCTTAGTAGATTTTTTTATATGATTGAACTAAGATGCCGACATTTGGAGATATAAGGATAGGATGCCATAAGAATCTCGGATATTTTTTTTTTGAGATACGTTTTTTTCGCTTAGTACGGCAGAGCTCTCCTCGAGTTTTTTTTTTTACTTTTGAGAGAGTACGATGTTAATAAATTTTTTAAAAAGTGTACATTACTTTTTACAGTTAAACTGCAATTTTTTGTTTTTATAAAATTTAGTTTTTGCCTGTCCGTCTATCTGTTTGTTTTTTTATGGACGCGGAAACTATCCGGCAGATTTTGATGAATATTTTACAGTATGTTAAGACAAGATTTTTACTAAAGGTGAATATTTAGGTTGGCCCACAAACAAAAATATTTTTAAAAAAGAATTTTCACTAAGTCCGGTAAATCAACTCACACCGAATTTACACCACATGGAATTCACAGCACGTGCCTTTTATAATAAGAGGCATAAATGCATATTTAGGTTTGCCGTAATACAAAAACATTTTTAAAATATTATTTTCTCGAAGACCGCTTATTCGATTCTCATGGAACTTACACCACATGGCTTTTATATTGAGTGGCACAACTTAGACCGTACACATTTTATTTAGGGTGCATACTTTGGGTGGCCCTTACAAAAAATAACTTTTTAAATAGAATTTACATGAAGATTTCATAATTGTGGCCTATAAAAGGTTTTTGCAATCTTTGGTTTCAAAAATGGGCGATGACACGCCCTTCAAAATCAAATTCATCATATATCACCAACTACTGGAAGCAGATGAATGGGGCTTAGTACATAAACATGTATATAAAAGGTACGGGCAAAAGTAAGCTTCAAAGGAAAAAATTATCGCCCCACATAACAACGTCTGCCAGGCCTGCTATATATTTGTAAAAGAATAGGGACAAAAGTTAGTTTCACTGGGATAATGGGCGGTTTCGCTTTTACATTCCATCGCATGTGTTCATACAACATCGCCCCACACGTCGAAAAGGGCAGAACAACGTCTGCCGGGACAGCTAGTATTAAATAATTTTACTTATGTTTTTAAAATAATTCAAATAAAAACTTAAATAAAAGTCCACTTATTGAATCTCCGGGTCAGACATCAGTCCGTGTTGGCAACCCTAATTTTGCGTTACACACAAACATACATACATGTTAATATTAACTTACTTTCTGCAAGCAAAATAAATCAGTGTAAGCAGTGTAACAGTTTTGTTTTTGATTCGCTTTTGTGCTTTGTTCGTATACAAAGCTAGACTTTAAACTCTGTTGTGTTTGTTGTTGCTGCTTAGCGGGTGAATTTTTTGCTTGATTTTTAACCCTTTTTGCACTGCTTTAAAAATATTTTAAATTGCTTTCTTTTTTTTTAAGATTTCAAGATGGATTAGTTTTCCTCTGAAAATTTGTTAGCTTGCTCTCTAAGAGATCAGTGCAAAAGTCAAAATATATTGAATTCTATGTTTTCCTGTTCAGGTCCCTGTGAACAGGTGTTTCATGCCTCTTGTGTAAACTTAGCAAAATCTATTACTGATTTATTATGCTCTGTCCATTCGGGCCTGCAATGGTACTGTCCATCTTTCAGACCCCTTTCCCCGTCGGTCTTTTACGAAAAAATTAAGCAATTTGGGGAAAATCTTAACAATCTGAATAATAATTTCAGAGATATTCAGTTGAAAACAGTTTTTTCGATTTTCCCAAAAACGCAAAATATGAACTTGGCGGGTTTTGCATCTCAGCTCTTCATATAATGTCTTAGTAGTCGGTCTTGTAAGTTGTGGAAAATACTAGTAATTTACCTGACCATATTAATTGTTTTTAAGCGATTTCATATTTTATGCGGTTACAAAAGAAAAATGCACAATTAGTTGGGGCCAGAAGCTTTGATGAAATGCAATTATGAAGGTTATCAAAAGAAATATACCTTTAAATCGCTCATTGCAGTGAATGATGTTTTCTATAGTAAGTACCAAAAAAATTGAAAGCTTAAATTTATAAAGTTTGTAAATAGCTTTCAAAGTATTCTATTATAATTCTGTCTGACGATTTGCTTATAATAATTTTATACAAATTTACAAAATCAAGATTTAAGAAATTAATAGTGATGAAACCAGATTACATTGTACCTCACATTATTTTTTCATTAGGGGGAGGTGGGGCACATTGAGATATTGACAAAAATAATTTGAAAATAAGTATCTGAATGTTTTCATTGTTTATCTAACTAACTTATTTCAAACAAATTTCAACTCAGATTTATTTGGAAAAAATTTTATTGAGTGTTTTTTAAAAACAGAATTTCGTATCAAACTGCCCCACACTCCTATATAATATAAAATATCCTTCCTTAACGTCTTTTGATGGGATGGATTGGCTTTTGGTTGATCAGAGTAAAGTTTCTGATTGCTTTCCACCTGGGGATTGCCAGAGCGATCTCTGAGCCAACCATTAGCAAGTTGACACACAGCCTCCCCGCGGCTCTATCTGGGTAGCTATCTCCGCATCCGCTGAGATAGTGAGCGAATGTGTGCAGCGTGTCCTCCCTGGAAGTAAACTGGGTTGTGCGCAGGGTTTGGTACCCGCCACGTAAAAAAAACACTCCAATGAAGACTAAAAAAGCCTCGGATAATGAACCCCTCAACGTTGACGACCACTGCAAACGAAAAAAGGACTATGATTTAAGGATATGCACCTGGAATATCCGAACCCTCAATAGGGAAGGTGCCTCTATCGAATTGGCGGATGCCCTCGGAAAAATTAAGGCTGACATCACCGCCATCCAGGAAATAAGATGGATAGGACAAGGTTGCTCTAAGCAAGCAAGTTGCGCAATCTACTACAGCTGCCATGCGGAGAGGCGCGTAAGCAAGAGACTTCGCCACCATATCTCCAGGTTCACACCTGTGAGCGAAAGGTTGGCTACGATCCGCGTCAAGGCTCAACTTTTCAACATCAGCTTGATTTGCGCGCACGCCCCGACGGAGGAAAAGGACGATGCTGTCAAAGATGCCTTCTATGCGAGACTCGAGGAAGTATACGACCGCTGCCCGGCCCATGACGTTAAAATTGTACTCGGGGATTTCAACGGAAAGGTCGGAAGAGAAGGTATATTTGGCCCCACTGTCGGTCAGTTCAGCCTTCACGAGACCACCTCAAACAACGGTCTACGGCTGATCGACTTCGCCGCGGCGCGAAACATGGTAGTAAGTAGCACCAGATTTCAACACCTCGATATCCACAAGGCCACCTGGCTGTCCCCTGATCAGAAAACACGCAACCAAATCGATCATGTTGTGATCGACGGAAGGCATGCTTCGAGCGTGCTAGATGTTCGTACGTTCCGGGGAGTCAATATTGACTCCGATCATTATCTTGTTGCAGCAAGGATACGCATGCGGCTGTGCAATGCAAGGGATGTACGCTCTGGTACGCAACGAAAGCTGGACGTCGCTAAGCTGCAATCACATCGGACGGCCGAAGCCTATTCCGCTCGCCTCGCAGAACTGCTCCTTCAACCTGACTCTCTACCCGATGATGCCGGTGGACTTTGGGCGCATATATTCCGCTCCATGCGCTCTGCCGCTGAGGAAGTCATTGGTTTCCGACGCCCACTTCCGCGAAATCAATGGTATGACCAGGAGTGTCGCGAAGCTACTGCAGTGAAAAACGCCGCCTACAAAAGAACCCTGCAGTCAGCAGCAACGCGAGCCGTGCACGAAAACTACCGGGAAAAGAGAAAGGATGAGAGGCGCCTTTTCAGACGCTAGAAACGAGAGCAGGAAAGGCACGAGCGTAAGAAACTCGAAGTGTTACGGGGCAGGAATGATGCTCGAAAATTTTACCAACAAGTCAAGCGTCTGACCCAAGGTTTCAAGCCCGGAGCATCAACCTGTAAAGATGAACATGGAAATCTGGTTACAGATACGCAGGGTGCACTGAGATTATGGAGGGAACACTTTTCTAAGCTGCTTGCTGGCGATGACTCCACCAATCCCGCCTTTGGAGAAATTAACCCGATGCCACCAATCAACGACGATGGTGTGGAGGTACCACCACCTAGCCATGACGAGGTACGAGTTGTGATCCAACGACTTAAGAACAACAAAGCGGCTGGTGCCGATGGCCTGCCTGCTGAATTGTTCAAAACCGGCGGCGATGAGCTGATAGGGTGTATGCATCAACTCATCTGCAAAATATGGCTAGTTGAAAGCATGCCCGACGATTGGAATCTCAGTGTCCTTTGTCCTGTACTGAAGAAAGGTGACCCGACAATCTGCGCTAACTACCGGGGAATTAGTCTTCTTGCCATCTCTTACAAGGTCCTGTCGACTTTACTGTGTGAAAGACTTAAGCCGTTTGCCAAAACACTGATTGGGCCTTATCAGTGCGGCTTTAGACCTGGTAAGTCCACCATAGACCAGATCTTCACACTACGTCAAATCCTGGAAAAAACCCACAAAAAACAGATCGATACCCATCATCTCTTTATCGATTTTAAAGCAGCTTTCGATAGCCCGATACGGGATTGCCTGTATGCCACCATGTCTGAGTTCGGTATACCTGCGAAGCTGGTGCGGCTTTGCAGAATGACGTTGAGCAACACAGCCAGCTCCGTTAGAGTAGGAAGGGACCTCTCCGAACCATTTGATACCGAACGAGGTTTCAGACAGGGCGATCCATTATCCTGCAACCTCTTCAACTTTGTGATGGAAGGGGTGTTGCGAAGAGCCAGTGTATATCGTAATGGCACTATTTTCTACAAAAGTGTCCAGCTCCTTGCATATGCCGATGATATTGATATCATTGGACGTTGTAAGCGAGATGTTACTGCTGCGTTCTCTGCTATCGAAAAAGAGTCAGCGAAAGTGGGTTTGACGGTGAACGAGGGCAAAACAAAGTATATGCTGTCCACAAACAGGGAGACGCGGCGTATTGGATCCTTTGTTACTGCGAACAACTATACTTTCGAAGTTGTCAAGGAATTCACCTATCTTGGCACCGCTGTGAACACTCAAAACGATGTCAGCCTGGAGATAAAGCGAAGACTAACTCTTGCTAATAGGTGTTACTATGGTCTCAGTAAGCAATTGAGTAGTAGAGACCTCTCTCGCCCGACAAAACTGACACTCTACAAGACGCTCATCTTACCCGTGCTACTTTACGGCGCAGAAGCATGGGTTGTGTCGCAGACTGATGCAGCCACGCTTGGGGTGTTTGAGAGAAAAATTCTTCGCAAAATCTTCGGTCCTGTTCACGTCGGCGACGACTACCGTATTCGAATGAACCACGAACTGTACGAGCTCTACGCTGACATTGACATAGTCAAGCGCATCACTATTCAACGTCTGCGCTGGCTGGGACATGTTGTGCGTATGGACGAAGAAGCTCCGGCGAAAAAGGTGTTTGATGCGGAAGCCGCTGGGCGACGACGAAGAGGAAGACCATGCCTCCGATGGAAAGACCAAGCCGAGGAAACCCTATCCACGCTTGGTGTGAATGATTGGAGAAGGCGTGCGCAAAGCAGAGGCGCCTGGAGAGAGCTTTTGAGGTCGGCCGTAACCCGGTAACGGGTTGTTATGGCCACCCAAGTAAGTAAGTAACGTCTTTTGACATAGGTGGATAAGTATCAACTGCGTTATTTTTAAAATGTACTTATAGACCGCATTTCTTATTGATACCTTGCATTCCAGTATATCAAAGATTGCAGAAGCCATAGCGCTATCATCGATGTTATCTCTATCAATTTCTCGTTTTTACGTTCGCACCATATTCCTTTCTGTTAAGAAATAAAACGATTAAGTCACAATCTATTTACCAGACGGGACAAATTAATACATATCAAAGTGCCACGTAGATGCTTGTATCAATGGGCCCCAAGTGACTTTTTTGTTTTAAATAATAATTTTACGTTTAACTGTTAAGTAATTATAAAAATTACAGCTACCTAAAAATTATCAAGGAAATG
This sequence comes from Tricholauxania praeusta, assembly GCA_949775025.1. Taxonomy (NCBI): domain Eukaryota; kingdom Metazoa; phylum Arthropoda; class Insecta; order Diptera; family Lauxaniidae; genus Tricholauxania; species Tricholauxania praeusta. Next base: position 93,812,083 of record OX459029.1, on the reverse strand, counting down.
TACTAACCGTATATCGTAATATGCAATTGTCAACATAAAACTTTCCAAATAATTGCACACCCGAACAGGGCGCAACTATTTTACTTATGAGCGTACAGAACAGGCTTATACTTCTCGACCGCGAAGCGGTACCTGAACGCAGTTGAAATTCAAATATATGATAGCTTCTGTCGACGCCTTATGTACGTTTAAATGATATCTGACCGCGTCAGGTTTTGATTTAACGGCCACCGTATATATGTGCCTCGTGTATCAATGTACCCCTTCTCCCCCTACGTCATTTTTTTTTTTTCATTTTCATGCAATTTTTACTTTAACTATCTATGTAGCTGCACTTTTACAAATTAAATTTCGCAGGTCGTATAAAAATACTTTCTAAAATGTGGTTATTTTACCAATTATTTTCGCTATCATAGTGTATGTCGCAGTCGTGTTTTCGTAAAATAATTAAAAAGATTTTATAGCTTAAATCAAAATTAAATTATTCTCAAAAATCTTTAACCTGAGTTATTTATACATTTTATGAATTTAACTATTGCAATAAATGCTTTCCTTAGTTATTAGCTCACAAGCGCTCTTTTTATTATAAATTTTAAGAAATAAATGAAAAATAATGTTAAGACGTTGAGAATTATTCCTCAGTGTTTTTGTTTTCGAATGCTGATATATTTTTAACTTCTTCATTTACAGCAGCTGTAATACAGAAAGTAGTTACAGAAGAAAACTACATGGAAGACATTAAATTAGGATTTAAAAGAGCAAAAAATAGATACTATAAAGAAAAATGTATCAAAAAGAAGAATAAGCTAAATTAATTAAATTTGACTTGCAGCTTTATGTTTAGCTAAACATATCGGGCTTTCCATGTAAAGTGGACAATGTAAATATCCTGTGTGAATAACATGGGGTTCTCGGTATTGAATAATCAATTGTTATTTCGGCTAAAGTAACCGGTCTAAAAATTTAGAAGTCTTAGAAGGCCTTTTAACGCTATCAGTCTTGACGCAAGCAGTCTTAGAAGGCCTCTTGACGCAAGCAGTCTTAGAAGGCCTCTTGACGCAAGCAATGTAGGAAAACCTGCTTGAAGAGTATTTCTATCAGGCCTGCTGAGGAAGGCCTGTTTTATGGGGACAATTCATATAAAAAAGAAAGTACGTTTGAAAGGAGGGTGGAAGGCCTTATACTTAGCAACCCAGTAGGCAAAGGCAGGAGCTAACAGTGCTTCTAAAAGGCCTTCCTTGGTAAGTACAAGGCCTTCCACCCTCCTTTCAAACGTACTTTCTTTTTTATATGAAATGTCCCAAGAAAACAGGCCTTCCTAAGCAGGCTTTTTAAGACCGCTTACCGTAGTAGGACTCTCAGAAGTATTTGGTAAAAATTGAATTTTAATACATCGTAAAGACTCTAAATATTAATTGTTTTTTTTTTTTTATCTGCGCCATCTTACTTGCGTTAATACATTTTTAATGATTTTTTTGACAAAGAGAATACACAAAACTTTACCTCCTTAACATAATATGAAACAACAGAAGACGACAATGGCAATATGCACACCTTTCTTAATTTCTAACCATGTGTCTACTTTTCACGTCGTATATGTACAATTCATATGACAAAAAAGTAATGCCGAATCATAAAACATTGCAATACATGAAATAAAAAAAGAAACAGAAAAGCTTTAAAGTAAATGGGGTCCTTCTTCTTTGCCTTCTAATATCAGGTCTGATAGCACGTCTGTTGTGGGAAGGCATATTATGCCTTCTGTGTTTGTATTTTTATTTGCATGACAATCTAGTTTTAAGATGTTCTTATATAATCGCAGCAGTGCTAGCAGGCCTTGCTCATTTGCCTGCTGGCGCGGAATCGATCGGTTGAAAAGTGATGCTGGTGGGCGACACTTTGGTGTTGGTACGCGCGCTTGCATGTATTTTAGCACTTTTGCTATCCGAATTCACGGGAGAACCACTTTTGTATTTTTTTTGACTCGGTACTGACCGATGAGTCTTTTGGAGGTAAGCGCTCAACCGGCATTTTTTTTTTCACTTGTTTATTATCGTGAGATAAAATAAACAATTTAATATTTTTATTTGTTTTGCCACTAAGGGCAGGGAAGCTGCCGTCTTTAAATCGAACTTGTTTTAAAATTTATATGTGCGTCTCTGTCCCAATTTTTAAAACTTTTAAATTCACGGTTTCACTATGAAAATCGAATTTATTCACGGAGCGATTTTTTTTACAGCCCGACACGGAGAGTGAGCGAACGTTACATTGACGAATGTAGCAATTGTTTTTATTTGTAGTACAATTTGGTTTTTTTGTGCTGTTGGCGAATTTGGAAATGACAGCAAAAAAACTTGTTGTTGCTTGATGTTGTTGTTTCGCCCTTTTGTAAGATTTCATGCCCACCACTGCTCTAGATGTTTTGCATCACTTGCATTTCTTCCGATCTTCTTATCAGATAAAATTCTAATAAAGCGAAATCAAAAAAAAAAATATAAAGAGTTATCAACAGAGGCACAAAAAATGCTTCAAGCTTATAAAGCATTCGATTAAAATAAATTTAAAAAATCATTAGTTTTTATATCTACTTTAATTTTTTTTTAATAGCTTGAAAACTATAAAAGCAATCGTAAAGTTGCAAAGATTTTTGAAATCAGCATTGTCAAATTATTAGTCCGGGTGCCCACACTTAAAAAAAAATCTTATAGAATAACAGGCTGAAACTTTCATAATCGCTTAATTACATTGAGACCTACAAACTTTACCATTGTGACAAATACGTCGAGTGGGGCGTTTTGGCTGTGGCAGCTGTCAAACATGTCAAAGTTATGACCCCCCCCTGGACTGATGAATAACTGGTTAATTTTTTGTGAATCCACAGTTTTTTATTATTATTAAATGATAAAACAGTCGACCTACAAAAAGAGGGGGTCGTTTGGCGGGGCCTACGCGCTCAACATGTAATAGTTACACCTACCAACGAATTAATAAATAGCCAGCTAATTCTTTCAGAATTTGTTGTTTTTTCATAGTACTGTCACGCAATTATATTGACCAACAATTTGAAAGGGCCGTTTTCCTCAACCTACACCCTAAACATGTATGACTTTTAGGGGGGGTCGGACTGATAAATAACTGTAGGTCAGAAAGAGAGTAACATTTTTAATAGTATTTGATGATCAAAAAAGTCATTGACCTACAAAAAATATGGGCCCTATCTCATAACCTACAAAAAAATGTATCAAATTATCCAACCTATGACATCTGCGTGTATGGTATAATATTAAATTTTAATTTACAGTTAATCTATCAATTTAAGACGTTTAGGCCCCGCCAAACGACCCCCTCTTTTTGTAGGTCGACTGTTTTATCATTTAATAATAATAAAAAACTGTGGATTCACAAAAAATTAACCAGTTATTCATCAGTCCAGGGGGGGTCATAACTTTGACATGTTTGACAGCTGCCACAGCCAAAACGCCCCTCTCGACGTATTTGTCACAATGGTAAAGTTTGTAGGTCTCAATGTAATTAAGCGATTATGAAAGTTTCAGCCTGTTATTCTATAAGATTTTTTTTAAGTGTGGGCACCCGGACTATATTGGAAATCGATACCTATTTTGAAGAACAAGTCTCAACCACATCCCACCTTTGTATGAGCGGCAGGCGTGTACGTGAACTGATTTTTTTCATATTCATAGATTTTTGTTGTTTTAACCACCACCGTTGTTGTTTAAGCCACCGTGTTTTGATTTTTCTCTAATAACTTGAAAACTATAAAAGACATCGCAAAATTTATAACATTTTTAAGATCAATATTGTCAAATCAATGAAAATTGATACCAATTTTAAAGAAAAAGTCACAACCACATCCCACCTTTGAATGGGAGTCAGACGTGTCTCCGTTTACCGATTTCTTTCATATTCACCAATTTTTGTTGTCTTTATCTTTAGAACATCTGTACCAAATTTCTAGCTCAATTATTACTATTTATTACCGCCGTTCCATACAAACCGATCCACTATAGGTCAAATAGCCCATTTCACTGGCCAAAACTAATAACGGCTATATTATCATGGTGATTAACTGGAAATGTATTTTTTATGTTGATTCTAGACTAAAAGAAGAACTCTGAGAAAAATCTTAACCCTTGTGCTACCGGGTCAAAAATGGCACGTACTACAATTTTTAAAATTCCATAATTAATGAAATAACATATGTGTTTTTATTTATAGATTGTAATATTAGGTTAAGAAATACATAACGTTTATTTAAGCATCACTTTCTAAAGATAAATTAGTTAAAATGTTTAAATACTGTTACGAAATTTCTGTCCCTTTGACGATAATTTCGATCTCTCACACTTTTCTGAGTTCGATCACTGGATTGTGTAACAATTAAAAACACACAAACTTATTTAGTTATAAAATGGTTTATTTTATTAACGTTCAAATTCTAATATTAATTTAACACTGTATAGAAAACTGTTTTACTTTACTACGGATCACACTGTATTCACTTTATTACTTTTAATTCAAGTGTTCCACTTCACTGTTGAACTACAACTGTGTCCGAAAACTCAAATGACACCCTTTTATACTACAGGCATCACTTTCTCGAATAAACTACAAGCTGCCAGATGGCGTATATTCTACTATTATCTACAACCTACTAGTGCTACTTTGTAGCGTGCATTCTACTACTATCCACAATTCACCACAATGCATGGCACACTGACGTTGAGCTAGCTATTATGCTAGATGTTAGATGGCGTTGTACGTTGTACGACGGCGATAAATTCTCTCGGTTGTTGACTTTTTATTGTTTACTGCAGCGTCTGTTTGGTTTATTATTGTTAGCATTTTGCGCTAGATGGTGCTAATATCGTTTAGTTTCTTTTCGTTGGTATTTATTTCAAGAGTCTTCTAGCATAAACCAAATTTCGCTACACTGCCCTCCGCTTAAACTTGTTCGTCCCGAACAAGAGTCTCTCCGTCCCTAGTATAAGGTGCCAGCCTTTCGATGTGGACTACCTTTAATTTACTTTTGTTCCCGGGGTATTTTTGGATTCGATACACAACATCATTAATCCTTGTGACGATCCGGTAAGGTCCCTCCCAATGAGTCTGTAATTTAGGAGACAAGCCTCGTTTTCGTTGTGGGTTATGTAGCAGCACTAATTGACCTTCTTTGAACCCTTCAGTATTTGCTCGCAGGTCATACCGAGCTTTCATCTTGTCGCTAGCCAATTGAGTACGTCTCCTGATAAGCTCGTGTATATCTGCTAATTCTTCTCTTTTCCGCGACATGTAATCGTCAGCATGGGTCGTTTCTGGGACAACGCTTACTCCGTACTTCAAATCTGCTGGAAGCCTTAAGTCCGTACCAAAAATGGCTTTTGCTGGCGTAACTGTAGTGGTATCGTGTATTGCCGACCGATAAGCCATCAGAAACATTGGTAGATGCTCATCCCAATCTTTTTGCCCTTTATCGACAACCTTTTTTTAAATGTTCCTCTAGAGTACGGTTGAACCTTTCGACCATGCCATCGGACTGAGGATGCAAAGCTGTGGTGCGTGTCTTCTGTATTCCAAGCATGTCACAAACCTCCTTAAAAAGTGTCGACTCAAAATTTCGTCCTTGGTCGGAATGCAACTCAAGTGGAGCTCCATATCGGCAAATCCAATTTTTGATGAAAATGTCTGCCACTGTTTTTGCTTCTTGATTGGGAATGGGATATACTTCTGGCCACTTACTGAAATAATCAATTACCACAAGGATGTATTTATTTCCTGCATTGCTGATTGGAAAAGGTCCCGCTATATCCATGGCTATCCTCTCAAAGGGAGCTCCGACGTTATACTGATGCATTTTTCCCCGAGTGCGTTGCCTTGGTCCTTTAGCAATTGCACATTGGTCACAACGGCGGATCCAGTCAGCAACTGATTCTTGGCATCCTACCCAATAAAACCGTTTCTTTATTTTCTCTGTGGTTTTCGTTATGCCCAGATGTCCACCACTCGATCCATTGTGATAATCCTCGATTATTTCCTTAAATTTGGCCTTTGGAATAACCAGCAGTTTTGAGCGAGTTTTACCATCCTCGCTTTCCCAGATTCGGTAGAGACAACCATCATGCAACTCCAAGCTTTGCCATTGCGCCCAGTATGCTTTACAGATTTGGCTTTCATTTGAAATTTCTTGCCACGCCGGTTTCCTACCCAGCTCCTTAAACTTAATTATAATTGCCAAATCTGTATCATTGCGCTGGTCCCGTTTTACCTCCTCTTTTGTCCACTTTTCTTCAGGCAAAACGTTCAAAAGGCGCACATCAATTGTTCCAGCTTTATTTTCTGTTCGCGAACAATGACCGCATTCAATTTTACATGGACGACGGGAAAGTGCATCCGCATTTCCATGCTGGCTTCCTTTGCGATGCTCTATGGTGAAATCATAGCTCTGCAAGCGTTCTATCCACCGTGCGATTTGACCTTCAGGATCCTTGAATTGAAGTAGCCACCTTAATGCCGCATGGTCTGTCCTCAGGAGAAAGTGCTGTCCATATAAGTACTTATGGAAGTGTTTCACGCATTCCATTACTGCCAGTAACTCTCTCCGAGTTACGCAATAATTCCTCTCAGGTTTCGACAGAATTTTGCTGAAATATGCGACGACTTTTTCTTGGCCATTGATGATTTGGGACAAAACTCCTCCAATACCATGGCCACTCGCATCGGTGTCCAATACAAATTCTTTGCCGGGTATTGGGTACGCGAGTATTGGCGCTGTAGACAGTAATTCTTTCAGCTTTTGGAATGCAGTTTCCTGTGCCCCACTCCATTCAAATTTTCGATTTTTCTGTGTCAGCTCATGTAGACTGCCTGCAACATTTGCGAAACCAGGAACAAAGCGTCTGTAATAAGTGCATAGACCCAGAAAACTTCGCAACTCATGAAGATTAGATGGACGTGGCCAATTTTTCACAGCTTTTATTTTATCTTCATCTGTGTGTATTCCTTCTGACGTAACCTTGTGCCCCAGATATTTGACTTCACGCTGGAAAAGTGAGCACTTTTTCGCACTTAATTTTAGTCCAGCTGCCTCCAAGCGCTCAAACACTTCCTCCAGATTTTTCAAGTGGTCATCAAAATCTTTACCCATGATGATTATGTCATCGAGATACACTAGACAAGTCTTCCAATGTAGTCCTTTGAGAACTCGTTCCATTAACCGTTCAAACGTAGCTGGAGCGTTACAAAGACCAAACGGCATGACGTTGAACTGCCATAGACCATTCCCAATACTAAAGGCAGTTTTCTCTTTGTCTTTTTCATCTATTTCCACCTGCCAATATCCACTTTGTAAGTCCAGGGTGGAAAACCATGTTGCTCCAGATAACGTATCCAGTGTATCATCGATTCTGGGTAACGGGTAGCTGTCTTTTTTGGTGACGTCATTCAGTTTTCTGTAATCCACACAGAATCGCATACTTCCATCCTTTTTCTTCACAAGTACGACCGGTGAACTCCATGGGCTTTCTGATGGTGCAATGACATTTTCTCGCGCCATATCTTCTATAAGGCCCGTCACTTCTTCTCTCTTAGCGAGTGCTAGCCTCCTTGGAGGTTGACGAATCGGCTGAAAATCACCTGTATCAATACGATGTTTGACAACTGATGTTCGGCCATTATTTTCTCCTTTGGACGCAAATATCCGCCAATGTTTTTGCAGAAACCTTTTTGCTTTATTTTTGTTCTGGGCAGACAACTCCTTCGTCCATTCTTTCGTCAATACTTCCATGGCCGACGATTTCGTTAAAGTTGGGCCTTGTGTGTTCTGCTGGTTATTTTCACAATTTATCACAGCCGTAACTTTCTCACATTGCGCTATAAGTTCACCTTTTTGCATCCATTTCGGCTTATTTGTTGGATTCAAAATTCGCACCGGTATTTTTCTGTCTATTCTTGTGTTTACTAGGGTCTTTCCAATAATCAGGTCTTTCTTAAAATTTTTCTTATCTGCTTCCACTACCCACAGATGGCTTGTCCCACAGTCTTCATTTGTTGTGGCCCAAATAATTTCTTCGGTGTTGGGTTCGATTCGACAGCGCTCACTTATGTAGACTCTTGCAATTGTTAATTTTTGTCCACAGCCAATGTCTAAAGGTAACTCTACATTGGCATACCTTAACGTTTTTTTTTTAAGATCCAAAGTGAACCCGTGTCGAATCATGAAGTCCACGCCAATGATAACCTCATCGGTGATGTTTGCAACAATAAAATCATGTTCCACAGTTTTGTTGCCGATGAGAATACTCGCTGTAACTTTTCCTACTATTTGCGCAATTTCTCCTGTCGCTGTTCTCAATTGGATCCCATTTAACGGCGTTACTCGTCGTCTTTCAAATAAGTCTTTCCTCACAATTGAATGCGATGCGCCTGTATCCAAAGTAAGCTCACATGGTCTTCCGTTGATTTTTCCACCGATGGTAAGGCTGTTGGAATTTCGGCAGAGCTTCGAAACCAAGACTATGGGGCAATCATCTGTAAGAGTCAGCTCACGCCCCGCTGTACTGACTCTCTTTAGTTTAACGACTGCTGCTCGCTAACATTTTCTCCATCGTTCACCCTATTTCCAAGTCTTCTTTTTGGTGAACGTGATGCAGATCGTTTACGACGTGATTTGCAGTCACGTGCCATGTGTCCCTGCTTACCACAATTGTAGCATTTTCCGCTGAAGCTACCGCTGGCGAACGATGAATTTTTCTTTTCAGCCTCCACCTCCATCCGACGAGTTTTCAGTGATGGGCGGCATGTCAACGCAATCGTCTCCTGCGTGAGGGCAACCGTTACTGTTTCATTAAATGTTGTCTTCGGGCTCCTCATTGTCTCGCGTTTTGTTTCTGAGTCACGTATGCCGTCAATAAACGCCTCTATTTTGAATTTTTCTGCTACGACACTTAACTCGTCAGGATAGGAAAGGTGTGCCAATCGCTCAATATCCGCAGCATACTCCTGCAAGGACTCACCAGATTTCTGGATACGACTTTTCAACTCCAATCTGTGAATCTGCTTCATGTGGTCACTGCCATATTTTCGTTGTAAGGCATCCATCACCGCCTTGTAGTTTTTCTGCTCCGCCACTGGAACCGTTTGCAATACTTCTGCAGCTGCGCCTTTTAATGCCACAATTAGCGCTGCAGCTGCGCTTTCGTTATCCCAACGGTTGTGACCAGATGTTGTTTCGAACTGGAGCTTGAAAACACTAAATGGCGTTGTTCCATCGAATGAGGGTGCCTTAAGCCTCTCTGCGCTGATTTCTCTTATAGCTTGAGTGGTTGGTTCACTTATTTCCAACTGTTGAATCCTTTTATTAACGTACTCAAAATTATTTTGAACTTCTCCTTTGAATGATTCAACGTCATCTCGTAATTCAGTCACTTTTTCATCGAGGCCATCTACCATTTTGGCAACCTCCGTTCGAACAGCCTCGTGGATCTGCGTCGCGTTCAGACTTAACTTTTGGTCTATTTGCAGTGCATTTTGACTTAACTTCTCGTCTATTTGCAGTGCATTTTGACTTAAGCTCTGACCGATTTCCTCCCGAACCGTCTGGATCTGCAGCGCGTTCTGACCAATTTCTTCTCGAACGGCCTGGATATTGCTATTCATCTGTAGTGCATTTTGACTCATTGCCTGCGTCATCGCCATTAACATTTTCTCGAACTTTGACATATCTACAACTTCACCACTTGCTGCTGGTCCAGAAGTTTCTTCCACTTTCGCTGCTGATTCTGATACATCACTATAAAATTCATGCTCTTCCAGGTTTACACCTTGAGCCTCAAGAGCCTGCCGTAAGCGTTTCTGTAACTCCACCTTTCCGCCAGTAGATTGCAGATTCAGCTGCTGCAACTCCTTCTTCAGTTGATCCACTTTCAGATCTTCAAACTTAACCATTTTTATTTATTTTTTTTTTAATTGATTGTTAATTCTTTTTACACAATCCCACTTCTGACACCAATTGTTACGAAATTTCTGTCCCTTTGACGATAATTTCGATCTCTCACACTTTTCTGAGTTCGATCACTGGATTGTGTAACAATTAAAAACACACAAACTTATTTAGTTATAAAATGGTTTATTTTATTAACGTTCAAATTCTAATATTAATTTAACACTGTATAGAAAACTGTTTTACTTTACTACGGATCACACTGTATTCACTTTATTACTTTTAATTCAAGTGTTCCACTTCACTGTTGAACTACAACTGTGTCCGAAAACTCAAATGACACCCTTTTATACTACAGGCATCACTTTCTCGAATAAACTACAAGCTGCCAGATGGCGTATATTCTACTATTATCTACAACCTACTAGTGCTACTTTGTAGCGTGCATTCTACTACTATCCACAATTCACCACAATGCATGGCACACTGACGTTGAGCTAGCTATTATGCTAGATGTTAGATGGCGTTGTACGTTGTACGACGGCGATAAATTCTCTCGGTTGTTGACTTTTTATTGTTTACTGCAGCGTCTGTTTGGTTTATTATTGTTAGCATTTTGCGCTAGATGGTGCTAATATCGTTTAGTTTCTTTTCGTTGGTATTTATTTCAAGAGTCTTCTAGCATAAACCAAATTTCGCTACACTGCCCTCCGCTTAAACTTGTTCGTCCCGAACAAGAGTCTCTCCGTCCCTAGTATAAGGTGCCAGCCTTTCGATGTGGACTACCTTTAATTTACTTTTGTTCCCGGGGTATTTTTGGATTCGATACACAACATCATTAATCCTTGTGACGATCCGGTAAGGTCCCTCCCAATGAGTCTGTAATTTAGGAGACAAGCCTCGTTTTCGTTGTGGGTTATGTAGCAGCACTAATTGACCTTCTTTGAACCCTTCAGTATTTGCTCGCAGGTCATACCGAGCTTTCATCTTGTCGCTAGCCAATTGAGTACGTCTCCTGATAAGCTCGTGTATATCTGCTAATTCTTCTCTTTTCCGCGACATGTAATCGTCAGCATGGGTCGTTTCTGGGACAACGCTTACTCCGTACTTCAAATCTGCTGGAAGCCTTAAGTCCGTACCAAAAATGGCTTTTGCTGGCGTAACTGTAGTGGTATCGTGTATTGCCGACCGATAAGCCATCAGAAACATTGGTAGATGCTCATCCCAATCTTTTTGCCCTTTATCGACAACCTTTTTTTAAATGTTCCTCTAGAGTACGGTTGAACCTTTCGACCATGCCATCGGACTGAGGATGCAAAGCTGTGGTGCGTGTCTTCTGTATTCCAAGCATGTCACAAACCTCCTTAAAAAGTGTCGACTCAAAATTTCGTCCTTGGTCGGAATGCAACTCAAGTGGAGCTCCATATCGGCAAATCCAATTTTTGATGAAAATGTCTGCCACTGTTTTTGCTTCTTGATTGGGAATGGGATATACTTCTGGCCACTTACTGAAATAATCAATTACCACAAGGATGTATTTATTTCCTGCATTGCTGATTGGAAAAGGTCCCGCTATATCCATGGCTATCCTCTCAAAGGGAGCTCCGACGTTATACTGATGCATTTTTCCCCGAGTGCGTTGCCTTGGTCCTTTAGCAATTGCACATTGGTCACAACGGCGGATCCAGTCAGCAACTGATTCTTGGCATCCTACCCAATAAAACCGTTTCTTTATTTTCTCTGTGGTTTTCGTTATGCCCAGATGTCCACCACTCGATCCATTGTGATAATCCTCGATTATTTCCTTAAATTTGGCCTTTGGAATAACCAGCAGTTTTGAGCGAGTTTTACCATCCTCGCTTTCCCAGATTCGGTAGAGACAACCATCATGCAACTCCAAGCTTTGCCATTGCGCCCAGTATGCTTTACAGATTTGGCTTTCATTTGAAATTTCTTGCCACGCCGGTTTCCTACCCAGCTCCTTAAACTTAATTATAATTGCCAAATCTGTATCATTGCGCTGGTCCCGTTTTACCTCCTCTTTTGTCCACTTTTCTTCAGGCAAAACGTTCAAAAGGCGCACATCAATTGTTCCAGCTTTATTTTCTGTTCGCGAACAATGACCGCATTCAATTTTACATGGACGACGGGAAAGTGCATCCGCATTTCCATGCTGGCTTCCTTTGCGATGCTCTATGGTGAAATCATAGCTCTGCAAGCGTTCTATCCACCGTGCGATTTGACCTTCAGGATCCTTGAATTGAAGTAGCCACCTTAATGCCGCATGGTCTGTCCTCAGGAGAAAGTGCTGTCCATATAAGTACTTATGGAAGTGTTTCACGCATTCCATTACTGCCAGTAACTCTCTCCGAGTTACGCAATAATTCCTCTCAGGTTTCGACAGAATTTTGCTGAAATATGCGACGACTTTTTCTTGGCCATTGATGATTTGGGACAAAACTCCTCCAATACCATGGCCACTCGCATCGGTGTCCAATACAAATTCTTTGCCGGGTATTGGGTACGCGAGTATTGGCGCTGTAGACAGTAATTCTTTCAGCTTTTGGAATGCAGTTTCCTGTGCCCCACTCCATTCAAATTTTCGATTTTTCTGTGTCAGCTCATGTAGACTGCCTGCAACATTTGCGAAACCAGGAACAAAGCGTCTGTAATAAGTGCATAGACCCAGAAAACTTCGCAACTCATGAAGATTAGATGGACGTGGCCAATTTTTCACAGCTTTTATTTTATCTTCATCTGTGTGTATTCCTTCTGACGTAACCTTGTGCCCCAGATATTTGACTTCACGCTGGAAAAGTGAGCACTTTTTCGCACTTAATTTTAGTCCAGCTGCCTCCAAGCGCTCAAACACTTCCTCCAGATTTTTCAAGTGGTCATCAAAATCTTTACCCATGATGATTATGTCATCGAGATACACTAGACAAGTCTTCCAATGTAGTCCTTTGAGAACTCGTTCCATTAACCGTTCAAACGTAGCTGGAGCGTTACAAAGACCAAACGGCATGACGTTGAACTGCCATAGACCATTCCCAATACTAAAGGCAGTTTTCTCTTTGTCTTTTTCATCTATTTCCACCTGCCAATATCCACTTTGTAAGTCCAGGGTGGAAAACCATGTTGCTCCAGATAACGTATCCAGTGTATCATCGATTCTGGGTAACGGGTAGCTGTCTTTTTTGGTGACGTCATTCAGTTTTCTGTAATCCACACAGAATCGCATACTTCCATCCTTTTTCTTCACAAGTACGACCGGTGAACTCCATGGGCTTTCTGATGGTGCAATGACATTTTCTCGCGCCATATCTTCTATAAGGCCCGTCACTTCTTCTCTCTTAGCGAGTGCTAGCCTCCTTGGAGGTTGACGAATCGGCTGAAAATCACCTGTATCAATACGATGTTTGACAACTGATGTTCGGCCATTATTTTCTCCTTTGGACGCAAATATCCGCCAATGTTTTTGCAGAAACCTTTTTGCTTTATTTTTGTTCTGGGCAGACAACTCCTTCGTCCATTCTTTCGTCAATACTTCCATGGCCGACGATTTCGTTAAAGTTGGGCCTTGTGTGTTCTGCTGGTTATTTTCACAATTTATCACAGCCGTAACTTTCTCACATTGCGCTATAAGTTCACCTTTTTGCATCCATTTCGGCTTATTTGTTGGATTCAAAATTCGCACCGGTATTTTTCTGTCTATTCTTGTGTTTACTAGGGTCTTTCCAATAATCAGGTCTTTCTTAAAATTTTTCTTATCTGCTTCCACTACCCACAGATGGCTTGTCCCACAGTCTTCATTTGTTGTGGCCCAAATAATTTCTTCGGTGTTGGGTTCGATTCGACAGCGCTCACTTATGTAGACTCTTGCAATTGTTAATTTTTGTCCACAGCCAATGTCTAAAGGTAACTCTACATTGGCATACCTTAACGTTTTTTTTTTAAGATCCAAAGTGAACCCGTGTCGAATCATGAAGTCCACGCCAATGATAACCTCATCGGTGATGTTTGCAACAATAAAATCATGTTCCACAGTTTTGTTGCCGATGAGAATACTCGCTGTAACTTTTCCTACTATTTGCGCAATTTCTCCTGTCGCTGTTCTCAATTGGATCCCATTTAACGGCGTTACTCGTCGTCTTTCAAATAAGTCTTTCCTCACAATTGAATGCGATGCGCCTGTATCCAAAGTAAGCTCACATGGTCTTCCGTTGATTTTTCCACCGATGGTAAGGCTGTTGGAATTTCGGCAGAGCTTCGAAACCAAGACTATGGGGCAATCATCTGTAAGAGTCAGCTCACGCCCCGCTGTACTGACTCTCTTTAGTTTAACGACTGCTGCTCGCTAACATTTTCTCCATCGTTCACCCTATTTCCAAGTCTTCTTTTTGGTGAACGTGATGCAGATCGTTTACGACGTGATTTGCAGTCACGTGCCATGTGTCCCTGCTTACCACAATTGTAGCATTTTCCGCTGAAGCTACCGCTGGCGAACGATGAATTTTTCTTTTCAGCCTCCACCTCCATCCGACGAGTTTTCAGTGATGGGCGGCATGTCAACGCAATCGTCTCCTGCGTGAGGGCAACCGTTACTGTTTCATTAAATGTTGTCTTCGGGCTCCTCATTGTCTCGCGTTTTGTTTCTGAGTCACGTATGCCGTCAATAAACGCCTCTATTTTGAATTTTTCTGCTACGACACTTAACTCGTCAGGATAGGAAAGGTGTGCCAATCGCTCAATATCCGCAGCATACTCCTGCAAGGACTCACCAGATTTCTGGATACGACTTTTCAACTCCAATCTGTGAATCTGCTTCATGTGGTCACTGCCATATTTTCGTTGTAAGGCATCCATCACCGCCTTGTAGTTTTTCTGCTCCGCCACTGGAACCGTTTGCAATACTTCTGCAGCTGCGCCTTTTAATGCCACAATTAGCGCTGCAGCTGCGCTTTCGTTATCCCAACGGTTGTGACCAGATGTTGTTTCGAACTGGAGCTTGAAAACACTAAATGGCGTTGTTCCATCGAATGAGGGTGCCTTAAGCCTCTCTGCGCTGATTTCTCTTATAGCTTGAGTGGTTGGTTCACTTATTTCCAACTGTTGAATCCTTTTATTAACGTACTCAAAATTATTTTGAACTTCTCCTTTGAATGATTCAACGTCATCTCGTAATTCAGTCACTTTTTCATCGAGGCCATCTACCATTTTGGCAACCTCCGTTCGAACAGCCTCGTGGATCTGCGTCGCGTTCAGACTTAACTTTTGGTCTATTTGCAGTGCATTTTGACTTAACTTCTCGTCTATTTGCAGTGCATTTTGACTTAAGCTCTGACCGATTTCCTCCCGAACCGTCTGGATCTGCAGCGCGTTCTGACCAATTTCTTCTCGAACGGCCTGGATATTGCTATTCATCTGTAGTGCATTTTGACTCATTGCCTGCGTCATCGCCATTAACATTTTCTCGAACTTTGACATATCTACAACTTCACCACTTGCTGCTGGTCCAGAAGTTTCTTCCACTTTCGCTGCTGATTCTGATACATCACTATAAAATTCATGCTCTTCCAGGTTTACACCTTGAGCCTCAAGAGCCTGCCGTAAGCGTTTCTGTAACTCCACCTTTCCGCCAGTAGATTGCAGATTCAGCTGCTGCAACTCCTTCTTCAGTTGATCCACTTTCAGATCTTCAAACTTAACCATTTTTATTTATTTTTTTTTTTAATTGATTGTTAATTCTTTTTACACAATCCCACTTCTGACACCAATTGTTACGAAATTTCTGTCCCTTTGACGATAATTTCGATCTCTCACACTTTTCTGAGTTCGATCACTGGATTGTGTAACAATTAAAAACACACAAACTTATTTAGTTATAAAATGGTTTATTTTATTAACGTTCAAATTCTAATATTAATTTAACACTGTATAGAAAACTGTTTTACTTTACTACGGATCACACTGTATTCACTTTATTACTTTTAATTCAAGTGTTCCACTTCACTGTTGAACTACAACTGTGTCCGAAAACTCAAATGACACCCTTTTATACTACAGGCATCACTTTCTCGAATAAACTACAAGCTGCCAGATGGCGTATATTCTACTATTATCTACAACCTACTAGTGCTACTTTGTAGCGTGCATTCTACTACTATCCACAATTCACCACAATGCATGGCACACTGACGTTGAGCTAGCTATTATGCTAGATGTTAGATGGCGTTGTACGTTGTACGACGGCGATAAATTCTCTCGGTTGTTGACTTTTTATTGTTTACTGCAGCGTCTGTTTGGTTTATTATTGTTAGCATTTTGCGCTAGATGGTGCTAATATCGTTTAGTTTCTTTTCGTTGGTATTTATTTCAAGAGTCTTCTAGCATAAACCAAATTTCGCTACAATACATTGAACTTAAAATTTCGGTTTCCCCAATTTCATCTTCCTCTTCTTCATTCTCGCGTGTTTCATAGCTTGTTAGGTTAAGTTCTTCGACTGGGATTTCACACCTTAATAATTGGATCACTTCTGTGGGAAGTTGGAGACGCTTTTTAGTCTGAATGCGTCTATTTAAAGTCAGCGAAGAAATTATTGGATCTGATGTGTCCATTGCTCTATGAAACACGTCTAAAAGTGTATTAACGCGGTTACTTTTACGTGCATGATGTAGTCTATCAGATTTGTATAAATTGTGTCGAGACTCTGCTGATTCTTCTCCAAAATAACTAATAGGAAGAACTAAACCCTCTATAATTTCCTTTGAATGAATAAGAACTTTGTGTAAAGTTGCTGTCATTGGCGGCCAGGAATACATGTTTTGAATAATTTTTGCGGTTTCAAAGCAGTATACTTGAAATTTGTTTACAATTAAAGGAAATTGACAAGACATGCTTATTAAAATTATTTTAAGTCAAAATATCAAATCCTTGTCAATGCCGGTAATTTGAGAAAACATTTCATGTATCTTGACTTCTATTCATCTGTGCTCTGATAACCTCTTTTTGCATCTCAGCTATTCTTCTTGTAGTGTGCTTCAGAAGGTCGTGATGGTGGAATACACCAGCAACAAAATCTGATATACATAAACTGTGGGTAAACACTTAAGGATTTTTACTTTGTAATTTCAATTTTCAATAAATTTTATTCTAAAATTTTCTAAAAAATATATTCATTAAAAAATTCTGAATCATTAAAATAGAACTTATTAAAAAATAGTTTATTTTATTCCTCACAAATTGGTGACCCCGACGTGATATGAACACGCAACTTTTTGATAACACAACGTTTTGTTTGGCCTTCTATCAAAAAATATTGTAGAAGTTGGGTCAATTTATGTCGAGTTATTCAAATCATCTTCTAACTTTCAGTCCAGCTAATCAAACTTCGTTTTTAGTAACGCCTTTTGTAAGATCATTTAATTTCGCTTGAATTTTAGCACCAGCTGATAAAAAAGATTGTAGAAATTGGGTCAATTTATGTTGACAGTGTCAAGCATCAAAAGTAATTCAACACACTAACAGCCCTATTCTGGCAGCTTAACAAAGCTCACCACATTAACAAAATATTAAATATTAAAAAGTTGTTAATGTTCCGTATTCTGGCAAAAATTTGAAAGCTCTTTTCTTTATTATTTTTTTTAATGTCAGAAAGTATCTTAACAAGGAGTGATATTTCAATATTGAGCTAAGTAAAAATGTTTTTTTTTTATAAAATTTAAAAGACAGGATAACGTAGTCTTAAATATTTACAACCATCTCTTAAAAAAACATTCATTTTCATTGATATCAATAAAATAAAAATTTTGGATTTACGAGTATCGAACCCACGCACGTGAGCTATGAGTTCACAGTCCTAACTACTTCGCTACGTTGCCTTGTGTGTTCCGGTTTTTTATTACTCTTTTTGTTATTTTATTAATTTAAAATTAAAAGAGTCAAAATTTGACAAGTTTACCACGAAAGCTTTTGTATGTGGAATTCAAAAGCTTTTATATTGTTAATGATTTTTTAGAATACCAATGTGTATTTACATTTCATAACAATTAGATTAACAAGAGCACCTTTATTATTCCTTGTTAAGTTAACAATCAGAATAGGGCTGTAAGTCACCTCATGGAAGTTTCCCGAGTGCTGCACATCGCTTTTCAAATACAGTATAATTCGCTTAGCTGCCTATTCGCTTAAGGGCGCATGTAAGTTACCAGCCCAAAATCAAGATTCTGCTGCATTTTTTTACGTATATGTGAGAAAATATCTTTTTTAGCTGCCTCCCGCTTTAGAGCACATTTGCTTTAACTGCACTTAATTATTGGTCAGTTAAATTCATTTTTCATACTAAAAGTTACACTTAACCGCCTTTGATAAAAAATGCAACATTTCAAATTTCAAGTTTCCCGTAGGAGACACAAGAATAAATGTAATTGATGTGCGCTTTATTACTTTTAACTTAAATGTCCATATAAATGAATTGTTTTTTTTTTATCCTATGTTTTTTTATTAAAATAAACTTTATGATTTTGTTGAAAACTATGTAAGTCTTTTTTGCCTCTTAACAGCCTTACTTATGCGCTATTAGGCGGTTAAAGAAATTTGGCTAAGACCATTTTTCGCTTAAGGGCGCAATATTTGATGGCTTTAATTGGAGGCTGCTAAGTGAATTATACTGTATTCATTTAGATATTGTTGGACCTCTTCTTCCGTCAGAAGGTAACAGATACATACTTACAATGATAGATCGTTTTGCACGTTGGACAGAGGCTAAGCCGCTGCAAACTATAACTGCTGAAGAAGTTTGTCGTGAATTCTACGACACATCGGTTACACGGTTTGGTTGTCCCAGCAACATTTATACGGATAGAGGCAGGCAATTTACTTCTCAAACATTTCTTAACATGGCAAAATTAGTAGGAGCGAAGGTGCATCAGATGACATCTTTCCATCCACAAGCTAATGGCATGGTGGAGCGCTTCCATCGGACTTTAAAAGCAGCCCTAATATCGCACGAAAATTGTCAATGAACGAAAACTCTTCCCACAGTGTCAGGGCTGTCGTTTTGGAATTTTTGACCGCAGTGAAAATTCCGAAAAGTTGAGGAAAAGTGAAGTGTTCGCAGTGTTTCTATAACAAAAGTGCAGTGAATTTTGCAGTGTTATAAGAAAAAGATACATTCTACAATATTTTTAAGATCACATGAAAAAAAAAAAAACACTTTTTCGGTACATTTTTAATAAAATGTAATCAATAGTTAAAATTAAACAAATAACATTGTCATTTTGTGCCTTCATGGCATAAATCAGTACATTTTATAAAAAAAAAAGATAATAATAAAAGTTTATATATTCTATGTACTGTGTACATCAAAATAAACTAAAAAAAAATTAGCGACCAAGTATTCCATAGGGACAACATAAAAAGAATTGAGAAAATCTTAGAGAAAAACAGTTTTCCAAAACACACAACAAAAAGATTAAAAGAAAATTTTTATAAGGATAAGGGACCAAGACAGGAAAGGGGTACAGTCATATATAAATCGATGACATATATTCCAGGTTTGACAAAGAGATTCGCGAAATTAAGTGCGTTTAAGAACATAAAAATTGCTAACAAGACAGATAATAAAGTTGGACAATTTTACAGCAATATCAAAACTTGACAAATCCTGCCTTATTTACAAAATTCTTTGTGACGGAGACGGGTCCAATGTATGCCAGAAGGTATATGTTGTTACTACAAAAAACAAATTAAGGACAAGACTCTCGGGACACAGATCGGACCAAAAAAACAGAAATGGACAAGCCCCTAAGACAGCCCTTTGAGCCCACTGTGCTGAGCTTGGACATTTTCCTAATTTTGACGCTGTGAAGATCTTACAAGAAGAAAACAATCATGAGAAGAGATTCATATTAGAGATGCTCCACATTATTAATACCCCCACTGACAAGAGAATAAATTTCAAGAGCGACACAGAAAATTGTGCTCATATATACAGACATTTAGTTGACAATTAGGTTAGTTTTAGTTTAGCTTTCCTATAATTTTAACGTAAGTTTTGTTTTGTTAATTTATTCAATTGTGTATTGTTATAATTATTATTTTTTAGTCACCCCTGAAGATAAGGAAGGATCTTCCTCGAAATATTGTGAAAAATTATAAATAAAACACTGACCTAAAGCCAGAAAAAGTGTTTTTATTTTTAAAAAAAATATAAAAATACGATTTATGTACGACTAATTTCCTAGTAATTGTTTTGATGGCACCCAATTTTTAAAATCTTCATTAGGAAACGTTCCTTTAATGAGCATGATCGAATTAACCGTCTCCACTTTTAAACCATTCCAAGTTGAATTTGGATGAGCTACTGTGAGGTAGGCATAATAGTGCGCCAACAAATTTCTATAAACCAGGATACATACAGTAGTTTCGCCTAAGGCTTTTTTTAATGAAATATAGCGAGCCAAAATTCTTCCAAATTTTTTTCTTCTGGCTTCGACATCATCTATGTCATCATCCCTCAATGGCTTATAAATGGAAATAACTTATGACTGAAAATTTATAATTTGAAAATTTTTTGCGACACTTTTTTCTGAAAGTGCAGTGTTTTCAAAAAAGATGCAGTGTCGCAGTGTCATACTTTAAGTCGCAGTGAAAAACTGCGATTGAAGTGACAGCGACAGCCCTGCACAGTGTTACTTGGATTGCGAGCTGCATTTAAGGAAGATATTCAGTCATCAGCAGCAGAGTTGTTTTCTGGCGAAACATTGAAATTACCTGGAGAATTTTTTAAAGAAAATAATCAAGACCAACCTGACAGTTCGAATGAAATTTTGAGCAAGTTGCGATATACTATTGAAAATATCAAATCTGTTCAAGCAAGTAATCATTCTACTTCAAGATTTTTTGTACATAAGGACTTAGAAAAATGGGCTTATGTTTGGATTCGCTGTGAAGTTCGTAAACCACTAGACTTTAAATATTCAGGACCACATAAGGTATTGGAAAGAAATAAAAAGTACTTTAAAATACAAATCGGTCCAAGAACCGATACGGTTTCCATCGATCGACTAAGGCCAGCATATTTTGAGCCTTTCACAATAATCAACCCAGCATCAAATTCTTACACACATCCTGTTATTTCAAAGAAAAATAAATCTGTATCGTTTAAATTAGATTAAAATAAGAGGGGTGTAATGTGGGTAAACACATGAGGATTTCTACTTTGCAATTTCAATTTCATCATTTCACTTATAAATTTTACTCTAAAATTTTCTAAAAAATATACTCATTAAAAAATTGTGAATCAATAAAACAGAACTTATTAAAATAAATTTATTTTATTCCTCAAAATGATAAATTATGTATGATATGTATTAAAAAAAGTTGGGAAAATTTTATTTTTGGAACTATAAGGCTTACTCTTAATTCGAATTAAAAGAAACGTAAGAAAATAATATATTAAATATATTTATAAAAATATAATTAAATCCAAAAAATTTTTAATTATTTAACTGAAGATATGATAAGGAAATTCCCAATTGATATTTTTAAATCAACTAACCGTAACTAGTGCTCTCTTAAAGGCCTGGATGTATTTTAATTTGAAATAATTAAATCCCACAAAATTAATCGCCTTTTAGGAATTCATTTTATACCGGTTATACTTATGTATATACATTAACAAATTCTAAATAAAGTACAAAAAAAAAACACTCTTTGTACGGCAACCCACCGACAAACACACCATATGTGTTCGTCTCTAAGTATTTCGGGTTCAATGTTCTGCTCTGCAACTGCGATAAAAGTGTTCCCACTACTTTCACCGACAGGACTCACACTTCGCGCCTTTTAATATCAACCCGAACGATTTCAAAATGGCAGCCTTCAGACGCCTTTACTTTATAGTCTAAGAACTGGCTACATAAAACTGCACTGATCGAACATAGTCGTGATTCTAATTTTATAAGTTCCCAATGAGATTATCAAAACTGGCTTCCATTTTGCAGAGGTCGCATTGGCGGCGGAGAGCGTAATATAGAACTGTAACAGTCAATTTTGATTCTTATTCACAGATCTAGAGTTGTTGTTGTTTTCTCTTCCATAAATATTCCATTGCATTGTTATGTGAAAGACAAACAACAAAGCCTAACTAACACATTCAGTTAGCACAGTTCACACATGTTCGATATTTCGACTTTATTTTAAAGTCATCTTCAGGAAACTGTAAACAAAAAAATACACAGCAATAATTTATATTTTTTACAATATTCGTCAGAAAAATATGCTTACATTAACATAAATGAAAATTACATAAAAATTAACATGAAACAAAAAATTTTTTTTAAAAACAACATAAATCACAACATATTTTATTATTATTACTATACTAAATTCGGACATCAACTACTTTCATTGTTTTTTATTTTCTTATTAGATACCTATAATTGTGTGCAACGCTCTCAGTATCAGTTTTAAAGTTTATTCTTTGCTCTTGTGGGATGTTAATGATGTGGAGCATTTCTAATGTTAGTCTTTTTTTGTAGTTTGTCTCTTGTTGCAGTATGTTAACGTTGTCAATGTCAGCTGTGTGTCCTAGTCTTGCACAGTGGGCTGCTAATGCAGTTTTTTGGTCAGATTGATGCCGTAACCTTTGGTCCGATCGGTGTGCTGACATTCTTGTTTTTAATTTATTTTTAGTAGTCCCTACATATACCATATTGCACTTTGTTGTTACACCTCCACCGCATGGGATTTTGTAAATAATGTTTGATTTGTCATTATTTTCAATTTTAGTTTTTGTATTGCTGTAATATTGTCCAACTGTGTTTATAATTTTTGGTGCGATTTTGTATCTTTCTTTGTCGTATATATCCGATTTTTGTAGTCTGTCAGTTAGTTGAGGAACATATGTCATCGACTTGTAAATTACTTCTGCTTTTCTTTTTTCTGTGTTTCGTTGTATGTAAAATCTTTTTATCATTCCATTTATGGTTTCTGGTGGAAAATCATTTTTGCCTAAAATGGTTCTTATTTTTTTCTTATTTTGTCCATGGAATACCTCGTCACTGATGGTCAATATTTTTCCGATAAAATTTTGGGCGGTGTTTCTTATAATATTACGTGGATGCTTAGAGTTATAATTGATCAGTCGTCCAGAGGCAGTAGGTTTTTGATACCAGTCAATCTTTAAAACGTTGTTTTTCCTAATCACTAATGTGTCAAGATAAGCAAGAGCTCCATTTTCCTCCTCTTCCATGGTGAATTTGATGTTCCTGTGAAAATTGTTCAGTTCTTTTAGCGTCATTTTTATTGCATCTGCCCGTATAATTCCAAAAAGGTCGTCTACATATTTAGTTAAAAACCTTGGTTTATACTCTAATTTTTCCAAAACTTTGTCAAGTAACTCCTCTAAAACAATATCCGCGATGATTGGTGATAGAAACTTTAAAACTGATACTGAGAGCGTTGCACACAATTATAGGTATCTAATAAGAAAATAAAAAACAATGAAAGTAGTTGATGTCCGAATTTAGTATAGTAATAATAATAAAATATGTTGTGATTTATGTTGTTTTTAAAAAAAATTTTTTGTTTCATGTTTATTTTTATGTAATTTTCATTTATGTTAATGTAAGCATATTTTTCTGACGAATATTGTAAAAAATATAAATTATTGCTGTGTATTTTTTTGTTTACAGTTTCCTGAAGATGACTTTAAAATAAAGTCGAAATATCGAAAATAATAATAAAGTAAAAATTATATAAAAATCCAAAAATATTTTATGTACTGACCTACAGCCAGATTAAAAAACTAAGAACATTAAATACCAAAAGGTCGACAAGAATTTATTTCATTATTTAAAAAAATTTTATCGAAATTGATTCAGTAGATTTTGCGTGAATCCCGTTCATCGAAAACGGCTATCATTTTATTTATATAGAAGAAGTACACAGAAGTTATTCAAAAAATCGTAGTAGAAAATTACACATTTAAAAAAAGCCATTCGTTTTTGGTATAAAAATCGTTTGTACGATTAGATGAAAATAAATAGGAGTGCATCACCAATTTCAAACTATTTATTCTATAATGAAAATTTGAACGAAATGATACAGATATCGACGGTTCCTGCATACTATATCGTAATAAGTGACAAAAATTATAAGTGAACTAATTATTGATGCAAACTGAAAGTAGAATTTTTGAATTTCATCTAATTTGAAAGTTGCACAAAACTTATAAAAAAATCTGTTTAAAATCAAGTTATTCGCATTTATTATAATTTATTTTTAAATAAAATACGTACTGTTAGATATAGGAACAATTCTCTAATTTTTACTAACTAGGTAGTTACTCGTACTTTAAAGTTAATAAAAAAGTTTCCACCAAAAAATCACCATGTCTTACAGTAATTAAAGTTGCTCAACCTTTTTAGTCTCCATATGCGCTTCCTTTCTATATGTAGCTGTTATCACCAATGGTGTCTGGTGGCCTTGATGAAAATATTGGAATTTCTTGTATTCTTAAATTATGTCGATCATTTTCGCTACAGTTGACAGCGTCAATTTTAGTACGATTTGTGCTGACACGGTTTCCACCCAAACGGATCAAATTTGTGAAAAGTTACTGCGAAGTCGATGGTGCAGTAGGAGCTGAGAAAAGCGTTGATATTTGCTGGATTACCTCAGCATCTTTATATCTATACGGCATACAAATGAATTATTTGGTCCTTCAAATTTTTATGGCAGCCAAAAGCTAACATTCGTTCCATATCACCGTAAGTTGGGTCAGATGTCAAGGCTACCTCGGGTAAGAGGTAAATTCCATAAGGATACCTTCAATCATTAATCCTTGGAAGAATGTGAGTGACAGTAAATTTATCTTTTTTTAAGAAATGCTGTGAAATTTGTTGAAAATCTAAATGCTTTGCAAAATTGGTTGCGTTTAGAAAATGTATGTAGTTGCAAGCAGCAACTTCTGTAAAGTTTATACCATCAGGCCAATTAATTTTATTTTTTACAATGTAAACACGTAATTCGTCAAATGCGCAACAAAAAGATATGGCGTTGCTTTTTTTATGCACTGTTTTAAATAAATTTCTGTAAAATTCAAAGTAAATAGGATTTAAAGTAAAGCTGTTTGTCAATCGCTATAAAGCAAATATCATGGCTTACAAGAGTTTCTGAACGAAGCAGTTCACTAGATCCCATGGTTGCTTTCTCCTTTGCTATTAAGTTTAGCCTAGCACCACTGTTTTCACTACTTAATTAGGATATAGACCTTTTGTGTAATAAAATCTGTAGTGTAATTCTCAAATGAGTTACAGAAAACGTTCGGTGCAGTTGACACCAAAAATCTAAGTTGCCTGTATCTGGTAGTTCCAAAATTTATTTCAGATAATTTTTTTGGTAATTTTGATATTTTTTTCAGATTTATATCGGAAACTTAATGGCAAATTTAAACAGACGCAAATAAAAATTATTGCAAAAATTTTCAAAATTATTTAAGTCCAGCTGTCAATAAGCAATCATGATATATTTTTGCTTTCTTTAAATTCCAATATTTGATAGAGATATTTGCGTCAGCTAAGGCTAAGGCCACACCAGCGATTTTTCAATGCACGTTTCTGTATATGTAATGGGCCACACGATCAATGCACATTGGTTTTGATAACGCCGTAGTTATGCTAAAAAGCGAGTTGTGGACATCGCGTGTTGAAAAAACTCCTTTATGCAATTCACAGTTCATAGTGAAATTGTAACGTGACAAAATTACCATCTGTCAAATCATACAACTGTGAGCTCAAAAATTTATTGTTCGCAAATTATGTTTTTGTCACTCTCTTTTTCCTATACGATTCTGTCACCAACATTGAAAACGAATGCAACTTTCAAAATACATTCTTAAACACATGTTCAAATTTATCAACTAGTGGTAATTTACATTTATATGGGACACAATAACAACAAAAGTTACCACCTCATAAAATATTGTAAAACTAAGACTTTTTGATTTTACCAGCCAATTTACAATGAACGGTGAATTACATACCTGTGGTTGTATACTGAGCAATTGCCTTACTACTAATTGCAAAATAACTGCAGCCACTAGGTTAAGACTTTTTTGTTTAGTTTCTTTTTCAATGGCAACTCTTAATAGAGAAAAGTCATAAAAATATTGTAGTTTTTTTTTTCATTAGTGACAGTAACGTTAAAATTGCAGAATAGCAAATACAAGTTAAAAATTTATTTACAAAAGAAAATCGTCCATTTTAAATTTACGAAATACAACAATTTCAAAGGTAAGTATTTTAAAGTTTAAAGTTCTTAAATAATGTGTGGAAGAGGAAGTAGTAGCCGTAACGTTCGCAGAATCATTGCGAAAGAAAAAAAGACACTCTTAAGTGAACTAAAACAAGTTAAGGTGTTATCTTCGGCCAGGCCGAAACTCACATACCCTACACTGCGTTGAAAGTACATTTTAAATAAATGTTAAAAAGCCGTTGAAGAGGTTGAATAAGTCGAAAAAAAATGTGAAATGTTAGAAAGGTTGACAGAGGTTGAAAAATATGAAAAAGTTGAAAAAATAAAGAAACTAATGAAGAAAGTTGAAAAAGTCAATACATATAGGATATATTGGAAAAAGTTACAGGGTTGAAAAAGTCGAAAGAATAAGGAAAATGTTGAAAAAAATCGAATAGAAATGAAAAATTAGAAATATGCCGCGCCCACTTGTCCAATTCCGCCCACTTTTGGTTCAATAAACTATATTCGTGATCGACATACTCATATTAAATTTCAGCACAACAGCTTGTATAGCTTGCGATATGTGCCGCAGTTACATTTAAATTTAGGGCGGTGACACACCCACTGGTGCTATTTCAGCCAATTTTGATTTAGATATACTCTATAGCAACTGAACCACTTACATTAAATTTCATAGCAATTGCTGCAATAGTTCACTTAAAACAGCGCTTACAAGTTTATGTTTATATGGGAGGTGCCACGTCCACTGATGCAATCCTGCCAAAATTCATTTATTTTTAAAGCTTATAGTAACTGACATCTATAGACCAAATTTTTTGAAGATTACTCTCATAGCACAATATCTATAACAATAAATGTTTTTGCTTATATGGGAGGTGCCACGCCCACAGGTGCTATTGAACCAAATTTTTGTTATAAGAGACCTTATAGGACCTCATTTAATTTCATAACGATTACGTTGTTAGTTCTCTTTATATAACGTTTATAAATATTGTGGGCGGAGCCACGCCCTTGAGCGAGTTTTTTCAGTAAAGTAGCTGAGATTGTATTGATGACTGCTTTCAGCGGCATCATCCCCAAAACTTTTATGGAAATCGTTTGTGCCAATTCTGAGGTGTACGGAATCAAAATTTTTAACTGTTGAAAAGTGCCACGCCCATTTTCTCGGTTCCGCCCACTTTTATCTAAATTCAAGATATATTTAATATGTATCCGTTTACCAAATTTCATCGCAATATCCTGAACGGCTTACAAGATATGGTAGTTTAAATGATAAAATTTAGGGCTGTGCCACGCCCCTGTACGACCTTTTCGAAACTTGAAACCCAGCCTAATCCTAATTTGGTTCACATGTGCACCAAATCACCAAGTTTCATCAAAATCGCTGCTACTTTTTTCAAAATTGGCCTGGGTAAATTTACATAGAGTATGGGCGGTAGGCGTGTCCGTCAACCGATTTCGCCCATTTTCAATAGCAAGATGCCTGCAAGAAGATGTGACCTGTGTGTGAAAGTTTCATTCAATTAGCTTTCTTGGTTTTCCCGTAAACCTGATTTCAACGGACAGACAGACAGACAGACGGACATCGCTAAATCGACTCAGGTGGTGACGCTGATCAAAAATATATATACTTTTCCATACCTGTCACGCCCCCTTCGAGGTGTTACAAACGGAGAGACAAGGTGAATATACCCTCGGTGTAGGGTATAAAAATGCGAAACTACTTGCTTTACTGAAGAAGAAAGAGTGGAGATTCCTGAAGCTGTCCAGGATTCCTTGAACGACACTGAGTATGTTGAGTGTGTTACCGTGGGGACACAAAATGAAATTCAGTTAGACCAAGAACTTGAAAGTTTTTACTATGTTGGTTTGGATGAACCATGCCGAGGCTTGAATTTACAACAGAAATCGGTAAATTGGTATGAGGAGCAGTGATGGCATTTGGGTTTTGTGGAAATGTTCTGAATCGAGACTTCAAATGTACTTTTTATAGACCGAATGTATTTTTTGGATTTTTTGTCTTTTTTTTGCCATATTTTATTAAAATGTGTAAAAATTTTGATATTTCACTAAAAGAAAAAAGATAAAGCTCATCACTTCTGTGTGAATACTGAATTTCTATATCTTTCTAGAAAAGAAAAAAACCAAAGGTCATCTCTTTTGGGTAAGGAAACATGAGCAGTGCCTCATTCCTTAACTTAATTTTCTTTGCTTATTTGTAATATAAATATATTCTGATTCAATCGAACTCTTCAGTATCACAACAAAACTTTACTCTTAAGCGGCCCTCACACGATCAATATTACTGACAGTATAATACTGACAGTATTTACATTACTGTCAGTGTACCACTCACACGGTCAGTATTGTTTATTGTCAGTAATCAGTTTTTTTGACATTCAACTGGTGAAGGTGCGAACGTCAATGAACAGCAGTGTTAACTGTCAAAGAATATCAATTTATTTGTTCTTATAATGGACGAAAATTCTAAAGCGTGCGTAGCAATTATTTTAGCGTTTTCTATTCCAAACAAACGGATTAATAATAGGAAGCGTTGGGTAAAAGAATGGATTGCTAAACGTAAAAAGTATTGTCATTTAAATCTTTTAAAAGAAATCCAGCTTTCCGACCCAAAAGACTACC
Organism: Tricholauxania praeusta; assembly: GCA_949775025.1. Lineage (NCBI taxonomy): Eukaryota > Metazoa > Arthropoda > Insecta > Diptera > Lauxaniidae > Tricholauxania > Tricholauxania praeusta. The sequence continues at coordinate 93,783,221 of OX459029.1, read as the reverse complement.
ACAATTATTTTCGAATGAACATTAACATCTATAATAAACTATTAAGCATGGTAGAGCCATTAATTACTAAAATGGATACTAATATGAGGGAAAGTATTCCTCCAAATCAAAGGCTGGCTGTTACTCTGAGGTACCTTGCAACTGGGCGAGCGTTTGAAGACTTAAAATATTCTGCAGTCATCGCGCCAACAACCATAAGTGAAATCGTGATGGAGACCTGCCGAGCTATAATTACTGTTCTCAAGGATCGCATTCAGGTTAATAAAATTATAATTGATATTATACTTTATATAATAATTATTTTAATTGGAACAGATTGATAAAATAATTGAGATTCAGGCCATAATTCAAAGATTTCGGATACAGTGGAAGCTTACGCAATATTTTTATATGTCAAGTCGCATATACTTTTTAGTAATATCTTGAGTGGGATGGGGAAGCAGATGAACATTAATCTTTATAAAAAAATTTGAGTTTTGAGATGTAAATTTTCAACCCAGACTTTAAACCTGTTGGTTTAAAATATAAGCTTTATTACACTAATTGAACTACTTAAAATGAAATTTACGACTGAGGAAATTGAAAACGCATAACATTTATTTTAATAACTTCGTTTGCAACCTGAAATAAATCGCATATACAACTTTTTTGGAAGGAATGTAGTTAAAGGGCCTTTCATTAAACATGATACAATGCTAAATTGAAATATAGCAGAAAGTATAATTAATAAACAACTACGTTTATACTATGTTAGTCTAAAGGTTTTAAATCACACGATATGGGAAGCAAATTACTTCATAGTTGCAAAAAATTATGTGAATTTTAGCGAATCGCAAGTTTAAATTTTAGTGATTGTAATAAATTTACACAATTTGTAATCGTTGTTTATTTATATAGCGATCTATGATGATTTGTATGTCATAGATTGAAAATCGTACTGGCACCAAAGATGCTGAAGTACAGGCGGTTCAGATCTACTACAAGAATATCAATAAATAGTACCTGACCCGGATCTACTTACCTAAGAGATAAGGAACCTTATTGATTTGGGCAGCATCATGACATCTGATGCTTTCATGAACAAAGCGATAGCACCTTCGTTTATCTTCGTTCCTGTCAATGGCAATTAAGCTCAATTTTTGAGTCGAAGCTGTGAAATGTGGCTAAGCAACAGCGCTTTGCTACAAAATTTACAAGTGTTCACCAACTTATTTTCACCGAAATCTGTAAATTTGGTGGCCCAGCACCATCTTCATATGTCATTTTTTAATGAGTGTCGAACTTCTTCTGAATCATTTTCAGATGCATCTCTTTTACCCCTGTTAAGAAAAATTCATTTAGAGAATGTCTTATAAAGTAAACTCAAGCCTTTTAGTTATATAAACACCTTTTATTTATTTCTTCGTATATAAAATAATATAGTAAGTACATATATTTATTAATATTTATTGTTATCCTCATTACAACTACTAAAATATGAGTGCAAGCTGACTTCGGTATGTGGTAATATATTTTCTACCGATTCACTTGTGGAATGTTCCACCCAACAATGCGATGATGCTGGTGTTGATGACCGACTAAAATTTGTTAACCTTTGAGGATTAATTTGAATACATTCTCGATCTAATGTTCCAAGTTGAGCTTCAAACAAAATATCGTTAATGCCTTTTTCTGCAAATATTTTTTGAGTTTCATCCAATGTTTTCAGTTTGCTAGCCCACACTTTCGCTAAATCCAAGTCACTATCTTGGCTATTGTCTTTAGCTAAATAGCCACATGCCAAAGATAGCAATTCATTTTGTTGGGCCACAATTGCTGAAGATTTTGGTTTTTTTGGCTTAGGTCGTACGAAACAAGAGTCATCATTTCTCTCAACTGATTCACAAATGTCATTATCAGCTTCCTAAAAAAAAATAAATGTAAAAAAGTAATATAATAATTATTTACGCTCTAAATTTCAATATTATAAAGAAGTTAAAATATGAAAATTATATATATTTCAGCTCCCGCAAACTAGTGAACAATGGAAAAGCATAGCAAATGATTTTGGATGCAAATGGAACTTTGAAAACTGCATTGGCTCTATAGATGGTAAACACGTTAATATAAAAAAACCTCAAAATTCTGGTTCTATGTATTACAACTATAAAGGCACATTTAGTATAGTACTAATGGCAATAGTTAATGCAAATTACCAGTTTATTATGGTTGACGTTGGCGCTAATGGACGAATTTCGGATGGAGGAGTACTGTATTATACCAAATTTTGGGAAAAATTTCAAAACAATACTTTAAACATTCCACCACCAGCGTGCTTAACAAATACTATTGAAAAACACCCTTATGTATTTATCGGCGATGAAGCATTTTCATTACATACTAATCTTATGAAACCATATAGTCAACATGATTTGACAAATAAGCGCCGCATTTTTAATTACCGCCTTTCACGAGCCCGTCGTGTTGTAGAAAACGCCTTCGGAATACTAGCCAGTAGATTTGGAGTTTTTCAAAAGCCTATAAGCCTCGGACCAGAAAAAGCATCTACAGTTACATTAGCCTGCTGTTATTTGCATAATTTCTTAATTGAAAATAGTAAACATCTTTATTGTTCAAGAAATGTACTTATAACAGAAAATTTGGAGACATGCGAACTTGAAATTGGCGGTGAAATAACTGAAAATATGTTAACTCCATTGAAAAAAAATCCTATTCGAACAAATAGTGTCAATGCGAAAACTGTGAGAGATAAATATTGCGATTACTTCTGTGAAGAAGGTCAAGTGCCATGGCAGTTTAATATTATACATTAAGTTTTACATTGTAGTTGTAATGGTCGTTGTTGTCTACACCACAGGAAACAAAATATCGGTGCTAAGTGAATCCCTAAACTAAATTTAAATAATCAATTGATCTCAACTTTTGCTTTCGAAATGCTTAATATACCAAATATAAGCAAATTGCCATATAAGGCGAAGATAGCTTAAGTAGTAGTAAGCTGCGTAGTCTGTAGGATTGTAGATGTCATCCGACCAAGGGTCTAACGTTGGATTTCTTGACTTGATATTAAAACATACATATATCAAAAGAAAATGTATTAGGTGTTTTTTTTTTCGATTATATCAAATCATAATCGTTCTACTGAAAATCTTGAATCGAATGAAACACAAATTTTAAACTTAATTGATGACAAATTTATTGCATTACAATTAAACTTTGAATGCAGTTCTGGCTTTCATTTACATAAATAAAAAACAAACACAATTTGTTCCAAGTGCTGTAATGATCAATTAAATTGCAAAATAATTTTAGAAATTGTACGCAAGCGCTGGCGTACCTGTCCAATTAAATTTAATCTTTATGTTATTTTTGGTTTTATATAAACTTATAATTGCTATATGTATTATTAATGTAATTTATTAAAAAAATAAAAGGAAATGTGTTTTATTCGGTGATGATGCATCTGACCATCCCTGCTCATGTGCTGCAACTTTTTTAGGCTTTAATTTATAAAATGTGGTTTCAAGAATTTCAACAATATCTTACCTCGTCATTATCTGTATCGTTGCATATGGTTGACATGCTTTCCACTGGCTTTTCCAAGTCGGCTAAAAACGCCAGCTCTTCAAACAACCAACTTGAAGGTTGGTATATCTCATCGGCTCCGGCGCCACTTCTTTTGGAATTATGAATTTTTTTTAATTCTTTGCGAAAATTACTTCGCAAAGTATTAATTTTTTTTTTAACGTCTTCTGTACCAGCGTCCGGCTTTATTAATTTATAGACCACTAAAAGGTCACTGTATGCGGATTTTTTTTTGTCCCTATTGGAATAGTCCTTGGAACGCACATCCCATAAGCATTTTAAGCTTTTATATTGGGCAATAAAAGCACTTAAATCCCTTTCGCGTACTTCAAGCGCGCTTGAACATTTATTGGTTTCACATTCCATCGCTTTGCAAATAATACTGATGAACTGTCAGAATTCACCTGTCAGAATTTAACAACTTCGTCAGTATTATCCGATTTTTCCATCAGTCATCAGTATCGTTTTTCTATACTGACAGTACATCAGTACTCACCTCATACGATCAGTAATACTGTCAGTATGCAAAATACTGTCAGTAATATTGATCGTGTGAGGGCCGCTTTACAATAAGTGTTCATCCGCAACATCCTCTTCATTCAAATTTATTTCGGAAGTATTTCAATATTTATTTCAAATTATTCCGAAGTATTGCCAGCTACTGCAATGTTGAGGTTTCATTCAATTGACTTAAAAAAAAAATTGTCGTACGACTTTTGATGTACCGAAAACTTGTCGAATGTACCGAAGAAAATTTTTCAGGACGCAAATGTACCGAAAATGCCATCACTGATGAGGAGCATAACCCAACAAGATCAAGTGCAAACGCCCTATTAAAAATTTTAATTTTTGAAGGCTCGATGTGCCAAACGATGTGCGGACTCTCTTGAATTTAAATAAAAAAAAATAACAATAAGAACTGTGTCACCAGGTACTTATTATCACTTGGGGCTAGTGAAACAGTTACAAAAAATACCAGAAGGACTACTGCCAGATCAGAATATTATTATGGATATTGGAGCAGATGGTTTGCCTCTTTTTAAGAGCAGCTCGGAAAGTCTATGGCCGATAATTGGAAGAGTAGTTAATATAGAAGATATTAATGTATTTGTGATCGGAAGTTACCTTGGAAAAAAAACCGAATAATGTGAATTTTTATCTTCATGACTTAATTGCTGAATTGACAGAAGTTATTGAAAATGGTTTATTTCTGCATAACCGAAAACTGTCACACCGGCGAGAGCATTTATGTGCGATATCGTGAGCCATAATGCATTTCTAGGCTGCAGCAAATGCTACCAATGACCACTTTTAGTGTTAGATCATCGCAACTGAGGACAGATCAGGAGTTCTCAGAAAGAAAGCAACCAGAGGTTTGCATAAAAATATGCAAAGTGCATTGGAGTCGATAGGTACTAGGATGGTAACCCAATTTCCGCTAGAGCCTATGCATTTGATTGACCTTGGTGTTGCACGCAAAATGTTTATTTTTCTTGCCAATAGATAAACTATTGAAAGAATTACTGAAGAGAATTAAAAAAATTATTCCTATAAGGTAAGTGGCACTATCAAAACATATCCCGAAAAAGTTTCAAAGAAAACCAGTAACTTTGGATGAAATTTTAAAGTGGAAAGCCACTGAATTTCGCCAATTCATACTTTATACTAATGTTATAATTTTATACATTGCACATTCCGCCCCTTTGCAATAACCTCGCATATTGCATATTCCACCCCTGTGCATTTTCAAATGCAAATTAACCAAACTCATACTTTCACGCTGCACACAAATACAGCGCCTGAAATTAAAACTAAATTATCCAACAAACATAAAATGCAACCATGTGCCACAATTCTTTTTAACACACACTGACCTATAGCAACAATAAAATAAAATAGCTTAATCCACAAAAACTTATCACATTTCATATTCAAGGTTACTAAACAAAGTCGCTGCTGATATAACGCAGCCAGACTTTTGTTTATTCTTTTTTTAATCTCTGCACTCAAATTCCCGTTGGATTATAAGCAAAGCCCTGGACGTACAAGAATTTGCTTACGTGGCAATTTCTTGTACAAATCGAATTTGAACAATTAGATTTTTCCGTGGGATATCATAAAATCCCACAAGTCACAAATACAGGCATATTTTTGTGTTACTGAAAATTGGAGCCCTTATTTTTAAGAATGTATTAGTAATTAGAATAAGTATAAATAAGTTGAATCTGAAAATAAAATTCAGGGTATAATGAAGATACTCCACAGCTTAAGAACTAGTTTCTATTAGCTAAAAATAAGACTTGGCAGTAACTTTGCCGAAGGAAAAATATCCCTGGCTACGATTGAGTGTGCCGGGATAGTCAGCGAACCGAGGCGTTTTTAAGAGCTGATCCTCCTTCAACACTTCACTGGATTTGTCGTTCTCAAAGATCTTTTCAGTGAAAATTTCTACTACGAATTTTTTCTACTGTACTCAGCATATCGATTACTGTCAACACCAACAAATTTTGAAGCAAATATAAATGTTGCAGGTGTCATGTTAGACCTTTTCGTCGAAAATTTTCCTATGGTTTTTGGTGAAAACAGCGTAACATTTAACGTACATGGCCTTTTATATTTATGTAAAACTGTAGAAGATATGGGCCTTATTACAAACTTTTCTGCATACGATTTTGAAAACTTTATGCAGAAAATAAAAAAAAAAATCGTAAGCCTTCTAAGACGTTAGAACAGTTGAAAAATAAATTTGCAGATGCAGACATTGTTTCAGGAGAATATAAAAATGGTTTCAAAAAAAAATAAACAAGGCAGAATTTTGAGCTACCAAGGAAGTAAATACTTTTTAAGTGCACTGCAACCGGATAGTTTCTGCTGCGTTCAACCTTTTATTCCAATTAAAATAACTGGATTTCTAGATAACAATTTGGAATTTGTTGAAGGAGTTAGGTTGAAAAACTTAAAAAATTTTTTTCACACTCCATTACTTTCTATGTCTGCATTAGAAATTTGTACAGCTGTTATGAATACAGAAAGCGACGAAAAAGAACATGTTCGTACTCAGGATATCTTGTATAAATTTATGTGCTTCTTATTCCTCTTTTGCACAGCTGCACAAAAACTTAACATTAAATTTTGAAACAAATTATATTTTATTTTTAATTAATATTTATTTACTTTATTGGATGCAAGATCACAATGTCTAGTAAAGCTCACCGGTTTAAGGAAAATGATAACAATCATTCCACTGAAAATTACAAACTAAAGGAACGGATAAAAAGTAAGTATATTTCTTTTACTGAAGAATTACAATTCTGCTATATACATATGTCACAAAAACTAAATCCCATATTTATAATACAGATTTTGAAACTGAAATGAAAAATTTCGGAAACAAAAAACAAAATGAACTTATAATGTCTGGGCTAGCATCGATGAAAGTTCATGTTAGTATGCTTGCGGTACAGAAAACAACCAATGATGATTTAGCAAATTTATTCCCAATACGATCCATCGAAGAGGTTGAAGAACCGAGCAAAGGATTACATTGATGAACGAAGACTGTTTGGTTAGTATGTATGGTTGGTAGTATAAGTCACAGCTGTTAAGTTTCAAAGAGTACTACTTTCAGTTGACTTCGTCTCTTTGTCAGTGTCGGTAGTGTTTTTAAGTGTATTGTGATTTTGTTATTATTATTTTCTAATAATTTTTGCTTAGTTAATGATTAATAAATTTTGTGTTTAATTTAGTGTCGTTTCTGAAAAATTGCATGATTACATTAATAATTTTGCTTTAATTTTGTGTTTTGTTTATTTTGCGTAGGGATGCCAACACTCAGGGTTTCGCCCGGAGACTCAGGGTTTTGAGTATGATTTCCGGTCTCCGGGTTCAAAGTCAATCCCTCCGGGTTGAATATAATTTTTGTCGACAGCAACAAAAAAAATCGAATCTAAGTCAGCAGTTTTCCCGAATTTCAAATTCTGATAAATTCAAAGAAAAAAAAAAAAAACGAAAAAAACACAAACTATAAAATAACACAGGGCAACAATGATTTTGTTGCCTTACTTATCCGAAGGTTTTGACGCGCTGAACTCGAATCCAAGCTTAGAATTTCTCAAATAGCTCCGGTTTTCGAGATATTCTAACCTAAAAGTGCGAAAATCACGATTTTTCGAGATATCTTGGGCAAATTTATATAGAAATATATTTTTTTTTATGAATCCATTAATGAGTTTCGAAAGAACTACTCTTCCTCTTGAAAACTCACTCGGAATTATATCGATATCTTTTTTGCTTTTCAAAGTATCCTAAATTGAAAATTATTATATAGGTCTCCATACAAACTTTTGTGTGTAAATTTGTATGAAAAATTTGAAAAAAATATATCGATATGATTCCAAGTGTGTTTTGAAGAGGAAGAGTATAGCTTTTATAAAAAGCGGTATAAGGTGGGAGCCCCTGAATGGATATTAAAAATATGGATGTCATAAGAAAGATAATTGAATTTCCTACTATACTGGTAAGACTAGTTTTGAAATTTAGCCTATAGTTTTGGATACATGATAATTTTTCTGAAATTTTTACCAATTACATTTTTAAAAAATTGGTAAAATTAAAAAAAAAAAATCTATGCAAATTGTACATCATTTTAAAGCAAAATAATCAAGCATACCTATCATGCTAAAAAGTATAAATTTTTAACACATTTTTTTGAAAAAATAGCGTTTTGTTAAAAAAAATAATTGGTCAAAATTACAGGCCATTAAATTATATTTCTTATGACATCCATATTTTTGATATCCATTCAGGGGTTCCCAACTTATAATCAGTTTTACAAAAGCTATATCAGCAACTTATGATGGCTATACATAAGGGCGTGTCGATTTTTTTTTTTCAAAAAGGGTATGGCAGGAAAAGGTTATGCGGGTAATTCTGAGCAACTTTGCCAGATTTGGAGAACAGAACTTCACTATAAAAAGTAAACTTTTCAAATATTTTAATAATTGGTTTGTTTCCCTTTGGCTTTAAGCGCCTCGTTTAGTCACCTTGGCATCAACTCGACTCCAAATTTTTTAAAAAGTGTACATTGCTTTTTACAGTTAAACTGCAATTTGTTGTTTTTATAAAATTTAGTTTTTGCCTGTCCATCTATCTGTTTGTTTTTTATGGACGCGGAAACTATCCGGCAGATTTTGATGAAAATTTTACAGTATGTTAAGACAAGACTTTTATTAAGGGAGAATATTTAGGTTGGCCCACAAACAAAAATATTTTTAAAAAAGAATTTTCACTAAGTCCGGTAAATCAACTCACACCGAATTTACACCACATGGAATTTGCAGCACGTGTCTTTTATAATAAGAGGCATAAATGCATATTTAGGTTTGCCGTAATACAAAAACATTTTTAAAATATTATTTTCTCGAAGACCGCTTATTCGATTCTCATGGAACTTACACCACATGGCTTTTATATTGAGTGGCACAACTTAGACCGTACACATTTTATTTAGGGTGCATACTTTGGGTGGCCCTTACAAAAAATAACTTTTTAAATAGAATTTACATGAAGATTTCATAATTGTGGCCTATAAAAGGTTTTTACAATGTTTGGTTTCAAAAATGGGCGATGACACGCCCTTCAAAATCAAATTCAACATATATCACCAACTACTGGAAGCAGATGAATGGGGCTTAGTACATAAACATGTATATAAAAGGTACGGGCAAAAGTAAGCTTCAAAGGAAAAAATTATCGCCCCACATAACAACGTCTGCCAGGCCTGCTATATATTTGTAAAAGAATAGGGACAAAAGTTAGTTTCACTGGGAAAATGGGTGGTTTCGCTTTTACATTCCATCGCATGTGTTCATACAACATCGCCCCACACATCGAAAAGGGCAGAACAACGTCTGCCGGGACAGCTAGTATTAAATAATTTTACTTATGTTTTTAAGAAAATTCAAATAAAAACTTAAATAAAAGTCCACTTATTGAATCTCCGGGTCAGACATCAGTCCGTGTTGGCAACCCTACCCGTTCCAGTAGGTAAACATTGGTGCCAGTGTGAAGGTTAAATAAATTAAAACATTTATTTTAGTTTACTCAACCAACGTTTTGTGGGTAGTTCCCCACTTTTTCAGGGTTAATTTATTTATTATAAAAAACTGTAACGAAAAATTAATAAGCGAACGCTACATTTTTTTAAATTAAGTAGAGCAGCTGTGAAATACATACTCAGTTTTGTAAATTACTTACAATGTTATATTTAAAAACAAACCGTGATTTTTGCTTTAAAGGTTGCGTTGATCTAAAGTTTATCATTCTTCCCGAAGCTGTTAAGTTCTTGTACGAATTGAAAACTATTCTGTTGTCAATCATGTAAAGTTTTGTGTCTAAATAGGCTATACTTTTGTTGTTTTCGTCTTCAGTAGTAAATTGTGTTTTGTTATGAAATTGATTAAGGGTAGATAAAATAGTTTCTTTGTCTTATGGTTTAATTATGGCTTAAATATTATCAACATATCTATTATATAACGTCGCTCTCGGGTAGAAAGGCCCCAACTCATTTTTTTTTCGAAATTTACTTTTTTGTCGATCCTAAGAGATAACCCTCAAATACACGTCCACTCAAAATTTTGAACTGATATTTCAAAACATAGCGAATTTACAGCCAATTGAAAAAAGGCCCTAACACATTTTAAAAATTTATTGCGACAAAAAGCCCTAACTCATGCAAATTGAATGCATTGGAGTTTGTTTCTCTTTTAAGTTTATTTTGTTATTTTTCATCCACCACTGTAAAATTTGTTTGCATTTGTCTCGTCTTGTTCAGTGAACCGTTATTTTCAAAGTATGCCATGCATTTTTCACATTAAATAGTTTTGTATCTCTAAAAATCAAATTTAGTTAGTTTTTGTTTGCATTCGGCGTAAGCTTTAAATTCATCTTAGAAGTGTAAATTCGTGAAACTATGGATTCCGATAAGCAAAATTACTATAATGAAGGGCAAAATGTGATTTTAAATAAAAGAATTGTCAATAAAGTAAAAAAAATTAAGGGAAAGCAATATTATGGTTCATCAGGAAACTGCCCTTCTCAAAAGCCTTCAAGACAACTTGGAGAGGCTTGCTCATCGCGTTTTTGTGAAAAAGTGGTCTACGAAATTGTTCAAAGCTTAAGGAGCAATTTCAAAAAGAAATATATGATGCATTTTGGAAGATGTCTTGGGGACAAAAGAAACAATATGTAACAAGTTTAGTATGCATAGCTGAAAAAAAGCAAATTAGTTGCGTAGAATCGACACGTAATCGATCAATAACATATTTTTTGCAACTACATTCAAACAAACTGCAAGTATGTAGACCAGTGATCTGCAAAGAGCGAAACTCAAATTTTTCCTTGCGCTCAAAAAAGAGGGAAATCAAAAGCGGTCTCACCACTGAGAGAAATTCTTGTGTGTTTTAATTTGTTTCCATATATTCTTACAATTTTCATATTGCGTTCGCAGTTCTTTGTTTTTAGCTCTTTGAATCTATTTATTACCTAGTGGATAGGAACAAATTATTTAAAGAAAATTTATTCAAAATATATAAAGTGAAGTTATAAAAAAATGCAGTTTTTATGAAAACTTATGATATATTTTTTTTTAATTCAATATGTGGTAAGAAATGTCTTTCTATTTTCCCTTAATGTATTTCCCCTAAAACGCGCATACAAATTAAACATTACGGTTGACCAAAAAAATTTTCTGCGAAAAAATAAGGTTTTTCCCATTCCACGTTAAACATTTTTCGCAGTGCAATAATAAAATGCGCAGCGCGAACCTACTTATTTAACGTTTCAATTGAAACTGAAGTGTTGAATTCGTTAAGCAAGAGCGAATGCTTAAGCTCTTCGCTTGGCCGCGGCCAGATGGGCTGCCGGTCACTGATGTAGACAAATGTTTTATTCGACGTTGGGTTTAAAAGAAAAAACGGTCAGAAATTGGATTAATAGCTGCGGAGAACATGGAACTCCAGTTAGTCCTGATAAACTCATTGAGCTGCGCAAAAAGTCGAAACGGTTTACCAAAACTTGGCAAAACAATGAAGTACGTCGCATATTTGCACTAGACTGGCTCCAAAAATTGCCTAAGCTAGAATATCACCATTGCCGGAAAAGTACCAACAAACTTTATTTTGAAACCAATTTCTCCTCGAAGCAAGAGATTTATAGGCTTTACACGGAAGAGTGTGATTCAAGCGAAAAAATTGAAAGTCTAAAATTGTCGTATGCAATCTTTTTAGAAATTTTAAATAAATCCAAATTTTCAATTTTCAAGCCCAAAAAAGACGAATGCGATCTTTGTGCTTGGTATAAAGTGAACAATGTAACTAGAGAGCAATACGAAAAACATAGAAAAGAAATTGAAAAAATGCGCGAAGAAAAATGTAATGATAAATTGAACGCTGACTCTGGCTTGTGTGCTGTATTTTGTATGGATATGCAGGCACTAAAGTTAGTTCCACAACTAAATGCAAGTGCCGCATATTACAAAATGAAGTTGCAAATCCATAACTTTACTATCTACAACATTGCCAACCATGACTCAGATAATTATGTTTGGGATGAAACAGACGGGAACCTTGTGTCTTCAGTTTTTGCAACGTGCCTAACAAAGCACTTACGAAATTTTCTTTCTAAATCACCAGAAACCCATCACATAATTATTTACTCAGATGGCTGTTTTTATCAAAATCGGAATTCAATATTGTCCAGTGCTTTGCTTTCTTTTTGTGAAGAAACTGATATAACATATGAGCAGAAGTATTTAATATGTGGTCATACTCAAATGGAATGCGACGCAACCCACTCCTTAATAGAGAGGAAAATCAGTAAAAAGCAAATAAACTTGACATCTCAATTTGTGCAACTTATTAGAGAGGCCAGAAAAACTCCAACTACTCTAAAAGCACACTTACTGCGTTTTGATTATATTTTGGACTTCAACAGCACACCTAAGCGATACTCATCGATTCGACCAGGTAAAAGTATCACTTTTAGAAGAAAATATCAAATACACCCGTATACTTTATTTAAAATATAGGTAGAAACATAGGAGATTCAACTGTAAATATGCTGCGGGCCTTGGCTTATGAGAACTCAGGAACAATTTATTTTAAAACCGATATATGTGACGAATATTATCTTCTTCCACAACGCTCCAAATCTGGCTTTAAAGCCATTGAACCTGTTCGACTGCATAAAAATAAATTGGAGATCTCTAAAGCAAAGTGGGTTCATTTACAAGATCTCAAGAAGCTTCTTCCTGCGGACTGTCATAACTTTTATGTCAATTTGCCCTATAAAAATTAATATTAAATATATCTTTGTTACTTACTCACTACTTGTTAGTCACTTGAATTAAATTGTTTTTGTTATGTTGCTACATTCGTATTTAAATTTGATGCAAAAAGCCTTAACTCATATTTTTTTACATACAAATCAAACACGAAAATCCCTATCTCACTTATGTCGGTTCCATATACAAAAAAGTACGTCAATAATTCCTCGTACCCCTGGTATACAAAGGATTTGAAAAAAGTTCGCAATGGCCGTAATAGGGCATGGAATAAATACGTTTGTAGCCAGGACCGTAATGACCTTGTTGCTTATCAGCGACTGTTTCTTGAATTTAAAGATATGTCAGCTTTGGTTTATTCTGAATATTTGAATAAAATAAGGCTGAATATTCTTCATGACCCCAAAAATTTTTGGGGTTTTATTAATTCTAAAAAAAAATCTGACGGGTTTCCATCTGAGTTTAAAACAGTTGATGGGCTCACTAGCGACCCACAAGTTATAGCCGGGTTGTTTGCTAATTTGTTTAATGAATCGTTTTCTACGGATTTATTTAGCCCTGAAATCAACTATTTTGAATATATGGATAACGACCCTTTAGTTTCGGTTAATGAGATATCTTTCTCTCCTGACCTCATAGAGAAATATATTTCAGCTGTTGATGATGACTTCAACTCCGGGCCGGATGGTATTCCTGCGACAGTTTTAGTAAACTGTAGCTCTGTGCTGAGTCAGCCCCTCAGTATTTTATTTAATAGATCAATTCAAGAAAGCTATTTTCCTAAATTTTGGAAAAATGCATACATTAGCCCCATTTTCAAGAAAGGGTGTAAGAATGATATTTCAAACTACAGGCCCGTGGCTAAGTTATCATCAATACCGAAAATTTTTGAACATATTATATACGATCAGGTTAAGGTGTGCTGTGGTGAAGTCATAACAACTCGTCAGCATGGTTTTGTTAATGGCAGATCTACAGTTTCTAACCTCCTTGATTTCACTTCTTTTGCATTAAGCTCTTTAGACTCTGGTGGGCAAGTTGACTGCATCTACACTGACTTCAGTAAAGCATTTGACAAATTACCACATAATTTGATTTTGTTTAAGTTAAAGAAACTTGGATTTCCCTTAAGTTTTATCAGCTGGATTGAATCTTATTTATCTGATCGCTCGTATCAAATAAAATTTAGGAGAGTGTTTTCCTCCCCATTTAGCGCGACATCAGGTGTTCCACAAGGAAGCCACCTGGGGCCGCTCCTGTTCATTTTAGCAATTAATGACGTTACACATGTTATTAAAAACTCCCATCTGTTAGTATATGCAGATGACATGAAAATTTACAGGAACGTAAAGGGGGTTGGTGACACTATTCCACTTCAGTCTGACTTGAAATCCTTTGAAGTTTGGTGTTCTAAGAATAACTTACATCTTAATCCTGATAAATGCCAAGCTATGATTTTTACCAGGAAGAAAACTATTGTGGAATTTGATTATAAATTAAAAGATAAAAATATTTGTCGTGTCGATGTAGTCAAAGACCTAGGTATACATTTTGATACTAAGTTGACTTTTAATGAGCATATTAATCAAATTTGTAAAAAATCCTCATCTCTGCTTGGCTTTATTAAGAGGTGGGCAAAAGAATTTAATAGCCCTTTAGTAACGGTGACTTTATATAATACAATAGTGCGCCCTCACTTAGAGTACGCCAGCCAAGTATGGTCACCATTTTATAATATTCATATAAATAGAATTGAAAGAATTCAAAAAAATTTTATTCGTTTTGCTCTCAATGGCTTAAATTGGATTGACCCTTTAAACCTTCCTCCTTATGAGGATCGTTTAAAGTTATTACATATGCAGTCTTTGAGCTCGCGTAGAAATATTGCGGATATATTTTATCTGCATCAACTTGTAACTGGGTCTCTTGCTGCACCAGAGCTTCTTAACTATATACATTTTAATAGTAATCGGAGGAGTACTCGTAACTCTTATCAGTTATTTTACCAACCGGTTAGTAGAACTAATTATATGGCTACAGCTCCTTTTAATCGCATGACAACTCTTATTAATAATTGCGAAGTTTATAACATTAGCTTGTCAAAAGGTCAACTCAAGCTTAGACTGAAAACTAACTGTAGCTAAATTTGTAGCTTAATGGTGGTGTGAATTTTTTTGTTTGTGTTGTCCGAGCCCCACAGCATGCTGGGTAAATTTTTTCTAACATTTATGCCTTGGACCACGTAAATTTATACATATAATTATTTTAATATATATATGTCTATTTTTACATGGTGTGAGTGGGTATGTTGAGAAAGTGCGATAAAGCTAAGAAAAAATTATAAAATAAATAACAAATTAATGTGCATGATAATTTTTTCTATTCCATTTTTTATTGAATAAGCTTTTTACTTGGTATAAAGCTTAATGCTAAATAGCTAAGAAGGCTATAATAGCTGTAGTAGCTAAACTCTATTATTATTATTATTATCTTACTTGAAAATAAACCTGTGCTATTTTTTGTTTAATACCAAATTTGTTTATAGTTTTAGTACATAGCTGCATGAAATTTTTTTTATTTTTTGAGATTTTGAAGCTTTTATGCAGTTTTTTCGTCCTCCTGTAAAATTGCAAAAACATGAGTTAGGGCCTTTCTACCTGAGAGTGACGATAAAATTAATTTTTTGTCTGTCTGTCTGTATGTCCTTTATGGACGCGAAAACTATCCAGCCGATCTTGATGAAATTTTTACAGAATGTTAATATCGATCAGGCGGGTGTCATTGGCTATAAAACTTTTATTTAGGGTGCATATTTAGGGTGGCCCTCATACAAAAATATTTTAAAAATAGCGATTTCTCAAAGACAGGCAAATGGTAAAAATTTTGTTTAAGCTGCATACTTAGGGTGGCCCTCATACAAATATATTTTTAAATATCATTTTCACGAAGACAAATAAATCGATTCTCACTGAATTTACACTACGTATCTCTTATGTTAAGAAGCATAGCTTAGGCTACAAAACTTTTATTTAGGGTGGACCTCACACAAAAATATTTTTTAAATACTATCACTTTCTCGAAGTCCGCTAAATCTATTCTCAGGTAATTTACACCACATGGCTTTTATGTGAAGAGACACAAATTAGATTGTAAAAATGTTATTTAGGGTTCATGCTTAGGGTGGCCCTCAGACAAAAATATTTTTAAATATCATTTTCACAAAGACAGGTTAGTCGATGCACACCGAATTTACACCACGTAGCTCTTATGTTAAGAGGAATAGTTAAGGACACACAACTTTTATTTAGGGTATATATTTTAAATATCATTTTATCAAAGACTGCTTAATCGATTATCTTGGAATTTACACCACATGGCTTTTATGTTAAGAGGCTCAAATAAGCTTAAAAAAATTTTATTTAGAGTGCATACTTAGGGTGACCATCATACAAAAATATTTTTAAATATAATTTTCATGAAGACGGTTAGTCGATACACTCCGAATTTACACAACGTAGCTCTTATATTAAGAGGCATAGCTTAGGCTACAAAACTTTTATTTAGGGTGCATATGTAGGGTGGCCCTCATACAAAAATATTTTTAAATATCATTTTCTCGAAGACCGCTAAATCGATTCACATGGAACTTACGCCACATGGCTTCTATATTAAGGGGCACATATAAGGTCGTAAAAATTTTATTTAGGGTGCATACTTAGGGTGACCCTTACACAAAAATATTTTCAAATATCATTTTCATGAAGACAGGTTAGTCGATTCACACCGAATTTACACCACGTAGCTCTTACATAAATAGGCTTAGCTTGGGCTACAAAATCTTTATTTAGGGTGGCCCTTACGCAAAAATAATTTTATATATCATTTTCTCGATTCTCATGGAACTTACACCACGTGGTTTTTATATTAAGAGGCACTGCTTAGGTTGTTAAAATTTTATTTTGGGTGTATACTTAGAATAGCCCTCATACAAAAGTATTTTTTAAATAAAATTTTCACGCAGGCTGCACATCGAATATACACCTCGGTTGAGGTGAAGCGATGCGCACAGGGTAATGCTAGTATAACTATAAATATGATCCGGATTTGTTTCTTGCTGAGTTCCTCCATCGAATCATCTAACAGATTGTCCAATATGATGCCTGCGATTGTTGGATTATCCATCGGTATTCGAAAAGTTTGTTTGTAATATTTGTGATTGAATCTGAAATAGCTATTATCCCTAAGACAAAAGTTCGAAATTTTCAGAAATTTTCCTTTTGGTATATTTGTTGATTGTGTTAGTACGTTCCAATGTTTCATGATGGTTTTTATTGCAGTAAATGTTGGGATATTAGTAAAAAGTGAAACGGTGTCAAATGAGATTAGTACATCATGAAATCATGAGAGAAATAATAAGAGCGGAGAACACAGCCTTGGCATATAAACCAGGGGTCGGGAAAATTAAAAGTGTGATTGTGTTCGTGAGAGGAGGGAAGCTGCACCGCAACATGGTGTAATAACCAAGGTGGCGTACTTAAAAACGAAATTCTCAAAAGTTTGGGTTTCTTGTCCTTCATTGTCTCTTTTCGTAATTTTTTTTGACACTTCGGTGTTTTGATTAATTGGCCCGTTCAGCATCTTCAGTATTTTTGAAGCGCTTTAAGCAACTTTTTACTGAGAGGTATTTGTGTTGAGTTTCAAAATTCTGATGCGAACAAAAAACTACGCTAAATAATGTAGCAGGCTTCAATATGATAGCAATAAGTCTTTTTTGTTTTTGCAATAACAACCAAAAAGTATATATAATGGAAGAGAAAGACTCGCGCTCACAACAGACTCATGTTGCTGGCTAACTCGTACGGAGTTAAGGACCGTATACATTTGTAGCTTCAGAACCGACGCAGCAGCGTTTTTGAGCAGCATCAAATCTTCTTCTTTTCATTTTCGTTTTTCTTCAATTTCTGATTTCTTATTTTGTTTTGATTTGGCTAATTTCTTATTTTGTCTTCTCATATGAAAATATGACTGATTTATTCTTATTGCTATTTCACACATATGTGCTTCTTCTTTCCTTTTGTTTTCCTAAGCTAACATTAAAACGAAATTTTTAATTGAATTAATATATGTACATGCAATATCCTTTTATTTTGCTTGGTTTTCTTATTATTATTTTATTAAAAAAATATAAACAATATAAAACATATTAAAAAAATATAAAAATCAAAAAAATTTCTTTAACGCACACACAATGCGCTTGTTTTCTTTTGTTTACCTTTTTGTTTTGCGTATAAATAGAAAATCATCCCTTATTTTAAGATCGTGACAACTAATGCATATAATTAAATGCTTAAAGCTTCGTTGCATTTGGGAGATCATTTTCTAAATTCGCCAAAACCTTAGCTTGAAATTATATATGTACACTAGAGTGACCAAAAAAAAATCGAGTTTTCGATTTTGATGTTGCTAATACGAAAAGTAGTTAGTGTTATGTAAAAAAGTAAGGCATTTTAAATTTTATTAAAAAATATTGATATTTAGAGGTCGCTAATGTCCGATTTATGAATTAATTTCATTCAATTTATTTGCGTGTGATGATAACTCTTCCCAAAAAATTATTCCGCATGAGATACGGCCCGTTGGTATCGATTCCTATAGTTTCGGGTCTGCTGAGCACGATGGTGATAGTTGTTTTGTTATACAGTGGCTGAGTATCTTGGTAGCATCAAAAAACTCCCAGAAAGCAGCGAAAAAACAGTGCGAATTTGGGTTCAAGTTAAGTAAACTTGTAGAACAATTTTTTTTTTGGTCTAATGCTCTTCAGCATTGCAGTCCGAAAACAGACAAAAAAATATTGATCAGTCCCGATGTTCCAGTATTTTTTATCAGAAGACCAGAGTGATAGAAAAATGAAAAACCCTCGCAAAAAAGCCAAAAATCAACCTCAACTCAAGTTTAAATGAGATATATTCGGGTAATTCATTTTCTAAAGATGGTTTTCCGAAGTATTTTCTTGCGATTAATCCGAATATGGCCTCAAAATCGACCCATCATGTTAGAATTCTGAAATATTTGAGGTTATGTACCTAAAAATAAGGTTTTTCGTTTACTTTTGAGGACATGTATGGGATTCAAAACAATTTGTTCAGCTTAATTTTAATAAAATCATCATCTCATACCGTTCTTTCCCTTTAAAATAAGCTTTTAAATGGTTATCTGCGATGTTTCCTCGCAAAGTTACAAACATTTGAAAGTGACATGAATTTGATCCCCTATGACCAAACAATATTAACCAACCGGTCATCATGATGAAATAAATTTGTTGCCGGTTGGTTAATATTGTTTGGTCATTCGCACTGTTTTTTCGCTGCTTTCTGGGAGTTTTTTGATGCTACCAAGATACTCAGCCACTGTATAACAAAACAACTATCACCATCGTGCTCAGCAGACCCGAAACTATAGGAATCGATACCAACGGGCCGTATCTCATGCGGAATAATTTTTTGGGAAGAGTTATCATCACACGCAAATAAATTGAATGAAATTAATTCATAAATCGGACATTAGCGACCTCTAAATATCAATATTTTTTAATAAAATTTAAAATGCCTTACTTTTTTACATAACACTAACTACTTTTCGTATTAGCAACATCAAAATCGAAAACTCGATTTTTTTTTGGTCACTCTAGTGTACATATATAATTTCAAGCTAAGGTTTTGGCGAATTTAGAAAATGATCTCCCAAATGCAACGAAGCTTTAAGCATTTAATTATATGCATTAGTTGTCACGATCTTAAAATAAGGGATGATTTTCTATTTATACGCAAAACAAAAAGGTAAACAAAAGAAAACAAGCGCATTGTGTGTGCGTTGGTGTTAGCTTCTTTTATGCTACATTATCAAAAATGAAAACTTGCAAATATCAATAAAAATGAGAAAAAGACGATGTACGAATCCCAGTACCTACTATCCAAAAAAATTAAAGAAATTTTTTTGATTTTTATATTTTTTTAATATGTTTTATATTGTTTATATTTTTTTAATAAAATAATAATAAGAAAACCAAGCAAAATAAAAGGATATTGCATGTACATATATTAATTCAATTAAAAATTTCGTTTTAATGTTAGCTTAGGAAAACAAAAGGAAAGAAGAAGCACATATGTGTGAAATAGCAATAAGAATAAATCAGTCATATTTTCATATGAGAAGACAAAATAAGAAATTAGCCAAATCAAAACAAAATAAGAAATCAGAAATTGAAGAAAAACGAAAATGAAAAGAAGAAGATTTGATGCTGCTCAAAAACGCTGCTGCGTCGGTTCTGAAGCTACAAATGTATACGGTCCTTAACTCCGTACGAGTTAGCCAGCAACATGAGTCTGTTGTGAGCGCGAGTCTTTCTCTTCCATTATATATACTTTTTGTAACAACCACATCGACTAAATTTTTAAGATTCAATGTAGTTTGCAGCTATCGTTCAGAAAATGTTCAAGATCTTACGCCTAAGCGCTGCAATTTCTCAAAGCGCTTAAGTTTTCTGAATGGGCAATTGAAATGTTATGAATGTCAAAACTACAGCAAATAGGATGACAGATGATTGAAAATCGAGGCTCTCCCTAATTACTCCACCTTGGTTATTACACCATGCACCGCAAGAAATTTTCGCAAAAATTGTTAGCGAAATGAATGTTGCGACAGAAAGTGAAAAATAAAAAAATATTAGAAAAGGTTTAAGATTATACAATCTAGAGCGCAATGCATTTTTTGCTAGATGTCGTCAAAAGAAACTAACGATTTGGCGACGAAAAGGCATTTGAAATGCGTCACAATGCCTTTTCGTTGTAAATTCGTTCATTTGCCATAGCTGTAAAAAAAATTCTCTATGTGCATAACAGACGATAATAGCTACATCCGCGCATGATGTTGCTCTGTCAATGGTTTTTTTGACAACTGAATGAAAGAGCATAAGAATGCGTGTGATATTTGAGCGTACAATGCCGACCACGGTGCCGACCACTGATATAAACCAAATAAAACATTGAGAAACATCTTCACACAAACGAAAGCAAAAATTGACCAAAATAACAAAGGGAATGTGGTTTATCAAATAACATGCAAAGGTAACGAAGAAGACAAATGCGGGAAAACGTACATTGGAACAACAAAAAGAGCACTTCGTAGAGACATCAGAAATGAAAAAACAACAACTGCGATCCCACAACACATATTAGAGACTAAGCATACAGCTGATTTTGAAAGCGCCAAAATCTTAGACGCAGAAAAAAAGACAAATAAGAGACTGACATTGGAAGTCCTAAGAAGGGAAAATACAATAAACTTTAAGGTGGACACGGACAACATAAACAATAATTACTCAGTAGCCGTCAAATCGTAAAAATGTTTTAATCGTTGTACATTAACTTTTCTGTTTTTTGTTAGATGTGTAAAATCGCGTTTAATTGTTGTAAAAAATGTTAAAGATTGTAATAAATTAAAAATTTTAATAAAATCAACCCCTTTGAAAATGCTGCCAAATAAGTAGCGAAACGTCAGGAAGAAATTTAATATACATACATAAATATGTCTATTTAATTAATTTAATAATTTTTTTAAAAAAATTGGTCATTAATCTCAGGAAGAAAACCAAATGTATTCAAATATTGACCCATAGCAAACTTGCACAACAACCTGCAGTTCACTTTCTGCAATTCAGAAATAGCTTTACGTAGTTGTTTATCAATGATGGTAACAAACTGCAGTGGAGAAAAATCTTTCTCAAAATTAAAACTCGTCAAAATCAGATTGTAGACGAGTATGGACCAAGATCGATTAGTTAATTTAGTTATTCTTAGTACAGAATATGACATTCTTCGTAGTTTAAATTTTGACCATCATATCATTTGCAAATAAAAATGTCGCAAAGTTTTTCAAGTAGATTAAGATTTATCGTATGTAGCATGCTCATTGCAAATATAGTTATTATATTTAAGTGTCTTAAGTTGTGCAATATATTTTTCTGGCCTTGTGGCGCAGTGGTAGTGTACTGCGCTTAAAACCCAGAGGTCCCGGGTTCGTGGCCGGTTTCAGGGATGGTAATACACTTTCCATATTTCACAATTCCTTAATTTTCTAGACGTTTTTTCAAGCTCTTACCAAATTAACACCACATTGAGCTTTTCAGCTGAGGTAAGAAAAGTACATTATATCGGCAAAGCATCAATGCCTGAAGTTTAATGAAGTTCAAAGGCATAATACTTGCTTCAGATCATTTTCACTTATCGTTGTGCCAGAATTATTAAAAACATTTTAAAATAAATAATAAAAAAACCGCTGCTCAATAAGTCAACCTCATTCCTACTTTTCTATCTCCCCTTTCGGAGCTAACACAACACTTGTCAAAGGGTTTTCCCCTAAAAGTGTTAGCTTCATTTAAAAAAAAAATAATAATAATAACATGAAAAACTTTTGAGGCCTCCACCTGACATTGGCCTCAGTGCTTCTGTAGGAACAGAAGGATTTTTCTGTTTACTAAAAACTGTACAAAAACCGATTTAATAATACTTATAAGATTTAACGCAGCGATTAAAACAAAGACGACTCTTTGCTTCAAATTCCTTGACCATACTCAATTTTATTATGAACTGTTACTACTAAGAAAGTCTAAAAATCTTAACATATGGGCATTTCCGCCAAAAAGCCAACCGTGACAGAAAAATTAAAAGTTATTATAAAAGCGTTACTATCTGATATTATCTAAGGAAAATATTCAAATTTTGTTTATTTAAACAATTTACACCAGAATTCATTTACCACACTGAGCAAAACACCTGCAAACTTACATAAATGCAGTTTCTCTTTTTTTGTAATATTAAATAGTATTTTGCCTTAAATATTTAAGTGTGTAAGAGAAGTGATGCATGATGATAGTCTTTGCGAAAAATCTCTCTTCCAACGTCAATTAGCTAAAAACAATGCAAAAACATCAAACCAATCTCATGTTCTAAAGTCACAAATAAAATAGAAAAACATCATTTGTTCTCATCTCGAAATTGATGACAGCAGCAAGTGTGTCAAAATTTTTGGACGAACAGAGTTTCATGTACATATATAATTAAAAAAAAAACGAGTGCAAAATAAATAAAATTTTAAATTTTTGGAGCTGTTTGAAATTGGTCATGTTCGTAAACATAAGTGTAATAAATAGGCAGTTCAAAACGGTTAAACCACTTTTTTACAGCCATAGCACAGCATGATAGCATAGTTTTTTTTTTGTTGGAAGGGTTGAGAAGAGAAGGAGGGACATGTATACTTTTTTTTCAATACTTGGCGGTGCCACGCCCCTAACAGGAAAAAACGTTTCCACGGCTAAACAATTGGACCGATTTTGATGAAATTTTATTTAAAGATAGATTGAAACCTAAGAAAGATTATTAGAAACTATGATTCCTTAAAACGGGCGCGGCATTGCTTCAAATGAGGAAAAACGGTACCACGGCTGTACCACTACACAGATTTTGATGAAATTTGGTATGTAGCTAGATTGAAACTTGAGTAAAATTATTTTTTTTTTTAGTGGGCGGTGCCACGCCTCTTACAGGAAAAACGTTTTAACAGCAAAAAGACAAGTTTTATATTTTTTTAAGAAATATATCTACTCTTTTCTTTGATAAAATTGATCTCACTAATTGATTTGATAAATATATACATTAAATTTGTTTTTTTAATTACTATATAAGTATATCTTAAATATTATTATATATATAAATATTAAAGTAGTTTTGAAAAATTTCCCAAGTGAACATAAACGGAAAAATATGTCCGGTTTGAATGGATTATTATGCCTTGTAAGAAAAAAAGTAAATAAGATTTTTCAATCAAACAAAATCTATAAAAAAGTTACATTATTCCATAACATTTTAAAATTAGTCGCATTAAAAAATGTTGCCAGGTTTCGCTGACTTCTGCTTTTCTATAGATGGCCATAAAAAGCACTTCCGTTTTCGGTCCCGTTCGAATGGCTTTTTAATTGCCTCTATCTCGGAACCAGTACTACGTATGGCATCAACTTTACCACTCAATATAGTGCTATCAGAGGGCTATTCCTTAAAGTAACAGAACAAAATAAAAGTGTTTTACTTTGACTTTTATTCCACTTTAAAAAAAAACTTCCGTCCCGTTCAACATGAGAAAAATGGCCATATGTACAATGCAATAGAAAAGAATAACCGTTGCATAACTTAACGATGGTAAGTACACTTACGGTCAAAAAAAACGCCGATTTGAATTTTGCAAGAAACTTTAAAATTTGCTGCGTAAAATAATATTTAATCTTGTTTATCTGCTTTAAGGTTGTTAGATACGTTCCCCAAGGACAAGTTTTGAACATTTTCAGAACTTTCCATTTAAAAATAATAAATACTAGGAACTTATTCCAATTAAATACATAAGTGGTGGTTTTATAATCAAAAATTAAATGATTTTTTTGAGTTTTTGCATTTTAGTTGGCCGTGGAAAGCATTTTACAACAGAGTAAAGTAAAATTATTAAAAATTCCATTTTGCAAGGTAAAAATTTTAAGGAAATTTAAAATTTTATCGGATGTTCTGCGAAAATGGTTTCGAATACGATAAAATACAGAAATAAACGAAAAACACGAGGCCGAATGCCTTCAATGTACCTCCGGGACGTGAATTGTTCGATACGGCTTTCGATACATAGTCCGTTTTTGCCTGCTGTGGAAATAAAGAAAGTGCTTAATATAGCAGCGAGTGTAGAAAACGTTAAAAGAAAACTCAGGGAAACCAATTTGAGTGCCCAGAATCCACAACCACTTCCACTGTTTAAAAAATGCATGTCACAAAGAGATAGGATTTTGTGCACGGGTACTTAAAATGGCCATTTGCAAATAAGATAAGCATTATGTGGAGCGATGAGAGTAAGATAGTTTTTTTGGTGGAAAAGGCACTCGTCAATATGTAAGACGTAGCCCACACACAGAATATGATACTTGGAATGATCTTACCCTCACCGTTTCACTCTACTTTGCAAGTGGCCATTTTAAGTACTCTTGCGCAAAATCCGATCTCTTTGTGATATGCATTTTTTGAAACAATGGAAGTGGTTGCGGATTCTAGGCACTCAAATTGGTTTCCCTGAGATTTCTTTTAACGTTTTCTACACTCGCTGTTATATTAAGCACTTTCTTTATTTCCACAGCAGGCAAAAACGGACTATGTATCGAATGCCGTATCGAACAATTCACGTCCCGGAGGTACATTGAAGGCATTCGGCCTCGTGTTTTTCGTTTATTTCTGTATTTTATCGTATTCGAAACCATTTTCGCAGAACATCCGATAAAATTTTAAATTTCCTTAAAATTTTTACCTTGCAAAATGGAATTTTTAATAATTTTACTTTACTCTGTCGTAAAATGCTTTCCACGGTCCACTAAAATGCTAAAACTCAAAAAAATCATTGGAGTATTATACAAAAATAATAGAACTTACTTGTTACGATCAAATTTTTGTAAAAAAACTATCTATTTTTAATATAAATAAAATTTAATTTTTGATTATAAAACCACCACTTATGTATTTAATTGGAATAAGTTCCTAGAATTTATTATTTTTAAATGGAGAGTTCTGAAAATGCTCAAAACTTGTCCTTGGGGAACGTATCTAACAACCTTAAAGCAGATAAACAAGATTAAATATTATTTTACGCAGCAAATTTTAAAGTTTCTTGCAAAATTCAAATCGGCGTTTTTTTTTGACCGTAAGTGTATGTTAATACACAAAATAATATACATATGCTTAGCGAGAGATTAAATATATGTACGTACAATGCTACATAAATATTTTTAGATAACAACCTGTTTCAATGCAATTTACATACGTACAATATGATATGACATGGCAACAAAGAATGCAGCGGTTCCCAAT
Organism: Tricholauxania praeusta; assembly: GCA_949775025.1. Taxonomy (NCBI): domain Eukaryota; kingdom Metazoa; phylum Arthropoda; class Insecta; order Diptera; family Lauxaniidae; genus Tricholauxania; species Tricholauxania praeusta. Next base: position 93,757,352 of record OX459029.1, on the reverse strand, counting down.
CGTTGCTTTAACATCCTGCCCCCGTTGAAAGTATGTAAGGACTTTCAAGCAGGCAAAACAGCTAACTTGTGTATTGGCCGACAACCCGTATACGACCATCTAAGCCTGGAGTGCAATTTTCAATTATGCCTAACTGCCAGTGTAGAGGAGGAACATTGTCCTCATGTATAATAACCATGGTTCCAGTTGTAATCGTGATGTCGTAATTATTAATAATAATGCGAATGCTTCTACGTCATATATTGCTGCTGTCACTGTGCAAAATCTCTAACCAATACTAATATGAATTATGATTAATATGAAGAAAAACAACAAAAAAAAAAAACCAATACTTGTAGTTGGTTTCTAATGCTACTCGCAATTCAGAACTTGAGGTCGCTGATCGTATGAAATGGTTACATTTATCTTCTTTTGCTCCATCTGTTACTTCTGAAAATATTATTGATTTTGTTGGTTATCATGCAGGTATCGATAGAATTCATCTATCTTGTTATAATTTGCTTAAGAAGGGCGTTTCTTTGGATTCTATTAAGAGTGTTAATTTCAAATTGGGAGTTTCTGAAGGCTACTACGAAAAGTTGATTATTCCTGACCTCTGGCCTGCTAATGTTAATGTGCGCCCATTTGAGTTTTTTTTTCAAAAACCAGGAAAACAACTGTCCAACCCCTAATCAATTTAAATAGCTCCAACAACAATAGTAGACGGATTAAAATCTATTTTCATAACGTTTCTGCACTTAGAACTAAATCTCTTCTCGCTATGAGTTCACAGTTGGATTATGATATTTTTGTTATCATTGAGACATAGTTAAATGTGAATTTTTATGATAACGAATTTTTTGACGCAAACCTGTACAGTGTATTTCGTAATGATAGAGATGCTACAAAAACTGGCTGTGCAAGAAGAGGCGGTGTTCTGATTGCGGTACAACGAAAACTTTTGGCTTCTAATTGAAGTGGTTGATAGCTTTTTAATCTTGCAAATTAATAGTTTTTTAAATAAACTTAATCGAATTTTGGATTTAATATTTTTAAAAAATAATATTAATTTTAATTTGTCGGAATGTTTCTTCCCTCTATCTACCTCAAGCTTGCATCATGTTCCATTAATAATTGATCTTGATTTTTATGAATTTTTTATTATTAAAAGTGATAATCGTAAATTTTCGTTTAATTACAATTTATGTAATTTTCTTAATCTGAACAGTTGATTTCAATGCTTGGATTGGGATGCATTGCTACTCGATTTAGATGTTTCAACGTGCTTTGATATTTTTAGATCAAAAATCATTGAAATATCGCACCTATTATGTCAGAGCAATATTCCAGTTGTTGTAAAAAAGAAATATAAATTACCATGGCACACTAGAGCTCTTAAGAAGTTAAAGAATTTAAGGAACAAATTCTATCGTAAATTCAAAAAAACTAACGATATTAAATATTTCGAAACATATAAAAAGTATTCAAAGGATTTTAATTGCCTTGATAAGTTTCTATATAAGAATTACATTTTAAAATTTGAAGCCAACATAAGAACAAACTCCAAGGCTTTTTGGCGTTATATTAAATTGAAAAGAACTAGCTCAAGTATTCCTGCAACACTATTTTTTAATGATAAATCTGCTAATTCTGCCATTGATGCATCTAACTTTTTTGCTGAGTTTTTTAGCTCTAATTTTACATCTGAGGCTGATGCTGCAAGTTATTCTTGTAATTTAGAATCGTCAATTGATTTTGGATCTTTAATACTGTCTTATAATGATGTGGTTAGGGGTATTGAACAACTAAACTCTTCTACCCAAACTGATGTTGATGGGCTTTCTGCGGTTTTGCTAAAAAAATGCACATCGCTTGCATACCCTTTGTTGGTTATTTTTAACAAATCTTTGTCTTCGGGTGTATTTATTGATGCTTGGAAATTTACACTTATTACTCCCATTTTTAAGAGTGGCAACAAAAATGATGTTAGTAATTATAGGCCCATTTCCAAACTTACAACCATTTCTAAGCTCTTTGAATGCATTATCAAGGATAAATTATTTTTTTCTGTTAAAAGTCTGATCATTCCCAATCAACATGGTTTTGTACCTGGGCGATCAACAATTTCCAATCTTGCAGTTTTCACCGAAGATTGTATTCTAGCTTTCCAACAAAGTCTTCAGATTGATGCAGTTTACACTGACTTGTCCAAAGCTTTTGATAAGGTATCTCATGTAATCCTAACAAAGTTAGCTTAAATGGGTTTTCATTCCGTGTTTTAGGATTGGATCAAATCTTACCTAAGCAATCGTAGGTGTGTTGTTGTGGTGGATAATGTGCAGTCTTATTTTTTTGTTGCATCATCCGGCGTACCTCAGGGTAGTATTCTGGGGCCCTTGTTCTTTGTATTGTTTGTTAATGATATTTGCAACTGTTTTCTTTTGCTAAATTTTTATTGTATGCAGACGATTTTAAAATTCATTCTGTTATAAAAAGCCCACAGGATGCTCTAATGCTTCAGGCAGAACTTGATAATGTTTATTCTTGGTGTTCTGCTAATTGCCTTTCATTAAATATTAATAAATGCTTTCACATTACATTCTCGAAATGTCATAATTTTGTTCAAACCACTTATCGTATTTCTGATTGTTTTTTGCAGTCAGTCAATGAAATTAAGGACTTGGGTGTTATTTTTGATTCCAAGCTTACTTTCTCCAGCCACATTAACTTTACTATATCTAAGTCATATGCCATGTTAGCTTTTGTTAGACGTAACAGTTCTGAGTTCTCTAATCCATATACTCTTAAGCTCCTTTTTACCTCATTTGTCCGTTCAAGGCTTGAATATACCTCTTTTATTTGGAGGCCATATCATGCGTGTCATATTCATCGAATTGAACGCATTCAGAAAGTTTTTATTAGGTATGCCCTGAGGTCTCTGCACTTTGTTGATCCAGTTCCTACTTACAATTCTCGATGTATGCTAATAAATTTAAAAACATTGCAAAATAGAACTGCAATGCTATCATTAACCTTTGTTTTTGATGTCATCAGGGGTGTTATTGACTGTCCTTCCCTCTTAGAGAGAATATCTTTCAATGTTCCTGCTAGAGTTCTTCGACATTTCGATATTTTTAATTAATATTTTAATTTTATAATTTTGCTGTTATAATTACGTTTTTTGTTATTAGTCTGTAAGAATACTTCTGTTCATTGACTACTATAGCAATTTGAAAATAAAATAAATAAATATTAGTACTTGTCCACTTTACTCTCATCTGCAGCTCATTTATATAGTCGTGGGACCACCTTTTCCAAAAATGTTGCTTTATTGCGCTTACGCGTGCCCATTTCTCCAAATTATTAATGTCGCTGGCTACTATTTTTTCCGGAAGTGAGTTTAAAAAGTTGCCAATGATGAAATGTGTTGGTGTAAGAGCCTCAAAGTCGCTAGGATTTGCAGATAGAGGAGATATCGGTCTTGAGCTTAAAATCTCTTCAATATCCACCAAAGCCGTCGATAACTCTTCAAATGTTAATCTGGTGATTCCTAGGCTACGATTTAGAAGTCCGTTAGCTGACTATACAGCTGCCTCCCAAATACCACCAAAATGCGGAGCCCTAGGAGGAATAAATTGAAAATTAATGAATTCAGATGCGCGCTACTTAATAATAGCAGTTTGATTATGTTTATGATAGAGAAAAGCCTTCAATCCTGTAAGTTTATTGCCAGCACCAACAAAATTTGTTGCATTGTCACAAAATAGATCGGATGGCTAACCTCTTCTGCCAATCATCCGCTTGAGTTCTGCCAAAAACGCATTTGTTGTTAAGTTCGATACAATTTCTAAATGGACTGCTTTTGTAGATAGGCAAATAAAAATAGCGATATATGCCTTATATGGCATTTTGCCCCTGATGCGTAGATAAATGTTAACAGGACCACAAAAATCCATGCCACATCTGGCGAAAGGTTGTGAAGACGGTAATCGTTCCATTAGTTGTTGCATTAGTTTCGGCTTATACCGAGTGCAGTGTATACAGCTATTAACACTTCGATGTGCTATACCTCTTGCATTTATGATTCAATATTCCAAGCGAATAAGAGCTATAAGTGCTTTAGGACCAGCATGATAATTCTTGATATGTAGATGTCGTACATAGCGAATGGTGAAATCACATTTACCAGGAAACAATATTGGATGATTTCAAATTTTATTGTTGCAAGTTCAGTTAAATAATTTGATCCACAAATGAAATCGTCGACATACGATGTTTGTTGTTTTGTTTTCGTCGACATAAAAAAGTTTTGTTCCGCCATGTACATAAGGCTCCGAATAGCAAGATATGGTGTGGCAGCCATTCCATAAGTTACGGTGTTGAGTTCGTAAGTACGAATTTCCACATCATGTGATCTTCTCCACAGAATATACTGAAATCTACGATCATCTGGCTCAACCAACACCTGTCTATACATTTGTGAAATGTCAGCTGTAATAGCGAAGCGAAACAAACGAAAGCGAATTAAAAGCATAAATAAGTCGGATTGAATTGTGGGATTTGTATTTCACTTAAAGATTTTTGTGAAGTAGTTTTACAGGACGCATCAAAAACAACCCGTAATTTAGTGGTAGTGCTATTCGGCTTCAAAATAAAATGATGTGGTATGTAGTAAAGTAAATCGCTTAAATTAGGGTTATAAACCATACTCATGTGTCCCAATCTTTCGTATTCATCCATGAATAAAATGTTCTGTGCTTTCAGGTCAGGTGACCGTGCTAAGCGGCGTTCTTGTGCTACAAATCTTTTCAAAGCTATTTCGTATGATCTTCCGAGACAAGCAGGATTATCTTTGAAAGGTATTTTGACAGTTAACCTGCCATCCATATTACGTGAAACTGTATATTTAAACATTTGTTCACATTTACGTTGTTCAGGAGTCCATGGACATGCAACAGATACTTCGTCGAGCTTCCATAGTTTTTCTGAATCATCACATGTAAGCAAGCATCTTGCTACCTGTACCCCACACGGCTCTTGAAATCTACCAGACAGGCCCGTGCGCAAGTTGAGGATTTGGGAGTTCAAACCCCTCCCCCATCGGGAATTTTCGCACATAAGCACATTGACATTTGAATGAAAATCAAAAAGGCACAACAAATTTTTATTTTTTAAATGAAAGAACTGAAATGCCAATAAATCGTCGAAGCCCGAGTTTTTCATTTTTGACGCTCACTCTAGCTATTTTTGAGCCATAAAACTCGATTTGGGACCAGTGCGCGTCGCTAAGGCTAAGTAACACTAGCGTTTTTTCAATGCGCGTTTAAGCATAGCTCTGGCGTCAATAAAATCAGCTGCAATGAAAATTCATGCACAAATCTATTCGCGCCATATATTTCAATTTTGCATGATAGTTCACGTGACATGTGGATAAATGATGTTCAACTTTGGCGTCAACGCATTGCCGGATAAGACATCAAAAATTCTCTCGAAGCACTGGATATTTGCAAAGAAGACGCGTTTCCAAATGTCCTTCAAATGCTTCGTGTCATGACAACTTTGCCTGTGACAACAGCAACAAATGAACGCTCCTTTTCAGCGCTACGTTGTCTAAAGACACACCTCAGATCAACTATGTCCGAAGATCGGCTGAGCGGCTTAGCCTCGCTAAGTATACATACATCACCATATCGAAATCAAAGTGGAAAGAGTTTTGGACGAGTTTTTTCAAGTACCTTGCAGAATTAGCTACTTACGTAATTATAACTGAATATCGAATCATAACATAAACGCTAGACATGTTCAAATAAATGGCAGTTCTAGAATACTTCAAAAAACATTAAGAAAATTTGATTTTTTTTTATTATTTATAATATTTTTTTTTTTTTGAGTTTTCTCTCGATATTCCTTATGTACACATAAAAAAGAATCGAAAAAAGGTTGACCCCTATTTTTTAAGCTTATACATAAGGAGAAAAACTGTGGTCTTTCTTTGCGTTGGTGTTTCTTGTGTAACAGCTCGAATCCTTTGTTGTTTTCACTGATCCACCTTTATTAAAAGAATACATGAGAAAAAAAATGATTGCATGTTTGGTCCAAAAGTTATCAAAATTAATTTTTTTTATATTAACTAATCATGCACTGTTAGTTAAAGTAAAATACTTGGTTATAAAATACTTGGAAAATTTTTGGACCAAAAATCAAATTTTATTTTTTTCCATTAATTTTTTCAAAGGGAAATAAGGAAAATCGAAAAAAGTTTAAAAAAAATACTAAAAATAAGAAAAAAATCAAATTTTCTTTATTTTTTTGCCAAATTCCGAAAAGTGAAAATTTTGCAGCTCTGGTAGCAACCCTAGGACTATTTTTGTTTTTTATTTTTTTAAATGAGGATATACTCGAATATGAATAAATTTTCGAAAATCGAGTGTTAGTGAAGTATTCTAGAACATGGCATTTTTTTGAACAAGTCTAATAAACACATGTATGTTTTTATGTATTTAATTACAATTAAATGTCTATAATAAAAGTAAACCGTTTTTTGACGTTTTTTTCAACACAATCTAACAAGAAATTTTGGAGTTAAACCCCCCCCATGAATGATTACTGCGCACGGGCCTGCTACCAGATACTTTCTAGCCTAACGACGTCTTCTGTAAAATGGGTAAACTTTCACCAAGTTTTATTTGGCCTACAGATAAAATATTGAAAAAGCTTTCAGTACCCAAAAGGAGATCAATTCGTTTAGATTTGAAAAAACTCTTTGTCAGCGAGCTCAACGTTAGGTGGTAGGTTCCACAATGAAATTATCTATTTCAGATTCTGGTTGATATGCTATATGAGATGTAGTACAATATGTGGAAGGTGGCTCAAATACATTTATGCGAGACTTTACTGTCGTAGAAGCTTTATATTTGATGTTCGTTGATGCATTTCCAATACTACGAATGTCAAGATTTTGTTTCTCTCTGCCCAAGTTCAACTTTTGGGAAAAATCATCCGTAATGAAATGCACCTGTGAACATGAGCCTAGTAAGGCTCTTCCTAATTTATAACAACCTGATGAGTCACGGATAAATACCATTGCCGTTGCTAAAATAATATTATCTGTAGTTGAGTTGTTCATAAGAGTATGCACTGTATCCTCTCGTGAGGACGGGGCAGCTGCGACTGATGTACTTGCCTGAGAAACAGGTGGCATAAGTGCAGATTAGTTAATTGTTGTTGAATTGGCATAACTACGATGTAGCAAACTGTGACGTCTTTTTGAACAAACTCGACATTTGTGATTAAAACAACATTTAGAAAGCAGATGCCCTTTCGACAGGCAATTTATGCAATGACCAAGTCGTTTTGCACTTTTGAAACGCTGAACCATAACTAGAGATTTAAATTGGTCACAGTTGTGAATCTTGTGGCTTGTGTTTGAGCATAAAAGACATGCAGAGCTTGCACATGCAAATGAAAAATTCTGATGATGTTTATTTTGTTTGGATTTATTAGGCCTATCAACACAGGTTCGAGTAGTATGAATTGATTCCAAATATTGACAATGCCGTTCTTAAACTGAGGTAAAATCATCCCAAGTTGGCAAATTCTTAAAATCCAATGATTCTTTCCATTTTCTGTTGGACTCGTCATCAACCTTTTGCAGTACTAAACATATGAGCATGGCTAGAGTAATTTGTTCATAACTACCCAAAGTTTGAAGAGAGCCATAAAGAGTATAAAAATTTTCAAGTAGATTTCGAAGTTGACCTGCGTTTGGTTTGGCAATTGATGGCAAATCGAAAAGAGAGGAAATATTCTCAAGAAATATTAACGTAGAGTTATCATAACGAGCTTTAAGTCTATCCAAAGCTAGGTATTTTTCGCTGGTGACTGGAAAAGCTTTAACTGTTTCCAGTGCTTGACCGTGAAGACAATTCAAAAGATGGTTAAATTTTTCAATGTTAGATAGACTAACTCTCTGTCAATTATATGGCTAAAGGAATTTATGAAATTTTTATAATCCGCATATCTGGCACTAAATGAAGGCAATTTTAATTTTGGCAATTTAGAGCTTGACGCAGACAGTATGTGACTGGATTCAGCATGGTACTATTAAGGTTTTCCCCTAACTGAAACTGAATAGTTACTTTCGTGGTAATATAAAGTTCTTCTAAATCAGCACGAACATTGTCTTAGAATCTTTCTTCTCAATTTGTGTTTGGATAGTAAGGATCTGCTTAAAATAAGCATTAAGAATTCCTAATCGGCATTTTAATTCTGCTGCAGAAAGAGCTTTCCCTTCCATACCATTAGCTTCAGTTATAATCATTATGCGTGAAATATTATTTTTTGCATTAGCGCGCTGTTGTTTTAGGTCTTTGAGAGTCATAATTACGTTCGAATTAGTATACAGAGCGATAAAAATATAGCACATTCCTTGGTTAATTAAATTTTTGGCAACAACAATTCAAGGAGCAAAAAAGCTTTAAAGTTCAGCAAATGAGACCCGAAAAGAGTTTCAGGTATGGCAGAGCACAATCTACAGCAAATGATGCGTTGACAGCGATTGTAGCAGCAGCGATGAAAATAATCAACGCGTTGGCAGCAGAGGATTCGGCAATACAGCGACGTCGAAATTGAAATCAAAATATCTTAATAAAGGACAATGGTTTTGCGTCAACTGCAGAACCAACAAAAGCTTTGCGTCGACTGAAGTGATGAACTTGAGCAGCGACGGAAGCAGAAACTATGCGTTGGTAAACGATACACCAAGGCAGCGTCTACAGCAGCAGTTATGATAGTGACTTAGCTTCGACAGAATTAAGCGAAGTAAATGCTTCGAAAAAGTTTGCGTTAGCAAAACGATAAATGCAGCGACGTTCGTAAGCGATGCGCCAGCAGGAGACAATGCGACAAGTAGATGTTCAAAGAGAGAATGCGTTAGATGTAAAGCGATGCGACGCAGCGACGAAAGTGAACTATGAGTCGTCGATAGAATCATTGCGACGAAATTGAACGTAACGAAAATTTCTAATAAAGCGACTGAATGTAGCGACGGCAGCTATGATGAGTCCGCAGCAAAAAACGGCAGTGAGAGTGCTCAAAGTGAAGTTGAAATCAAGAAAGCGACGGCGAATGATTAAGCGTCGACAGCGAAAGAAGCGTCAACAGCATATAATGCGTCAGTTTAATTTTTTACTAAAATAAATCAATGTTACGATAGATATTACCAAATTTATCCAATCGTGGCTAATGTAGATATCCAATAATGTAGTCGAAAAATTGGTTCAAATTTGGTAGCATCAATGTTGAAGACAGGATTCAGCACTGGCAGCACAAATTAAAGTTGCAGGGCAGCGACAGAAGTAAAAGTGGCATTGTGTATGTGATGATGATACAGCTTATGTTCCTTTCCAATGCGAAATGAAAATTTTAAAAATTATCCAAATTGTCTGATAATTTTTCCAGTTTGATTTAAAATTTTCCCGAAAATTTATATCGTGCCCCACCACGTTGGGCGCCAAAAAATGTAGGAGCAGAAGAGTTTTCTGTTTACTAAAAAACTGTACAAAATCCGATTTAATAATACTTATAAAATTTAACGCAGAGACTAAAACAAAGACGACTTTTTGCTTCAAATTCCTTGACCATATTCAATTTTATTATGAACTGTTAATACTAAGTAAGTCTAAAAATCTTAACATATGTACAATGCAATAGAAAAGAATAACCGTTATATAATATACATATCGCTCACTTACTTCAAGACTGGCATAACTCAAAAAACATAAAGTGGGAGAAAAACGCATTTAAAGTTTTCAATAAGTTACTTTTTATATGAAAATATTGAAATGTATGTCTACATAAACACTTCTCACAAAGAAAGTTTATGAGATAATTTTCTGATTTTTTGACACAAAATAAAACATGAAATGGCGGATATTTCTGCATCATTAACTCAAAAATCACGTTTTTTGAGTTATGCCAGTCTTGAAGTAAGTGAGCGATATGCTTAGCGAGAGATTAAATATATGTACGTACAATGCTACAAAAATATTTTTAGATAACAACCTGTTTCAATGCAATTTACTTACGTACAATATGATATGACATGGTAACAAAGAATGCAGCGGTTCCCAATCGTTGCTTTAACAGCCTCAGATTTCTAAATGTGGCCCTATTTATGTGTATGTTTGTCTTCTAGTTACATGTTAATTTTGTTTAAATAGTCTTTTTTGTACATTACGACTTTTTTATTTCCCTTATCTGCTTTTGTAATGACTATGTCCTTCGTTGTGTATTTTTATAATCAGTTTTTTATAAATACTACATTCTGTATTTATGTACCTTTCATATGAAATTATTCGGTTGGCTGTCTTACATCTGGCAACTTATTTTTCATCATCATGATCTATGGTTTGTATGAATTGTTCCATATCAGCGATTAACAGCCAGATTATGTAAAACGCGACGCGACGCGACGCGACTAGTCACATTTTTGCGCCAGCAACCAATTTCGTATTATATAAGCTCACTTACATCATCGTCAAAAAGTGACGGATAGCGTGTTCCTTACGTTTTTTTGGTATTATGCACAGGCGCGAAGAGGCACAAAAACGCACTTCAATTGTCAAAGTCGTCACTTGCCTTTATGCTTGCGTCGACTTTTTTTAATTTGATTTTCATTATTTTATTCAATTTTTTAATAAATATTAAACTGTGATATCTGCATATCCATCAGATTGGGCCTTTTAGCTGGCCTCGTTTTTTTTTTTTTTTTTTTTTTTTTTTGGAGTACATCTTCCAGCCATAGTTTTTCTTGAAGCTAAGGCTATCTTGAACTCATAATAAAGGTTGTTCAATTGAAATTCAGATAGCTATTTTTTATTTAACTTTGTATGTAACTTTCCATGTTTTTTTTTAACTTAAATGCAATTTTAACTATGTCTCCCTTTGAATTTTAATTGTTCCTCCTTGAATATTAATTAAAGATAGTCTTAACTTCAAGAAAAACCATGTTTGAAGAGTCTGCTTCAAAAAAAAAAAATAAAAAAAAAATCGAAGCCATGGTCGAGGTAAGATGACAATTTCGATTTTGATTTTTATTTTTTGAGCAGACTCTTCAAACATGGTTTTTCTCGAAGTTAAGACTATCTTTAATTAATATTCAAGGAGGAAAAATTAAAATTCAAAGGGAGACATAGTTAAAATTGCATTTAAGCTAAAAAAAAAACATGGAAAGTTACATACAAAGTTAAATAAAAAAAATAGCTATCTGAATTTCAATTGAACAACCTTTATTATGAGTTCAAGATAGCCTTAGCTTCAAGAAAAACTATGGCTGGAAGATGTACTCCAAAAAAAAAAAAAAAAAAACGAGGCCAGCTAAAAGGCCCAATCTGATGGATATGCACATATATTTATTAATTTGGTGTTTAAGCATTATTATGCGAAAACAAAAAAAAACAGACTTCAACGAAAAAAAAAATTTTTGTTCTGCACCCACTGGGATTCGAACATAAGTATTTTGTGCTTCTAGATGCGCAGTTTAACGAGATCAGCCAAACTCATTGTTGGTTTCTGGTTCGCTAAAAGTATAATAACTTTTTTAGCCGAGTCTTATTTGAATTGTCATTTTGTCAGAGTTCCCAGACTTGGGAGTTTTTTGTAATTTTAGGTAGTTTTAGAGTCGATGTCGTGGTTATACGGCCGAATTATGGAGTGACGCATTTTTTAACAATTGCAGATTTTACTTATTTAGCAATACTATCACAATTATAAAGTAAATAATTGTTTTTGTAAGATTTCATTGTATCACACACACAATTTAGCTTTTGCACACCAGAAGATTTTGGTCATCGATAGTAATCTAAGCTTTCATTTATTTCAGGTTTTTACTTATTACATAACACATGATTTTTAACACAGCGATGTCATAGCAAAACTAGTGCGCGATACTTTCCTTTACTCAGTAATTAAACTTTTTATTGATATGAAAAAGAAAAAAATTACCTTACCGAGTATCGATCTCATGAACTATTATTTTTGAGCTCACAATCCTAACCTATTGTTTTACAAATATTTGTGTAATTTTACTGTGATTTTGATAATTTGCTTATTACATTACACCTTCGCTTACCACATTGTGCATTGTTTCTAAATCAAAGTGTAATGTAAGAAATCAATGTTTACAAAATTAATGCAAGGCCCCAAAAACTAGTAGGGTGTCTATTTTGTAAAGCTGTATATGCAAATGAATGAAGACTATTCTCCAAATGTGAGCTTTTGGATTTCGGTCAAGGGTCTTATGTGGTAAATTGTGCTTTGTAGCTTAGTTTGTCTAACATCGACTATTCTAGGCACATTATTGCATTAAAAATTTTAGCAATAAATTAGAAAAAGCACATACTTGATCATTTTTACACACTAAAAAATTGTCTTCATTGGAGGAATACAAGATTCTATGTCATGCAAATCTTTTACATTTTGCACCAAAGAAAGGTGGCATCATGACAACGTAAAGTTTTACGTTTAAAGCTGACAACTCTAGTGACAAAATAACGCCATGACGTAAATAATTATATAATTCCAATTTGTGACGCAAGGTGACTAAAAGTGTCGCGCACGCGAAGTGTCACCGCGTTTTACATAATCTGGCTTTAAATGAAGTGGTAAAAAATTTTTGTTGGTGGTTGGAAGAGTAAACTTTTTTCCTAGTGAAAGAAGCCACTTACTCTCCTCCGGAAACACAATATTGGTTTTGTTAATAAACCAATCTTTGTTGTTGACTAAATTTAATGATTTTAATTTGCGGATCTTAAAATCTTCTATTTTGGATGAATGCGTCTGTTTTGATTTTGATGTTATGTATTGGTACATATTATCTTGAGTCAAAGGGATTGGTTGTATTCGTAGTCATTAAGAGTTGCCATTACCGTATTAAACAATTGACGACTTCACTAAACTTTAAAGAAGACAAATACAAAATCAGTAATAGTTATTCGTTGGCGATCGGGAAGAGGCAATAGTTTAATTTAATTTTATATTTATGTATAAACTTCGTGTCAGTTTATTAAAATGTGCAATAAGTTGTGTCGTTGTAAAGATTTTTAAATTATTTATTACTTAATGTTTGCCTTGTTGGTGGAAAATCACTGTTTGTTTTTAAATGTAACATTGTAAGTGTTTTACAAAGCTATGTATTTCATAGCTGCTCTACTCAATTTAAAAAAACTTAACGTTCGCTTATTTATTTTTCCTTGCAGTTTTTTGGTAATAAATAAGCATGACCATTTAGCCTGAATTTTCAATCAAAATGTACTAAATATATGTATTTATAACTTATATTAATGATTTATTTATCCACATATGACTTTTTTTAATACTCAAAAGATTTATTTTGACCTTGAATTCCTCAATAAAACTCCACTGATTTTACCGAAAGTGAAAATAAAGCTGGAACATGGAATTATCTGTCAAATCAAAAAAAAAAATGTTGAAATATCTCAATTGGTTCAAAAGTTACAGAGTTTTGGCCAACGAAAATCTATTCTGAGCCACTGTACGTTGCTCCTAATTTAAGAAAATTGGGTTGCGAACAACTTTAGTATTTTCGCTATAGCAGTGATTTTTTGTTTTTAATTAATGCAAAAACCTTGTAAGCAAACAAAATGTGGTTTTGAAAAATATGGTCTAAGCAACTATGTGTCACCTAAGCAGGTCTAGAGCGACAGATTTTAGGGGTCGGCAAATTTTTTATCAATATATTTTTTGCGCTTTGTTAATTTTTTAGAAAGATTTGTTTTAGCTCATCAACATAAAAATGGAAACTTTTCAAACATAAAACTGACTTTAAAAATTTTCGTAAGAAAACATTTTTAAGAGTATAATTAAACTTTTTTAAAAAATTCGACTATCAAATTTATTAACAAGATTTTTTAAGTAACGCAGAGTACATTTTATAATTTATATTTAAGTCTCGCAAAACTCAAGACTGACTTTCAATATACATATTTGTTTTGACGTTCGTTTAGTAAAAATATTTTTCTTTCAAGAAACTCCGTCAATATTTTACATTGTTAGAATTCGATGCAGATACTTTACATATACGAAAGAGGGCAAGATTCTTGTATAAACTACTATAATGTTATCAAAACTCACTGCCTTGTCCTGATTTATGTACAAAAACCCATCTTCTTGAGCACTGGACCAACCAGATTTGCAGTTTGGAACCAAATCAGCAATTAAAACCGTATATTGGAATTTTTGTTTAGCTTCAACTTCAACATTTCCGATTTCAGCAAATTCGTAACTTGTCAAAATGTTGTAATCTGTTTCCACATCAGCTATTACTTTTTTTTCAATTTCATTTAAACTTAAAGTAGCTGTGACCTTGTACCTAAAGTAAAAATTAATGCAAAATGAAAAAGAGTTCGTTAAAATATTTTTTTAAATGCAGTTGACTAAAGCTAAAAGAAATTTTGGTTTTAATTAATAATAATTAATAATTTTTTCCTTCGATGTTTCCGTCATTTCCCATGCATGTGCTAATGACATGTATGACATTAGTTTTTTCCCAACAGCTACATATAACAATAGTTTAGACAAAAAAAGATCTGATTTCTCATATCCTTTTTCTATGTGCTTTAGAACGTAGATTCCAAAAATGCCAAAAATTTTTTTTTTTCTTATTCCCTAAAAACCCGTTTTTCTAAACTTTTTTCAATTGTTTGGCTATATTTCTATCAATTTTTTTTCGACCTAAATCAATTGCACACTATTCAAAAAGCAATTTTATCTCCTGGTTAACGGTTTGCTGTTTCTGGTCAGTCGCTTTGGTACCACATCCACAAATGAAGATATTTTTAACTTTTTTCGCACAATTTCTTTTAAAATAGTTGTGCTATCAGATGTGATTTAAATATCAAACATAGATACAATGGTTCTTTAAAAAATAGATGTTGAACTTAACATTTTTGCTTAGCTCTATATTTTCTTCAAAATTTAAGCTGGTGCGGTGTAAAAAAAAATTACGACATGCTAAGTGGCAAACTTGCGCCTATACAAATTCTAAAATAATAAAAACTTAAGCTATAGCTGTTATGGCTACAAACAGGGCCTTGTAAATCCATCAAATCTTATGCGATTCAAGCAAACAGCATACCGTTAGAAAGGGAATAAAAATATATTTCGAGTGCTCAAAAGCGTTTTTGAGTAGAAAAAAAAAATTTATCGAGATATAGCCAAATAAATGGAAAAAGTGCCGAAAAAGGGGTTTTTTGGGGATATCTCAAAAACGATTCTTAAGAAAAAAAAAAATGGTTGCCATTTTTGGAATATACGTCCCAAAATACATGGAAAAAAGTATATGAGAAACCAGATCTCGAGATGAACTCCAAATTTGTAAACTAGTGTTATTCAGCAAAAACTAGTGTGGGTGGTATGGGAGGTGGGCGTATGCGTAGGCGTTTTGGTTTTCATATGGATAATAATACTCCATACACACATAACAAATTTTATATCTATAGTACACATATAACACCTATTATTGAGGTATCACAATTGTGAGTGATATGGGAGGTGGGCGTAATATTGGGCGTGTGCCAAAAAAATTCAATAAGTCTAATGCTTAGGTTCATATGAACCTATGTACCGAATTTCAATCGATTTCGATGTCTTTTTCTAAATAAATAAGAAAAATATTACTAAAACAGGGCTTAAAAGTGACGAAATATCAATCTCGAATATCTCGGAAATTTGATCTAATCGAGAAAAAACTGAGTATGCCACCGTGCTCTACGACCAAAAATTAAGTTGGGTTGTCTCGGCGTTTTTGTGTGTCTTTTCAAAAGTTGAAAATTTACCTACAGTGTAATTGAAGTGTGTAATTTAGTTATCTAACATAATGTGGATATTCCCCTTCATGAACATTAATATGTTGAAGTTCTCGTCTGAAAACGAGACTCGTTTCGGTGTCTTTGCTCGTGGAAAAAAGATTTTCAACTGCAGCGCTTGAGAGTTTATTAGTATTATATTTAATAAACAGATATACGAATATCTTTTCCCGAGGAATGCCGCATCGCTTAACATTTGATTTTCATTAGTTAGCTTACTATATGTTATACTTAAAGAACCGTCGCAGTTAATTGTTCAAATAGGACTGACTTTATTGAAGTTCAATGTCAAAGTTTTACATCTCATTTCACAAGAGTAATTAAACAGGGTTGCATTTTAAGTACAGGATGAACTACTAATTAATTATAGTATTAAATATACAACACTACTCCACCCTTTATTTAAGACAATACAAAATTTAAATTCAAATGTGTTCAAAAAATTCACTTGTGATTTAACAAACTTAAAAATACATACATACGTGGTTATCAAAAATAAACTTAATATTATTTCCGAAAATCTGGAGCTGTATATCGATCGACTTCTTGTCGCATACGCGAACTCTTACGAAGCTGTTGTCCTTCGGCTGGCGTGTTCGGTTCAACGGATGATCCTTGGATCAGTTGTTGTGTAGGCTGATATGCAGTACGATGTTGCATTGATGGTAACATACAGTTCATATCATAAGATGTTTGCGAAGAACTCATATCGGAACTGTTTCTGGTTTTCAGTTGATTTGTGTGACGTTTTAAATAGCCACGCATTGTATGGACCACATAGACTATTTTTCCGAGTTGTCGTGTGATGATACCTTTTCGAGCAAAAACTGGTTGACTTAGCTTAAACTTTTGCTGACTATAAGTTTTTGTGTATCGCTGTGTCGGCTCGAAAAGTTGACTTAATAATGTGCGAACAGGTCTGCCATGTAGCAACTCAGCAGGCGTTTTTCCGTCATTGTTTGGCATAAAACGATATGTTGAAAGATATTTTAATACTGCAGCTTTGATGTGCAAACCATCATCAGTGTTTTTCTTAATTGCTGTTTTAAAGGTTCGTACGAACCGTTCCGCCAAACCATTTGAAGCAGGATGAAACGGCGCTGTTGTCACATGCTTAATTCCAAGTTGAGTGCAATATATTTTGAATGAATCAGCTGTTAATTGTGGACCATTGTCACTTACGAGTGTTTCGGGAATCCCTTCAATGGCAAAAATTGCGTTTAATGCAGATATTGTATTATCTGTTGTGGTTGTTGACATCTGTGTAATAAAAGGAAATTGGAAATAAGCGTCAACGCATATAAGCCACATCGAGTTGAAAATTGGGCCAGCAAAATCCATGTGCACTCTTTCCCATGGGCGATTCGCTTCTGGCCAACTTTGATAATCCCTAACAGGAGCAGGATTAACTACTTTACAAATATCACAGTTTTCTGTCAGCTGAGCGATGTGCTTGTCGATGTTAACCCACCAGAC
This sequence comes from Tricholauxania praeusta, assembly GCA_949775025.1. Lineage (NCBI taxonomy): Eukaryota > Metazoa > Arthropoda > Insecta > Diptera > Lauxaniidae > Tricholauxania > Tricholauxania praeusta. The sequence continues at coordinate 93,740,013 of OX459029.1, read as the reverse complement.
GTGTTATCTGGCTAGCTGCTTCATTTTTGAAATGCCCCAATGTCCATCATGCAACAATTGTAAAATTTTTTGTTTCAGGGATATAGGAATAATGGCACGGGTATATTCCGTTTGAATGCAAAGCAAATTATTATTGATCGTTAAAGCATATCGGTGATTAAAAAATGAGCGTAGATCAGCATCTTGCGGACTTAACTTTTCCGGCCACCCATTTTCTACGAAACAACGCACCCGCTGAAGCGATTTGTCGTTATCAGCGTGCTTAATAATCACTGAAGTATTGATCGGTGTTTTTAATTCGGAGATGTTAAAACAAGCTTCCTCAGAATCAAATTTCTCATCGCATCCTATTGGTAAACGCGATAAAGCATCTGCATTGCCATGCTCGGTGGTTTTACGGTACTTAACGTCATATTGGTAAGCCATGAGTGTTATCGCCCAACGTTGCAAGCGGTGTGACGTCATAGTGGGCAATTGACTATTTGGATTAAAAATGCTGACAAGCGGTTTGTGGTCTGTGACCAAAATAAATTTCCTTCCATAAATATATTGATGGAAACGCTTTATTCCAAAAACTATAGCTACCCCTTCTTTTTCTATTTGGCTATACCTCACTTGATGCTTATCAAGAGTTTCCGACGCAAAAGCGATTGGTCGCTCACTACCGTCTCGAAAGTTACGTGAAAGAACCACACCAATACCATATGATGATGCATCTGTGGCTAGAACCAGTGGTAGCTGTTCATCATAGTGCACTAATTGCGTTGCGTTTAATATGTGCGTTTTTAAAGCATTAAACGCTTGATTTTGTTCAAGCCCCCATATAAATTTAACATTTTTTCTGCGTAACATGTTTATTGGAGCCGATAACTGTGAATAATTGGGAATAAAATTGTGGTAATATTTTACCTTACCCATGAAAGCTTCCACTCGCTTAAGATCCTTAGGGGGTTGCAAATCCTTTACTGCTTTGAGCCCTGATTCATCCGGTAAAATACCCTGAGCACTGATTTGACGTCCAAGATATTCAATTTTTTCTTCTAGGAAAACACATTTTTGCTACTTGCACTTGATGCCATTGCTTTGTAAAATCTGTAGAACTTGTTCAAGGCGGCTTATATGTTCAGCAAATGACGGTGCAGTGATGATGATGACATCAAGGTAATTCCCGCATCCCTCTACGCCTTGTAGTAGCTGTTCAAGATATTTTTGAAATATAGCTGGAGCACTGGCTATTCCATACGGAAGACGCTGGTACTGAAATAAACCAAGCGGCGTGTTAACCACCATAATTGCTTTAGAGTTGTCATCGAGTTCCATTTGAAGGTACGCGTCCTTAAGGTCAATTTTAGAAAATTTCTGACCGCAACGAATTGTGTGGAATAATGTTTCTCGTGTTGGCAACGGATATTGCTTAATGTCAATTTGCGAGTTGACAGCTAGTTTAAAGTCTTAACAAATTCTAATTGAGCCATCTGCTTTAGGCGCTAAAACAATAGGTGAAGTCCGTTGTGAAAATTTTATGGCTTCCAAATACCAGCACTTGTGAGTCTTTCGACTTCTTTTTTAAAATATGGTAATTGCGAAAATGGAATCTGTCGACTTTTATAAAATTTTGGGTTCGCATTTGGCTTTAAATAAACACTAGCTTTAAAATTTTTTATTGTACCAAGAGCAGGTTCAAATACATCACTAAATTTTTCACAAAGAACGTTCACTTCTTTTGCTTCACCTGCGGTGATGCTTGCAATTTGCTGAATTTCGAACCCAAATTCTGTGAATAAATCAAAGCCGAAGAAATTGTTTGCATTTTCAACATTAACAACAACAATTGTCAATTGTTTTCTTTTTTACCGCACTTGACATACGCACACAGTTCACCTAGCACGGGAATTTGTTTTTGACCAAATCCGAATAATGTCCTTGTACACTTTTGTAATTTTGGGCTATTTAATTGTTTGTACATTTTTAAATTTATAATAGAAGTTGTTGCACCAGAATCCATTTGAAATGGAACCACTTTATTTGAAATTTCCAAATTAATAAAATTCTTATTATTAAGAACACTGTAAACAGTCTCAATCGCGTCAATATTATTTTTACGTTGGTAATCTTTGTTTTTATTTACATTCTTATTTTCGAAATCGAAATTTTTCTTAAATTTTTTGATTTGTTTTGACATACAAACCGGTAAAATATGCCCTTTTTTGCCACACTTGTTACATACCAAAGAATATCAAAAGAAGCGAAAGTCTCGGCAGAATACTAATACCAGCGCAAAACAAAAATTAATTTTTTATGTACATTTTGAAACTCACCCCGTTGTGGTGACTATTTTATATATGGCTTTACCACTTAGGGTATTTTATTCCAAATTTGGAATATTCTTCAATTTTTTTTTGTAATATATCAATATCTTTCCATTTTTTGGGAAAAATCTAAGATATTATTGAGTAAAATTAAGAAATAAAATAGAAAACGATACTTTTGTCGATTTTATAAGTGATAATCAGTAATATCTTATTTTTTTTGGTAAAATTATAAAAGCTGGCATCTACTGAGCTGTCACATTCACTAATGGACTTAGCAAGTAACGATTTTCAGTTATTTGCGCAAAATATCATATTCTTCGAATTGGACACAAGAGGATTTGTAACAAATTTCTTTAATTAATATAATACTTTGACTAATATTTCTTTTTGTATTTTTTCAGAATATCAGTTTTTCTTAAAACTACTTTTGCTAATACAACAATTAACATATTATATATTTACAGACAAGAAATCATTGATTCAAGATGCCAAATAAATGTGAAAAAGGTTGCAGTGGTGTGAAGCATTTGTTCAGGTTTCCAGACAGGAACAAGCAAAGTGAAAGGTACGTGCAATTTTTTTAAATACTTAGATAATATAAGTTTCAAAATACATTTATGTATTACTTCGGCGTCAGCGTAGCTCGGTCAAAGTGTGATATACTTGAGCTCACAAAGAAATTGTCGAATGTGAGCTAAAGTAAATCTGTTTGATCTGCTAATGATCGAAGGAAACGGCAGCCCACATATTCGTGGTAGTTGTGGGGCCGACAAAAAAATATCGCTCTATAAGACGGAAAATAAGCCAAAAGAACAAAAACCTGTTAAGACCAATGTTGTAGAGAAAATGTAAGCACATCGATTTCATGCACGAAAAATCTGTATGACAAGATATGACCCACCTTACATAGTTTTAGAATTACTAATAGCCATCGCTTATTTTCCGAGATATTGAGCGAACTTTTTTTGTCAGCCTCTCCAGCGCTTTCACGATTCTGGCGAATGACGCTTATTTCGATTATCAGACATACTTAAGTTGCAAAAACTAAGAGGAATTTATTCTTTTCCAACTGCACCTGCGGTATTTAAAGATTTAGCCAGCTGTAGCTGTAGCTGTAGACGACAGCGGTACTAAAAATTGCTCTAAGAAGAGCTCTCAACTTCATCGAAACTTATCGCACACATTCTACTAAAGTCACAAATCAAAATTTTGGAATTTTCATTTCCATTGCAACATGAAGAGAGACGTAACTATTTTTTGACAGCAAAGTGCAACAAAAAATTAACTTATCTGTATTGTGCTGGTAGATATGTATGTAATGAACTATTTTAAGAAGTAAACTCGAATTTTGAGTTGTGCCCCTTTTGTAGAATGTGTGCGTTATGTTCTTTTCATATTTAAATACATATATTGATACATTTGATATCAGATATCAACATTCTACATTAAATAAATTATTTTTGGAACTTCTTATTTACGTTCTGCATTGTTCTGTTCAAATAAGATATTCCTCAAATTTTGTTTAAATAATTCCATATGTTAATGTTCCTATTACGTATTATGACTATGTAAGAATATTTATTTAGTATATAATTCAGACGTCACTTTTGTCTTGTAACTGAAGAGTTTTGTATGACTTATCATTATGATATATGTATACATATTTTATACGAATAACAATTTTGGATATTATTTGGTTATAAAAAATGGAAGTTATTTTCAAATCGTGAAATTTTAAATTTCCAAAATAAATTCGAATGTGCTACGAAGTTGCTATTTTGATTTTGTTAAGCAGTTTTATTTTTCTTGTTGGTTTTGAACAAATTTAAGATAATTTCTTTTTGTTTGACCACTATAAATCAGCAGAATACTTTTATTTATTTTAAGTAAAATTTTTTGAGGTACAATTAGGTTTTTTTTTAAGAGAAATTTAAGTAATTCCGGAGATAATTAGAAATAGTTTAAGTAATTTTTTGATGTTATTTAATCTTGTTTTTGTTTTAATTTTTTTATACACACAGACAAACGACTTAACTGGAATCATATTTCGTTTTATGGTACGTTTTATACAGGTAACTGCCTAACCAATGAAACAATAATTTTGATAGATTGGTGGGTGTAATGTTGTGTATAGTTTTTTAGGGTTAAGAATTATTTTTTCAATTTGTTTTTTTATTTCATTTAAAGCCGGGTTTTCAATACAGTTCACTAATAATGCTATTCATATTACATTATATTATACATATAATTTTAATATTATATATATGATTATATTATATATGTATATGTATATATATGTATATGTAATTATATTATATTATATTATATGTTATGTATATGTTATATTTATAAAATTATTACAAATTTAAGTATTGGCAAAACGGTGCTTAGTACTGCATTTTGTTTTAAATTATTCATTCATAATTTTTTTTTTTCTTTCATTTATTAAAGTATGGCTTATTTACTTTTTTCATAATTGAAGCATTTTTAGTTTGATCTTAAATTTATAGATGAATGGATGCAACTACATTCTTAATGTTATTTATTTTCATTAATATTTAATATACGCATATCCTTTTTATATAATTTTATTTCATATATGTAATTTCATCATATTCGCCTTGTTTCCTTAATTTGGCATACTTTTTCCTTTACAGTGGAACTTCGATTATCCGTCAGGCACGGGACCAGCAGCCTGACGAATAATCGAATAGACGGATAATCGAATATATGGCAGAATTTTGTTTTGATTCTGTATGGTGATGTAGTTTTGCGCGACCATCCAATGATTCCATTTGAGAGACATACTTTTCGATCTCATCAGGATTTTTCTTTATATCACTAATTGTGGTTCGCGGAATACCAAATTGAGTGCTCAAAGTTGTAATAGCAGATACACCTTTTTTGATTTCTCTAATGATTTCCATTTTTTTTTTTTTTTTTTCAATCGTAAGAACGGTTCTCTGGCGTTTTTGTTTACCAGATTCGGATGGTTGAGGCTCCATTATGAAGCCAAAAAAATTTGTGTAATCTACTTGACTTGGCGAATATAGTGCAACTGACCAAAATCAATTAGAGAGCGCAAATGAACAAAATCAATCATGTTATGAAATTGAATCACACACAAAGAACTAGATTAATGAATTTCTGCGAAATTTTCATCTCCGAATTTCGTAAGAAAAATTTCAGTCAGAATGGCTTCGAGCTATGTGTGCATACGTAAACAGAATCGAAACAAAACGAAAAAAAAGCTTGCTGACAAAATGTGACGGTTAATCGGAGTGACGGTTGATCGGGAGACGGATAATCGAAGTTCCACTGTATTACATTTTCCTTTTCATTTTCTTAAAGGGTTATTCTTTTGTTTTTTTGCACATTATATAGCTATATTAGTTCGCTTTTATGTATGTAAATATTATTAGTTTGCCTTTGCTTTTATTATGCATTTTATACCCATATTTTTAAGACAAGCTTAAGATTTTTTTCTTACTAATGTTTAGGTGGAATAAGTGGATTCTTCTTCTGGGTGTTGATGGCAGAATTTATGGAGGCATGTATGCATGCCAAAGACACTTTTCAGAAAAGTATCTCAAGTCAACCCGTCTTTCACGCGATGCTGTACCTGACTTGTTTTTGAATAATTTAAACGTTAGCGATTGTAATTCACCAATGCTTAATGCAACTGTTGACTTAGGTTTTTTTCCAGAAGTATCAGGCCCTTTGCTCACTTCAACATGTTATGTTGAAAAGTCTCAAAATTGTGACAAGGCTACTCATTCGCGCAAATCTTTACTTCCGTTATTTGAATACTCTCTTGAATCATGTTTTAATCAATCAATAGTTGTAGACAATTCTATGTTATTGGTTGATGAAAATCCTCTGCCAGATAACAGTCTCTTATGTTTAGATGAAATTCCTTATAATTTTGAGGATCAAAATTTTTCAACAGTTATCAACAGAGATATTCAGGGAGTTGAAAATTTGAACGATTATACTCCGAGAAAGCTTAAAATGCTTCAGGAGATTAATGATTTAAAATATAAAGTTAATGATTTAAAAGATAATATTAGTGATTTAAAACATAAGATTCGTGATCAAGACTTAGATTTGGAAAACCGCGATTTAGAAATAAAAAGAATTCGTACTGAATGTGAACAGTTAAGAGTTGGCCTTGGCTCAAGTAGAGATGAGCAATCTATAGAAGAATTTTGTAATAAACTTCCTTATCAGGTAGCGCTTTGCGTTAAGAATTGCCTCCAGAACAGTAGTCGTAAGCCTAACGGACGTAGATATGACGATATATTGAAGACAATGGCCTTGGGAGTTTATTTTTTATCGCCCCTAGCTTATCGCTACTTACAAAAAACTTTTTATTGGCCGGAAACACGTACTCTTCAAAGTTTCGTTCAAGATTGGCCAAGGTCTCCGGGGAACACACACAGTAGTCTCAAAGCTTTGGAGTTGCGTAGCCGGGGATTCTCTGCAGAGCAGAAATTGGTTTCGATATGCTGCGACGAAATGGCTTTGAAAAAGCACTGCCACTATGATAGGTATAGGGATAAAATTGTCGGTCTAGAAGACTATGGCGATGAAAATCGCACTTCCAGGTTAGCTTCCAGTTCTTTAACGATAATGGCTCAAGGGGTTGGTGGAGACCCTTGGAAACACGCCTTATCATATTTCTTCGTGTCTGGTGCTTGCAGCGGAGAAGTTATAAAAAAATACGTTTTCGAAGCCATTGAGCAACTTCAAAGCATTGGATTTACTGTTATCCATTTTGTCTGTGACCAGGGGTCAAATTTTGTTAGGTTTGCGAAATTAGTGGGGGTAACGGAACAAAATCCCTTTTTTATTGTAAATAACCAAAAGATCTGGTTTTTCTTTGATCCACCACATCTCATTAAAACCACGCGCAACTGCTTCCAAAACACTAAAAATTCGGTTACTTTCGACAAAGCTCCTGTGGCATGGAGTGATGTTGTTAGTTTTTATAATTCAGATTCCACTTCGGAATATAGATGTGCTCATAAGCTCACGAAAAAGCACATCGAACCGAATAATTTTGATAAAATGCACGTTCGCTTGGCCACTCACGTATTTAGTGATACAGTGACGTGCGGTATGCAGTCAATAATAATTAGAGGTCTGCCAACGTCTTCAACGTTCCAAAAGACCATAGAGTTTTTAAAGTTTTTTGATCGGTTATTTAATATTTTTAATAGTAGAGGTGTTCTTAATTTTAGTAATTTAAAAGGCGTCTATTGTGAATCTGAGGAACAATTGGACTTCTTACGGAGGGCAAAAACCCTCCTTAAATCCATTCAGATAAAGGATAGAAGTGGTTCTGACATAACAAATAACTTCAATTATATAAATGGGTGGCTTATTAATATAAGTAGTTTACAACAAATTTGGCATTTCGTGTCACAAAAAGGCCTCCCTTACGTACAAACAAGACGACTTTGCCAGGACAACTTAGAACATTTATTTGGGAGCATTAGAAGGGGATCAGGAAATTCAATAGTAGTGACATGTCAGATGTTCTCTACTAGTTTTCAAAAAGTGTGGGGACTACCTTATGTAAATGTAGTTGTCAATGGGAATTGCGAGCCAATTGATGACAACGTAAATACCTCCCCACTTCCACCCAATCCTAGAGCTTCATTACAAATGCTTCAAAACGTCTGCGAAGACGATTTGATTAGGGACCTGTCTTGGCAAGAATTCCAAAGCTTACCAAGACCTGAGCATTCATTTAATCAAACCCCAGAAATTGTGATTGATTTTGAGGAGAAAAATTTTCTTGAAAGAAATGCCTTTAATTATGTGTGTGGTTGGCTTTATACAAAACTTTTTAAGCAACATAAATGCTTGAAACCTTTGCCTTATTTCGGGGACGAACCCGTTACTGAGCAATTTATTTTTTCACTTGAGAAACAGTATGACAATTGCAGGCTAGTTAAGCCTCCGGATTTATTTTCAAACTATTTAGCGCAACTTGACGACGAATTTTTCAAAATTTTTGATGGGGCTTGTCATAAAATTGGGTTATGCCAATATTTATTTGACGAGATGAAAAAAATACCACCATACGTCTGCTGTGACAACTGTGACAGTAATATTCTTTTGTCCCTATTTATACGGGTCAGAATATACTTCATTATTAAATTTTTCAATAGAGATGTAGCCGAGTCGAACAGTAAAGTAAAAGTTTTGCGCACTTTCGGGGCTGTCCATAAACTACATGGCTCTATTTTAGCCTCTCTTGAACCCCCTCCCTCTGAGGGAACGTTGTTAATGGATAGTCCATTTCCTCCACCGACTTAGCCCATCTTTTATAATGTTTATTTGTTTGTCCGAAAGTGTAATGTAGTTTAAAGTTTAAGGGGATAAAATCTCTAGTCAAAAATAATTTCTGTCTTTGATTTTGTGAATGCGTCCGTCTGTATGTCAGTTTTCTGTTCATTTATCTGATCATTTATCCAAAACTTTGGTTCTGAGACGCCTTATAGGAATTGCGTAATATAATGTGCTTTTTCATTTAATTGTAAAGTCGTCACTAACTGTATAAATTTGCTTTTGATTTTTGGATGCAAAGTGCTTGGTTTTAATCAGATCCTCTTTTTATTTTTTTTACTGTAGCATGGACTTTTTCCACATTTTTCTAGTCACTTGTTGTATTAAGCATTGGCTTAAATTTTATTTATTTATGTTTGTATGTATATGTATTTCTTTACAAATGAATTGTATTTCTTATTTTTTCAGTAAATTTTATCTAAATATTTTAAAATGGGTGAGATAGGCCTACAGGGGAACCGAACACCCAAGAAAAAAAAAAAACGGTAACGCGCCAAAAATGCATACCGCAAGGTGGTGTGGAAAGTGCATTTTTTTTTTATTTTTAAAAATTGTAGTTAAAACTTTTTTCATTTACTACATAAAACTATATAATGTACTAACATTTGTATCTTCTTTTTTTTGACTCAGATTGGTTGGCAGCTGAATGTTAACATGCATATAACAAAATATATATGAAAATTTTGATGTGAGATGTCCACATAGAAGAATAAAATATTTGAGTCACCTCAAACCATTTTAGTTCACCCTTGCCGGTTTTTATGAAGGTGTTATAGAACTTTCATCAACATGAGCAGCTAAAATAGATCCTGAAGAGTTCGGTATACATTATTATAACAGCGATGAACCACCAGAAGACCGCGAAGGCTATGCTGCTTACGCAGCCAGGTATACATATATTTATTTTTATAAATTTTTGATTCAATACATTTGTTATTTATGTTTTCTTCAGAATGTCTTGCTATAAGGAGTTTCGTCTAATGCTTGATAATGTATATCAGAATATATGTAATAGCAGCGCAAATCAAGAATTTCCACGCCAGATTTACACTAACCCAAATAATAATGATGAAATAAGTCCTAATACACAAATTATAAAAATTGTTGCCATGGCGGTCAACTTTAAAGATCCATTACTACATGTTTCTGTCTATGAATGGTTAATGTCACACGATATGCTTTCTGAGTTATTGGCATTGGTTGAGCCAACTTTGGGCGAATTTTTACGAAGAAACGTTGTGCGTAATCCTGAAAATTTGAAATTAATTGATTTGCTTTGGAAATATTACGAGAAAAATGGGCATCATTCACAAGCCGCCAGAATTTTAGATAATCTAGCCACAACGCAGAGTAACGCTGTCCCACTAGAGCAGCGTATCGAATATTTGGCAAGAGCTGTAATGTGTATGCGAAATGACAGTGTTGGTTATTCGATAGCAAATGGTATTTTACTAAAGGAACTAGAAGATAAAGTAGGTAGTAACTAATTGTTGGTAAATTAATTCCTTAATTCCTATTTTCCAATTGAAGCTTGAAATTGCGCGCGTTCAAAAAACTGTACACGATGCCATGTCTGCTTTGGCACCCACAAATATAAATGCAACGAAAGCACTTGATGAACTTAATTATACGCTTTACGACATTGCCCAATTATATCAAAACTTTGCTGATCCTTTTGATTTATGGGAATGCAAATTGACTATTTTAAATTGTTCTCATCATAATGATCCACTATTAATTGAATCGGTTTGGGGACAAATTATTAAAAAGGCTGTTGACGGTGCCGGTTCAGTGATGGAAAAAAGCACACGTTTATTTGCTAAGGTTGAGACACTAGTCAAACAATTTGGTGAGTCAGACCATTGTTTCCCCTTGGCGCTTCTTATACGCGAACTTGAGATAAAAACATGCCAGCTAAAACTACCAGAAGGCGTTGTACCTGATAAATTGGTAGCTATGAACTTAGACATTGAATTACTTATGGAATATTATTCAAGGTAAAATAAAAATAAGTTACTATAATTTAACTTTAATGCTAATAATTTAATTTTAGAATGATATCCATGAATGAACGCGTTTGGGCCAATGAAGGCAACGAATGGCATTTAGTGCAGTCATCTATACGCGTTGTGACTCTTCTAGCTAATAGCGCACACACCATTTGGTATCGCTCAAAGTAAGTTTTTCTGCATTTTGAATCATTTTTTTTTTGTTTTCCAAACATAATTTACATAGATAAAAATAATTATTTTATGCCACTAAAAAAAGAAAACTGATGAAAAGTTCCAGTTAGTTATAGAATCGATAGTTTATACTTTCAAAAATATCATGTGCAAGCGGCATGGTCATATCTTGAATAATTTTTGAATGGCAGCGTTCTAAAGAGCGACCGCTCGTAGGTATAAACCTCAATAGTTGAAACTTTAAACGCGTTTTTCTCGAAACGACATTTTTCAAAATTGCTGACATCATAACTCAAAGAGAAATTGACCGATCGACTTCAAATTGAAACTGAGTATTATTGAATATATTTACTATACAATGACCTACGATCTTTTTGATTGGTTGAAAATTCTCAATTTGGCATTAAAAAAACGACCATTTTTTTGCCCCTAAAAACGACTTTTATTTCAGAACTACGCCATTTTGTTAATTTTTGATATTTGCATAGGAAATACCTTCAACTTTAATAACCTTTTTGAATTTTTTTATTTCAATTACTCATTCGGCCGGAATCATGTCAGCAGTTGGGGAACTGTTTTTGGCACCTCCGAAGACGGCACATAACTCGGTTGCTTTTCAATATTTTTATAAAAAAAAAAAATCTTAAAATATAGCTGAAAATATACCTTATTATGTCCAAAAAACTTCAAAACATTCTATCGAGTACTTTCTTTAAAAAACATTCGCGAAAATTGCCTAATTTTTCATGGGTTACACTGGTATAGCCCCTTAAGTATTAGTAAAAAATTACTGTAAAAAAATCGGAAACTTAACCAAAAGCTTAAGAACTACGCAAAAAAATAAAATTCCAGAAAAAAATTGATTTTATCTTTTACAAAAAAAAACAAATTCCCCGCCTCACAAAACTTAATATCTCAAACTTTTTAAAAAGTAGCTATAAAGTTTTTTTTTTTCTTTTAGACGGCGTATTTTCGGAAAAGCACAAGATATTGTATCAGTTTGCTTAAACCATTGTTATCCAAAAACCAGGTACTGAACGATTACAACAAGCGCTTAAGGAATTACAATGTCGACTGCAACAAAGTCTGGCCTAGAGAATAAATTATTTTAGTTATATTAAATAAGCAGTTAAATTTTGTATCAATTCATTTTATTTATAAAGAATAGTGTTATTTTATCATAGACTACAAATTGTTTTTCTTCTGTAAAATCAAAACTTTGCAGCTTAAAAAATTATAAAATATGTAGTAGAATTTTTTCTACAAAATTGGTGTTCAGAGTGTACGATATTGTAAACAAATAACCTGAGTTATCAAAGATTAAACCATTAATTATTTTGGCAATAATTGTTTAATAAAAGTATGTACGTTAAAACATCTTATTTTTAAGTCTGAAAATAGGATGAGATATCTAGCTAACGCAAGGCTATGCTGTTGTATCCATGCTACATAAATGTGCCTTAGTTAAAATGCACTTAATCATATAGCAGTCACAGGGTATTGGATGTTCTTCTTCTTCAGGATCCAATAGTTCCATCTCTATATCAAATTTTCGCTGATCGTCTGACTTACGTTTCATTGAAAGTTTAAAAGATATTGGAGTGCCAACTTCGACTTGCTGATAAGCTGCTTCTGACAAGACAATAACACACTGCTTCCAGTGAGTTTCTGGAGCGCATGGAGAGGTAGACAAGACAACTGAATCATCATAAATGTCACATGGGAAACGACAGTTAAACCATATGCAAAAACCCAGATGCTTACCCACACGCTGTATTGGCAACACTTCTCTCAGACTAATTTCGTTTTATTCTTCTAATGAAACTTCCTCCAAATTCATCCAATGTAATACAACACCATCATGCAGTAAATATTTCGGTTGCACACTTGCTATCTCTGGTTTGTTTGATTTTTGCTCGCGTAACATTGCAGCGAATTTTGTCATACGTATGCCATCGACTTTATTCCAATAATCGAAACGACTGGGAACATAGCTCCATCCGGCTTAAGGAATGCATCGCGTGCGTATAACACTGAATCCAACATACCTTCGTGTCGTGCAGCAAGTAAAAGCCCATCCATTAGGATTAGTTAGGTAAAAATTTCGTAGCATTATGTCGTCAGCAATTTACATTTCCATACCATTAAGGATTTGCAAACTTTGACCTATCTCTTCCTTTGACAATATAAAATAAGGTCGCAGAACCGGTTGAAGGATCTTGTTGCATTTGGAAATTCGCCGTAGATAAACAAAATGGCTTTAGTATTATATTGCCTAAGTCTTTCAGTTTCGACATCATTTCTTCTTTCAATTTTTCATTGCGTTCCTCGACGAGTGGTGGCAATCTAATCATATACGCGTTGATAATCCCTTAAAGCTTCTTCCAATTTATTCGCATCAATGCATGAATGGCAGTACCCACGACCATCGCCTGAAAGCCACAGTTGTAGAGAAGCAGTAAGTCCGTGTTGTAGCTACAAGGAAACCAAATTACTTTTAATTTAATTTTATTGAAATTTTAAGAATAAAATAGAATTGAATTACTTAAATTCAATCATTTAAATTATGTGATCGCTTACCTTCTTTCACGCTGTTTTGATATTTTTCAATTGTCATATTTGGAGAAACTTCAAAATCAGCTGTCCTTATTCACCAAAGCTAAAAAAATTTCACCAAACCCACGTATGCATTAATCTTTTCCTTTTCCCCCGCTCTAGTACAAGTTTGGACAAAATTTTACACCTCACCGTTTCAGAAAAACCCCGCACCACCAAATGTGAAACTTTTTCACCACACTTTTTTCACAAAATTTCTTAATATTCTACCTCCTTTCATAAGCTTTTTATGCAAAACTCTGAATAATATGACGATTTTTATAGACACCCAAACAATCATAAAGATTTTTAAAAATCAAAAATGTACCCAAGTTCTCTTGCAAGATCCAAAAATCATTGAAAATCCATTTTGAAATCTTCATATTTTTTCATATTTTTCAATATTTTTTCGTTTCACTACGGTGTTAAGAAGTTGCCACTACTGTGAAATACATATCGTCTGTGCCGTAAAATGTGTGGAAAGGTATTCTCGTTAAGCAATTCAATTACCCTGAATGAAAAATATCAATATTATTGTTTTTGCATCCCATTAAGATTTTGAAAAATAATTTCATATAATTATTCGAAACATAAATTCTTGAGAGATTACTACTATATTTACTTTTATACAGAAGGCCAATTTTCAATTTCACTGGTATCTATTATATGTTCAGTTTGAATATATTTCTTCTTTCGTGAAAATTAAGTCCAAACTTTCGTTTTAAAATTTACTTAGTGGATGTTTATCATCAAATGTTTTGAGTTTTACATCATCATTATAGAATTTACTTTTCCAATATTGTTTTTCATAGAACTTAATATTTGCACCAAAATCTTTGTGTGTCTTGCAATTGCTCGGATTCCACTATTTGGCATGTTGTATGCATATTTGACAGGTCATCCATTTATTAATAAGTTAGTGTTTCTGAATTAAGAAGACAGCGGTGAAAAAAAGTTAAGAATCTCTTTGCTTATAATCAAAATCGTATATAGACGTAGCAACAAAAGCTAAATTGCAAGTTGAAATTGAATTTGAAAAATAAAAATGCGACCATTGCGATAATCCCCCACATCAGTAATTTCATACTAAAATCTATTTTTTTATTACGCGAACATAGTTAAGGAAGTTATTTCAGCGACAAAGAAAAAACTTTCATTACCGTTTGCATATTTTGCAAAACAAATATAAGGGACTTTCAAAGCAATTCTTAATTATGAGAATAAACCATATATATATGAAAAAACAAGACACATAGATGGTGATACATAAATTTTATTAATTTACAACATATGTTCGCATTATCACAATTAATCCATGTAAGAACTAATTATTGTGCTATGTACATATTAATATTTTTTAATTCCCCAAGCTTTTCCTTAATCGCCCAATAATGCCCAAAATCAGAAATAAATTTCCAAAACATTTAGTTTCCAAAATACGGTTACACTGTTTTTAGCGGACTTTGACAATCAATAGGTGAGAGTGAAAAATTTTGGCGCAAAAGACTTTCACTTCTTTGGATATTCTTTGTTACATACAGCATTTCTGAATCTGCATTTTTCACGTTTGTGTGTGTGTCCACAGCCTGAGCAAGATTTGAACTTTGTCATGGTAGGTTTGCTTACGTTGAGAGAATTTACTGTAATTCCTTTTTCTTTCAATTTGTTTATTGACATTTGTTTTTCGGTGGCTTGTTCTTTTATTGCTGCTACCAGCGCTGCCACTTTGCTACTATCGTAGCAAATTTGCTACACTTAAGCAAAAAATAACACATTTGCGACTTCGCTACCCACTCTCATCAAATGTATTAATTTTGCTACATTTTTCCCATTTCTATATAATTTTGTATTATTCATATAATTTTCTTACTTTTTCTCCTGCAATTTTTTAATTAAACACATTTTCCAATTTATTGGCAACTCTGTATCAGCACTAGCTGAATCGTGAACTAAACAAAGTTTTCATGATTTCTATTGCCAGTTACTTTTCAAAAAAATTGCTTGCTTTGCCACACAGCAGTGCATCTGCAGAGCGAATTTTTTCAGACCTCAATTTAATAAAAAATAAAAAAGTAACTCCTACAAAATAGATACCATAGATTTTATAATGGCTGCAAAATGTTTGATCTCAAATAAGGACACTTTATGGATGCCTTAAGTAGATTATAATCAGATGAATTATATCATATGTTTATGAACTATTAAGCCCGATTTCCATGTGATCTTATCTTATCTTATCCCATATCATTGATATCAAATCAAATTTTTGTAAGAAAGAAAAAGCATGCGAACAGTACCTAATGCGCTTGGAGAATGCGAGAGTGAATAACATACATTTGCTATGTTCATAGCATGTGATGTCCTCCCTGATATTTGATAAGATAAGATAAGATCACATGGTAATTGGGCTTTATATTTATTCTTATTTATGTGAATTGTAATTTGTTAATCACATTTATGTTATGTACTGTTGCACCATTCTGAATTTCAATGTGATATTTTCGTTTTATAAAAAAGTTTATGTTTAGTTTACTGTTCATTCTAAAAGTTCTTTTGAATTTTTTTTTAATGTCTGCACATGCAGATAAAAAACGTTTTCTAAATAAGTCTTCCGATGTTGCTACTACCGATGTCAATGCTAAGTGCGATGATGCTGTTGCCGATTTTAATAATAACGCTGAAGATCCTCCAGGCTCAGTCTCATGTAAAAATTCTGTTGGCTCTGAAGGTAATTTTGAAGTGGATAATAGAAATATACACACATACAAAAAAAATCGTGATTGGAATGCATAACTGACCCAGCAAATCTGTCAAAAAGGGTTTCTGATGAAATGCATGTGCTTTTTGTAAAACGTGGGCCTTTAAAGTTAGATGTGAACCGACAATATCCTTAAATAAAGACTATCGCCGATTTGCACCAAGATGTGTGAAAAGAACGTTAACTAATGTTTATACGGTCATGGTTGGTATACTCAGTCATAGCCGATAATTTTTTTGTTTTTTCTGTAAGCTCTTTAGGAAAACTGAATCGCGGCTTGATTAATCAGGTTTTAACGATTGGAAGCAGTTGAATGAAGCATTAAAATCGCATGAGTGCAGTGTTTTCCATTTGCGCGCTTAACGCATTTCTCTTGGGGATTGTGCAGTAACACTACTTTCAAAATAAGCGGTTCATAATATTTTCACATTTTTTCTTTAAGTTTTCTTTAACATTTGATTGTAATTATTGTCAGTTGTCAATAAAATGAAACGCTTAGTATGAACTTTGAATTGTATTGTGATAATTATAATAATAAAAAACACTATTTGCTCTGACTTAGCACTGAGTGTCCAACTGTTACTGGCAGTTGCAAAATAAAAGGACGCAAGCAATGATTAGGAAAGTAATTCCAACATTAAAAATTGTAACTTACCTTCCAGGTTCCCGGAACACAATTTCAAACTTTGTCTTACTTTGTGCATGTCCAGAGTCATAGTATTGACTATTAAATTTAAGAGATGAATATTGCCAGAAAACCTATGAAAAGAAAAGAGAATCTGTAATACTTGTCAAGTGAGTCTTAGATTAGAGTGCTCTCTTATATAAGTTAACACGTGCAATGCTAGCCCATAGACGCTAGCAAAGCATAAGTATTTTTGCACGTAAAAACACAAGCCACAGTGTGTGAATTTGCAAACAAAGCAAATTCATACTGCTTAAACCACATACTCTAAAATGAAGCAACCGCAGTCCAATTACGACTAAAGCATTTGCTGGATTTAGAACTAAAGGAAAAAATGTGCACTGAACAGGCACCAAAAGCAACAGCAGCAGAAGTAATCGAAATCGATGTGGGAACATCCAGACGTCAGGATGATGCATTTTTATAAATTAATAATGTAAGTCAGTCTGTCTCGTTTAAAATTTTTTTTTGTTTGAAATTTTTGAATTACTTATATAAATTTATAATCGAACAATTTTAAAGTAAATCAATTAAATTACGAATTTGAAATAAAGGATTAAGTGATTATTAAAACAGGAATTGTATGTAAAAATAAAAAATGTTCCACATAGTGGAAAAATTAAAGTCAAAATTATATTTTAACTTACTAAAAAATGGTAGTAGCTATTAGAAGTTTTAAGACAAACCAATCAATTAAGGAATTGTGTTAAGTGAAGTGAAGAATAAATTTTAGTGGGAAACTTTTAAAAAAGGGATAAAAGTAAGAATAGAAAACGGTTGATGAGCGTTGACGAGTTAGTCGAAAAATTATATAGATTTAGCTTAAAATTGAATAGACAGCCGCAAGCAATGGACGCAGACCATATACAAATACTTTTAACCGCAGCTGTGCGACAGGCTACCGATACCACAGCACAACGGTTTCAAGGTTTAGTTAACGAACTTAACCAAAGAATTTCTGTATTAGAAACTCCAGTCAGAGGAGAGGAGTATAAGGCGGTGGAAATAAGGGACGGCGTAGATTGTAGCGAGCCACTTGATCTAGTGAAATCCCTTCCAGAATTTAATGGGGGATGTTGAAAAGTATGTGTCGTGGCGGAAAGCGGCCATAACGGCTCATAAATTATACGAGCGATAAGAGGGTAGCTCGAAGTATTACCAGGCGATCGCGATATTAAGAAATAAGGTCGTAGGCGCAGCGGATACGGTACTTAGTCCATACAACACGGTTCTTAATTTAAGAGCTATAATTTCCCGATTGGACTTTTCTTATGCCGACAAAAGGTCAATATTTTCCCTTGAACAGGAATTTTACACACTTAAGCAAGGGTCAAAGTCAACTGAACAGTTTTATGATGAAGTAGAATGGAATTTTATACTTATCATAAACAAGGTGACAATGACACATGACGGTGATACTGCCCTGGTTAACTCGCTAAATGAGAAATACCGCCAAGACGCCCTTAGGGTATTTATTTCCGGTTTGAGGAAACCAATGTGTGACATATTGTTTTCCTGCAAACCATCAGACATGCCTTCAGCATTAGCTCTTGCACAGGAATTAGATACGAACCAAGCGCGATATCACTTCGCGAGTGTTTTAAACAACAACAATGGCATTAACAGACAATACTCTAACGAATCGAGTCAATTTAATTCTCCTCACTACCAGCAGTCTCGGCCACAGTTTAATAGAAACCAAACGTTCCATAGGAATCAGGCAACCCAACAACGAACAGGAGACCAAACAAATAATAATAGACCTCCCTTACCAAAAAAACCAGAACCTCGTCCAGAACCAATGGAAGTAGACAGGAGCATCCATTCTAGGCGGGTTAGTTACATTAACAATCCACAGGCTCAAAGGTTGAACCAATTGGAAGTTGAACAGCCTTGTTGCAGTCATTCTTTAACTACGGCAGCATGTTCAAGTGAAAATGAGCAGGTTATGGATCAAGTTAATTTTTTAGGGCCAAGTCCCTCCTCCCATACATAGAAAGGACACTTGGGGGAAAAACGATTAAGCTTTTGGTAGATACCGGCGCTTCAAAAAATTATATTAAAAATCTGCCATCTAAAGTTTATTAAACCTGTAGTCAAGCCATTTGTAGTAAAATCTGTGCACGGGGAAACTTACGTCACCTCGAAGTGTCAAATTAGTTTATTTAACAAAAATTCTTGGTTTTTCTTATTTCCTGACCTGAGCTCCTTTGATGGTATAGTTGGTTTCGATTTCTTAGCTGAAATCAAGCTCAGCTCGACGTAGAAAAGGGAACTTTAAAATATGAAGGAGGAGAGGAAAAGCTGATGCATTTTTACTGCAAAGATGTAAATAACATTTCAGTACAGTATGGGGACATTCTCGAAAACGTTGCCGGTAAATTTTCTAAAATTTTGTCGAAACAGAATGTGACATTCGCTAACGACAACGAAATATTACCTTTCAATACAAAGGTCGTAGCAACTATAAGAACAACTGATCAAGAACCAATTTATTCAAGGTCCTTCCCTTACCCCATTTCTATGACCAGTTTTGTTAATAAAGAAATAATAATATAATTAATTAAATAGAGAAAAAACGGCGTTTAGCGTCAATAATGGGAAATATGAATTCTGTAGGCTTCCCTTCGGCTTGAAGAATGCACCGGGCATTTTTCAGTGAGCCATTGACGACGTCCTTCTTAACGAAATAAGTAAAATTTGTCATGTTTACGTCGACGACGTAATAATATTCTCTCCTACAGCTGAAAAGCACATTGAGGATATAGATAGGGTGCTGGACTTATTACATGCAGCCAACATGATTGTATCTCAAGAAAAATCATAGTTTTTCCAGGGATCTGTAGAGTTCTTGGGTTTTGAGTATTACGAAATGGCATAAAAACATGCCCCGGAAAGGTTAAAGACATCCTTAATTATCAAACACCAAAAACATTACGATGTCTTAGGTCATTTCTAGGCCTAGAGGGTTATTATAGACGTTTTGTATAAAATTATGCATCCATTGCCAGTCCCCTAACAAAATACCTTCGTGGGGAAAACGGTAACGTAGGAGCAAATCGATCTAAAAACATAAAGATAGATCTAGACCAGGAAGCATTAGATGCTCTTGAACACATAAAATCTATTCTCGCCTCCGAAGATGTTCTACTTTTGCATCCAGACTTCGAAAAGTCATTTGAGTTAACTACGGATGCTTCTTCCCATTCGCTTGGAGCAGTGCTATCCCAAGAAGGTCGACCTATAACCATGATATCAAGGACACTGTCCTCCACTGAAGAAAATTACGCGACCAACGAACGAGAGCTTTTGGCCATTGTATGGGCGCATTCAAAACCCGGTAGGAAAAATGTTGTTGCTGATGCCCTTTCAAGGCAATATGTGAATGTGGTAACTGGATCTTCCGAATCTATTTCTGCTCAAAACGGGAGCGAAATATAACTTTCGGATACCATAACTACAGTGCAAAATCCCATCAATTGTTTCAAACATCAAATTGCTATTAGTCAGGGGGACACGGCCAATAGAAAATTAAAAATTTTTCTTAAGACTCGAATTCGTCATATTATAACATATAAAAATGTGGATGACCTTTTGACTAGTTTGCAAAGTGTCATAAAACCTGAATCAATAAACGCTATTTATTGTGAACTTCCTATACTGGCAAAGATTCAAGGCATTTTGATTTCTCATTATCCTTCTGTTAGATTTCTACATACTGACAAACAAGTTACGGATATTTTCAACCCAGATGATCAAAGGGAAATAATGCTCACGGAACATAATAGGGCGCATAGATCTGTGACAGAAAATGCTAAACATATCCTGCGTGACTATTATTATCCTAGAATACGCAAAAATCTGAAGAAATTAGTGGCAAATTGTAGAATATGTCGTGAAGCAAAATATCAAAGACACCCAAAGAAAATGGAAATTGATCAGACTCCCGTACCTGCCTACACCGGTGAAATTCTCCATTTGGACATCTATTCTATAGACAAATGTTTTTTCCTTAGTTGTGTTGACAAGTTCTCAAAATTTGCGATAACAAAACCTATTAAATCACGAGCAATTGTTGATATTAAAAATCCTCTTTTTGAAATATTAAATATCTTCAGTGATACTTAAACCGTGGTTTGTGATAATGAGAAGTCATTTAATTCGCAAACAATCAAATCTCTTATAAAGAATAACTTTGGAGCCTAAATCTTTACGACGCCCCTACTACATAGTACTACAAACGGCCAAGTCGAAAGATTTCACAGCACGCTCTCAGAAATAGCCAAATGCGTTAAAAGGGAATACGAAATCGATAACACAATTGATTTAATCCTTACAGCAACTGCAAAATATAATAGAACAATTCTACCACTGGTCATAGACCAGTTGATATACTTCACTCAATGCCCGAAAATTTCAAAACAAACTGCTGATTTAAATTTCCATAATGGAAACAAGTGCAGTCGGTTTTTCAAGCCAGGAGAAAAAGTTTATGTTAGAGTTAATAAACGATTAGGAAATAAGTTTAGTAAGCTATTTGTGGAAAAAATAATTCAAGAGGACTTAGGGACCGAATTGACAATAAAATGGTTCACAAAGATAATATTAGATACTTACTTATTTCAGATTAACTATCACCTTGCTTTCGGGCTCAGACACCGAACTACTGGACACCTATTTCTGACGGAAAAGTGGCCATTTATGAAAACTATGGATATCTTACGCACCTTACAAACTTGACGGACTACGAATTAATGATGAAGGAAACTCAGGCAGCACTGGATTTCATACCACAGTCGCACATGAAAAAAATCCTGGAAACAGACGTTGAAAGGATAACCAGGCTCATGAACACACTGCGTGTTCGCCATAGACAGGCTAGAAGTATAAACATCCTAGGCAAAGCTCGTAAGTTTGTCGCGGGTACCCCTGATTACGACGATTTTAGTGACATTACGGACAAACAACAAAGATTAATTTTGAATAATGAACGACAGACGACAATAAACACACAATTAGAGAGCCATATAAACAACCTCACACGAACAGTGAACGAACTATTAAAGAATTGTAGTTTTCTAGTGTCAATTTTGTACTCAGTACAAACGTATAGGAAAATCAGAAGAAAAAAGTCACTGCTACAGCAAACGCTGCCTATTCTCATGGACTTAAAAGTAATTTAATGTGAAGCCACTGCTACAGCAAACGCTGCATATTCTCATGGCCTTAAATTCAATCTAATGTAATAAGATGTAGCCATATAGCTTAAAGTAAGCAAATACACAAATATGTATGTATAATGCATTCTTTTTTTTTGCTTCCTTTGTTGAAGCATACCGTATATGCAATAAATTGCTGTGTCAGCTAATAATTATTCTGTGTACAGCACTGCCGTACTAAGCGAAAAAGACGTATCTCAAAAAAAAAATATCCGAGATTCTTATGGCATCGGATAGCTTATGAAATTACGCGTCTAATGAAATCCAAATGTCGGCATCTTAGTTCAATCATATAAAAAATCTACTAAGAAAATTTCCTCTATCTCAATTTTACAGGTATTTCAACAAATTGGCATAAACAAAACATCAATTATCTCGAAATGAATTTTTGAGATACGTCTTTTTCGCTTAGTACGGCAGAGCAGACCAGACGATGTTATATAAAATTAGTTTTAGTTTCAGTTTTGACTTCAATAAACAACATACACAACTTAACCCGTTTCTTTTCATTACCAGTGTTCCCTAATATTTAACTGGCGCAGTCGGTAAAGTGGAATTTTTTTCTTTAAAAAAAAAAAATTTTTGTGTATGAAATACTAAAATAAAAAGTTTCATACATATAAAAATGTGTGGAAAAAAAAATGTGAAGCCGGACTAAACTCAACGATAAATAAATATATACATCCATATATATAAATAATGGCAGATCAAGCAGCCGAAATTGTAAACATGCAACAGTGCATTGTGGCATTAACTAATTTAATGATGCAGCAAGAGCAACAACATGCTAATTCAATGAGAGCAAGGATTGAGAAAGAAACCAGGTTCTTACCAACATTTACTGGACAAGAAGGAACACTGCATAGATTCCTTTCAGCAATAGATACTATAATGACGGAATACCAAAATAAAAATGAAGTCTATAGTGTAATTTTCAATACAAAACTACTGGGACAGGCGAGGATGATTCTAAACGTAAGTCCACCACAAACTTGGGATGAATGCAAAATGAGGCTTAAGCAACATTATAGACCTAAGCATGATCAACTGGCGTTAACAAGAAAATCAATGGCTTAAGAGTAAGTAGTATCAAAGATTTACATGATAAAGTCAGGGAGTTAGTGGATGACATAAGTGAGATCGCAACTTTTAACGACAATGCTAAGTTGACAGATATTTTTGGGGGGATGTTAATCCAAAGAATAAAGGAAATAGCGGCAGGGTCTTTCGCATTTGCTGTCATGGCAATAATGGCAATACCTGAGATAAGAGAAGTTATTTCAAAATTTATTGGTCAAGATTTTGGAAATTTAAACTTACGATTGATTATAAAGAAAAAAGACAGAGTTGATAAAAATGTATTTTATGAGAATAACGAAGAGAGGTATAACAATTATAATCAACATCAAAACAATAGACCTTCACGAAACACAAGACAATTTAACAATTACAACAATGACCATATGCAAACAAGCAGGCAAAGTAGAAACCAAAACCAACAGCAGCCTAGAGTTGACGAAGCGATGAGTGTAGATAACATGAGCCAAGTAGGCAACGAACTTAACAATATTGAAAACATTATTTTTCAAAATTAGCCTCGGATCCGAAAAAAATATTCATAAAGGGGACTATAGAAGACGAACCATTTTTAATATTAATAGATAGAGTATAATTAACCAAAATAATGTACATCTTTCAAAATATACAATATTGAGTGACTACTCAAAGAATACTTACAAAATAAATGACGAGGTAAAAACAAAAAATGTGCTTCCTAGTTTGACAAAATCTCCTAAAGAATTCTTATTCCCTGAAAATGGAAGAATTAAGTGGGTTGCAATGCCTATAAATAAACCATATAATTTTTTGTTAGGTATGGATTTTATACATAAAAATGTGAAAGAAATTTATGTGGAAAATAAAATTATAAAGTTAAAAAATTATATCATCATTCCTTTCATATCACAGCATTCAGAAGATGTTTGTGTTCTTGAAGTAGGCGAATTGAATGATTTCGATTTAAATGAGCTAAATAATGAAGAAACTGAAATTGTTGATAAATTAGAGGAAAAATACAGTAAACTGTTTTATAAAGAGGGAGATATATTAACAAATACCACCTTTATAGTACATAATATTAAAAATACTACTGACCATCCCATAAATTCCAAATTGTATCGATACCCCCCAAAATATGAAGAGGAGGTTCGCAAACATATGGAAGAAATGCAGAAAAGCGGTATTATTAAAAAAAAGTAGGAGCAAGTACAGCTCTCCAATTACTGTAATTCCGAAGAAAAAGGACAAGACTGGTATACAAAAATTTAGAATAGTAGTAGATTATGCTTAGGCGTTTTAATCAGGTTACTTTTCCTGCAAATATCCAATGCCAATTATGGATTCAATTCTAGATAAGCTGGGTCGTGCAGAATTCCTTAGCACTATAAACTTAGCGAAAGGTTACCATCAGATTTTAATGGCAAAAGAAGATAGGGAGAAAACTGCTTTTGTTACACCTTGCGGTTTATATGAATTTGTTCGAATGCCGTTCGAGTTGAAAAATGCCCCAGCGACATTCCAGCGCTTCATGAATGAAATTTTACGAGATCTTATAAACAAAATATGCGTAGTGTATTTGGATGATATTCTAATATTTTCCACTACACTAGAAGTGCATAAAAATTCCTTAAACAAGATATTTGCCAAATTGTAAGAACATAATTTGAAAATTTACCTATACACATATACTTAAGAAAGAGGGTATTAAGCCTAATCCTGAAAAAATACTGCCTATCAAAGAAATTTCTCTCCCCAAAACAGAGAAACAATTAAAGGGCTTTCTTGGCATGACTGGCTTTTACCGAAAATTTGTACAAGATTATTCTCGAATAGCACACCCCATGATAAGATATTTGCAAAAAGGCGGAAAAATAAATCAGAATGATCCTCAATATATTAGTGCTTTTGAAAACTTAAAATTCCTAATTTCAACTCATCCAATTTTGAAATATCCAGAATTCGACAAACCTTTTGTACTGACTGCAGATGCTAGTGACTTTGCGATTGGCGCAGCAAGGTCAGCCAATTTGTTTTGTGTCAAGAACATTTAATAAACATGAGAGAAATTACAGTACAATAGATAAAGAATTCCTTTCAATAATACATGCTGTTAATTACTTTAGGCAATACCTTTGTGGAAACAAATTTGAAATAGTAACTGATCACGCCCCAATCAACTTAATCAACTTAAATTCAAAATTCAAGGGTAAGCAATTGGGAGCCAGGCATCAAAGGTGGCTGTTGCAACTTCAAGAGTTTGATTTCTATATTGCCTACATATATGCAAGGCAAAGAAAATAAAGTTGCAGATTTTTTAAGTAGACAGGAAAATGCACCATTGATTAACGGAAATAATAGAAGTGAATCGAATTTTGATATATCTGGAACCATACATTCAGCTGATGAAGAAGATGCTTTTCGCGTAGTTATAAAGGATGAAATATTTAACAAATATAGGACTCAAATTATTGTTACTTTCACAGTTGTAGATAATATTATCACAGCCTTCGGAAGAAAAATTATTGAAATAAATCCAGCAGACCCAGAAGATTTTATTCAACAAAAACTTAAAGAAAACGTTGAAAAAGGAAAGGTTGGTATTTTTTCGGAAGTACTAGAAAGGGATTATTATAAAGTGCAGTTAATAATAGCCTCAATCTTTTCACTTAAAAACAATACTAAGTTTGTGAAATGTACAATGAAAGCAGACGAAATATAGTCTGAAGCAGAGCTGCATAAACAAATTTGCTTGTATCATATTAACGAGTCACTGCATAGTGGAATGAACGAATGTTGCTATTCCCTTAATATCAAAATTTATTTTCCGAAATTAAGAAGTCACATTCAACTTATCGTTTCAAATTGTAAAAAGTGTCAAGTGTAAAATATGACAGAAAACCGATAAGACCCAAGTTTCTCCTCAAGAGAAAAATAATGTAATTCACTTTGATACATTTCATATAAAAAAGAGATCTTTTGATACAGTGATTGACAAATTAACAAAATTCGTTGTGGCCTACAATATAAATGATAGAAATTGGATAACCACAAAACAAATAATAACAAAACACATAGTTAAATTTGGGAAACCAAATAAAATAATAATTTACAATGAATTTAAGGCTGAACAAATTGTTTCATACCTAAATTCGGAAGGCATTGAAATACATTTCACTACTCCTAATTCAGATACAGGCAACGCCGATATGAAAGGCTCCATTCGACTTTAATAGAAATAGTGAATGGAATTGACGAAACTGATACAATAGAACTTAAGATTCAAAAAGCAAAAGGAATATATAATAAATGATTTCATTCGACCCTAAAATGTACACCAAGGTATGCAAAAAAGTTAGAGTCACCATCTGTACTCTATAGTAGATTAGAAAACATAAAAAGAAAAGTATTGCAAGACCGAAATAGAAATAGGGAAGATTATAACGAAAAAAGAGAGAAAGGACCTATTAAGAACTGCAAGAGAGTTAGGCACAAAGACGAACCATACTTAAGAATTACTGAACTAAGAAACGTACATCCTATTAATATTAAGAGACCAAAAATAAAAAAAGAGGAACGTTAAGAACAAATCGACAGCAAGAAACCTAATTTTCAATTAACTTTCAGACTGTGTGGAAAATACTAACAATCATGTTGATTATAATATGTAGCCAAAGTAAAGCTTTAAACGTCCAATCGATAACAGATGAAAATGGGTATATTGAGCTTAATACCGACAAGGAAATTATTGCAACAAAATCAGACCTAATAGTACATAAAATAAACCCTTTGGAAATATTGGGAATACTGAATTTGATGATGTCTAATTTAGACCCATTGCGGCACGACCATTAAGGAGCAAAATGAAAACTTTAGTATCAAAGCAGAAGAGAAGTAAGAGAGGCTTGATCAATATGGTTGGAAATGCATACAAGTTTCTTTTTGGCACCATGGATAACTCCTACAGAGAAGTATAGAATCGCATTTCAACACAGTAGACTCCAATGTTCATAATTCGATAACAGCCCTTAATCAACAAGTTAAGATAAATGATTATTTTAATAAGTCATTAGAAGATATCAAAAATACCATAAATCAAGACAGAAAAAATATGGTACAGTACTTAGACAAACTAGATATTACAATGAAAAATGTTATGTTACAAAACTTTTATTAAGCACAATACCTTATGCTTATCATATTAAGAAATAAAATAGAGTATATACAAGAAAGTATAAGTAGTGCACAATTTGGAATTACAAACCCAAATGTACTTATTAAAGATGAAACACCAAAACTTATATTAATGAAAATCTGCAGGCTACGACTAGGATTCTTTTCAAAGCTGCGCAGAAACTAAAAAGAGAAAAAAACTTAAAGTACGTTTGGGTTAAAAACGGCAGAGTTTTAATTAGAAAAAAGGAAGGTGACCACGCAATTATAGTAAACAATATGGAGGATCTTCAAAAAGTAAATTAACGTAGTTTTAAAATTGTATTTCTTGTATTAAAATGAACTTAAGTAATTTAGATCCTTCTGAAAGTTTATTTGATATTCCTTTTGAAAATTGTAAAAATGTAAATTTTCAAACTGTATCTTCTAACCTAAACTCAAATATTCTCTTTATAGTTGCACAAAACATCAGAAGCATGCGTAAAAACTTTGATTACTTTGTTTTACAACTAGATTCTTTTAGAAACAAGCCAGATTTCATCTTTCTGACGGAAACTTGGATTTATGATTATGAGCAATCCCTTTTTGCTATTCCCGGTTACAAATTTTACGCAAACTGTAATAACCAGTATGCTGCTGGTGGTGTTGCGGTCTTCATTTCAAATAATTTTGATTGTGAATTTTTAAGTTATAGCCTCAGGAGCTCTGACGTAATTAAGGTGAAGTGTTCAATAGGAGATCAAGTGTTTTGCTTCATATGCTTGTATAGATTTCATGACAGTTTGCAGGAAGTATTCCTTAATGATCTGCACGAATTGTTAAGTAATGAAAAATCGCTAAACTTAGTACTGCTAGGCGATATGAATTTAAATATTCTCAAGGACTGTGTATCTGTAGATAATTATTTACCTATGATTTCTTCTTTTGGGCTTGAGTCTTGCGTAAATATACCGACACGAATAACACCATTCTCAAAAACTTGTATAGATCACATATTTGTACGAATAGGAAAATCGAATCAAATTTCAGTCAATAGTTCGGTTTGTAATCTAAACTTGTCCGACCATTGCCTTACGAGTCTCCGTATCGATAATGTTGCAAAAAGTAAAGAACAAGCTTCTACTGGTCTGATGAAGCAAAGAACTAACTTCATTGAGCTTAATAATTATCTCTATCTCGAGTCTTGGAAAAATGTTTACGATGAGCCCAATGCTTCAATCGCATTTAAAAATTTTATTGACATATTGCTGTACTATGTAAAACTCTGTACAAAGAGTGTTAAATTAAGTAAGCCTGGTAAAAAAAGATTGAAACCTTGGATGACCGCAGAGCTGTTAAATAAGATCCATAAAAAAATAAGCTTTTCAAGAAATGCAGAAAAAATCCGAGTAATGCTAGCTTCAAAGCAAGATATAAAAAAATTTGTAAGGAAACATCTATTTTAACCACAACGTATAAGAACGATTTCTATACAAACGAATTTAACAAGATTAGAGGGGATGTTAAAAAAGAATGGAAGTTAGTAAATAATATATTAAATAAAAATAGTTACAAAGAGCAAGTACCTGAGCTAAAAGTGGATGATAAAATTGTTACATATCATACCGAAAAAGCAAATATATTCAATGATTATTTTGCAAGCATTGGAAATGATGTGATCTCAAAAAATTGTCTAAACTGTTCCTCGTGCAGTTGTAGAGATATTGAAAATTTCATTTCTTCCAGTTTTTATTTTGAGCCTACAACTTCTTATGAAATATATAAAATAATCATGACACTGAAAAATTCAGGTTCATGCACTGAAGATTCTTTACCCAGTGTATTTATAAAAAAAATTGTTTTCAATATAACGGATATTCTATGTCACATAATCAATAAAAGTATTGAGTCTGGTGTTTTTCCGGATGAGTTAAAAAAGGCGGAAGTAATTCCACTCTTTAAAAAAGGAAATAAGTCCAACATTAACAATTATAGGCCCATCTCGATACTTTCAACCTTTTCAAAAATTTTTGAAAAAGCCGTGAAGTCAAGGATGGTATGATTCTTAGATAAATATAAATTTTTCAGTGATTGCCAGTATGGTTTTCGATCTGGTTTATCAACGGAAGATGCATTGTTAAAATTTTGTAATAATATTCATGACAGCTTGAATAGTAAAAAAATTACTGCAGCCCTCTTTGTTGACATAACAAAGGCATTCGATACGGTTGACCACAGCATTCTTCTAAATAAGTTGTACAGGTGTGGCTTTAGAGGTACTATGCAAAACTGGTTTTATTCCTATCTTTCAAATAGATCTCAATGGGTAAAAAATGATCAAAACTTAAGCTCATTTAGAAATCTTAGTCTGGGTGTCCCTCAAGGTTCAGTCCTAGGACCAATTTTATTTTTAATCTACGTGAATTCGCTTTTTACTCAAAATTTTATTGGCAAAGCTATAGCTTTTGCAGACGACATGGCGTGCACATTTTCTTGTGCTTCTAGTGTTGAAGCAATGTTTGAAATTAACCATGATTTGGAAGTTTTAAGGCACTGGTTTAAAATCCATAAACTGGTATTAAGTGATAAGACTAGAATAATGTTTTTTAATTCGGCTGGAAAGGAAATTCCACTTGGTGATTTTACTTTTCATGGTGCTAGCTGCAAAAAATATTTCATTTGTAGAGATATTTGCAGTTCAAGTGACTTCTTGCAAACTTATTTTGAATCCAGTTCCTGTTCTGATAGCTGTTTTCCTATTAGTTGTGTAAAATCATTCAAGTATCTAGGCTTATTTATTGACTGGAAACTAAATTGGTCTGAACATTCAGCCGCAATGAAAAAGTATTTGATGGCAGCTGCAAGACAGTTGTATCATTTGAGCAACTTTTGCACAACTAAATTACTTACTTGCGTTTATTTTGGTACATTTCACTCAAAGCTAGAATATGGATTAGCATGTTGGGGAGCCACACACAAAAACAAAATTGATCCTCTATTAACTGTACAAAAATTAGTTGTTCGGTTAAGATGTAAAAAAAGTCGTTATGTGAGCAGTCTTCCATTGTTCATAAGGTTGAACATCTTACCTCTAAAGCACCTATACTGCTTCAAGGTTTTAAAATTATTTTTTTTAACATCTGGTTACTCAATCAGTACCAGATTCCATCCCAGCTATGGTTTGAGAGTTAACAATCTGAACTTAGCTTCGATCCCAACGCACAACCTGCAGCATTTCTTACGTTTTTACACGTCTACTGCCCCAAGGTTATTTAATAATCTTCCATTTCATGTAAGATGAATTCGGAATAAACACATTTTTCTGAAGCAAGTGAAATTCTGGCTGTTTAGTTTTTCTTACGATAGTTTAAATACGCTTACTGATGTATTGTATTGAATTACAACATTACTTTCCTTCAATATATTTTTTTCTTTTTTTAGCATATAGCATTCATTGCTTTTTAGTTTACTACTTTTCAGTTCAAAATTGAATTCCATTTTTCTTAGTCTGGAATGAATTAAATCAGATCTATTATTTTTTATCATAATAATGTGCGACCCCACGCACTTCTGTGCTCTTAATGTGAATTTTATATACATATCTATATTCCGTCTCTAGTTCTTTGATCTACAGGAAGTAGATAGGTCATTTTTATTATTACCAATAGGCAATAAGAAATTTTGTATAATTTAAGTTGAAAAAATTTTATTGGAAATGTTAATAATATTAATGAATTAATTAAAAATAATAAAAAAATTATGATCACGTCATAGATTTAAATAAATTAAAATACATTAGAACATGTTTAATAGAATATAAATTACAAGAATTATTGTTTGTAATAAAAATACCAAAAGAATATACAACAGATAACAGATAACAGTATAACAGATAAATTAAAAGTAATAATTCCTGTAACAAATTCAAAGTTCCAAGAAATTGATTTTGATATGGAAACCCAATTCGAATATAATAATCAAACCTATAAATTCGAAGATAGACATATACTTAATGAATGTAAAGTTTCAAAGCATTGTTATACAAGAAAAAATTGTAAACTTGTAATAAACAAAGCAATTGAAATTATTGAATTAGATAAAGAAACAATAATATTGAAAAATGCAAAGAATATTGAAATTAACAGTACATGCCAATATAAAAACATAGTTTTTTTTTAAATAATAATAATAATAATAATAATAATAATAATAATAATAATAATAATAATAATAATAATAATAATAATAATAATAATAGAGTTTAGCTACTACAGCTATTATAGCCTTCTTAGCTATTTAGCATTGAAGCTTTATACCAAGTAAAAAGCTTATTCAATAAAAAATGGAATAGAAAAAATTATCATGCACATTAATTTGTTATTTATTTTATAATTTTTTCTTAGCTTTATCGCACTTTCTCAACATACCCACTCACTTCATGTAAAAATAGACATATATATGTAGAGATTAATAAAAAAACGTTGTTTCCTCTTTAAGAACTTATTCTTTACTGACTTTATTAAACTCAAATTATTTTCGTCACTACTTCATTGACCTTGAAATTATCTTAGCTTAGCCACAAAAATACAAATTACTCTCTGCTTTAAATAGAGAAAAGAATGAAAACTTAAATTACATGTTATAACTGTGATTTCTCTCTGCAATTGTCTACTGTAGTGCACTTACAGTAGAACCTCTGCTGATGGAGTTCTCCACAGTACTCCCCTCCTAGAATTCCGCCAGGGGTGCTATGAAAGCCGGTTTTAGTCGGTCAATCGGAACCTTAACTTCCTTGTCTTTGTTGATTAAGACGAAGTATTTTGGCGAACGTCTCGCAACCTTGTAAGGTCCTTTATAGGGAGCAGAAAGCGATGGTCGCACCGAGTCGTCACGAATGAAAACATGCTCACAAGATTTTAGCTCAGAATGGATGAAAGCTTTGGTTGGAGTATGCCAAGCG
The DNA here is from genome assembly GCA_949775025.1 of Tricholauxania praeusta. NCBI lineage: Eukaryota > Metazoa > Arthropoda > Insecta > Diptera > Lauxaniidae > Tricholauxania > Tricholauxania praeusta. Next base: position 93,707,736 of record OX459029.1, on the reverse strand, counting down.
GCATCAACCGGGCGTAAGTCACGCATTTTTAATCGAAGTTGACGCACAGTTTCTACTTCATCTGCTGTACAAGTACTATCAATAAAAAACTCTGATGGCAATCGAAGGTTAGTGTTATAAACTAATTCAGCAGGTGTTGCTCCTAAGTCCTCTTTATATGCGGATCGAAGGCCCAACAAGATTATCGGAAGATACGAAGTCCAATTATCGACGTTGTGAGAAAGAATGGCTGACTTTAGGGTGCGATGCCACCTTTCTACCATACCATTCGTTTGAGGGTGGTACGGCGTTGTACGCAGGTGCGTTATACCAAGGCATCGCAGCATCTGATTAAAAATAGCGCTTTCAAATTGACGCCCTAGATCTGAAGTAATGTCAACCGGTATGCCAAATCGAGCAATCCAGCCTTCTAATAAAGCTTGAGTGACGTTCGTAGCAGTCATATCAGAGATTGGAATCGCATCAGGCCACCGTGTAAAGCGATCTATTATTGTAAGGCAGTAGCGCTTACCCTCGGACAATGGAAAAGGCCCAACTATGTCAATGTGGATACTTGAAAATCGTTGACTTGATAGTTCGCGGCGTTGCAGTAGCGAACTATTATGCCGTACAATTTTGTTGCGTTGACATTGGATACAGTTACGGGTGAATAATTTACTGTCACGTTGTATGCCTGGCCAAACAAATCGCTCACACATTAGACGCGTCGTTGCTTTTACACCTGGATGAGACAAGTCGTGCGTTGCATGAAAAGCAGCTGGTCGAAATTTTTTTGTGATAAAAGGCCGTATACGATTAGTTGTCGAATCGCAGTATACTGTTTTTGAACTGAAAGGATAAGAAAATTCTGTTAACTTAAGTGAATTCTTAATTTTACCAGTAAGACAGGCATGAAGTTCTTCATTTTCAGCTTGGTCGTCTGCAATATCTTCATAGTTTACAGATGTGATGTTAATTGTTTCGATCCTTGATAACAAATCTGCTACGACATTGCTTTCGCCGTGAACATGACGTATGTCTGTAGTGATTTGCGCAATAAAATCTAGCTGTCGTGCTTGTCGATCTGAGGCTTTATCAAGACGTTGACAAAAAGCATAAATTAAGGGTTTATGGTCAGTGTACACGTGACATTTTCTACCCTCCATCAAGTACCTGAAATGTCGCATGGCAAGATAAAGAGCTGTTAACTCTCTGTCATAAGTACTATAACGAGTTTCAGCGTTATTGAATTTTCGCGAAAAAAATCCCAAAGGTTGTAGACTTCCTTCAACGACTTGATTTAAGACGGCGCCGGCCGCAAAATTAGATGCATCTACCCATAACGAAAGCTCCGCATTAGGAAGGGGATGAGCTAGCATGGCACAATCTGCCAGTTGCTGTTTGCAAGCCTCAAATTTAGATATTGTGTCATCGTTCCACACCAGTAATGTATTGTCGTTTCGCTGATTCCCAGGAATCATGTTGAAAAGTGGTAATTGCAGGTTCATTGCGTTGCGAAGAAAACGCCGGTATAAATTGAGCACGGCTAAGAATCGCTTTAATTCCTTTGCAACTTTCGGACGATTGAAATCGCATAATGTCTGTACACGAGACGGAAGTGGCCGAATGCCCTTCGAATTTATAGCATGGCCTAAGAACTGCAGTTCTGCTACACCAAATTCAGATTTTGTGACATTTATTGTAAGACCATGATCTTTTAGACGGATAAAAACTTGTCGAAGATGTTTCTCGTGGTCTTCAATCGACCGTGACGCGATACAAACGTCATCAAGATATGTAAAAATCGAAATCTAAACCTCGAAAAACTTCGTTAATAAGTCTCTGAAACGTTTGCGCTGCGTTTCGCAGCCCGAACGTCATGTGAGTAAACTCATATAGCCCAAAAGGCGTTGTGATGGCCATTTTGCAAATATCATCGGGGTGAATTGGCACTTGATGAAATGCCTTTTGCAAATCTATCTTTGAAAATATGGTTTTTCCAGCCATTATATTAGAAAAGTCTTGCAAAAACGGGAGTGGGTAACGATCGGGTATGGTCAACGCGTTTAAACCACGATAATCGTCACATGGCCTCCAAGAACCGTCCGGTTTACAAACCATGTGAAGTGGACTAGCCCAATTACTAGTGGACGGACGACAAATGCCTAATTTGAGCAAAGATTCAAACTCTAAACGCGCGTCAGCTAATTTTTCCGGCGACAGTCGTCTTGGACGTGCAAACACGGGCTGACCATCGGTAATAATACGATGAACGAGAGTTGATTTTGTACGAACACCTAATAGCGATGGACGAGTTATTTCGGAAAACTCTTTAAGAATTTCGGAATATCTTGAATTTGAATCAAAAGTTCTAATAAAAGATTTTTTCGACCTTTCAATTTCACAAATGGATTTTAATTGCGTTGTACCATCGCGAAGACACTTTTGATTTAAGTCTATAAGTAAATTATAGTGTGAAATGAAATCGGCACCTATTATAGGCTGAGAAACGTCTGAAATTAAAAATTTCCACAAAAACTCACGGCGCAAATTTAAATCTAATTTTAAAATAATTTCACCGTAAACTGATATCGAAGTATTATTGGCGGCAAACAATTTTATTTCGTTAGGTTTTGCTCGAACTGATTTTATACACTTTGGAATAACTGACACTTCAGCTCCCGTATCTATTAAAAAGTTCAAATTTGTTGTTGTGTCAAAAATACGTAAGCGAAATGTTTTTGCAATTTCAAAGTGTTTGCCGAACTCTGAAATGATATCAGCCGAGCAAGCCTATTGTTCGTTAATCTTGTTTTGCGAAAATGTACAGGGTGCGTCACATTTCGTTGCTTTTTCAGCAAATTTCAAATGGTACCAGCAGAGTTTACCGTTTGCGGAATATTTGTTTTTGTTTGAACGAGATCGTGAACGCGTGCGATCGGTGCCCTTCAAAAGTCTTTGAACACTTCGAGAAAGTTCCGCTATCTCCGATTTTAGATTTTCAACCATGTTATACGGTGAGATTTCATTTACCGAACCGTTATTTAAACCAATGGATTCACTTATAGAGTCTGCGATTTTAAGTTTTTGATCGGTCTCCATGTTTGTTGCTATTATGGCAGCTTGAAGATATGGTGGTAACCTGCTTACCCACATATCATGTAAAATACTATCACTCAGCGTGTTGCCCGCAGCTCTTTTCATCTCATTGTATAGGTCACTAGGACGACGATCTCCTAATGACATATCTTGAAGCACCCGTTGTAGGCGGCGTTGTTGGCTTTCAGTAAAATTGTCGATTAACTTTGTTTTAATGTGCACATACTTGCCAGTTAGTGGTGTAGCTTCAATTATCGGTCGCAGCTCCAAAAGTTTTTTCGGCGGCACGCTGGCGAGAACAATGTTAAATTTTTCAACATCGTTTGTTACTGCTGATGCAGCAAACCAAAAATCCAATGCGTAGAAATATACCTCAATATTCTCCTCTGACATCGTAGGCAGTGGAATACGTAATGGTAAACTTTCCGACTGAGCGGAAAAATTCAGACCTGCGTTGTTGCCTTGTCCTGTCCCTTCGCTTACCATCATGCTAGAATGTAATGGTAACTGGCGTAGAAAACGTGGTGGGGCATTTTCGGAGTTAGTAGGAACATTTGGATTTGCACTGCTGCCTTCTGTAGCTCCTCCGCTTACCATCATGCTGCTACTTCCCGCGCCGTCGATTTCTATTAGGCTGTCATCAAATTGCATCGTCGGTGGTCACCAATGTAGAGATTAATAAAAAAACGTTGTTTCTTCTTTAAGAACTTATTCTCTACTGACTTTATTAAACTCAAATTATTTTCGTCACTACTTCATTGACCTTGAAATTATCTTAGCTTAGCCACAAAAATACAAATTACTCTCTGCTTTAAATAGAGAAAAGAATGAAAACTTAAATTACATGTTATAACTGTGATTTCTCTCTGCAATTGTCTACTGTAGTGCACTTACAGTAGAACCTCTGCTGATGGAGTTCTCCACATATATATTAAAATAATTATATGTATAAATTTACGTGGTCCAAGGCATAAATGTTAGAAAAAATTTACCCAGCTTGCTGTGGGGCTCGGACAACACAAACAAAAAAATTCACACCACCATTAAGCTACAAATTTAGCTACAGTTAGTTTTCAGTCTAAGCTTGAGTTGACCTTTTGACAAGCTACTGTTATAAACTTCGCAATTATTAATAAGAGCTGTAGCCATATAATTAGTTCTACTAACCGGTTGGTAAAATAACTGATGAGAGTTACGAGTACTCCTCCGCTTACTATTAAAATGTATATAGTAAGAAGCTCTGGTGCAGCAAGAGACCCAGTTACAAGTTGATGCAGATAAAGTATATCCGCAATATTTCTACGCGAGCTCAAAGACTGCATATGTAATAACTTTAAGCGATCCTCATAAGGAGGAAGGTTTAAAGGGTCAATCCAATTTAAGCCATTGAGACCAAAACGAATAAAATTTTTTTGAATTCTTTCAATTCTATTTATATGAATATTATAAAATGGTGACCATACTTGGCTGGCGTACTCTAAGTGAGGGCGCACTACTGTATTATATAAAGTCACCGTTACTAAAGGGCTATTAAATTCTTTTGCCCACCTCTTAATAAAGCCAAGCAGAGATGAGGATTTTTTACAAATTTGATTAATGTGCTCATTGAAAGTCAACTTAGTATCAAAATGTATACCTAGGTCTTTGACTACATCGACACGACAAATACTTTTATCTTTTAATTTATAATCAAATTCCACAATAGTTTTCTTCCTGGTAAAAATCATAGCTTGGCATTTATCAGGATTAAGATGTAAGTTATTCTTGGAACACCAAACTTCAAAGGATTTCAAGTCAGACTGAAGTGGAATAGTGTCACCAACCCCCTTTACGTTCCTGTAAATTTTTATGTCATCTGCATATACTAACAGATGGGAGTTTTTAATAACATGTGTAACGTCATTAATTGCTAAAATGAACAGGAGCGGCCCCAGGTGGCTTCCTTGGGGAACACCTGATGTTGCGCTAAATGGGGAGGAAAACAATCTCCTAAATTTTATTTGATACGTGCGATCAGATAAATAAGATTCAATCCAGCTGACAAAACTTAAGGGAAATCCAAGTTTCTTTAACTTAAACAAAATCAAATTATGTGGTAATTTGTCAAATGCTTTACTGAAGTCAGTGTAGATGCAGTCAACTTGCCCACCAGAGTCTAAAGAGCTTAATGCAAAAGAAGTGAAATCAAGGAAGTTAGAAACTGTAGATCTGCCATTAACAAAACCATGCTGACGAAACAGGTTATTACTTAATTCAATTTAAAAAAATTTAACAGGTTATTACTTAATTCAATTTAAAAATTGTTCAATTAGAATACTGGATAATTTTTTCCAAAATACGAAAAAAGTATATAAAGAAAGTTTTATATATCCAAAATAAAAACTAGAGAATAGTTTCACAGAAAAAATTACATTTGAAGAAATAAAACTTGTTAATGAAAAGAATTTTGAAGAAATAAAAGAGCTGAAACTCATCAAAAATATGTCATCAGGTATAAGTGTTACCCTTATTATAATTGTTATTATAATTATAATATATATAATTTGCCAACAGAAAAATAACAATGTAAAATTTAATATTTAGCAAAAAAGAATTCCGGAGAATTCAAAAACTAGCGGTGGAGGAGCTATATTTACATCTCAAGCCACTGCTACAGCAAACGCTGCCTATTCTCATGGACTTAAAAGTAATTTATTGTAAAGCCACTGCTACAGCAAACGCTGCATATTCTCATGGCCTTAAATGCAATCTAATGTAATAAGATATAGCCATATACAGTCATGTGAAAAATAATAGGGACACTTACATTGAAATAGTTCAAACACACCTCTGGTTCTGTTTGAATAAATTGAGATAAAATTTTACATTACATTACTTGCTGGGATATCAATGCAGTAAAGAACCGTTATCAGAGTAAAAATATTTTTCGTCGTTTCGAAGTTGTTTAATGTAATGTGAAGTGGGCCCAATTCAGACTGTGCGAAATAATAGTGACACGAATATAAAGTAAGGACTGTCCCAGAAAAAACTTGCACTTTGTTTTTTAGTTATAAAAAAATACCCAGCAATTAAGTTAAATTTTTGGAGCCAAATCACCTAGGTTTTGGTCTGACCCTCTTCGATTTCGCTAATTTTTTGATAAGTTTTAGTGCGTATTAAAAGAAACAAGCACACCAATATCCAGTCTTGTATTTGAAACCGTTATTGAGTAATCGGCTTTTTAAATTTTAAGGCAAACAATTTTCAATTAACGATAGACTAGTAAAAATATTGATATCAATTAAAAGTAGAGTACCATTTTTTTTTGTATTTGAATGTAGTTTCTGAAAAAAAAAATTATTCGAAGTAATAATCAGTTAGCTATTAACGTTTAAAGATTAAAATCGACATTTTTGAAAAGTGCGACACCTTTGATTTTTCTTAAAAATGTTCTCAAAACTCTACTCTGTATTACGCAAATTTCAAGCTGTAGTACAAGATGTGCTGACAATTTTTTTCATTTTTTTTTCGAATTTTGAAAATTTTATATTTTTTTTTCATGATTGAATTATTTATATCACTAGTTTAAACAAAAAAATATCTTGTCTCTCACATACTTTTTTATGTATTTTGAGTCGTAAGTTCCAATAATGCCAACCATTTTTTTCTCTTAAGGGAACATGACACCTTCAAAAAATTTTGTCTCATGTGTTTTAAAATGCGTATAACTTTTATAAAAAACAAGATATCATTTTCAAACTTTGAACAATAATTTTGGTCCAAAAATAACAAAATGGCGTTGTTTTTTCGAAAATTTTAAATTTTTCGGGTCAAAATCAAGCCAGAAATCAAAAACTACAATGCCAATCTTTCTGTCCGTAGTTCATTCTTTCCATTAATATGTGCACAGCAACATATTAAAATTTCAGAAAGATCGGTCAAGTAGTTTTTTTGTTATCATGCCCGCCAACTCGAAAAACGTGATTTCGAGAAAAACGCGTTTAAAGTTTTTTAACTATAGCTTTTCCAGTACTATAACTTTAACACGATGTTACTAAAATGCTCGCTATATACTATTTTATAAGCCGAGTTTGAGGTTTATTTTATTAAAAACGTATTTTTCAATATTTTTTAAACAAGACGCAGTCAAAAAAAAAATTTTTTGATTTCGTGAAAATTTGAAGGTCATATCCCCTTAAGAATCGTTTTCGAGTTATTCCCCAAAAACCGTTTTTTTGCACTTTTTTCATATATTTGGCCATAGTTATTTCCCTCAATTTTTTTTCGAACTAAATCAGTTGCACACCATTCAAAAGGTATTATTTTTTCTTGCTAACAGTTTGAAGGTAATGAGAATCGAATAAGATTTAATGGAGTTACAAGTGATCAAAGTCCGAAAAAATTGATTTTTCTGCTCATTTTTAAAAGTCGCTAAGTTTCAATTGCTCCGTTTAAGTCCAAAAACATTTTTTTTCATATTTTTATGACATAGAACGGAAGCCCATTTTTTAACAAATGTTCATAATATCTATCTTCTCAAATCGAACAAAAAATGTCAAAGTTATTTAAATTAAATGAAGAATGGCAATTTCTATATTTTCATGTATTGCTGATATACTCTTACAATATTCGTGTGCTGTGGTTCTAACAATTTTTGAATAACTTTTAAGCCTTTTGTCTGACTTAAGCAAATTAATACTTTAAATATTTGCAAAAAAATGGACTTTCATTCTAAATCTTAAAAATATGAAAGAAAGATTTTCGGACTTTAAATAGCAATTGAAATTTAGTGACTTTTAAAAATAAGCAAAAACATCAATTTTTTCGGACTTTGATCACTTGAAACTCCATCAAATCTTATTCGATTCTCATTATCTCCAAACCGTTAGTAAGAAAATATAATACCTTTTGAATCGTGTTCGAAAAAAAAATTGATGGAAATATGGCCAAATAAATTAAAAATGTGCACAAAACGGGTTTTTTGGAGAATTACTTGAAAACGATTCTTAAGAAAGAACAATGGTAGGCATTTTTGGAATTTGCGACTCAAAATACATAAAAAAAGTATGTGAGAGACCAGATCTTTTTTGTTTAAACTAGTGATATAGATAATTCAATCAGAAAAAAACGTAAATAAAATTTTCAAAATTCGAAAAAAAATGGAAAAAATTGTCAGGACATCTGGACCTACAGCTTGAAAGTTGCGTAATATAGAGTAGAATTTTGAATAAATTTTTAAAAAAAATCAAAGGTGTCGCACTTTTCGAAAATGTCGATTTCAATCTTTAAACGTTAATAACTAACTGATTATTGCTTCGAATAATTTTCTTTTATTTTTTTCAGAAACTACATTCAAATTTAAAAAAAATGATTCCCTACTTTTAATTGATATCAATATTTATTACAAGTCTATCGTTAATTGAAAATGTTTTGCCTTAAAATTTAAAAAACTGATTACTCAATAACGGTTTCGAATACAAGACTGGAAATTGGTGTACTTGTTTCTTTTAATACGCACTAAAACATATCTAAAAATTAGTTAAATCGAAAAGGGTCAGGCCAAAACCTCGGTGATTTGGCATGGAATGCCCCATATACTTCAAAAAAAAAAAAACAAAATAAGAGTCTACGAGACATACAAGCTCATCAGGCATTTCGTCGTCAAAATTGAACATATCTTCCTTGCTACACGGTTCGTTTCAAGCAAGATCAAGATAGATTAAATTATCAACCGAATCTGACAATGCACAATTATTATATAGTGTCCGGAGATTCCAAATACATAATCTGCAAAATCGGAGCTGCTCATTTACTCGTTTTATGGCCATTTTAAGCTTAGCACTTTGGCTGACGCAATTCGTTTCAAGAAAGATCAAGATCGGTAAAAATTTCAATCAAATCTGACAATGCACAATTATAATTTAAAGTTCGGAAATTCCAAAAATATGATAATTGTTTTTTACATACTACCTTGATCAAAAAGTTTTAGGACTTTATTTTTAAAATGAAAAATACAAGTTTATTCATCAAAATCGATATTGTCTCCTTCAAAGTACTCCCCATCGACTGCAATGCACTTATTCCAACGCTTGACCCAGTCCTCAAAAGCCTTTTTATACTCGACCGTCGGTATGGCCATCAGGGCCATCTTCGATTTTTCGATGACCTCTTCTCGGCTGCTGTAACGCGATCCGCGGAGCGGTTTCTTCAGGTGGCCGAACAGGAAAAAGTCGCAGGGAGCCAAATCAGGCGAATTCGGTGGATGTTGGACGGTATTCATGGAGTTTTTGGCCAAAAACTCACGAATAATGATCGCATTGTGCGACGGCGCGTTGTCGTGATGCAAAATCCACGAGTTGTTTGCCCACAAATCCGGTCTTTTTTGGCGAACTGCTTCACGCAAACGTCTCAAAACGCCCAAATAATATTCTTTGTTGACGGTCTGACCTTCTGGGAGGAATTCATGAGTCGCTGAATACGATGAAGTCACTAATTTTTGCAAATATGCAAAAGTTTTTGTGATATTCACCATTTTTCATGGAAAAAAGTCGATGCAAAACAAAAATTTTTTTTGTCGGTCGAAAAACAATAAAAAAAAAGAATTTTTTTAGTATATTTTGTAGGCTTTAAAAGTACTTTCGACTACAAGGCCTACAAAGAAAAAAAAAAAGAAAAATATGTTCATATGTTATGTTATTCATCATTTTCTACCGGTGAAAAATAATTTACATAAAGTATAATTTTGTTTTATGGACTTTTGAGGTATTTTTGACTAGAACTTACTTACTTGGGTGGCCATAACAACCCGTTACCGGGTTACGGCCGACCTCAAATGCTCTCTCCAGGCGCCTCTGCTTCGCACGCTCCTTCTCCAATCAGTCACACCAAGCGTGGATAGGGTTTCCTCGGCTTGGTCTTTCCATCGGAGGCATGGTCTTCCTCTTCATCGTCGCCCAGCGGCTGCCGCATCAAACACCTTTTTCGCCGGAGCTTCTTCGTCCATACACACAACATGTCCCAGCCAGCGCAGACGTTGGATAGTGATGCGCTTGACTATGTCAATGTCAGCGTAGAGTTCGAACTGTAGTTCATTCGAATCCGGTAGTCGTTGCCGACTTGAACAGGACCGAAGATTTTGCGAAGAATTTTTCTCTCAAACACCCCAAGCGTGGCTGCATCAGTCTGCGACACAACCCATGCTTCTGCGTCTTAAGGTAGCACGGGCAAGATGAGCTCTTGTAGAGTGTCAGTTTTGTCGGGCGAGAGAGGTCTCTACTACTCAATTGCTTACTGAGACCATAGTAACACCTATTAGCAAGAGTTAGTCTCGCTTTATCTCCAGGCTGACATCGTTTTGAGTGTTCACGGCGGTGCCAAAATAGGTGAATTCCTTGACAACTTCGAAAGTATAGTTGTTCGCAGTAACATAGGATCCAATACGCCGCGTCTCCCTGTTTGTGGACAGCATATACTTTGTTTTGCTCCCGTTCACCGTCAAACCCACCTTCGCTGACTCTTTTTTGATAGCAGAGAACGCAGCAGTAACATCTCGTTTACAACGTCCAATGACATCAATATCATCGGCATATGCAAGGAGCTGGACACTTTTGTAGAAAATAGTGTCATTACGATGTACACTGGCTCTACGCAACATCCCTTATATCACAAAGTTGAAGATGCTGCAGGATAGTGGATCGCCCTGTCTGAAACCTCTTTCAGTATCAAATGGTTCGGGGAGGTCCCTTCCTACTTTGACGGAGCTGGCTGTGTTGCTCAACGTCATTCTGCAAAGCCGCACCAGCTTCGCAGGTATACCGAACTCAGACATGGTGGCATACAGGCAATCCCGTATCGGGCTATCGAAAGCAGCTTTAAAATCGATAAAGAGATGATGGGTATCGATCTGTTTTTCGTGGGATTTTTCCAGGATTTGGCGTAGTGTGAAGATCTGGTCTATGGTGGACTTACCAGGTCTAAAACCGCACTGATAAGGCCCAATCAGTGTGTTGGCAAACGGTTTAAGTCTTTCACACAGTACAGTCGACAGGACCTTGTAAGAGAAGGCAAGATGGCTGATTCCCCGGTAGTTAGCGCAGATTGTCGGGTCACATTTATTCAGTACAGGACAAAGGACACTGAGATTCCAATCGTCGGGCATGCTTTCAACTAGCCATATTTTGCAGATGAGTTGATGCATACACCCTATCAGCTCATCGCCACCGGTCTTGAACAATTCAGGCAGGCCATCGGCACCAGCCACTTTGTTGCTCTTAAGTCGTTGGATCACAACTCGTACCGCGTCATGGCTAGGTCATCGTCATCATCGTCGTTGATTGGTGGCATCGGGCTAATTTCTCCAATGTCGGGATTGGTGGAGTCATCTTGGAAAAGTGTTCCCTCCATAATCTCAGTGTACCCTGCGTATCTGTAACCAGATTTCCATGTTCATCTTTACAGGTAGATGCTCCGGGCTTGAAACCTTGGGTCAGACGCTTGACTTTTTGGTAAAATTTTCAAACATCATTCCTTTCCCGTAACATTTCGAGTTTCTCACGCTCGTATCTTTCCTGCTCTCGTTTCTTGCGTCTGAAAAGGCGCCTTTCTTCCTTTCTCTTTTCCCGGTAGTTTTCGTGCACGGCTCGCGTTGCAGCTGACTGCAGGGTTGTTTTATAGGCGGCGTTTTTCACTGCAGTAGTTTCGCGACACTCCTGGTCATACCATTGATATCGCGTAAGTGGGAGTCGGAAACCAATGACTTCCAGAGCGTACATCCTTTGCATTGCACAGCCGCGTGTGTATCTTGGCTGCAACAAGATAATGATCGGAGTCAATATTGACTCCCCGGAACGTACAAACATCTAGCACGCTGGAAGCATGACTTCCGTCGATCACAACCAGTGTTGCCACCGTGGCATAATTGATGTCACTTGTGACATAAATTTCTTTGTGGTGACATAGTTTATGAAAGAATTATGCTGACATAAATGGTGACATAATTTAACATGGCCAATGAAATATTTGAAATAATTTTAGTTCAAATATTTTGGTTATAGGTATTATAATTACTCTAAAATTTTCGGCATTGTTCCAATTTCATAAAGTTATGAAAGAAGGCAAATTGTGCAATGTTAATCAGATGCGTTATTTTGCGATGTAATTGTTGTTCCCGTGTGTCTAAGCTGTTCAGCCTTTTTACTTGCTTTTTTAAAAGGTTGAATTTTAAAAAAAATACATTGAAACTGTTGGATACCTTTGCAATTTTTTTGTCGATATGGAAGACTTGTAGGCAGCAAGGATTATCAAAAGAAGAGTGAAAAATTTTATGAAACTTGCTTAGCTTTTAATGAAGTTTTAGAATTACTAAATGTGGTTTTTAAGCAAGTGTCTAGATGATGGGACCGTCGGTCGGAGGTAGTGAAGGGGTTGAGGTAGCTTCAATGACTCCATTCTGATACCTAAGCAGTGGGGGCGCGGACGTGGCGACGCAGGGGATGGGTGTGAAAATTTAAAAACTTATAAATTTTATTGTTGTGGCGTACATCGGAAGTCACTGCTGATATCCTTCGAAGTATTTTATATTTTATTTCGTATAAAATTTATTTTTCATTCAAATTTTTAATTGGAGAAATATTCGATTTTTCACTTTCACCCCGCGCCTCCTCATGTCCACCTCCACCTCCAAACACTTATAGTATTGTCCAATATCATCAACACTCCCTCCTCCTTCTTCTAGGCACCTTATATTTACATATGTTTCTGATATGTTTAAATAGATAAATTTTATTATGTTATGATTTTAAAGGATTCAGTTTATTTTTTTATTTCTAAAATTATTGGATACAGAAAAATAAGGAGTTTTCGTTAATTTTTTTTATTTTTTAATTCTCGATGGAGAATTATGTCACTGACATAATTTTTGAGTCATCATGACATAATATTTTTCGGGTTAATGGCAACGCTGATCACAACATGATCACTTTGGTTGCATGTTTTCTGATCAGGGGACAGCTAGGTGGCCTTGTGGATATCGAGGTGTTGAAATCTGGTGATACTTACTACCATGTTTCGCGCCGCGGCGAAGTCGATCAGCCGTAGACCGTTGTTTGCGGTGGTCTTGTGAAGGCTGAACTGACCGACAGTGGGGCCAAATATACCTTCTCTTCCGACCTTTCCGTTGAAATCCCCGAGTACAATTTTAACGTCCTGGGCCGGACAGCGGTCGTATACTTCCTCGAGTCTCGCATAGAAGGCATCTTTAACAGCATCGTCCTTTCCCTCCGTCGGCGCGTGCGCGCAAATCAAGATGATGTTAAAAAATCGAGCCTTGACGCGGATCGTAGCCAACCTGTGTGAACCTGGAGATATGGTGGCAAAGTCTCTTGCTTACTACGAATCCGCATCCCAATTCGCGCCTCTCCTCATGGCAGCTGTAGTAGATATTGCAACTTGCTTGGTTAGAGCAACCTTGTCATATCCATCGTATTTCGATAGAGAAACCTTCCCTATTGAGGGTGCGGATATTCCAGGTGCATATCCTTAAATCATAGTCATTTTTTCGTTTGCAGTGGTCATCAACGTTGAGGGGTTCTGTATACGAGGCTTTTTTAGTCTTCATTGGAATGTTTTTTTTACGTGATGGATACCAAACCATGCGAACAACCCAGTTTACTTCCAGGGGGGACACGCTGAACACATTCGCTCACTATCTCAGCGGATGCGGAGATAGCTACCCAGATGGAGCCGCTGAGAGGCTGTGTGTCAATTTGCTAATGGTTGGCTCAGAGAACGCTCTGGCAATCTCCAGCTGGAAAGCAGTCAGACACTTTACTCTGATCAACCAAAAGCCAATCCATCCAAAATTTTTGACTAGAAAGCTCACAAAAAACATTATCAAAAAGGTTTTATATTTGTTGCGTTATTCATAATTTTTCAGGAAGAAAAAAAAATGAACAAAATAATTAAAAAATTCTTTTGGGCCTAAAAAATTCCTGCTGAAAAATAATTTTTACTTATTTTTATTTTATGGGCTTAAAAAGTGTTTTTAATTACAAAGCCCACAAAATAAAAAAGGTGAAATTTTCACCAGTTTTCAGGCCTAAAAGAATTTTTTTTTTTAATAATTTTAATTCTTTTCCATGGAAAATGATGAATAACATAACGAACATTTTTTTTCTTTGTAGGGCCTACAAAATTTACAAAAAAAATTCTTATTTTCAATTGACAAAAAAAAAAAAACTTTTGTTTTGTATCGACTTTTTTCCATGAAAAATGGTGAATAACACAAAAACTTTTGCATATTTGCAAAAATTAGTGACTTCATCGTGTTCAGCGACTCAAAATATGCAAAAAATAACTATCATAGCATATTTTAAAATTTCAATTAATCTTAAATGCTTCAAAAACTTTACATGGTTCGCTTCATAATTTCATTAAAATTATCAGTAAAAGCATTTATCTTAAAATGACATAAAACGAATAAATGACTAGGTACGATTATACGGATCTTGTTTTTGGAATATCCGAACACTAAATAAAAATTGTGCACTGTCAGATTTTGTTGAAAATTTATATCGATCTTGATCTTTCTTGAATCGAACCGTATCGGCCAAAGTGCTACCCTTAAAATGGCCATAAAACGAGTAAATGAGCAGCTCCGATTTTGCGGAAAATGTATTTGAAATCTCCGGACACACTATAATAATTGTTCATTGTCAGATTTGGTTGACAATTTAATCGATCTTGATCTTGCTTGAAGCGAACCGTGGCTATAAAATTGTAATTGGTCAAATTTTTTTACGTGCACGTACGTCATTGCGTTATGACACTTCCTATTTTCTAATTTGATAGCAATGAGTTTTTCAGTTAATTTGGTTAATGTTTTTTTTTTTTGTTTTCTTTCATTTCGTCCATCAGTCCCTTGACTTCAGTTCTTAAGGCTTTTATTTCATTCATATTCTCGGTGGAGTTTAGCTTGAGGAGCGTAAACATTTTGCACTTAAAGTATACACATTATTTATTTATAATGGAGAGAAATGTATTTTCTTTTATACTGACATGTACTCAAACTACACTCTAAAAAATGAAAAATGTGATGTGTGAATTTACTATATTAAGCATAGTGAATTTTCTAGTATTATTGTTGTAAAAAATACAAAAAATGTGTAAAAATTTACAAGAGATGTGTATTTTTTAAAATTCTAGGATACGCACACTGAATATGTAAAATTGCAGAAAAAAATGTGTATTCTACTACCTTCTACTAATAAAAATATGTTTTCTACTGTCTATTTCTGAAACAAATTGTATTCTGCTTTTATTACAAAAAATAAAGTGTAAGTATTGAGGCACCAGAACAGGACCAGTCGCGAAATGGTGTCACCGGAGAGAAAATGGAAATTGGCAAATAGTTTTGTAGTCAATTTTACTTTTGTTATTCTTATATTTTTTCACTTAGTATTTACTTTTATGTTTGTTTTATGTTTGTTGTATCATCAAACCTTTAAGAAATATTTTCTTGTCTAAAACTACTGCGTAGCTCTTTTATTTGTACTGACTTTTTCATAATAAGACTGTGGTCTTAATATTCTAGAAAGTAACACTCTACAAATAATCCAAAAACATTGTAAAGTAAACTCTTATTTATGTTAATATTACAGCAAAATGAATTTGTACTTTTTATTTATTGTCATCTCATAATTTTATAAAAAAAATTTAACAAATAAAATTATTATATGTTTGCGCCATTAAAAATCTTGCATTTTTACACATTCATCGTATTAAATTTGTAGGCATTAAAATTACATTAATAATGTGTATATTACATATTTTTGGTGTATCTTTACACATCTAATGTGTAACTATTTTACTAATTTTTATGTGTAAAAATTATGAATACATTTTGTATTCATTATTAATGGAAACACGATTACAACATTAAATATAGTAATTTTGTTTAGAGTGTATTATTTGATGAATATGCGAATTCTCCAGAAGTATTATAATTAGCATTATGTGACATTTTGAATTAGCGGTGTAAAATAAACGCGTTTTCTGATGAGTTATGCAAACATAAACCTTTTTTTAATTTATCATTTTTTGTAAATATTATTTCATTATAAAATTCAATGTCAGACCCCTAATATATTGTTGCGAAAATTGGTTTGTTGCTGCCATCGTAAGTGCACCTCTGGTTCCCGAGAGGCTTAGGTTTTTATTTGTAATCTGGTGTGCACCGAAGAAAACTGACCAAGTTCCAAAAATCTGAAAATAAATTCTTAATTAAAAGAAGACGCGTGCTTCTTATTCAACTTGTCAAATTCAAAAACCTGATTCTACGGTTAGATTGTAGCGCTAAGGTGGCCTAGTATATATATAGCAATTTCATAACAATACGTTAAATCCACTTGAAGCTATTGGTTGAACAAAATAAGGTGCAAGATTTATAGTTGCCTCACCGTTAAAAATTGAATCATTATTATTATTTTTTATTTGTGTGATTTTTACAATTTGGTTAAAAACTAAGCAGAAGTTGTCAGGGCTGTGTGAGGAGAATTGTAAGAGGAACCTTAAATTAAAAATAGTCTTTAAAAAGAACAAATATACTTTGTTTAAAAAGAATAATTTCACTTTATAATGATTTTGAATTTTTTTATAATTGTGTCTTGGAAATAAAAATCAAATGACTTTTTTTTTTCTAGAAAGAAAATTTTTCATTAAGTAGAAAAATTTGTTTGGAAGAACAATTGTAATTTTTTTTTTTTTGAGGTGAAAATAAAAATTTAAAAAAAAAAGACTAACTTGAAATACGAATGTTCCAGAAGTCTTAAGATTTACAAATACAATTTATAAAGATTGTTCACGGCGATGTTTCAATCGGTAAGAGTGCAATTTTTGGTGAATGAATTTTTAATTGGTTTTTATTTCTTTTTATAGCCGTGAACCAAATTTTATTTTAATTTGGTATCAAAATTTTAATCATGCGTATTTTTGTACCAATTTGGAGAAGTTTGACATTGGAACATTTGAGCTTCCTTGCCTAATCAATCCTTTTATTGGACTATAGTATATATTCATTTTTATTAAACATAACAAGACAACAAGATTCAAGATACAACAATTTCATGAGTTTTTTGCAAATGACGTTAAATATTCTTAGAAATATTAATTGCATTTTTTTGTAACTATTACTTAGTTAAGAGTAATTTAAGTTTTTAGTTTATTTAAATACTTTCAACGCTTCGACAGATTCTGCACAACTCTAAGGAGCAGAGCATATATGGTGAGTTCAACTAGTTTAGTTTGTTTATTTTTGTTATAATTTAGATTTTTTTTTTGCTGTTGAACTTATATAATATGATAACAAATTTTTCAATTTGATCAATTTTATAGAATTTAGCTTAATACTTTTTTTTTAATGTTTCATTACAATAAATTGTTAATTTGAAGATTGTTTAAAATAATTATGAACTAACTTTATTGTATTATTCGGGTAGGTTAAAACGATGTAAGAGATACATGGTTTGGTGAAATGAACTAAGGGGATGTTTCAAACTTAGGTCAATAAACATCCAAGGTAGGGTTGGGTAAAGATAAGGCCACACCAAAAGGAGCTTCCTGAGGTAACTTTTTTTTTTGTTTCTTTAATTTAATTTCTCTTCTTAACACGATATTATAAATTTTGTGAGGAAACGATAGTCCTAGGAGACAAGATCTCATACCGAAATATCTTAGGTAACTCCGAACGACTGTACCTCAGCCATTTTTTATCTAAAATAATTTTGTGGGTCATCATTTTACCGGAAATAATATCACTTTTCTTTATTGGTAGCTAAAAAAATCCCTGAACCCACTTAGAAACAAGTTATATCCAAAAATTAGAAAAAAGTTAAATTTATCAGTTTTTTTAACTTATTTTGATGAAAAAATAAATTCTTTGACTTTAAGTGTCATTTCGGTAGGAACTGTTATTCTCTTCAATAAGTATGATAATGTGTAAACACTAAAAATATATAGTTTTTGAGTTATGATTAAAAAAAATAAAAAGTAGACAAATTTTGCACTGTGCCTTAATTTAATCGTACTTTTGGCTGTATCATTTTAGGGTAAATGCATTTCATTAGTTGCATTAGTTTTCACGATCTTAAAATAAGGGATGACTTTCATTTATATGAGACGTTCTTTTACAATCCGAACAGTTTCTGACCGCCACACCTTTAAATCGCTCGAAATTTTTTTTACGTATCCTTTGTGTTATATTAGAGGACACGTGTGGCGGGAATTAATTTGTTATCGAAGATATCGAGAGATACCGAGCTGTGAAGTTCGAAGGTTTTACGTTTTATGATGTTTTATAGTCATGTTAAAATTGTCATATCTCCGGTAAATTTTAACGGGAAAACTATTTTTTTATATCGTTTTAAAGCTTAAAAGACAAGCTTTTTACAAAATTTTTACCGATGGCATTAGATGATAAATTAAAATTGTTTATGACAAATCAATGGCTTAAAGTTAGTTAATAAGGTGATAGCCACTCGATACGAAATTAAAAAAAAATACCACTAGATTCCTCGTCAAATTTCCTTTAAACGGTTTTTTTTTCAGAGTGGTACACAAATACGAACTGTTCCAAAAAAATGAATTCTTGCGCACACCTCTGAAAATACTGCGCGCCGCTGTCATGCTGTGGCACACCAAGTTGGCCAGGCCAGGCCAGCCGGTGCGACGTGCAACATTAAAACACGCATGCTTAGTGTCATTCGTGGAACAGTCCTGAAATGACAGAATGCTGTGGAGGTATTCATCGATGGTTGGGAGCTGGTAACTTTCTATTCTATTCCAAGTTCTCTTTTGTCCCCTTGAATGCAAACAAAAAATAATAATTACTCACAATTTGTATAATTTCGTTTTTATTTATTCCATTATTTCTACTATTTTAACGCTTTCAAAAAGTGAAAATAGTGAAGTGAAGTGAATGAATATTGGGTAGTGCTTCTGCAGCCCAGGTGAATAGTTCCTTGGGTGTTTGAATGGGTTGGTCTATTCGTTGTAAGTTTGCTCGGGCCGCGAACCTTTTCAAGGTTCCACCTTACCCATCACACGGTCCTTTTCCATGTGATGTGGGGAAAAAATGCCATTCTGCAGTGATTTTAAACTGCATGTGATGAGTAAGGTTGATGAAATTTTTTCGGTTTTTGTATTGAGCAATTGCTCCATCCGACAAGTATATATTTTTTGCAACTTTGGGCAGGTTTTTTTTATAAATTTGACAATATATGACTGAAAAAGATGTACCGCAACGGTATCATGAATCAGACACTCAGATATTGACACAAGGCTTTTAATTTGTAAAATATTTTCTTCATCTTTGAAATAAATAGCTGTTGAATGAACGGTTGCCTGATCGTTATTCCAGTGCACCTCTTGGATTGCATTTTGAATGACAAATGAGTAATTTTCTGAAAAGTCGCAAATTACGATGCACTCATTTGTTTTTAAATTTTCTTTAGTAGAATTTAAAAATTCATTTTGATTTTCAACAATGTAGGAATGACGCAATAATTTCATTAGAGCTTCTGATAAAATATATAAAAATTCATCTACCGGTGTTATCATAGTTTGTAATGTTGTTCGATCAACATGTGTTCATTGCTTATAAGTTAAGTGTTCAATGAAATTTTCTTCAAAAATATTTCCTAATTTTTGTAGTAAGTCATCTGTACCAGGACATGTTGAGCAATTTCCCATGTAGCAATTTATGGATGGTAGGTTACATATCATCATATTTAAGCAATCATGATAAGTACGAAAAGGTTGAGGATAATCAGCGGTAAACCTTTTGATATTTGCACCATCTATCAATAATTTCACATTTTCATGTAAGCCACAAACACAGACCGAATGCGTGCCACTGGCTCCCGCTGGAACGCATTGTTTTGGGCGTAAAGCCGCAAACTTGGAAAAACTGCACTTTACTTCAGGATTGCTGTTCTTAAATGCACTGTGTAACTCTTTTAAAATATTTTAGACTAATCTTTTTTGTATGTGATTCCTTTTTCCATCAATTTTCACCGATACGTAATTCTTTTGTCCTGGCATTATTCGACTGAATTCGTCCAATTGATAAAAGGCTATTATCTCATTTACTACGTTATCATCTAATGTAGGATGACTTTTTGGATTTGGTCCTTCTAAAACACCCTTGTTTATTGCAATTGTCTTTGCTACAGCTATCATATGTCTTGTGGCGGTTGGAAAATGTGTTATAATTTGACTATAAGGCCATTCATGGACGATAGTTAAAACTTGTATCTGCTTTGTTCGATCTGTCGTTGAACTAAATTTTTCCTGTATAACTTTCAAAACACACGTTTCCTGGACATCATTATGTGAAGCTTCGGTAGTTGTGTGAAAAATTTTGTCTTTTATCGCATTGGAAATACTGTATATTTTTTCTGCACAGTATTTCTTTCACAGAATTTCCTTTATTTGATTCATCTGCCTGTTTAATAACACACAAGTACTTGCAATTTGAAGCAAGAAAATTATTATGGTGGGCCTTACCTCTTTTTCATTTTCACTGCTAGTAAATGGCAACGGCATAAGTGTACGACAGTAGTCACAAGCCTTTAATTGTAAAGTCTCGTCATTTACAGGCAATTTCCACTCACGCAGCAGCCGTGCTGTAATTTTTCTCAGTTGTACTCCTCTCTTTTTACCATGATAAGACAAATTATGCGGATTAAAGCATTCGTTTGACCACTGTTTTTTCTCACTCGTTTTGTTCATAGTAAATTTGGGTATTGCGCTTAACGTTACCATATAAATAATATACATATTTAAAAATACACTTAATACTAAGCGATACTCACTTTTTGCAAGTCAACACTATTCGAGGAACGACTAAAATTCGATATACTGAACCAAAAGTAAAACACAAACACTCCTACTCCTTCAAACGGACAAAACAAAACAAGAAATTTCTATTTATATTATATATAGAATAGAAATGAAAGTTAACATCTCCCCAGCAACGATGCATACCACAGCACTCTTTCATTAATGCGTTTTTTCAGAGGCGCGCGAAAAATTCATTTTTTTGGAACAGTTCGTATTTGTGTACCACTCTCAAAAAAAAAAACCGTTTAGAGGAAAGTTGACGAGGAATCTAGAGGTATTTTTTTTTAATTTGGTATCGAGTGGCTATCACCTTATTAACTAACTTTAAACCATTGATTTGTCATAAACAATTTTAATTTATCATCTAATGCCATCGATAAAAATTTTGTAAAAAAGCTTGTCTTTTTAGCTTTAAAACGATATAAAAAAATAATTTTTCCGTTAAAATTTACCGGAGATATGACAATTTTAACATGACTATAAAACATCATAAAACGTAAAACCTTCGAACTTCACAGCTTGGTATCTCTCGATATCTTCGATAACAAATTAATTCCCGCCACACGTGTCCTCTAATACTGGGTGTTTTTTTAGAGGTTTGTTTTTCGAATAGAGATAAAACTGGCATTTTATGGTCAAATCTGGCAACTCTAATGTCATTTATGTTCAGTTTGGTTTGCCATTTCATCATGAACAGGTTGACAAAAGAACAACGCTTGCAAATCGTGCAAATTTATTTCGAAAATAATGGTTCAGTTCGCGAAGTTTACCGCAAGCTCCGTCCATTTTATGGTCGACATAATCGTCCATCAGAGCAATTAATTCGGTTAACCATGGGTCGTTTTCGCACTACGTTTACTCTATGTGATAATACGCATCCGCAGAGACGTCGAACAGTGCGCACCGAAGAAACAATTGCCGCTGTAGAGCAAAATGTTGAAGAGGACCCGAATGAATCGATTCGCCACCGTGCACAGCAATTGGAGCTTTTTCCATCAACTTTATGGAAGATTTTGCGCAAAGATCTTGGCTTGCGACCTTACAAGATCCAGCTTGTGCAAGAATTAAAGCCGCGAGACCATGCAATGCGTCGTGATTTTGGTGTATGGGCCGAAAATGAGATTGATCTCGATGCTGATTTTCATCGCAAAATTTTGTTCAGTGATGAGGCTCATTTTTGGTTGAATGGCTACGTCAACAAGCAAAATTGCCGCATTTGGAGTGAAGAGAATCCACATGAGACCCTTGAGACGCCATTACATCCACAAAAACTGACTGTTTGGTGTGCTCTATGGGCTGGTGGAGTCATTGGGCCATACTTCTTCCGAAATAATGCTGGAGAGTCAGTTACCGTTAATGGAGACCGGTATAGAGCCATGATAACCGACTATTTTGTTCCCGAATTGGATGGCATGAATGTGGATGAGTTGTGGTTCCAACAAGACGGCGCTACATGCCACACAGCGCACGTCACAATCAATTTATTGAAGGAAACATTCGATGAGCGCATAATTTCGCGGAATGGACCTGTCAATTGGCCACCAAGATCGTGTGATTTGACACCATTGGATTATTTTCTTTGGGGATATGTGAAGTCGCTCGTCTACGCCAACAAACCAGAAACGTTAGGGGACTTGGAAGCCAACATTCGTGGCGTTATCGCCGACATACGGCCCCATATGCTCGAAAAAGTGGTTCAAAATTGGACCTGTAGAATTGGCTTTATTCGAGCCAGCCGCGGCGGCAACATGCCCGAAATCATATTTAAACATTAATGGCATAAAATTATCCTTCCAATAAAGCCAAATTGATGGACATTAAAACGATTTTCTTGTGTTTTATTTCAATTCGAAGCTCTATACCTCTAAAAAAAAAACACCCTGTATAACACAAAGAATACGTAAAAAAAATTTCGAGCGATTTAAAAGTGTGGCGGTCAGAAACTGTTCGGATTGTAAAAGAACGTCTCATATGCAAAACAAAAATGTAAACAAAAGAAAACAATTGCATATGTGTGTGCGTAGGTGTTAGCTTCTTTAATGCTACAACAATGAAAACTTGACCAAATATCAATTAAAATCAGAAAAAGACCGATGATCGAATCCCAGTACCTACTATTCAAATAAATTAAAGACTTTTTTTTTGATATTTGTATTTTTTACATTTTTATATTTTTAAATATTTTTCTTAAATAATAATAAGTAATAAAGAAATTAAAGTTTATGCATATTGCAGATAATAAGAAGAAATCAGTCTTAAAAAATATAAAAAAAATAGCAATAAGAAATCAGCCATATAAAAACAAAATAAGAAATCAGAAACAAAATCAGAAATTGAAGGAAAACGAAAATGAAAACAAGCAGCATAAGAAATTTCGTTTCATTCCGTTTCTATTGCGGTACTTCAGTTTCGTTTCAGAAATGTAGTAGTGGCCTTAACCAAAAAGCATAGCTACACGCTGGTTCTTAAATCCGTATGTATATATACATGCGGGCCCTTAACTTTGGACGCAACAGCCAGCTACATAAGCCCGCGACAATCTTCTCTTCATGTAGATATACTTTTTGTTATCAGTAGGCGGCGATAAAAAGATTTCAAACGCTATTCTGATTTACTTAACGATGACAAAAGTTGACTCAATAACTTAATTACGATCATTTG
Organism: Tricholauxania praeusta; assembly: GCA_949775025.1. NCBI lineage: Eukaryota > Metazoa > Arthropoda > Insecta > Diptera > Lauxaniidae > Tricholauxania > Tricholauxania praeusta. The sequence continues at coordinate 93,684,123 of OX459029.1, read as the reverse complement.
CCAATGTGGAAGGATTTTGAAACAATGCTCAATAGACGTTTTGAACGTATTTTGGCTGATGAGGCATTTAAATCAAAAAGATTATGCATAGCGAGTAGACGCATTAAATTTGTACTGCCGACTAAATCGCATTTTTCACGTTAAGTACCATTTGATTAAATCCCGAATTTGAAAAAAATTGCGTGGTATAGTTATTGAAACGTCGCGCACTAAAAAATTCTTAAACTATACTTGGGGTTTTGGAATAAAATCGAAAAATTAAATTTTGCAATATACTCGTGTATTAAATATTCTAAGCACTGAGTCATGTCTGGAAATAGAAAAACAACTAGAACTACGAAGACTTCCCCTCAAAAAAACGAAACTCCAGTTCAGCAGAAAATACAACGTACCGAAAGCCCGGCGGCAGCACACTGGATTCAGCAAGTGAAATTGGAAATAAATCAACAAAAGGAATCGATAATTGAGCAACTGAGTGTGATGCTAAAGAGAAGTGAAGAAAGAGTTATGCAGAGAATTGATGAACTGTCCGCTGATCTGGTAAGCTTTAAAACAACAATGAAATTTATCGAAGTGAGACTGACAGCTGTTGAAGCATCGTGTAATGATATCGCTGCACTGAAAACAGAATTGCATGAACTCAAAAGTGATGCGAAGAAATGCGAAAATGAAGCCGTTGCTTCAGATTTAATAATCAACGGCATTCCCAATTCTGACAACAGCAACTGCACTGAAATTTTTTCAAAAGTCTGTAAAGCTTTGCGACACGAAATGCCTTCGGTGCGTGAAGCTTTTCGTATACCTAAAAAGAAGAAAAATAAAAACACGCATTCGCCGATTATAATAAAGCTAAATTCATCTCATGCTCGCAGTCAGCTGTTCAGGTCTCTTGCGGGCTTCAGCAAGGCAAATAAGAGATCGCTTACTCTGAGCGATATTGGAGTGGATGGTGATACAAATGTGTATATGCATGAAAGCCTCACAAGGGCGAATCGTGAGCTCATGCACTATGCATCTAGTCTTAAACGTCAAAAACTCTTATCAACTGCATTCTCAATTCGTGGAAAGGTCTTCGTACGAAAAGTTAATGGGGGAGAAGCAAAACGAGTAGTCGATAAGAAGAGTGTTGATGATATCGTTGTCATTACTGCATAAAAACAACAACAAGAAAATATGTTATTATGCAAATACATGCATGCACATACTTATAGAAAACAAAAACATTATATTTTAAGTATCTTGAATTTATCATATTTTATTTTATATATTTTCTTAATCACTGTAACCATTTTAAACTTCATTTACATTATAAACTGCCAATTTATAAGTGCAAAACAAATGTACGTCAATGAATAGACCAAATGCGAGTTTGAACACTGACAAACATAATTTAAAAACAGTTTTACGTCTGGTGAGTGAATATCACCGTGGTTTTCAGCTTTGTTTTTTTAATGCCCGCAGCTTAAATGTATCGAAACTAGATTTTATTAATTATGTATTTGAAAAACAAAGTATTGATATTGTGTGTGTTGTGGAGACTTGGTTTATGGAGGATGATGATAAAATGTATTATCTATGCGATTATGAGTTAATTCGGAATGATAGGGTAACTGATACGAGAGGCGGTGGAGTTGCTATTTACGTGAAAAAGCAGTTAAATAAAACTATTACATTTAGGTCTGATGTTTCTGATCCAATTGAATTTTTATGCGTTGAAGTTGGAGATGCATGTCAAAAATGCCTCATTGTAACCCATCAAAGACCTTAAATTTAAAAAAAAATTTTGATAAGCTATTAGATTTTTGTCCACTTTACGAACACATTATACTCTGTGGTGACTTAAACATTAATTTACTAGAAAGAGACTCTCGGTCTGAAAGCTTATCGGCTGAAATGAATGGTATTGGGATCTCGATAATAAATGACTCTCCTACCAGATTTGGTCCAAATGCTAAACCGAGTTTGCTTGATGTTCTGGGTGTTATAGATGAAAGCAATTTGATTCATTATGAACAACTGTCACTGCCAGGAATTTCAGATCATGATATGCTCTTTTTGTCTTATCACATAAGCTTCAATCTACCTAAAAATAATTCGTTTATTAGCTTTAGAGATTTCAACAGAATTGACCATAATGGTTTAATGGAAGATTGTGCTTTATTGCCGTGGTATGATTGATAAGCGAGATGTTACTACTGCGTTCTCTGCTATCGAAAAAGAGTCAGCGAAAGTGGGTTTGACGGTGAACGAGGGCAAAACAAAGTATATGCTGTCCACAAACACGGAGACGCGGCGTACAACTGCGAACAACTATACTTTCGAAGTTGTCAAGGAATTCACCTATCTTGGCACCGCCGTGAACACTCAAAACGATGTCAGCCTGGAGATAAATCGAAGACTAACTCTTGCTAATAGGTGTTACTATGGTCTCAGTAAGCAATTGAGTAGTAAAGACCTCTCTCGCCAAAACTGACACTCTACAAGACGCTCATCTTAACCGTGCTACTTTACGGCGCAGAAGCATGGGTTGTGTCGCAGACTGATGCAGCCACGATTGGGGTGTTTGAGGGAAAAATTCTTCGCAAAATCTTCGGTCCTGATCACGTCGGCGACGACTACCGTATCGAATGAACCACGAACTGTACGAGCTCTACGCTGACATTGACATAGTCAAGCGCATCACTATCCAACGTCTGCGCTGGCTGGGACATGTTGTGCGTATGGACGAAGAAGCTCCGGCGAAAAAGGTGTTTGATGCGGAAGCCGCTGGGCGACGACGAAGAGGAAGACCATGCCTCCGATGGAAAGACCAAGCCGAGGAAACCCTATCCACGCTTGGTGAGAATGATTGGAGAAGGCGCGCGCAAAGCAGAGGCGCCTGGAGAGAGCATTTGAGGTCGGCCGTAACCCGGTAACGGGTTGTTATGGCCACCCAAGTAAGTAAGTAAGTAGTAAGTATGATTGCCGGTTTTACTTCGATATTTATAATAAAATTAATTGGATTACTGCTTTAGTGAACCACCTCTTTAATAAACATGTACCTCTAAAAAGAGTAGAAATAAAAAAATTAAGTCAGCCCTGGTTTAATAATGAAGTTCTCCTGTGGATTAGAAATCGTAGTAAAGCGCACTCACGTTGGAGACACAATTCTACTGATGCTAATTGGGAAGCATATCGTAGGGTTAGAAACTATGTAGCTCTTTTAATCAAACCTTGCATTTTGTATAGGACAAGATTTTTTTTTTGTGTTGTGGAGAGGGGATCAGTGTGAGTATAAGTCTCAGTTTTCGGGATTGAAAGCCCCCCCATTTGGCCGCCATTTTAAAAAATGGGTGTAAATAATTTTTCCACGATATCTTAACAGCCGTATGTCTCACAAAATTTTTTTAAGACTTTTTGAGTAGAAAATTGTGTTTTCTACAATATTGATTGACATACTTTTCATCGTAAAATTGAAAATGAAAAAGTTATAGTTAAAAAACGACTAAAATTTTCGGGCAAAATATCATTTAAGGATTATAACTTTTTTTCTATTGACTTAATTAAAAAAATACGTCAGACGTTTTTTGTAGACCATTTTATTCCAAACAGTTTCCCATACTCATTTTTTAAATTTATTTTTATTGAGAAGCGTTAGTGGTTCGAAGGGATCAAACCAAGAGGTGACTTGTACGTTATAGTGATTCAGACACAAAGAAAGTTAATAAAAATCGTTCTTCTTTTAGTATATTGTTCTATATGTCCTCCGAAATTAGTTTGCCTTTTTTCAAAACTTTAAGTACATTCTAGAGGTCGCTCAATCCGCCACAAGCATTCAAGACTATTGAATACGTAGTTGTGGGTGTTAAGGATGATTAACGGCCAGAGACTAATTTTATTATCTCTATAGATGTGGTCTTTGAGCCGCTGATTGCGAAAACCAAGGTCCCAAAATCCTAAGTTACTTGCAACACCCACAAAAATACAAAAAAAAACCATATTAAAGGTATTTTTCACGATAATTTCAAAAATAATAAAAACACATCCAACGAAATTTGCCTTTTTTAATTGTAATTTGTACATGTGGTTCGTTTATGTAAAATTTTATAATAAGAGATAGTTCGAGAGGGCAGGGCCAGCCTTAGGTAGTGCAATACCCATGCAACCAGTAGGTGCGAGGCCTCTTACAACCAGTACACATAATAAAAACCTCTCCCTTAACTCTGCTTTTATTTTTTCTTTTTTATACAACGGCATTAGCTTTGCTCTTCACCTTCAGCAATTGCAAAAATGTAATTGCATAAATTTTATGCACTGAAAACAAAAAAAAAAAACTCAGATCTTAGCGCCTACAACGCTATAAAAACAGTTCAAAATCGTTTTATCACATTACATTTTTGCAATTGCTGAAGGTGAAGAGCAAAGCTAATGCCGTTGTATAAAAAAGAAAAAATAAAAGCAGAGTTAAGGGAGAGGTTTTTATTATGTGTACTGGTTGTAAGAGGCCTCGCACCTACTGGTTGCATGGGTCTTGCACTACCTAAGGCTGGCCCTGCCCTCTCGAACTATCTCTTATTATAAAATTTTACATAAACGAACCACATGTACAAATTACAATTAAAAAAGGCAAATTTCGTTGGATGTGTTTTTATTATTTTTGAAATTATCGTGAAAAATACCTTTAATATGGTTTTTTTTTTGTATTTTTGTGGGTGTTGCAAGTAACTTAGGATTTTGGGACCTTGGTTTTCGCAATCAGCGGCTCAAAGACCACATCTATAGAGATAATAAAATTAGTCTCTGGCCGTTAATCATCCTTAACACCCACAACTACGTATTCAATAGTCTTGAATGCTTGTGGCGGATTGAGCGACCTCTAGAATGTACTTAAAGTTTTGAAAAAAGGCAAACTAATTTCGGAGGACATATAGAACAATATACTAAAAGAAGAACGATTTTTATTAACTTTCTTTGTGTCTGAATCACTATAACGTACAAGTCACCTCTTGGTTTGATCCCTTCGAACCACTAACGCTTCTCAATAAAAATAAATTTAAAAAATGAGTATGGGAAACTGTTTGGAATAAAATGGTCTACAAAAAACGTCTGAAGTATTTTTTTAATTAAGTCAATAGAAAAAAAGTTATAATCCTTAAATGATATTTTGCCCGAAAATTTTAGTCGTTTTTTAACTATAACTTTTTCATTTTCAATTTTACGATGAAAAGTATGTCAATCAATATTGTAGAAAACACAATTTTCTACTCAAAAAGTCTTAAAAAAATTTTGTGAGACATACGGCTGTTAAGATATCGTGGAAAAATTATTTACACCCATTTTTTAAAATGGCGGCCAAATGGGGGGGCTTTCAATCCCGAAAACTGAGACTTATACTCACACTGATCCCCTCTCCACAACACAAAAAAAAAATCTTGTCCTATACAAAATGCAAGGTTCAGCCAAAATTTTGTAACATTTCAATGGACTAAATACTACATGTCCAAACTTAATGTGAGCCTACCATCAAAAAAGCTATGGAACAACTTGAAAAGAATAGGAGTCGGAAAAAATAATAAAAGTGACTGTAACTTTGATGCTGATGACATGAATAGTTACTTTTTGCGTTCAAGTTCAATGGTCGATAGTTCCATGTTTCATGTTAATCCAAATCTTGTTCGGAACTTTGTGAATAAGTTCGATTTTGATATGGCAAGTGAGGTTGATGTTATGAAATGCGTATATGCTATTAAGTGTAATGCTATTGGAGATGACGAAATCAGTCTTCAATTTATCAAAATTATTCTTCCTTTTGTGATCGGACCACTAACTCACATTATAAATTTCGCTCTGACTGTCAGAGTTTTTCCTGAAGCATGTAAGATAGCCAATGTAACCCCTGTAGCAAAAAAGAATGTTACAACATCATATGAGTGCTTTCGGCCTATTAGTATATTGCCAGCCTTATCAAAAGTTTTTGAAAAATTTTTATCGAAACAAATTGTTTGCCACCTCGATAGACATAATCTTCTTACTGAAAATCAATCAGGCTACAGGGCAGGTCACAGCTGTGCTACGGCTATGCTTAAAATTATGGAAGAAATTCACCCAAGCTATGACAAAGGTGATCTAACAATTCTTGTTTTATTAGATTTTTCTAAGGCTTTTGATACTCTTAATCACGAGGTATTGCTCACTAAATTGGAGAAATATTATGGTTTTGGCATTCATGCTTTGCAACTTATAAGAACTTATTTGACAAATAGATTCCAGCGAGTGCGCACACAAAACAGTTTTTCGAACTTAAGTGAAATTTTATCGGGTGTTCCTCAGGGATCGATTTTGGGTCCAATCCTATTCAGTATTTTTATAAATGATATTGTTTACTGCTGTAAACATGTTTCAATTCATCTCTATGCTGATGATTCACAGATATATCTTTCGAGACCCATTGGCCTCTCAGAGGATTTGATATGTCGTATGAATAAAGACTTAAATAGAATACAGTGGTGGGCTAAAGAAAATAATTTGAAATTAAATGCATTGAAAACCCAAGCTCTTGCAATCTCACATATAAATTATGACAGTAAATTGCTGCCTCCCATAATGGTGGATGGGTTGTCAATCAAATATGAAAAGACCGTAACTAGTTTAGGGTTTAGAATTAACTTCAACTTGAGCTGCAGGGATCATATCAACCACTTAGTAAAGAAAATGTACTTCGTAATACGAAAACTATGGTCCTCTGCAGACTTTGTGAGCCAAGAGATGAAGCTAAAGCTTGTTAAAATCTTTTTAATACCTCTCCTTTCATACAGTGAATTAGTAAATGGGACCTTAGATGCAGCATCGAGGCATATCTTGCAGCTGGCTTTAAACACAGCAGCAAGATATGTTTTTTCTAAAAGAAAATATGATCACATCTCCAATTATTCGATACAAATTCTCAACAATGACATCACCAAATTTTACTATATTCGTAATCTTATGTTCATCCATAAACTCATCAACACCCGTCGTCCGTCCCCTTTATTTGTATTCAAAACTATGTTTTCTACAATCAACTCGAACATGCAATATCTTAGTACCGGAATTCAACTATTTAATTACTTCTCGTATGTTTTATGTTAGTGTTGTCAAACTGTGGAACTCATTACCAACTCAATTTAAAAAAATTCGAAATGCAGTGCACTTTAAATTGGCGGTAAATAGGTTTTATAATTGTTAGCTCTATTTTTATTTTTTCTATATCACAGTATACTATTATTTATTTAAGTTAATGTACTACATAAGACTTTGATCTAATTGTACAACCACATTATTTTTCAAATAAAAATAAAATAAAAACTAAATAAAAAATCAAAATGTCAGGCTTATAATAAGTCACAGCATAATAATACTAATCACAAAAATTCGTCATTTTTGTGTTCTAAACACAAGGCATTTAAATCAAAGCGTCAGCCTTATAATAAGTCCTAGCATAATAATACCAATCACAAAAAATCGTCATTTTTGTGTTCTAAGCCAGCTGACACATATAGAAAATGTCTTTTCTGTAAATCATAGGGACATTTTATTAATTTTTGTCCAACATTTTCGGAACAATCTGTTCAACAGCGATTCGATTTTGTGAAAGGAATTTCTGCATGAATAAATTGTTTAAAACAAGGGCACACAGTTTCAAAGTGCAAATCTGTAAAATATGCCAAAGGTCGCATTGCTCGCTTCTGCATAGATACGTCCCCACCCCTCCTCCTGCTGCCAGTTCCAACTCGATAGCCGATAGCCAGCTTTAAACATCTCGTGCGGCGATCAATCATACTTCGCTTCATAACGACCAATTGATTTTAGTTACAGCTGTGGCTCAAATAAGTAGTAAATCTGGCGAATCTTGACAAGAGCATTATTGGACTTTGGGTCACAAATTAATTGCATGACGGAAGAACTGGCGCAGAGGTTGAATTTGAGCAGGGAAGACGTTAATTTACAATTGATACGGAAAAGAAAGGTGGGAAACTTCTCAATGCATCGATTCCATATGATGCAAAAAGTCTATTGCTCATGCCAAAAAAATCATATTTTGTGCAAACATACTTACCGCATTACACGTTCCGAATTGCCATGCTGGGCCAAAAATAGTTCATGGACTACTACGCCAACAAATGTGGCTAGTAAATGCACGTGAGGCATGTAGCAAAATAGTTAGATACAAGTCCAAGATTTTAATGCAAATCATGGGAAATCTGCCGTCAGACCGCCTATCCGAAAATTTCTAATTTGCGGTGTCGACTTTTGCGGACTGGTACATGTTAAATTCAAAGACCGAGGTCGACAACCCGTAAAAATATTTATAGCGGTATTTATTTGTTTCACTTCGAAAATAGTAAATTTAGAACTTGAATCAAATTTATACACTGATTGATTGATTCTTTGACTTAAAAGGTTAATTAGCTACAGTGGACTCCCCCAGACGATTTATTGCGACAACGCAACGAACTCCGTGGGCGCAGACCGCAAGCTTCAAGAGATGTCGAAGACTTTCAAGGCATAGTACCACACGATGATGTCGTACGCAGCACTGGCAGCAGTCAAGTTTTACTTCATTACCCCACGAGCTCCGCATTTAGGCGGGCTCTGAGAGGCCGTGAAATTGGCGAAACATCACTTGCTCCGTACAATTGTGTGCGCGATACCGACCGCTGACGAAATGGCGACAACGCTAGCAGAAGGCGAAGCGGTCATCAACAGCTCGCCATTCAAATCAGAACCGAGACCTACTGTAGGCTAATTCAAAAACTGGCCCTTCTACCATTCGTTTAGCAGCTTTTGTAGCCAGCTCATATAGAAAATTTAGTACTAAGCAACTAGATGTAAGCCAAATTAAATAGAATAATATTAATTGTTCAACAAGCCTGAAGCTTAACACACTTAAAATTCGTCTTTTAAATTAAATTGAAGCTTAGGTTATTTTTTCGTAAGGTTCATTTAGCGGCAAACTAGTCGTCCAACAAAATTATCTTTCATACGACACCCATAATTTGGATATAGGCCTAGAAGCTTCCTACTTATATTTATTTTTACAAAATCTGCATCCGCAACTCAAACGACTTGCTTCATAAGTACTTGCGCTAGAATTTGTAGAACATTTTCTTTGCGGTTGCAGCACTCACCTCTCTAGCTTTGTGTTTTGTTTCGTTTTGTTTTGATGTGATTTGTGATTTTCTTACATAAAAATTATGTAGACTTCCGATGTGGCAAGTCGCTTGTAAGTCAGAAAATAAAATCGCATTTCCCATTATTTGTAAGATCGTTGATTTTACTCTTCACAAAATAGAAATAGGATCAAAACTGGGAATCTCATACATTATATGCATTTCCTTCTTTGTTGTCAGTGTAATTCTGCTCAAAATCGGGGGAAAAAAGGGGAAAGTTCATGTAATGTATGTCAGATACCGATTTTAAATAAAAAGATAAACCGTTTTCGTTCGCACACGTTTAATGACTGAAATTAATGTGTATTTATTCATATAAAAGCAATGTTAGATATTACAGTTCAGTTTATGCAAAGGATTGCTAGAATGAAATTTCATTACAAAGTTACTCTCAATGACATGACAACTCGGCCCTTCCAGTTATAACTCGTCCTCGAGTTATGCATCAGACGACTAGACATCAGATTGATCATTATAGTCTTCATACGCATGATCAATTTCAGGATAGAGCACGCACCATGGCTTAATTTTGTCACTACTGGCAACAGTGCTAAATTTTCGTTGTTTAAGTTGGATACCTTCAATATCTGCTACCAAGTATTTATCGTAACGCAGAACTTTCGCAATGGCATAAGGACCTCTGTATTTAACTTCCAATTTTCTTGAATCTCCAGTACTCGGAATGGTACTTTCCAAAAGAACAAGATCACCTTCTTTATATTGGTGTGGTTTACGGTGTTTTGCATCAAACCTCGGTTTCCATACTTTTCTCGCTTCTTCGATATTATGAATCGTCTCTTCACGCTTTTTATTCATGCTTGTTGTCTCAAGATCGATATTGTCATCATGTACCGAAGCAAGCACTTTGTTACCACTGATGTCTCGTAAAGGAAAATCGAAAACTGCGGCAAGCGCAGTAAACTTTGTTGTGGAATTGACATTGGTATTCATCGTCCACTGTAATTTTCGCATTTCCGAGTCCCATCTCTTGGCTTCAGTTACTGTTGACTTTAGATAACTTAAAATTGATTTGTTTACTCTTTCAGCGATACCATTTGCTCTTGGTGTCCGGACAGCAACTTTGATATGTTGGATACAATTCTCAGCACAATAAGATTCGAATGCTGACGAAGTAAAAGCTGTGCCCCTATTGGTGACCAACACCTTGGGCATACCGAAATTCAATGACAATTGTTCCAACGCATCGATAACCGGCTTTGTTTTTGTTGATTTAACAGCGCATATGACTGTATACCTGGTTAATGCGTCCACAGTTACCAAGATGTGTTCATTGCCACGTACGCTTTTGATGAATGGTCCAAGATGATCCATGTGAAGTACTTCGAATGGAACCTTCGGTATTTGCATGCCATGTAACTCACATTCCCTTTGTATTGGCTCACGACTGTAGCAACACTCCACACACGCCTTCAAGCAACCCTTTACAAAATTTCGCGCTCGTGGGAACCAGAAACGATGAAAGATCCGCTTCATGGCATAATTTCACAATACGCAATTTGACATTTTTCTCAGAATCTTTTCTCAGCAAGCGATTATTTTTGAGAATAAACTCACTTTCAAATTTCTTTCATTGTGTTGACACCTTACGATTACTTAGCACATCAATTATTTCTTTCAAACGTTCGTCTTCCTTCTGCATGATATACAACCAGTCATCAGTGAGCCCAAGAAAACGCCTTATTTCTGTGGCATTTCTAGGAATTGGAAAGTTTTTCACCGTTAGGGTTTTGATTCTTCCTGGTTGTAACTCATTCGCACCAAGCTCATGTCCAAGAAACGATTCGCAATTTTTCATGAACGCGCACTTTGACAAACGAAGTGTAAGACCATGACGTTGAGCAAGTTGTAAAAATTCTCCCAATTGCATGCGACCTTCCTCAAATGATTCTGACGCTATAAAAATTTCATCAACATAACTCAACACTTTAACCTTAATTGGTTCAAGGACTATCGCCATCATCCGCTAAAACGTACTTGGCGCGATACGCAAACCAAATGGCATCCTGTTGAATTCAAAGTGGCCATTATGTGTTACAAATGCAGTGTACGGAATGTTCCTTTATTGGAATCTGATAATAACCAGACATCATATCCAATGTTGTAAAGCATCTTTTTCCGGCCAACGTGGACAACTCACCATCGACAGTGGGCATCGGCCATGGCTGTTTTTCGGTTATGGCATTTAATTCGCGATAGTCGACGCACATTGTCTTCACCGTTTTGTTTACGCACGAGAACAATTGGAGATGCATACAACGACGTCGACGGACGAATTATATTGAGTTCTAACAATTCCGCGATAATACGATCTACATTTTGTTGTTTCGGTATCGGAATAAGATAAGGTTTCTTAACAATCGGTTTTGTCGAAATCACTTTTATGTCCATTTCTACATTTACATCTACGCGTTACATTTGCCAATGTCCTTTAAATTTTCTGCAAAACAATTCGCATTACATTCTATTATCGATTTTAGTTCACAATTTTGATTGTTATTCAAAAGCTCTTCGAAATTTAACTGTTCACCTTTTAAAGCAAAAATTTGGCACTTTCCATTTACAATTATAACCCGACTTTTCGATAAAATGTCTCTTCCGATAGCAACATCGTATTTCATTACTTTAGATTCAATCACTAAAAGTTCACAGTGAATTTTTCTTCAATTACATTAACCACCTTTTTATGTTTTATTTATTTGTGTTTTTTTTAGACAATTCTTCGCTATGTGCCCCAGTTCACGACAATTATAGCACACTGGTCCTTTTTTAAAATTTTCGTGTTTGTTGTCACTAACACTTTTATCTTCTTTTTCTTTTATGTAATTTACACTTTTAAAATTTGTGTTTTGGGTTGGCACATTAGCAATTGATTTTCTATTATCTTCGACGATTTTGCTTAATGTTTTTGGCAAATCCGCATATTTCACAAAATTCATTACCGTGAGGGTTCTGCGTAAATTAACGTCAATTAATCCATTGATTATATACCGAATAATCGCATTTTCATCTAAATTACCGCGACGACCCAGTGATAACATTTTATAATAAAATTCGACAATTGATTCACTCTTTTGCATTCGTGTATGCATCATTTCTATGTGGATATCAGCTGTATTAGTAGTACTTGGAAAATCTGCTAGGAATGCAGAGACAAACTCTGACCATTCACGGAACACAGGCTGAGAATCTATCCACTGTTTTGCAACACCTTTTAAATTACTTTGTACCGCAAATAAAAGTACACTGTCATACCAACTGTATGCGTTTTTTAATTGTTCAATTCTGTTTACAAATTGTAATGATGTTATGTCATCATTACATGGATTAAATTCAGGTAAAATTTGAATTATTTCACGAACACTTTGAGTGGAAATGTGTTCACCCTATTCTAGCGACTTAATCCTTGGAGCAACATATTCTCTATCAATATGAGAAACACATTCTCTTCATCGTACACCCGCTGTGGAAAACTTTGAGTTGGTACATGCTCATACGAAGAAAAAACGTTTCTTTGATTCTGCACACTCGACCTGCTAAAATATTGAATACTCGCTGCTCCTACTGCTTCAAAAAACTGCTGCGCATTTGTATACACAGTGTGCGTCGGTGCAGCATACGAACTTCCTGCAAACTGCTGAACATTGCTACACACAGTAGACATCGGCAACGCATACACAAGCGCTGCTGTATTCGGCAGTTCACCACTACACACAGTAGGTGGCGACAAAGGAAAAATTTTTGTATTTTGCTGAGCGTTATTATACACACTAGCTGACTCAATGCATGTTGGTACTTGTTGTACAGTTGAGTTTCTGGAACTTTCGTTGGCGTCCTTAGACACGTTTAAGGCAAATTGTTTTGTTAAGAGTTCCAAAGTGGACTTTATGCTGTTGATGTCTTCTCTTAACCTATCCACCTCTGTACCTTGAGTCACTGCAGTTTCCTTGGTGGACACTTCTGATGCTTGCTTAAAATCTGGATTTTCACTCGCAAATTTTTGTAGTCGCGAAACTAGTTCGGATTTACTTCCCGCCGTTTGAAGTCCGCGATCTTGTAGCATCTTTTTAAGATCTACTAAATTAAACTGTGCGAAGTCCATCCCACTTCTGATTTTGTCAGATACCGATTTTAAATAAAAAGATAAAATTTTTCGTTCGCACATGCTTAATGACTGATATTAATGTGTATGTATTCACATAAAAGCAATGTTAGATACTACAGTTCAGTTTATGCAAAGGATTGCCAGAATGAAATTTTATTACAAAGTTACTCTAAATGACATGACATGTACATTAGACGTGTTCAAATAAATGGCATGTTCTAGAATAGTTCAAGAACACTCGTTTCTTCATATTCTAATACATTCCCATTTAAAAACATAAAAAGAAAATTATTCCTAGGGTTGCTACCAGAGCTGCAAAATTTTAATTTTTCGGAATTCGGCCAAAAAAATGAAGAAAATTTGACTTTTTTCTTATTTATAATATTTTTTTTTAAACTTTTGTTCGATTTTCCTTATGCACATATCATATAAGGAAGTATCGAAAAAAATGTGCCGCTATTTTTTAAGCCTACACATAAGGAGAAAACAGTGATCTCTCCGCGAGTAGGGCTTTGGTGATTCTTCTGTAACAGCTCAAATCCTTTGTTGTTTTCACTGCATTCACCTACATGAATTTCCATTAAAAAAATAAACGAGAAAAAAAATTGATTTTTGGTCTAAAAATTTTCAAAGTATCTTATAAGCAAATAATTACAATATTTTGCTTCAATAATTAGTTACTCTTACTAACAGCTCAAAAAAAAATATTAAAAAATTTTATTTTGATAACACTAGTTTACAAAATGATTTTTTTTTCTGTTCCATTGATCTGAGTTTACTTTTCTTAAGTAGATTTTCCTGCTGAGTTCGAAAATGAAAATGAAAATTTTTTGAATGGCACAGTTTTCGAGATATTGTGGTTTTTTCACTTTTTCGACCTCTTTTCACTTTGAAACTCATATCTTGAGCTACAAATGCCCAATTCCCTTTTTTTTTATGTCATATTAAAGATAATAAAATGACAAATAAACGTGTGTAATTATATTTCTTATTAAGAAAGTAGTTCAAAAGATATAGATGAAAACAGACCAGATTTTAAGAAAAATCAAATTTTACATTTTATTCTGTGACCACGAAAAAATAGAAATAAAATAAAAAAAAATAATTTTACTCTTTGCACGTAGAGCTGATACCTTTACGCAAATATTAAAACATTCTACAAGAAAATCGACTGTAAAATAACAACGTTAGAAGCGATTGAATGAATGAATCCAAATTCGACATTTTATGAATATATTAATTTTTTCGACAATTTGTTGAGCCTAATCGTTACAAAAAGATTTTTCTCATGTACCTTTGATAAGAGGATACTTTTCTTATGTACTTTTTCCTGCTAAATTCGAAAATGAAAATTTTTTGAATGGTACGGTTTTCGAGATATTGTGGTTTTTTCACTTGTTCGACCTCTTTTCACTTTGAAACTCTATCTTGAGCTAGAAATGCCCAATTTCCTTATTGTTAAAGTCATATTAAAGATAATAAAATGACAGATAAACGTGTGTTATTACATTTCTTATTTAGAAAGTGGTTCAAAAGATATAGATGAAAATAGACCAGATTTTAAGAAAAATCAAACTTTACATTTGATTCTGTGGCCACGAAAAAATAGAAATAAGATAAAAAAAAACAATTTTACTTTTTGCACGTAGAGTTGATACGCTTACGCAAATATTAAAACATTCTACAAGAAAATCGACTGTAAAATAACAACGTAAGAAGCGATTGAATGAATAAGTCTAAGTCCCACATCTTTTGATCATATAAATTTTTTCGACAATTTGTTGAGTTTAATCGCTGCAATTCTCTATATTGTTTGGTGTTTTCGTATTATTAGAATAAATTTGCTTAAAACCTTCAATAGCCCTGAAAATAAAAATGCACCGGTTACTGTGGAAAAGGAACTATGTCCAAAAAACCACATTTATTTGCACACACAAGCACAGGCTAGCACAAACAATCATAATATACAACACAAAGTTATATATATGTATGTACTTAGTTGTGGCTTTTGTGTTGTCTTCTGTTGCTTTTGGGATCCGTTTCTCTAGTGAGGAACCATACGTAGTCTCCCAATAGTTTTAATTTGTTGGTGAAATCTCTCACCGTGTTCGTCACTTACGTCACCAAGGTTGTCGGGAAAGAAATTTAAATGCGAATGCAATAAATGGATTTTCAGAGACATATTTACGCCTGATAAAAATAAATTTAATGGTAAAAAATACACTAGAATATTAATAAGAATGAAATGACATTCCGTACCCATCTTTTTGTAGTTCTCCAGCAAATCGGTAATAATTGCCTCGTAGTCAGGGCTTTTATGGTTCCCAAGAAAACTAGTAACAACCAGCTGAAATGAATTCCAGGCCTCGTTTTCAACCGATGTCAAATATATTGGAAAATCTGTGCTTTTCATCAATTTTCTTATGTCTGAACCATCGAAGACGCCTTCCTTAATTTTAGCTATAGACAGCTTAGGAAAAAGAGTTTTCAAGTAAGTGAAAGCTTGGCCTTCTACGTTGAGGGCCTTCACAAAGTTTTTAATAAGGCCAAGTTTTATATGTAACGCTGGAAGAATTATACACTAAGAAAAAGGAAATTGGGCATTTCTAGCTCAAGATATGAGTTTCAAAGTGAAAAGAGGTCGAACAAGTGAAAAAACCACAATATCTCGAAAACTGTACCATTCAAAAAATTTTCATTTTCATTTTCGAATTCAGCAGGAAAAAGTACATAAGAAAAGTATCCTCTTATCAAAGGTACATGAGAAAAATCTTTTTGTAACGATTAGGCTCAACAAATAGTCGAAAAAATTAATATATTCATAAAATGTCGAATTTGGATTCATTCATTCAATAGCTTCTAACGTTGTTATTTTACAGTCGATTTTCTTGTAGAATGTTTTAATATTTGCGTAAAGGTATCAGCTCTACGTGCAAAGAGTAAAATTATTTTTTTTTATTTTATTTCTATTTTTTCGTGGCCACAGAATCAAATGTAAAATTTGATTTTTCTTAAAATCTGGTCTATTTTCATCTATATCTTTTGAACTACTTTCTTAATAAGAAATATAATTACACACGTTTATTTGTCATTTTATTATCTTTAATATGACATAAAAAAAAAGGGAATTGGGCATTTGTAGCTCAAGATATGAGTTTCAAAGTGAAAAGAGGTCGAAAAAGTGAAAAAACCACAATATCTCGAAAACTGTACCATTCAAAAAATTTTCATTTTCATTTTCGAACTCAGCAGGAAAATCTACATAAGAAAAGTAACCTCAGATCAGTGGAACATTTTGAGTGTAAACTAGTGTAATTTTTGGAACAAATATGAAATTTTTTTTTAATTTCTAGTTGTAGTGTATTAAGGGGGGGTAGGGTTTTGCCAAATTTTGTTTTTCCATATTTTTTTGTTGTTTTATTTAATAGTATAACTCTTCAAAAGTATCCTGTTGAAATTTGAGGTCGATTGGAGTAAAACTGACGAAGATACAGTGTCTTGAGTCTCGATGATTCTGTGTAAGTATATGAAAAAACAGACAGTGCAAAAACTTTAAACGTGATTTTCTCGAAACTAACTTTTCAAAGTCGGTGGACACTTTTTCTCAAAAACTACTAGATCGATTTTCTTGAAATTTGACACACTTCTTTAGTACATATAAAACCAGGTAATGACGAGGGCGTTTTTTCTTGTTTTCATTACAACCAGTTCTGCAATAATAAACGTGCTGATTTTAGCCTTTTTTTTTCCAAAAAAATTCGTTTTTTGACTTAAAAATTATGCCAAAATTTTAAAAATCGTCAAAGAAAAAAAACCCTTCGTCAATACCTTAAAAAACTTATAAGCTAAAGAAAGTTTTTTTTTATTTGATTTCAGATGATAACGTGATGAGATATCTTGTCCACCGCAAACCACCTTTTTTTTAGGCGTCCGCGGAAACTTGCTGCTAATGGCTTATTTTCCAATATTTTTTAATTAAATTTTTACAGAATACTCTTTAAATATTGTACTTTTATATGCTTTTTAAATAAATAAATTTACTTTTACCGTATCGCTAAAAAACATTTTTAAACTTATGCCTAAAATGTAGCGTCAAAACCCTACCCCCTCCTTAAGGTAAATGCAGTGAATACAACAAAGGATTGGAACTGTTACACAAGAAACACCAAAGCTCTACTTGCGGAGAGGCCACACTTTTGCTCCTTTTTCGGATTTTGCTTATTTGTAACTCCGCCAAATCTTTTTCAATTCTAATTAACTTCAAACCGTTAGTAAGAGAAAAAAAATACCTTTTGAGCGGTGAGCAACTGATTTATCTAAAAAAAAATTATGGAAATATGGCCAAATAAATGATAACTTGAAAACGATTCTTAAAAGATAAAAAAGGTTGGCACTTTTGGAACTTACGACTAGAAATACATAAAGAAAGTATGTTAGAAACCAGATCTTTTTTTTGTAAGCTGGTGATATAGATAATTCAATCAAAAAAACAAACATAAAATTTTAAAAATTCGAAAAAATAGAAAAAATTGTGAGCACATCTCGAACTGCAACTTGAAAGTTGAGAAAAATTTAACGAAAATTTTTAAAAAAATCGAAAGGAACGCTCTTTTCGAAAATGTCGATTTTAATCTTTAAACGTTAATAACTAACTGATAATTACTTTGAATAATTTTTTTTATTTTTTCAGAAACTACATGCAAATACGAAAATAATGATATCCCACTTTTTATTAATACCGATATTAATACTAGTCTATCGTTAATTGAACATTTTTTGTATTAAAAATTTTAAAAAACCGATTACTCAATAACTGTTTCGAATACAAGACTGAAAATTGGTGTGCTTGTTTCTTTTACTACGTACTAAAACATATCAAAAAATTAGTGAAATCGCAGAGGGTTGGGCCAAAAGAGTGGTGATTTTGCATGGAATGCCCTATATCTACTTTGACGAAAAGTTCGTGCAGTCGGTTGTTAGGTTTGCGTCTGCCGGAGCAGTTCTTCTGCTGCGCTGCTCAAACAGCGGAAAAGATTCCCCATTTTTCTGTTCCAGAACATAGGTATCCTATTTACTTCATTCAATTTGTGTTTATTTCCTAAGGGAAATTTCCACCTAAAGAGGTTGCCTTAAATTCGTAAGTGGGTACTGTATTTTTACAAAAAAAATATAAAATATTCAAGTGATTTGAAAAATAAAAAAGTGTTAATTTTACCTGTATGTCATCTAAATTATTATCATAGTTCCTTATTACCAACTGAAAACAGACAGGTTTATTTAATCCGATTCTTGTAGATGTAGGAACAATGTAAGCTTCAAATCCTCTTTTCAAAACTCGCACATCTATGAAATCCTGTTGAAAAAATTGTAATTGAAATATGAAAATTACAGTAAAACTTAAAATTTAGTTGAAAGTGGGTATGTATGTATAAAAAAGTTTCGCAAAAATATGTAAGTATATTAAGGTGATTCAATTTTTTTTTTTAAGGTGCTGTTGCTTAAAAAGTAAGTTTATGATATGAAAAAAAAAGTTCTCGAAAATCCAGCTCTGTACCTTCATTTGATAAGGTGGTGCCGAAGCCTGTTAGTGTTACATGTAAATTGTACGGAAAAATTACTTTTTTTTGCTAACCAGCGATAGAATTTTGTATAAATGATCTGAAGAATTCAAATGAAGCTATTCTTCAGGGTGAATTTGATATGTGGTCGATGAGATAGCAGTATGCCGTGAAAGAGGTACCGACATGTGCAATTAACGCACTAAAACTGTGCGATAAAGAGATCTTACCTAACATGCATATCTTGCTAACACTCTTGACGACGCTTCCCGTCACGACAGCAACTGTTGAACGCAGTTTTTCGACGTTAAAGCGTGTTAAGACCTACCTTCGCAATCGTACAAGTGAGAAGCGTCTTACAGGTATGGCTTTCATGACTATACATCGCAACACCAATCAGTGAGGAATCTATAATTGATATTGTTACGAAATTCTTGTCTCTTAGACGATAATTTCGATCTCTTACACTTTTCTGAGTTCGATCACTGGATTGTGTAACAATCAAAAACACACAAGCTTATTTAATTATAAAATGGTTTATTTAAATCACAAAAGTTAGTTTTTACACGGTACAATTGTTTATTTCATTAACATTCAAATTCTAATATTATTCTGGCACTGTATAGTCAACTGTTTTACTTTATTACTTAAAATCCACTATGTTAAAATCAAATGTCTTACTTTACGTCTTAAAGTCAACTGTAATGCTTTATTGCTCAAATTCAACTACTTATCGACAACTCAGATGACAGCCTTTTATACTAGTCATCACTTTCTCGAATAATCCAGTACCTTCTAAATAGCGTATTGGCGTGGAATCCACAACTATCCAGAATGTTACCAGTACCTTCTAAATAGCGTATCGGCGTGGAATCCACAATCGCTTTCTCGAATAATTTAGTACCTTCTAGATGGCGTTGTACGACGACGATAATTTCTCTCGGTTGTCGACTTTTATAATGTACTGCAGCGCCTTTTCGGTTTATAATTTTTAGTACAAAAATTGCACTTTGCCGCTAGATGGTGTAAAAGTATTTATACAGCCAGTGATGTTAGCTAGTATGGTTTAGTTTTCTTTCGTTGGTTTTTATTTCGAGAACTTTCTGGCATAAACCAAATTTCGCCACACTGCCCTCCGCTTAAACTTTTTCGTCCCGACCAAGAGTCTCTCTATCTCTAGTATAAGGTGCCAGCCTTTCGATGTGGACTACCTTTAATTTACTTTTGTTCCCGGGGTATTTTTGGATTCGATACACAACATCAGTAATCCTTGTGACGATCCGGTAAGGTCCCTCCCAATGAGTCTGTAATTTAGGAGACCAGCCTCGTTTTCGTTGTGGGTTATGTAGCAGCACTAGTTGACCTTCTTTGAACCCTTCAGTATTTGCTCGCAGGTCATTCCGAGCTTTCATCTTGTCGCTAGCCAATTGAGTACGTCTCCTGATAAGCTCGTGTATATCTGCTAGTTCTTCTCTTTTCCGCAACATGTAATCGTCAGCATGGATCGTTTCTGGAACAACGCTTACACCGTACTTCAAATCTGCTGGAAGCTTTAAGTCCGTACCAAAAATGGCTTTTGCTGGCGTGACTGTAGTAGTATCGAGTATTGACGACCGATAGGCCATCAGAAACAGTGGTAGATGCTCATCCCAATCTTTTTGTCCTTTATCGACCTTTTTTAAATGCTCCTCTAGAGTACGGTTGAACCTTTCGACCATGCCATCGGACTGAGGATGCAAAGCTGTGGTACATGTCTTTTGTATTCCAAGCATGTCACAAACCTCCTTAAAAAGTGTCGACTCAAAATTTCGTCCTTGATCGGAATGCAACTCAAATGGAGCTCCATATCGGCAAATCCAATTTTTGATGAAAATGTCTGCCACTGTTTTTGCTTCTTGATTGGGAATGGGATATACTTCTGGCCACTTACTGAAGTAATCAATTACCACAAGGATGTATTTATTTCCTGCATTGCTGATTGGAAAAGGTCCCGCTATATCCATGGCTATCCTCTCAAAAGGAGCTCCAACGTTATACTGATGCATTTTTCCCCGAGTGCGTTGCCTTGGTCCTTTAGCAATTGCACATTGGTCACAACAGCGGATCCATTCTGCAACTGATTCTTGGCATCCTACCCAATAAAACCGTTTCTTTATTTTCTCTGTGGTTTTCGTTATGCCCAGATGTCCACCACTCGATCCATTGTGATAATCCTCGATTGTGTCCTTAAATTTGGCCTTTGGAATAACCTGCAGTTTTGAGCGAGTTTTACCATCCTCGCTTTCCCAGATTCGGTAAAGACAACCATCATGCAACTCCAAACTTTGCCATTGCGCCCAGTATGCTTTACAGATTTGGCTTTCACTTGAGATTTCTTGCCACGCCGGTTTCCTACCCAGCTCCTTATACTTAGTTATAGTTGCCAAATCGGTATCTCTGCGCTGGTCCCGTTTTACCTCCTCTTTTGTCCACTTTTCTTCAGGCAAAACGTTCAAAAGGCGTACATTAATTGTTCCAGCTTTATTTTCCGTTTGTGAACAATGACCGCATTCAATTTTTTATGGACGACGGGAAAGTGCATTCGCATTTCCATGCTGGCTTCCTTTGCAATGTTCTATGGTGAAATCATTCCTTGACCCTTGAATTGAAGCAGCCACCTTAATGCCGCATGTTCTGTCCTCAGGAGAAAGTGCTGTCCATATAAGTACTTATGGAAGTGTTTCACGCATTCCATTACTGCCAGTAACTCTCTCCGAGTTACGCAATAATTCCTCTCAGGTTTCGACAGAATTTTGCTAAATATGCGACGACTTTTTCTTGTCCATTGATGATTTGGGACAAAACTCCTCCAATACCATGGCCACTCGCATCGGTGTCCAATACAAATTCTTTGCCGGGTATTGGGTACGCGAGTATTGGCGCTGTAGACAGTAATTCTTTCAGCTTTTGGAATGCAGTTTCCTGTGCACCACTCCATTCGAATTTCCGATTCTTCTGTGTCAGCTCATGTAGACTGCCTGCAACATTTGCGAAACCAGGAACAAAGCGTCTGTTATAAGTGCATAGACCCAGAAAACTTCGCAGCTCATGAAGATTAGATGGTCGTGGTCAATTTTTCACAGCTTTTATTTTATCTTCATCTGTGTGTATTCCTTCTGACGTAACCTTGTGCCCCAGATATTTGACTTCACGCTGGAAAAGTGAGCACTTAATTTTAGTCCAGCTGCCTCCAAGCGCTCAAGCACTTCCTCCAGATCCACACAGAATCGCATACTTCCGTCCTTTTTCTTGCCAAGTACGACCGGTGAACTCCATGGGCTTTCTGATGGTGCAATGACATTTTCTCGCACCATATCCTCTACAAGGCCCGTCACTTCTTCTCTCTTAGCGAGCGATAGCCTCCTTGGAGGTTGACGAATTGGCTGAAAATTACCTGTATCAATGCGATGTTTGACAACTGATGTTCGTCCATTATTTTTTCCTTTGGACACAAATATCCGCCAATGCTTTTGCAGAAACCTTTTTGCTTTATTTTTGTTCTGGGCAGACAACTCCTTCGTCAATAATTCCAAGGCCGACGATTTCGTTAAAGTTGTACCTTGTGTGTTCTGCTGGTCATTTTCAGAATTTATCACAGCCGTAACTTTCTCACATTGCGCTATAAGTTCACCTTTTTGCATCTGTTTTGGCTTATTTGTTGGATTCAAAATTCGTACCGGTATTTTTCTGTCCGTTCTTGTTTTTACTAGGGTCTTTCCAATAATCAGGTTTTTCTTTAAGTTTTTTGGCATACCTTAATGTTTTTTTCTTAAAATTCAAAGTGAACCCGTGTCGAATCATGAAGTCCACGCCAATGATAACCTCATCGGTGATGTTTGCACCAATGAAATCATGTTCCACAGATTTGTTGCCGATAAGAATACTCGCTGTAACTTTTCCTACTATTGACGCAATTTCTCCTGTCACTGTTCTCAATTGGATCCCATTTAATGGCGTTACTCGTCGTCTATCAAATAAGTCTCTCTTCACAATTGAATGCAATGCGCCTGTATCCAAAGTAAGCTCACATGGTCTTTCGTTGATTTTTCCACCGATGGTAAGGCTGTTGGAATTTCGGCAGAGCTTCGAAACTAAGACTATGGGGCAATCATCTGTGAGAGTCAGCTCACGCCCCGCTGTACTGACTCTCTTTAGTTTTACGACTGCTGCTCGCTACCATTTTTGTCATCGTCCATCCTATTTCCAATTCTTCTTCTTGGTGAACATGATGCAGATCGTTCACAACGTGATTTGCAGTCACGTGCCATGTGTCCCTGCTTACCACAGTTATAGCATTTTCCGCTGAAGCTACTGCTGGCGAACGATGAATTTTTCTTTTCAGCCTCCACCTCAATCAGACGAGTTTTCAGTGATGGGCGGCATGTCAACGCTATCGTCTCCTGTGTGAGGGCAACCGTTACTGTTTCGTTAAATGTTGTCTTCGGGTTCCTCATTGTCTCCCGTTTTGTATCTGAGTCACGTATACCGTCAATAAATGCCTCTATTTTGAATTTTTCAACTACGACACTTAACTCTTCAGGATAGGAAAGGTGTGCCAGTCGCTCAATATCCGCAACATACTCCTGCGGATATTGATACACCAGATTTCTGGATACGACTTTTCAACTCCAATCTGTGAATCTGCTTCATGTGTTCACTGCCATATTTTCGCTGTAACGCATCCATCACCGCCTTGTAATTTTTCTGCTCCGCCACTGGAACCGTTTGCAATACTTCTGCAGCTGCGCCTTTTAATGCCACAATTAGCGCTGCAGCTGCGCTTTCGTTATCCCAACGATTGTGACCAGATGTTGTTTCGAACTGGAGCTTGAAAACACTAAATGGCGTTGTTCCATCGCACGAGGGTGCCTTAAGCCTCTCTGCGCTGATTTCTCTTATCACTTGAGTGGTTGGTTCACTTATTTCCAACTCTTGAATCCTTTTATTAACGTCCTCAACATTATTTTGAACTTCTCCCTTGAATGATTCAACGTCATCTCGTAACTCAGTCATTTTTGCATCGTGGCCATTTACAATTTTGGCAAGCTCCGTTCAAACAGCCTTAATGTTTTGATTCATTGCGTGGATCTGCGTCGCGTTCTGGCTTAACTTTTGGTCTATTTGCAGTGCATTTTGACTTAACTTCTCGTCTATTTGCAGTGCATTTTGACTTAAGCTCTGATCAATTTCTTCCCGAACGGCCTGGATATTGCTATTCATTTGTAGTGCATTTTGACTTAAGCTCTGACCAATTTCTTCCCGAACGGCCTGGATATTGCTATTCATTTGTAGTGCATTTTGACTTATTGTCTGCGTCATCACCATTAACATTTTCTCGAACTTTGACATATCTACAACTTCACCACTTGCCGCCGGTCCAGAAGCTTCTTCCACTTTCGCTGCTGATTCTGATACTCAAAATTCATGCTCTTCCAGGCTTACACCTTGAGCCTCAAGAGCCTGCCGTAAGCGTTTCTGTAACTCCACCTTTCCGCCAGTTGATTGCAGATTCAGCTGCTGCAACTTCTTCTTCAGATGATCCACTTTCAGTTCGTCAAACTTAACCATTTTTTTTTTTTTAATTGATAGTTAATTCTTTTTACGCAATCCCACTTCTGACACCTATTGTTACGAAATTCCTGTCTCTTAGACGATAGTTTCGATCTCTTACACTTTTCTGAAATCGATCACTGGATTGTTTAACAATCAAAAACACACAAGCTTATTTAATTAGAAAATGGTTTATTTAAATCACAAAAGTTAGTTTTTACACGTTACAATTGTTTATTTCATTAACATTCAAAAAAAAAATTAGATTAAAAAACAAATTAAGGGTAAAATCCTCCAAACACCCACTCAATATTAATTTGAAAACTCGTTCTCGTCAAATGTGTAAGCGTGTCAATGATGAAATTCGGAATTGTCGTGACAGTTATTTTTATAATAAAGTTAGAAAATCCCAAGGAAACTTAAGAGAAGAGTGGAAAATAATTAATAGCATCGCTTCAAGAAAAGCTAATAATCAAGAAAGTGCTATTATTTTACAAAAAGAGTGCGTTGATATTTTGGATCCGACTGAAATAGCTAATGAATTTAACAACTATTCTGTTTCAATTGGGCGTTCAACGTTTCCGTCTGACCTCTCTGAATCTTGTAGCTGCTGCAATGATTTTGGGCTTGTTAATAATAATATTAATAACAATAGTTTATATTTTTGCCCTATTTCCGGATTAGATATTCTTCAGGCAATAAAGTCTTTAAAAAATAGTTACTCCTACGACAGTGATGGAATATCTAATATTGTGTTGAAAAATATTGCATTCTACGTAGTTGATGTTATAACGCATATTTTCAACTTAAGCATTGTTTCTGGTATCTTTCCGGAAGATCTTAAATGCGCCATTGTGATACCACTTTTTAAAAAAGGAAATAAAAAAGATAAAAGTAATTATAGGCCAATTTCTTTGTTGTCATCGATTTCTAAAATATTTGAAGAAATAGTTAAAAGTAGAATCCTAAAATATTTCAAGAAAATAAAATTTTTCAGTCCATTGCAATTTGGTTTCAGAGAGGGTTGTTCAACCGAAGACGCTCTTTTGGATTTTTGCTCTATAGTTTACAAAGGCTTAGATTCAAAACGAGTTTGTGCTGGGCTTTTTGTTGACATCACTAAAGCTTTCGACATCGTCGATCATGAATGTCTCTTAAATAAACTTTATTGTATCGGAATTCGTGGCTTCATTTATAATTGGTTCGATTCCTATTTAAAAAATCGAACACAAATAGTAAAGATAGGCGATAGTTTGAGTAGCTCTAAGGTAATTAATTTAGGTGTCCCACAAGGATCTGTCCTTGGCCCTATTTTGTTTTTGTTATACATTAATTCCATTTTTGCGCAACCTTTTAAAGGAAATGTTAAAGCATTTGCGGATGATCTTGGTATTGCTTATGATGCAACTGACCCTCTTAATTTAACTGCGGATTTAAACCATGATGTTCATTTAATGAGGTCCTGGTTCGCTGAACATAAACTGGTTGTCAGCAATAAAACTAAATTAATGTTTTTCGATCAAAAAATCCAAAAGTCGGTAGACCTAGCCATAACATTTCATGGAGCTAACTGCAAACAACTTGTTCTGTATAGTAATAACAGTAATAAACAATTGTGCAGAAAAATATTATAATTGTAATGTACTATGCGATTCTAGCTGCTTTGAAATTGAAAGAGTAGATAACTTTAAATATCTAGGCATCATAATTGATCATAATTTGAACTGGAATGAGCAAATATCTAATTTAAGAAAATATTTGCTTCAGTCTAATCGTGTTTTTTATCGTCTAAGGAAATACGTTTCGAGCCATACATTAAAAACAATTTATTTTGTAATATTTCATTCTAAACTGGAATACGGAATAAGTTGTTGGGGTAGTGCTTACCTCAACAAAATACAACAAATAATTATTATACAGAAGAGTGCACTGAGAAAGATTTGCAACTGTTCTCGATTTACCCATTCTATTGAACTATTCAGAAGAACAAATATTTTACCAGTCCGACATCTTTTTTATTTTAAAGTATTGAAAATATTTTTTATGAGAGGGGGCTACTTACAAAGTCCTATTAATGACACATATTCTTTGCGAAGCAATTTAGTCTCTATTGTTTTGCAACCTGTTTTTCGCACTACGCAGTTCAGAAACTCCTACACTATCCTCTCTCGTAAGCTGTTCAATAGTCTGCCAGAATACTTAAGAAATATTAGAACTAAATTCGTGTTTCTGAAGAAATTTAAAGTCTGGCTTTTTGATTTTGATATTAACCAGGTCGAAAATTTGATGCGCTACACTGTATAAAAAAAATAGAATTTTATGGTATAGTATGGATTGATTTCTAAACTTGTTATATATATGTAGTTATGTTATATAGAAAATAAATTTTGCTTGCATATATTTTTCTTTTTTTTTTCTCATACCTCATTTTTTTCCTTTTTTTTTGCTTATCAGTTTATTAAATGTCCACCCCACATCTAATTTAATTGATTATACTTAAAATCATGATGTGACATTTATCACTATTTTATATTTAAAATAACTATTTTCTATGAGATAAAAATTTGAATAACATGTGTACATAATTCATAAGTTTAATATTGTTAACGAGAGAATAATGAATAAATAAAATAAAAAAAATTCTAATATTAACCTGACACTGTATAGACAACTGTTTTACTTTACTGTTGCGATTCATCTGTTCACTTATGTTGCTCAAATTCAACTGTACTGCTTCACTGTTTTAATTCAACTGTTCTGCTTCAATGTTTGAATTCTACTGTGTCAATCAACTCAGATGACAACCTTTTTATACTACAGTCATCACCTTTTCGAATAATCCAGTACCTTCTAAGTGGCGTGGAATCTACCATTATCCATAATTTACCAGTACCTTCTAAACGGCGTGTAATCTACATTATCCATAATTTACCAGTACCTTCTAAATGGCGTATCGACGTTGAGTTCACAACTATCCAGAATGTTACTACTACCTTCTAGATGGCATTGTACGACGGCGATAATTTCTCTCGGTTATCGACTTTTATAGTGTACTGCAGCGTCTTTTCGGTTTATTATTTTTAGTATAAAAACTGCACTTTGCCGCTAGATGGTGTAAAAATATTTATACAGCCAGTGATGTTAGCTAGTATCGTTTAGTTTTCTTTTGTTGGTTTTTATTTCGAGAATTTTCTGGCGTAAGCCAAATTTCGCTACAATATGAATATTCTGTTGAACAAAAAACTTATGCGCTCAATAAATATCGAATATTTAGTAATAAATTAAAAATATTAAAAAAATTTTTCATTAATCAAATGATTTTTAAAATGCTGGAATGATCTTATAATGTTCACTAGGTGTTTTAAATGTATGATTATAACCTTATTGAGATAATTTGAGCCTTAAATTTGCATACTAACTTTTTTACAATTATAAATCAAAGTGGCTGTCATATGAAAAATGGTGTAAGGCTTATTTGTAACCTTATCATATGTTGTGACTGATTGTGTCTACACTGGAACCTACACAGTGTGGTGTACATGACTTAATTTACACAATTGTGTTCAAACCTACACAGAAACTACACTAAGTAGTTCGTGTGTACCTTTAAGACGAAGCTATAGTGTACTGCAGCGTCTTTTCGGTTTATTATTTTTAGTATAAAAACTGCACTTTGCCGCTAGATGGTGTAAAAGTATTTATACAGCCAGTGATGTTAGCTAGTATCGTTTAGTTTTCTTTTGTTGGTTTTTATTTCGAGAATTTTCTGGCGTAAACCAAATTTCGCTACAATATGAATATTCTGTTGAACAAAAAACTTATGCTCTTATAACGTTCACTAGGTGTTTTAAATGTATGATTATAACCTTATTGAGATAATTTGTGCCTTAAATTTGCATACTAACTTTTTTACAATTATAAATCAAAGTGGATGTCATATGAAAAATGGTGTAAGGCTTATTTGTAACCTTATCATATGTTGTGACTGATTGTATCTACACTGGTACCTACACAGTGTGGTGTACATGACTTAATTTACACAATTGTGTTCAAACCTACACAGTAACTACACTAAGTAGTTCGTGTGTACCTTTAAGGGCGAAGCTGTTTAATCTTAAACATTTCAACGTAACTGATTATTAATTATAGTGGTTCAAAAAAAAAATTTTTTTGGTTTTTACGATGTGTAAGCGGATATCTATAGCATTACGCATCTTGAAAACGCTCCTCAAAAGATTTCCCTCAATATTGAAAACTGGATTAGCGCCGCCTGTTTGAATTTGTAAACTTTTGAAGCAAGAGATTGATTTTAAAAATTGCGCAAGCTATCACATTTTTTTCACGCTCCCGTGTAACATCAGATTTCATGTATTTTTATCCACTTAATATAATGCCGTTAACCGCTTACAATTTTAATCACTCTATTATAGTACCGCTGAAATTAGTTTTGAAGAAATATCAAACTATTTTAGTAAAACAATAACTTTGAGTTTAATTTTATTGTTATTTTATTAACTTCACTTATTGCTGATTTTTAAACAAAAACAAAAAAATTATTCCGTTAGCTAACAACAACAAAAATCTAAGGTAAACAAAGAAAGTGAAAATTCAAGCGCTCAAAACATGAGCAACTCAGCACAATACCAAGAAAAATGCATAGCCAGTCCAATATTTGGTTCCGTAACCATTGTTTCTGATGAGTGTATGACATCTTCTGGACATTGACCCATAAATTTACTTATTAATAAGGTAAAATAGTGTCCAATAGTTTTCAGCATTTTCTGACCGATTATGCGTTTTACCACGATCCATATGTTCTCAATCGGGTTGAGATCGACAGACTGCGTCGGCCATGATATGATGTCAACACCTTTTTCTACAAGCCAAGACTTTACAAGCCTTGAACTATGATGTCGATCATTGTCAAGTTGAATTGTCCAAGGAAGTGGCATGTTCCACTCAGCAGGTAGGAGAATAACATTGCTTAAAATATTATTGTAGCCAGCTTCCATCATCGTGCCTTCAATGAGCTTATTGGGTCCAATCCTCCAAAAAACTGTTAACATCACGCCAATCACCATCACATTCCGACCTCCGTATTAAACTCTAGGTGTTCTGTATTTGGTAAAGAACTTTGTACACTGATAATGACTTACGTAAACTTACAATATGGTCCACGAATGTTAAATTTAGGTTCTCCTAACCATAGTAGTCTTCCTTAATTATTCCTCGGGAAATAAAATTGTTATTCCCCGTCAACATCAGTGTACAAAGCTCAATCCCAAACATAGAACGCATAATCGGTCAGAAAATGCTCAAAAGTGGTGATGACATATTCGCTAAGATATCAATGTCCAAAAGATGTCATGAAGAAACAACGGATACGGAACCAAATAATGGACTGGCTATGCATTTTTCTTGGTATTGTGCTGAGTTGCGCATGTTTTGAGCTCTTGAATTTTCGCATTCTTTGTTTACCTTAGATTTTTGTTGTTGTTGGCTAACGGAATAAAATTTTTGTTTTTGTTAAAAAATCAGCAATAAGTGAAGTTAATAAAAGAAGCATAAAATTAAACTCAAAGTTATTGTTTCACTGAAATAGTTTGATATTTCTTCAAAACTAATTTCAGTTGCAAAGCATTTGAGCGGCACTGTATGTTTGTCTGAATGTTAGTTCTGTTAATTTAGAAAAATGCTTGGTTGTCAAATAAGATCTTTATATGCGTCTTACGGCGGCGAATGAGAAGATTTTGCAATTTTTAAATAGACAATCCGTATTTTTGCGGCATATTTTCAAATTTTTTGTAAGAAAAAAAGAAGATTAGGAAACAATTTTCACAGATTTGAATTCTTCTTCTGAAAATAGACAAAAACCATCAACATCTTATTCAAAAGTTGGATAGCAACTTTTAAAATCAATCCTTTAAAAGTTGACAACTTCAAACAGGCGGCTCTAATCCAGCATTCAATATGATGAGAATCCTATGAGGAGCATTTCAAGAAATGTAACGTTATATATATCCGCTGACACATCGTAAAAAAAAACATTTCTTTTAACCGCTCTACTTTCAAAACATTATGTACACATATGTGATCGAAATGTGTTTCTAACTAAATTTGTGTATGAAATGGTCACATTTTGAGTCACTTTTACTGATATTGTGCCTAAAATATCGTGGTTACGAACAGATTACTTTTAAGAAGAACTGTGTAGTTAATATAACTTAGATTTGACCCAAATAGGATCAATTTGGTACACAAAAATTACTGGAATGTTACCATAAAGTCAAACTTCGCTTTTCCGTATCTTGGCAGTTAATAATCGGTTAATGTGTCTCAATACTGGAATAGTGACTTTATTATCACAAAATTTAGTCACAATAACCACGCTGAGACTCGCATGCGAATTTTGTTACCTTAAAAGTTACAATTTTCTACTTGGGTATATCGCAAACTTTACAAGTTATTGTGCTAAAATTTAATGTGAGGATGTCAATCGAATTGGAGAAATGGGCGTGACATATTTTAAATTTTTCATTTCTTTTTGATTTTTTTCAACATTTTTCATATTCTTTCGACTTTTTTAACACTTAAATTTTTTCCAATATATCCTACATGTATTTGTTCGACTTTTTCAACCTCTTTCAACTTTCTTCATAAGTTTCTTTATTTTTTCGAATTTTTTATCAATTTTGAATTGTTTCAAATTTTTTCAATCTCTTTCAACTTTTTTAGAGTTTTTCAACCTCTATCAACTTTTTTCAACATTTTGCATATAATTTCGAATTTTTCAACATTTTTCAACCACTGTCAACCTTTCTAACATTTCACGTTTTATTCGACTTATTCAACCTCTTCAACGTCTTTTTAACATTTATTTAAAATGTACTTTCAGTGCAGTAGGGTAGGTATGTGAGTTTCGGCCTGGCCAAAGATAACACCTTAACTTGTTTTTATTTTTTATTGCGCAGTATTACTACTTATGCAAATTATGAATTTTATGACAAAAATTTTCAGGGTCGTTTTGGCAAAATTTATTTTAATTTTCATGAATATCTTAATCATTTTTATGTTTTTAGTTATTTTTATTCCATTTTATTGCTCGGGCATTCCATCAAAGTTTCGAACCTAAAACGAGCAGATCGAGCTGTCATACCGTGTTTCAATTCATGTAATCAGTTGTGCTTTGTGTACTGTGTATGGTGCAAGTCAAAGTGTAAAAAATGTCTAACATAGCCAAGCGAAGCGTTATGTGGGAACATTTTGAGGATACCGGGGAACCAAACAGAAAATATGTAAAAATGATTTAAATCAATATTGTATAGTGGTTCAATGACGACTTCACTTTTGCCAAATTGCATGATCCAAGCATAAACGCTGCCAGTAAGCTAATTTATTAATTTAAATTCATGTATTTATAATTATATTTAAAAAATTTTTTGGTAATTTTATTATAGACTATAGGAGGTAGGTTTTGACAGATTAAATAAGCAGTTTAGCAAAGAAAAAATAAAATATTAGTTTGTAATTAAGATACATCCATCTCCAATCAATTCCTTGAAAGTCTATTTGGGAAGGATGCAAATGAACCCATAGAGTCTGTCAAATCCGTTACGTCAAAGTATACAACTGACAAGACGGAAATGAAGGAAGAAGGCGGCCCAATGAATACGTCTGCAACGCATTTAAAGTCAAATAAAAAATCAAAAAAAAGCTTTTTGAATGATTTATTTCATTATTTCTCCTTTATACTGCGCATTAATATATTTCTTAAACATGAAAACAATTTTAATTTTCTTATCTCTCTTTTTTTTCTATGTTTCGCACAAACTCACATATGTCAAAGTATTCAACGTACATCAAAAGATAAAAGTTGCCGAACTTCTTCCGTTGCGTTGACGGATAAGTTGCAAATGACCGCACTTCATACATATGCATACATTTCATCTTAGCTGTCAGTTGTAAACTTTGACGCATCGGACTTGACGGACTCTATGGGTTCAGGCCTTTAGTGTTTCGGAAAATTTCCAAAATAAGCTGCAGGCCGAAATGGACTTATATTTTGCTGAGCCCAATATTATTCAGTGGTGGAAGAATCATATCCACATTTCTCCAAATCTGTTCCGTCTGCCGAAATCATTGTTGAACATACTAGCAACGTAAATGACAAGCGAACACCTGTTTTCAACATGTGGCAATATTGTTCGACCTGATCGGAAGAATTAACTCGTAGCTACACGAAAATTGCTCGTAATATTTATTTAATTTTTTTAGTTCTTGTTTACATTATAAAGAATATTGTTATTTTTTTTGTTTGTTATGTTTCTTTTTACGTTATAAGTAAATACCATGAATTTAAATAAAAAACTTTGCTTTGTGCACACAATAGCCGTGTTTTATTGGGTTTGGTTAAACCAAATTTTCATACAAATGCGTGGACCAGCTCAATTTCCAGTTCAATTGTTGAACTTATTTTGTCTTTGCTAGGGTTTGAAGCATCATAGACACAAACCTAAAATAATCAAAAATATATGGCAACTGTCTTAGAATTTTGAAGAAACGTTGTAAAGTAACGCGAAGCCGTGCATCCAGTCAGTGTTAGGCCGAAATATTAAAATAGAAACACATAATAAAAATAAAAACAGTGATGAAACAACAGAGAACGAAAAGAAAACTTTGGTATTAGCTTCTGCGACACTATAAAAACAGTTTGAAATGATTTGACAGCAATATTTTGGAAACAAAAAAAATTATGTACTGATACATGAGGCCCCTTACCGCGCTAGGTCCCGTTGAACCACACAACCATAAACCCGGCTCTGATTTTGAAATAGAATTTCTGTCAAACACTGTCATGCCACCTGTTGGTCAAGTGCAGAATTATAAAAGGTTAAACTTATGCGTTTTATTCGCTTTCGTTAAACCTAAAAACCGGCTAATATAAGTCTTTATGTACATATGTATGTTTACTGGGCGCAGCCAAACCATTCGATCGCTTCGAGTTTTTGAAATATCAAAACCAACAGCGACAGGACAGTGAACACTAAACACAGCGATTTCTGTTGAAAGTGGCCGTGCTTCGGGTTGAATCGAGCAAGCTGCGGTCGTTTCACAACCTTAGGTTGCGATCAGAGTATGCGTGCTGTTGCTCTTTTTGCAAGTTGTTGCATATTGTTACACAGTCTACTCTGAACGCAACCTTTCAATCAACACATTATTTGGCTACATCATACAAGTTGTTTGCTGGGCCGGATTAAAGCTTTTTGTTGCCTTTAGGTGAATGGTGCCTCCGACAGGGCCGCATCCAGGATCTTATTTCGGGGGGGGCCTTCATTTTTGGAATTGAAGTTGTTATAAGACCAAAAACAAATAGGGAATATGATCGAAAAAAAGCGGACATAAGGCCCAAAATTGTTGTGGGGACTGTGACCATTGTGGTTATGACCGAGTACCAGTATAATGTTACAGCCAAATATATTAAAAACAGTAATGACACAGTACCAAATCATCACTGATACTAACTATTCTTATTAATGGTCATAGTTCTTAGAACAACAAAAACTGCAAGGGAAAAATTGAATATGAAATAAATTTTATCACTACATTTTTGTGAAATGCTCCAAAACAGTTGGTGTCCTGTGTACGATAATAGTAAAATTCAGTATCTTAGACATACTCTTATTTGACCAAATTTATCTCAAAAGCCAGGTGTGATAAAACTAATTAAAACCACATTTCAATTCAGCGTCAAAATTACCATAGAAAATTATACAAAAATTTAAATAAAAATCTTAAAAATTGAAGTTTTAAGAAAACTCGATTTTTTTAAGAAAAAATTGATTTTAGTATTGAGAGCCAATAATATGACTCAATCTTTAATATGAATTAATCATGACTCCCATCTTCCCCCTTGATCTACCGTTTCATACAGTGCTGAGATAATTCAGGATGTTTTTTTAAACTCATATTTTCGAATTGAAATAAGTCACATACAATTGTTAAATACCCCAGTTTTGGCTTTACTAGATAGATAATTTTATTTATGCCACTCAGCATTTAAAAACGATTTTGTACATATGAACGCTGCTACAGGACAATATTGAGCACAGTTTGAAGGTCAAACTTACGATTACCTATTCAGCAATGAGGCTTTATTACCGAAATAACAAAACAAAAGCTACTGGTTTATCAGTATAAGCCTGAAACTCCACATATTGCCACAATAAATAACCCAACTGATTTCTTAATTGCAAAACATCATGAAAGTTTTGAGTGCACTCAAAGTTTAAATTTCAGTAAATTTCCAGACTATTTCCTACTTAGTCATGTTGCAATAGCTAAACATACTGAGAAAAATCAACTGTTACTAGAAACAGTGTTCCCAATTTAAAAACCAAACCTCTACAGAAAACGCAGAAACAGAAACTATTTCGGAAAATTTTTCTTGTTTGTTGGCAAGAGGGGAAAAACGAAATTGTCGAGATGAAGAATTTGTCGTTTGTCACAAACGCAAAACGAAAATCACAAAAGAAAATAGACAAGAATTTCTATCATGAGCCTTTGGTAACTATAAGCTTTGAAATTAAATGGGTTTTGGAGGGATTGCAGCGTGCGTGGCACCTCCCATGTTAACATTAAGTTATAAGCTTGAAAAATGTTGGTTTTTTGAATATTTTTTTAATACTTCAACTTTTTTCAACATTTTCCTTTCGACTTTTTTAACCCCTTTCAACTTAATTAAATTAACCAAGATTTTTTAAACTTGACTTTTTCAACCTGTTTCAATTTTTTTTCAAATTTTCAACTGTTTTCAGCTTTTTTCGAGCTTTTCAACCTCTTCCAACTTTTTTCAACATTTTTCATATTTTATTGATGTTATCAACCAGTTTTTACACGTTTCGCTTCAAGCAAAATCAAAATCGATAAAATTGTCAACCAAATCTGACAATGCACTATTATTGTATAGTGTGTCCGGAGATTTCAAATACATAATCCGCAAGATTGGAGCTGCTCATTTACTCGTTTTATGGCCATTTTAAGGTTAGCACTTTGGCTGACACGGTTCATTTCAAGCAATATCAGGTTCGGTAAAAGTTGTCAACCTAATCTGACAATGCACAATTATTACTTAGTGTTTGGAGATTCCAAGGACAAGATCTGTAAAATCGTACCTGGTCATTAACTCGTTTTATGGCTATCTTAAGGTAAACGCTTTTACCGAAAATTTTAATAAAATTATGAAGCGCACCGTGTACAGTTTTTGATGCTTTTAAGATCAAGTGAAATTTTGAAATATGCTATGATTATTGTTTTTTATGTATTTTGAGTCGCTGAACACGATGAAGTCACTAATTTTTGCAATAATGCAAATGTTTTTTGTGTTATTCATCATTTTTCATGGAAAAAAGTCGATACAAAAAAAATTGTTTTTGTCGGCCGAAAAATAGTAAAAAAAAAATTTTTTTTTTATCTAATGTGGGCTTTAAATGTTTTTTGACTACAAATCCAACAAAAAATAAAACAAACATAAAAAATATTTTATATGTTATGTTATTCATCATTTTCCATGGAAAAGAATTGAAAATATTAAAAACAAAATTGTTTTAGGCAACCTCAATCAATTGTTTTCGACTTTTTCAAACGTATTAAATTTTTTCCGTAATGTTCCATATTTTATCAACTTTTGAACTCTTCAATATTTCTTAAATATATCGGACTTATTCAATCTCATTCAACTTTTTTCAATATTTTCCATATTTTTTGACGTTCAACCGTTTCAATTTTCTACATTAACGATTCTTAAGTATTTGAACCTCTATCAACTTTTTCCATATATTTTCGAACCTTATTCAACTTTTTTCGACTTCTTCAACCACATTCAACAATTTGGAGACTTTCAACCTCTTTCAACATTTTCAACCTCTTTCAATTTTTATCAACACTTCATATATTATCATTTTTATCAGCCTTTTTCACCTGTTTAAACCTCTCTCAACTTTTTTCAATATTTCTTCTTTGAATTTATTTAAACGTTTTCAACCTAATTCAAGTTTTTTCAACATTTTCCATATTTTTTCGACTCCTTCAGCCTTTTTCACATGTTTCAAAATTTTTTTAACTTCTTTCAATTTTTCTCGATCATTTCCATATTTTTCCGACTTTTTCAACCTTTTTCAGCTTTTCAATCCATTTCAACATTTTCCATACTTTTTTAACTATATGTATTCTTCATTTAATTTTTTCAACATGTGGCATATTTGTTCGACTTTTTAAACCTCAAAACGAAAAACCGAACTATGTAACCGTATAAAAAGTATCGTTAATATATTTTCATATGAGGACTAAAAATTGTTTTTAAAAAACTTATGACTTTTTTATAGATCTTTTTTCAAAAATCATTTTTATAAGCTTTCACATAGTCATTTTTTATAATACATTTCTCACAAAATCTTTTTACATAGTGTCTATTCTTTAAAAAATCGTTTCTTTATAGTGTCCATCAAAATATTTCGGGGTTCTATCCCCCCTCATGTCCCCCACCCTAGATACGGCCCTGGCCTCCGATTTCTCGTTTCTCAGATATCAATTTAAAATGTCATATACAATTTCATATTTAAATCAATGATATTTAATTTCAGCGTAATCATAGCCTTACAAGGTCTCTAAACCCTTTTTGTGAAAATGATCTTTCTGTTGAGAATTTTGTCACCTTTAATTTCGCGTATTGTACTTATGTACTTAAGCTCTTAATATTTTTTTTAAAACACCTTATCCCATTGGAATCCAATTTTTGAAAACGGGGTGAAAAAGACCACAAAAATTGATGCTAATGAATTCAGATGTTTTATAAAAATTTTATTGCATCTATTTAATTATAAGTTTCAAAAGACAAGATTCATCGCGGATTTATAAATTTTACAAGAGAGAAATTTCGAAAATACGGGACTTAATGGTTTTAACTTTTGTTGTAAGACATTAAAAGCTTCTTTTTTTTTAATTCAAAAAAAAAAAAACTTTCAAACAATACCTTAAGAAAAAAATTTTAAGTTTCTTTAAAAGTAAACTCAAAAAATCTATTTGTAATTTAAAATTTTTTTGAGCTTACTTTGTAAAAGAACTTTTAAAGCTTATATAAATTTAAAATAAATTATTTCTTCTTGTGGTGCCCCCTCTTCACTGATGCCTCAAACCGATTTGGCATACATATCTGTATATTTGCCCTGTTTGTATGCAACGGTTTGGTATGGAGCAGTTCGAACGCTTCATACTGTTCGATTGCTCGAACGTTTGGAGCACAGTTCGAACAGCAATTTCTGTTGAAATTGATTCGAGCCTCGAGTTGGATCGACCAAACTGTGCTCGTTGCACAGCCTTACTGATTATAGACCTATGAGTGTACTGTCATTTTTGTCAAAAGTCTTAGAAAAACTACTTGCAAGCCAAATTCAGAACTATCTGACTAGAACCAATAAACTTAATAAGTGGCCATCGGTTTCAGAAAAAAACATAGTTGTGAATCGACTGTTATAAAAGTAACTTCAGATATGCGTTTGGGTTTAGACAATGAGGACATTTGCCTAACGGTTATGCTAGACTTTTCTAAAGCGTTCGACTGTGCAGACCATGCAACGCTTTTGAGGAAGTTCAAATTCGAATTTAATTTAACCAATGTGTCGGTGAAGCAGATTTGCAACTATTTGCGGGATAGAATGCTTACTGTTGATACGGGACAGGGTTTGTCTTACCCTGTTGTAGCGAATTGTGGTGTCCCCCAAGGTTCGGTTTTGTGACCCCTTTTATTTTGAATGTATATCAATGATTTACCCGAAATTGTACGTAATTGTCTAACTCATTTATAAGCTGTTGATGCATTGATGCATTTTTCTAGACCGATGGGGCTTTCTGATGACTGTGTTGCTAGAATAAATGAGGGTTTGAGTAACATTCACATATGGTTCATCTATTATATAAAATTAATTTTTTCTC
The DNA here is from genome assembly GCA_949775025.1 of Tricholauxania praeusta. NCBI lineage: Eukaryota > Metazoa > Arthropoda > Insecta > Diptera > Lauxaniidae > Tricholauxania > Tricholauxania praeusta. The sequence continues at coordinate 93,645,679 of OX459029.1, read as the reverse complement.
TGTCTGTCTGTCTATCTGTCTGCCTGTCTGTCTATCTGTCTGTCCTTTATGGACGCGGAAACTATCCAGCCGATCGTGATGAAATTCTTACAGTATGTAAGTGTTAATCAGGCGGGTGTCATAGGCTATAAAACTTCTATTTAGGCTGACCCTCATACAAAAATATTTTAAAAATAGCATTTTCTCAAAGACAGGTAAATCGATTCTCATTAAATTTACACAGTATGGCTTTTATGTTAAGGGGCATAGGTTAGATCGTAAAAATTTTATTTAGGGTGCATACTCACGGTGGCCCACATACGAATATATTTTTAAATATCATTTTCACGAAGACAAGTTAATCGATTCACGCCGAACTTACACTACGTATCCCTTATGTCAAGAAGCATAGCTTAGGCTACAAAAATTTTATTTAGGGTGGCCCTCACACAAAAATATTTTTTAAATATGATTTTCTCGAAGACCGCTAAATCGATTCTCATGTAATTTACATCATATGGCTTTTATGTGAAGTGACACAGATTAGATTGTAAAAATTTTATTTAGGGTGCATACTTAGGGTGGCCCTCACACAAAAATATTTTTAAATATCATTTTCACAAAGGCAGGTTAGTCGATTCACACCGAATTTACATCACGTAGCTCTTATGTTAAGAGGCGTAGCTAAGGATACAAAGTTTTTATTTAGGGTGGCCCTAACACAAAAATATTTTTATATATCTTTTCTCGAAGACCGCTAAATCGATTCTCATGGAATTTACACCACATGACTTTTATATTAAGAGGCACAGATAAGGTCAAAAAAAATTTATTTAGGGTGCATACTTAGGGTGAACTTCATACAAAAATATTATTAAATATCATTTTCACGTAGACAGGTTAGTCGATTCAGCTTACTGTTTGCCTATTAACATGAAAATGCGGCTAGTTAAAAGTTTAATTCTGTCGTTCTTTACCTTAAACTGTTCAGTTTATCCTTGCCCGAATTTTATGTGCAAGATGAAATTGAACGTGGCGTTTAACGACTACATAAGATTTGTTTTTAATGTACGAAAGTGTGGCTCATTTAAATAAAACCATGTTAAGATTTGACCTAGAACAATATTTTAAGTTTCAGAATATATTAAAATTGCATAATATAGTTAGTAAAAACTGTCCACATTTTTTTTTTTTGAAATGCTTCGCTTTACGCAGTCGCGTAGAGGATTAAAATTAATTTTACCTCGATATGACATATTGTTATAACTCACTAGGTAAACTTTTATTTTTTATGCTTTTTTATAGGATATACATAGGTGATTCAAATTTTTTTTTGTTTTGTTTTTTTTAAGGTGCTGTTGCTTAAAAAGTAAGTTTATGATATGAAGAAAAAGCTCACGAAAATTCAGCTCTGTAACTCAATTTTATAAGGTGGCGCCGGAGCCTGTTAGTTTTACATGTAAATTGTATGGAAAAATTATTTTTTACAAAAAAGGTATCTAAATGAATAGGTGATTAGAGTTGTTGAGCTGAAAAGCGTCGTTTTTCAAGGTAATTTTTTACGCTGAATCCGAATCTGGCCTCAGAATTGACCCATCTTGTCAGAATCCTGAAAAATTTGAGGTTAATTACCTGAAACATGATGTTTTTTGTCTACTTTCGAGGCCATTTATAGGATTCAAAGAAAGTTGATCAGCTTATTTTTAACAAAAGCATCATTTAGTACCATCCTTGCCCTTTAAAATGAGATTTCGAGTGATGATCTGTGATGCTTCCTTGCAAAGTTGCAGCCATTTTAAAGTGACATGAATTTGATGATGGGTCAATTCTGAGGCCAGATTCGGATTCAGCGTAAAAAATTACCTTGAAAAACGACCCTTTTCAGCTCAACCTTTTTTGTAAAAAATAATTTTTCCATACAATTTACATGTAAAACTAACAGGCTCTGGCGCCACCTTATAAAATTGAGTTACAGAGCTGAATTTTCGTGAGCTTTTTCTTCATATCATAAACATACTTTTTAAGCAACAGCACCTTAAAAAAAACAAAAAAAAAAAAATTTGAATCACCCTAATATACATACATATTGTCTTGAAGCGTTATGTTAAAATATTTGAATAAATAACTGAAACGTAATTTGCCGCTAGAATGTCTGAAAATGGCCGCGACCACAGCAAGACCCGACCGCACGTTTCAATCCTCAAAATTCAACTGCCCTGTTCATTTCTTTTTTTCTCTTTCTTTACCATTGCTTGGCCGACGCGCAGATCAGTGATCTGATTGGCTGATTCTGAGCGCACAAAGCCAAATCCAGAAAAAAAGATGCGATTTTCACAACAGATTTTCGATTTGAACTTTTGTTTTGCAACGCCAGTGTCCAATAGATGGCATCTTGCCAAATGCTAGTATCATAAAGAAAATTCCAATTTTAATTGCCATCATAGGACTTGTGCCGTTACAAAACAGTTTTTCGAAATCTGCGGTTGTGGGTTACAAAAACTGAAGGCACTACTTTCTGATGTCCTTCGCGTGAAAAATGCCAAGTCGCTTATTGGTCATGTCCGCTAGCTCATAATAATCATAACCCATTCTTTTAATCACTTGAGCCTTTTCGAAAACATTTACCAATTTTGCATTAAAGTGATCGGAAGCTTTGCTTTGAGCAAAACGCCTACGATACACGATTTGACCGATTTCAAAACGAAATGGACGTGAACGCCTATTATAATTTTTACCATTATTATCATATGCCTTTTTTAAATTTTCTCGCACCTTTTTACGAATCAACTCAGTTTTTCCTTCATGTTTTATGTCAGCGGTCGGATCTTTTATAAGTTTTAGCTTTCGCTATACTAAACTATACACCATTGTCAGTGGTGATGACCAGTGGCGGATACAGGATTTCCTTGAGGGGGGGCTAACATTTTTCTTAAGTGAAAACACACATTACAACGAGCAATATTTATATTTTTTGACATATTACAACAATCTAATCAGTAGTCCAGTCAAGGGTTTCAAGACGGCGAGGTTTCTTCTGGAAAAACAATTCAACAATTTCAGCTGAGCTGATATAGATTTCTTTATGAATATTTTTCAGAGAAAATCCATTCAAGCAATCTTCTGTCATTGTAGACCTTAAATACAATACAATTTCAATCATTTGAACACAAAAAAACTTTGTTCTGCTGGAATTGTGGCAAATACTTACAGTAGAATTGTGATGCATTGGAAGTACGATTCTATTTTTTTTACAAAAAAAAGGTCTGATTTCTCATATACTTTTTTCTATGTATTTTAGGGCGTAGAATCCAAAAATGACAACCATTTTTTTTTTCTAAAGAACCGTTTTCAAGACATCCCCACAAAAACTCTTTTCAACAATTTTTTCATTTTTTTGGATCATTTTTTTTTTCTTAAGAATCGTTTTCGAGATATCCCCAAAAAACTCTTTTTTCTGCACTTTTTTCATTTATTTGGATCAGGTTTTTTTTTTCTTAGGAATCGTTTTCGAGATATCTCCGAAAAAATCTTCTGTCTACACTTTTTTAATTAATTGGTCAGATTTCTATGATTTTTTTTTCGACCTGATTCAGTTGCACACTATTCAAAAATTAATTTTATCTTCTGTCTAACGGTTTGCAGTTTAAGAGAATAGGATGGGATTTGAATAGTGTGCAACCGATTTAGGTCGAAAAAAAAAATTGATGGATTTATGACCAAATAAATGAAAAAAGTGCAGAAAAAAGGGTCTTTTCTTAACGATTCATAAAAAAAAATGGTTGTCATTTTTGGAATCTACGCCCCAAAATACATAGGAAAACTTCTATGAGAAACCAGATCTCGAGGTGAGGCTCAAAATTGTAAACTAGTGTAATGGGCAATGCTTTCATTGCATTCAAAGTATCTTTGAAATCGGTTTAACAACAATGCTGATGACACAATTTAATTTCGGATTTGCGCTCAATCTTACTGCAATTTAAATCACTTTCGTAAGTGAGGGCAGCCCCTATGATTTTGTCAACATGCCTCATCGAGTGATTACCGGTATAAAATGTTCTAAGGGTAAAATGAACTCAGAAATTTTTATTTTAATTCTGAAATTTTATGATCCAAATAAGGATAGAATATTGCGGCTCTGAAACATTTGAGAAAGAAATGTGAAAAAAAAAAATAAATTAAAACTAGTAATATTCGGCCATGCCGAAACTTACATACCTAACACTGCATTGAAAGTACCTTTTAAATAAATGTAAAAAGACGTTAAAGAGCTTGAATAAGTCGAGAAAAAATGTAAAAAGATTGAAAAAGTTTGAAAAATGTTGAAACAGTTTCAAAAGACTATTTGAAGAAATTGAAAAATGCCAAAAAAATAAGTAAAATGCTGAAAAATGTTGAAAAATTGAAAAAATTTAAAATGTCGAAAAAATATGGTAAATGATGAAAAACATTGAAAGCGGAGGAAAAACTCTCAAAAAATTGAAGAGGTTAAAAAATGTTGAAACAGTTCAAAATCGATGAAAAAGTTGAATAAATAAAGGATATGACGAATAAAGTTGAAAGAGGTTGAAAAAGACGAAAAAATACTTAAGTTAGTTAAAAGCTTAGGAAAAGTTAAAATAATATGGAAAATGTTGAAAAAAATCGAAAATAAATTAAGAAGTTGAAATATCACACGCCCACTTCTTCAATTCCGCCTACTTTTGGATATTAAATAAATTTTATTCGTGATCCGCATACCAAATTTTCACACAATAGCTTGTATATTTTGCGATATATGTAGGGCTACCAGATGGCATACTTTAGTAGCAAATGTGCTACTTTTGCAAGGCTTTGCTACTTTTCACTCGAAATGTACTACTTTTGGATGGTTTTGCTACTTTCGATGTTTGCATTGTAAAATAAAAGTTATTTGAAATATTCTTTTAATGTGCTGGGAATTTGTCGTACAAAGTTTTTTTTTTGCTCATCAAAAATATTTGTATGGAATTAAAAAAATTTTTGATTTTCATTACAAAATTGGAATTTTTTGATATGTGCTACTTTTGTAGGCAGGCCATCTGGTAGCCCTAGATATATGCCGTAATTAGTCTTAAATTTATGGCGGTGACACACCTACTGGTACAACCCAGTCTGATTTTTATCTAGAAATAGCTTTCCATAAACAAACCTCTTAAGCCAAATTTTAGTATGATTGCTCACATATTGCTTAACGTATTTTACTTGTATGAGTGTCGCCACGCTCTCTGGTGCTATTGCGCCAAATTTTTGTAATAAGATATGATCTGTCTTGTAAAATTTTATATCGACTACGGTGTTAGTTCTCTTAATATACGTTTATAAATATTGTGGGCTATCCACGCCCTTGTGAGGGACTTTGAAAACTCGAATCATTTTTTTCATTTCATTTTATTCATGCGTTTTTTTGTTACAATAATTTTATTTTTTACAAACGATTTAATTCGAGTATTCATAGTAGCATTTGTATAAAAAAAAAGAGTATGGCATTTTATATAAAAGTCAATAATATAGTTCAAAATGCCATTTTAAACATAATTCTAGAATATATAAAGTGTTGTGGAGTAACAACAGAATTTAATCACTAAATTTAGATATAAAATTTAATTAGGATGTTTTTCACAAAAATAACAGATAAAAATTAGTGCTTCACCGAGAACCGATTGAAGAGGTACGATAAATATCGTTCTCGTTATCGTTATCGGGACCGAGAACGATAACGAGACGATAGTAAAAAAATTATTTCTCGTATGACCGAGAGCGAGAACGAGAAAGGTCTGGCCGATATCTCGTCAAAGAATATCCAAAGAAGCGAAAGTCTCGGCAGAATACTAATACCAGCGCAAAACAAAAATTAATTTTTTATGCACATTTTGAAACTCACCCCATTGTGGTGAATATTTTATATGTGGCTTTACCACTTAGGGTGTTTTATTCCAAATTTAGAGTATACTTGAAATTTTTTTGGTTTTAAATGAAAATTTTATTACTTTTTAGACAAAATATAGGATATTATTAAATAAAATTAAGAAATAAAATAGTAAGCGATACTCTCATCGTTTTTATATGTAATAATCAATTTAGTTTTTGATTTTTCCTTAAATCATCACATATGGCAACTTACTAATCTGTCAAATTCGACATTATAATTATCGTTGTTGTAATAGTCATTGTTGTTGTTGGTTATCATTGGTATACATAGTTTCCATAAGAATTCATTGCATTTTTTTTATTTTTCGGTCCAGAAGGGGGTAAATTATAAAAATTTACAACAACCTATATACCATTTGAAAGGAAATAAGTTAAGCTTTCTTAGCATGCTAAAAAAGTTACAAGTTATTAATACATTTTATGGAAAAAATAACTGTTTTTGAAAAAAAGTTGGTCAAAAATTCAGAAAAATCGTCATATCTCCAAAACTATGGGTTAGATATCAAAGATTTGCAGATCATTATTGTAGGCCATTAAATTATCTATCTTATGAAATCCATATTTTTGATATCTATGCAGGCGTTCCCAACTTATAAGGTTTTCTACAAAAGCTATATCCGCAACTTCCGATGGCTATATATCCGAAACCAGATGCGAACGTCACTTTTTTTTTCACTATTTTTATTTCCATTTTAGAGGGTAAAACAACAACAAAAAAATTGGATTGAAATTCGTAATATAGTATATTCAATCATAAACAACAAAACAATAAAATCAAATTAACTTAAACTTTTATCAATGTTTTGTCACATAAAACTGCACATCATTTACATTAGTTGAAGTAGAAATATTAGTAAAAGCAGCAGCTCATTGCGGCGGCGCAATGGCGGTGATTGATTGCAGTAGCTATTGTATGTGGTGGTTTGGCACCAGCTCTTGTCGGCAGAGATGCGTTATTTTACTGTTGCTTGCAGCAAGTATGACCGGGGCGACAGAAGGTGCCCGTTACTGTGGTTCCGCCACCAACTGTGGTGGTTATGGCACTGCCGTATGTGGAACTTGACGAGTATGATGATGAGTGTTTGTTATTCGTAATAGCAGCAAATATGTTGTTGAATTCGCGCACATTAATGCCACTGGCATTTCTTTCACCTTGAGCATGATGATTTCGTTGCTGTTACTGTTGCGATTGGATTCAGGTTAGTATTTTCAGCAAATGATGATGGAATTACGCCAAGCGCATGAGTAAAATCACGGAAACAGTATGCGACAACAACTTCTGATGAATGGCAGTAGCCACAAGCATCGCCTGAAAACCACAGCTGTAGTGAAGTAGTATGTCCGTGTTGAAGCTGTAAGGAAACCAAATTAGTTTCGATTTAATTTTATTGCGATTTTAATAATAAAATTGAATTGAATTACTTAAATTCATTAATTTAAATTGTGTTATAGCTTACCTTCCTTTTCACTGTTTTGATATTTTTCATTTGTCATATTTGGACAAACTTCAAAATCAGCTGTCCTTATTCACCAAAGCTAAAAAAATTTCACCAAACCCACGTATGCATTAATCCTTTCCTTTTCCCCCGCTCTAGTATGAACGTGTGGAAAATATTACACCACACCGCTGCAGAAAAACCCCGCACCTTCACACGTGAAACTTATTCACCACACTTTTTTCACAAAATTTCTTAATATTCTACCTCCTTTCATAAGCTTTTTATGCAAAACTCTGAATAATATGAAGAATATTATATACACCCAAACAATAATAAAGATTTTTGAAAATCAAAAATGTACCCAAGTTCTCTTGCAAGATCCAAAAAACATTGCAATTCCATTTTGAAATCTTCATATTTTTGCATATTTTTCAATACTTCTTCGTTTCACTGCGGTGCTAAGAAGTTGCCATCACTATGAATTACATATCGTCTATGCCGTTAAATGTGTGGAAAAGTATTCTCGTAAAGTAATTCAATTACCCTGAACAAAAAATATCTAACTATATTATTGTTTTTGTATTCCATTAAGATTTTGAAAAATAGTTTCATATAATTATTCGGAACATAAATGCTTGAGAGACAACAAGTTCCTTTAATACAAAAGTCCAATTTTTAATTTCACTAGTATCTATTATATGTTCAGTGTGAATGTATTTCTTCTTTCGTGTAAAATAAAGTCCAAACTTTCGTTTCGGAATTTACTTAGTGGATGTTTATCAGCAAATGTTTTGATTTTTACATCATCGTTAAAAGATTTATATTTCCGATATTGTTTTTCATAGGACTGAATATTTGCACTATAAATTGTGTGGAAGTCTTGCAATTGCTTGGACTCCACAAATTAGTATGTTGTATACATATTTGACAGGTCATCTATTTATCAACCAAACATTGTTTCTAAATTAAGCAGACAGCGATGAAAAAAGTTGAGAATCTATTTGCTTATAATCGCAATCATAAATAGACGTAGCAACAAAAACTAAATTGCAAATGGAATTTGAAAAATAAAAATGCGACCATTATGATAATGCCTCACATCGGTAATTTCGTACTAAAATCTAATTCAATAGTATCGACATGGTTGAAATTTAAATTAAAAATGTCAGTTTTTTACGCGAATATAGTTACGGAAGTTATTTCAACCACAAAGAAAAGACTTTCATAACCGTTTGCATATTTTGTAAAACAAATATGAGGGATTTTCAAAGCAATTCTTAATTCTGAGAACAAACAATATATGTATGAAAAAACAAGACACATAGATGGTAATACATAGATTTTATTATTATACAACATATGTTCGCATTATTACAATTAATCCATGTAAGAACTAATTATTGTGCTATGTACATATTAATATTTTCTAATTCCCCAAGTTTTTCCTAAATCGCCTAATAATGCCCAAAATCGGAACTAAATTTCCATAAAATTTAGTTTCCAACATACGGGTACATTGTTTTTATCGAGCTTTGACAATCAATACGTGAGAGTGAAAAATTTTGGCGCAAAAGACTTTCACTTCTTTGGATATTCTTTGATCTCGTTCTCGGCGATAATGTACTGTTTGTCGTAGGATAAACACTTGTTTATCGTACGATAAACATTTAGAACATAAAACGCGTATATTTTGCACCATATGTTTTTACAAAAATACTTGCACATACATATCTATATACACGCATACACCGACGTAAGTATTTTTTTCCTAAAAACAAACAAAAAAAACACTAAAATATGAAAACTAAATCAAAACTGTGGTGGTGTACATCACATTATAGCATGACAGCAGCAACTCAAAATAATGCTCCTTCGTCCCCCATCAAAATAAGCATGTTGAATTTTTATTTTGTTTGTTCATGACAGCGATGGAGCCTTTTTCACGGTTTGACAAATTCAAAAACTAAGAGTGCCATGATTATTACTTACTTGGATAAAATATAAAACAATTGCATATTCATAAAAATATGGATGAAAAGTGTATATAGTTCTTATTTTAACTACAAAATCGGGGATAAGATAAAATATGGTTGCTGCAAACTGTGTGGATTGGATAAATCGGGAAATTTTTAAGTTGTTGGAATGAGAAATTGCTATGAATAGTAACATTTTTAATTTTTGTAACTTTAACTGATAAATATTGTATCATTTTTTACATAATAACTAATATGAAATATGTATTTTTTTTTTCAGAAAGGAGGTAAATTTCTATACTTAAGCCAAGAGAGGAAAACTGCTCTTTTTATTGCTCATAAAAATTTACCGATTAGCTTTTTCGATGATGATTTGATACAAGCATATTTCTGTTCTTTGAACGACACAATAAGTGTTAAATATAAATGGCAACCCTGTTAACGTGTATGCTGTTCTCTTTTTTTCTTTTTCATTCTTTTATTTCATTCCACGTTAAGTATTCAAACTGTAAAGAACAATTCAATAAAGTTTATTTAATAATTAAAACTAAACAGGTTATGGGCCCAGGCATAGTGAAATAAAATTCCTGGCAAATTTGTAAAAAATTATTAATAATCTAAAAAGAAAAAGAAAATGAGTGCATCGAATTTTCAAATTGAAAAGTTGGACGACAGCAACTATGATTGCTGGTCAATCCAGATGAAAAGTGTGCTAATTCATAGTGGATACTGGAAATTAGTAAATGGACAGCAAAAGAAGGAAGATGCTGTAGAAAATGACGAAAAGGCTCTTGCTATGATTTGTTTGGCCGTGAAACCAACACAGTTGGGTTATATTCGTAATTGTACGTCATCTATTCAAGCGTGGAAAATTTTAGAAGAAATTCATATGCCAAAAGGACCAGTACAAAAGGTTTCGCTTTACAAGAGATTGGTGAATTTGACTATGCTGGATGGAAGCAGTATGGTGCAGCACTTAAATGAATTTACAGAACTATCGGAGAAATTAGCGGAAAGTGGAATCGAGATTCAGTAGGAGCTTTTAGTGATAATGCTCTTATCTAGTCTTCCAAAGGAATTCGATAATTTTGTTATTGCTATGGAAACGCGCGATTCCTTACCAAGTCTTTCCATATTGAAACAGAAACTTCTAGAAGAAGGCAAAAGAAGAATGGAACAAAATGGAAATGCAACATCAAGCCAAGAGTTTATTGCGAAATCAACGCAAATGAAAGGAGACAAAAAATATAACGAAAGCAATAAGAAATTCAAAGGAAAATGTTTTTTGTGCGGTCTAACGGGACACTATGCTAACAAGTGTGTACAGAAAAACAATAACAACAATAACCAGGCAATGACGATGTTGGCAGCTACAGAGACGTCAGCGTTCAAATTCAAAAAATGGTATGTAGACAGCGGCGCCACATCTCACATGTGCAACAATCGTAAAATGTTCGTGCGCTTTGAAGAACACAAGGAAACGGTTGCGTTAGCAGGCAACAAATACATAACTGCTATCGGAAAAGGTGATGTAGCAATTCAATATAATAATTTCAATATTTCGCTGGAAAATGTTTTGTACTCCCCTGAGTTGCAGGCAAACTTTATTTCGGTAAATAAAGTGGTTGACAGAGGATTGTCAGTTAAGTTTGATGCAGACAAAGCTGTTGTAAGAAGACCGAATGGTGACATTGTGCTAAAAGCATTGCGAAAAGACAACATGTTTGTAGTAGAGAATACTACAGAGACTGTGTTTGCTGCTCATAATATGACTTCTGTTTGGCATAACAGATACGGACATCTGAATTTTAAAAGTTTAAAAGATTTGTCGAATAAAGGTATGGTAAATGGATTGAGCATTGATTGCATCAGTGAACAAAACAATTGCAAAACATGCATGTTGAGTAAGATACATGTATTACCATTTCCCAAGGAATCAGAGAATAAATCAAATGATTTATTAGAGATTGTTCACTCTGACGTTTGCGGTCCATTTAGAACTCCATCGCTTGGAGGTTCCAAATATTTCGTCACTTTTATTGATGACAAGTCCAGAAGGATGTTTATATACTTCATTAAATCAAAAAGCGAAGTTTTTGAAAAATTCAAAACTTATAAATTGCAGGTTGAAAATCAAACTGGACGTAAAATAAAAACGCTGCGTACTGATAATGGTGGTGAATTCGTTAATTCAAGTTTCAATTCATTTTTAGAACAAGAAGGTATCAGTAGACAATTAACAGTTCCATATACGCCACAACAAAACGGTGTTGCTGAACGTGCCAACCGCACAATTATTGAAATGGCAAGATCAATGTTGGTCCACGCTGGAGCTAAGCAATATTTGTGGGCAGAGGCAGTGAATACTGCAGTTTACATTCGAAATCGATGTCCCACAAAAATATTAGAAGATAAAACTCCATATGAAGTCTGGTGTGGTCGAAAGCCTAATGTACAACATTTTAAAACCTTTGGGTCAATGGCTATAGGTCTCAATAAATCATCAAATCGATCAAAGTTTGAAGCCAAGGGTACGCAATTTATGATAGTTGGTTATTCTACGACTTCGAAAGCTTATCGACTTTTTGATGCGAAACAACAAAGAGTACTTGAATACCGAGATGTGCTGTTTAATGAGGAATTGTTTGATAACCGTAACGATAAAGCAGTCAATAAAGCAGAAGATTATTTGACGTTTTATGGTGAAGTCGCTCCACTTTGCGGTACAGCAGAGAAAGACAACAAACATCAACAAATTTATGATGATGAATTTGAAAACGATAATAGCAGTCAGCATTCCGAAGATTTCTATGGTTTCGATACTGGTGATGAAGGCGATGAAATCGTGAATATTGTTGAAGCTGAAAAAGAACAGATAATTGGGTCCGGACGGCCGAAGCTAATTCGTGATGGTAAACCAGGTAGGCCAAAGAAAATTTATAATAGACAAGAATTGTGTAATGCTGTTGATGAAAATGTGCCACAAGCAACTGTAGAAGCTTTATCATGTGAAATTAAAATATTTTGGGAAGATGAGTTTTTAGCTCTAAGCAAGAACCAAGCGTGGTCCCAAATAAACATAAAGCTATTCCATGCAGATGGGTTTATGCTTTAAAAAGGGATGTAAATGGGAAAGTTGTACCGCATAAGGCACGGTTGGTGGCCAAAGGCTGCAATCAAAGGATTGGAATAGATTTTAAAGAAACTTTTTCTCCAGTTGTACGCTATTCAACAATACGTCTAGTTCTGGCTTTAGCAGTTGAAAGGAAGATGCATTTGCATCAAATAGATGTTAGCACAGGATATTTGAATAGTAGTCTGCAAGATGAAATTTACATGAAACAGCCAGAACATTTCATTGACAAAAGATCTCCAGATAAATTTTTACGTCTACATAAAGCAATTTACGGCTTAAAACAAAGTGGCAAAGAATGGAACAGTAAACTTGATGGTGTTCTACGTAAATTAAATTTTATTCCTTGCGAAAATGAGCCGTGTTTGTATATGTCTTTAAAGAAGAACAATGAACTGGTATTGATAGCCGTTTATGTTGACGACATAATTATTGGGTGCAGAGATAAATCAATAATTCACGATCTTAAAAAGAAACTTTCAAATGAATTTGAGCTCAATGATAAAGGCGAATTGCATCATTTTCTAGGCATCGAAATTGAGCGTGAAAATGAAACTGGAACAATTATGTTTAGTCAATCTCAATATATTCGTGATACTCTGGAACAGTACGGTACGGTACGGTACGGCCAGTGACAGTTCCATTGGATGCTGGTTATCAAGTTAATTGTGACAATGATTGCGAAAAGGGCTATCAACATGAATATCAGTCTCTTATTGGCACACTTATGTATCTTGCTATTACAACAAGGCCGGATATTTTACACACTGTTTCCAAAATGGCACAGCGCAATTCCGATCCACACGTGGAGCACATGAACAAGCTAAAACATATACTGAGATATTTAGCCGGCACAGTCGATCTGAAATTAATTTATAATCCAGAAGGAAGTAACCTTCAGGGTTTCGTAGATGCTGATTGGGGTGGAAATGCTTCGGATAGAAAGTCCTATACAGGTTTCACGTTTTCATTTGGTGGATGTCCCATCTCATGGGAATCTAAAAAGCAAAATTCGGTTGCTCTCAGCAGTACAGAGGCCGAATATATGGCAGCTTCAGACGCTGCAAAAGAAGCAGTTTATTTAAAGCGGCTTTTGTTGGAGATAGCTGTTGATGCGGAAAGTCCAGTAGTGTTGCACATAGATAATCAAGGTGCACAGAAGTTAGCTGAGAATCCTGTCTACCACAAACGCAGCAAGCACATTGATATAAAGTTTCACCATATAAGAGAAGTTATTCAAAACAAGTTGGTAGAGTTGCAGTATTGCCCATCAGCGGACATGGTAGCTGATATATTAACGAAAAACTTACCTAGGGTGAAGCATTGTAAATTTGTCAAGATGTTAAAATTAAATTGAAATATTTGTAAGACGACATCCACGTCAAGGGGGAGTGTTAAATATAAATGGCAACCCTGTTAACGTGTATGCTGTTCTCTTTTTTTCTTTTTCATTCTTTTATTTCATTCCACGTTAAGTATTCAAACTGTAAAGAACAATTCAATAAAGTTTATTTAATAATTAAAACTAAACAATAAGATATCTTAAAAAAAATTGTATGAGAGAATTAATCATTTCCGAGCATGAAAAAATGCGTAATAATTTAAAAAGAATCCTCAAGAATTTCTTTTACTGTACATCTACATGGTTGATCATCAAGAAGTTCAAATCATTATTATGGAGTAACTGCTCATTTTTCAAATGATGACTGGGTACTCAATGCAGTAGCTCTAGATTTAATTCCAGCCAGAAGAAAACATAAAGGGTTTGATATGGCACAATTGTTCATAAAATCCTTAAAAATATATGACATTCTTGGCAAGATCCAAGGCATTACGGTTGATAACGCGTCTGTAAATGCAAAATTTTTAAGTGAATTAAGTTCTCAGCTACTGTCAGAAGAAATTTACGACTTTGATAAATTTGACTCACATTACAGATGTTTCGCGCATATTCTTAATTTAGGAGTTCAAGATATGTTGAAGTTACTTCGCGTGCAAGTAAATTACAGCGGAAAATTGCGTATAGTTGACGACGATTCTGAACTAGAAATCGATTTTTCTGATGATTCTTCTCCTGAAGAAGATGAAAACTTCAGTGAAGATGAAATGTTTTATGAAATCGATGAGTCAAACAAAAAGAAAACTGAACCCAATAAAGTAACTTACATTGATGATAAGATCAGAAAAATTTGCAAACAAATAAGGTCACGTGACGAAATATCAGAAACTCTGATTAGATTCAGTCTCGCTGTAAAAAATTTATATGTTAAACCAATATTGGACTGTCCCACTAGGTGGAACAGCACGTTTGATATTATTTGTATTTTTCTTCGATTAAAATCCGCTTTAAAATTGTTATGTAACAATATTGAAGGTTTCCAAGCTTTAAAATTAAATGAAACTGAATGGCGTTTGTTAAATATCAAAAATTATTTAATAATTTTTAAGCAAGTAAATGAAGTTTTATCAGGAGAAAAATATATAACACTCCCAAATATGATTGAAAAGATAGTCAGTGAGTTAGATAACAAGTTAGATAGGGATGATGTAGATGAATTATTACTTAAAGCATTTCAATGTGGTGGAAATAAAATTTTAAAGCATTATAAACTTAATAACTGGATATATTGTGTATCATTAATATTAGATCCCAGGCACAAATATAAAACTTTTTTAAAAAGTGAATGGGGTAAAAAATTGGCAAAAGAGAGCTTAAGTTATTTTAAAAAGATTTTAAAGGAAAAATATGATAAATTCAATCAAAAAAATAAAGAAGGAAAACCATCCACCAAACATAAAAACTTGATGATTGCTATTTAAATTTGAATTCGTTATTTGAGAGTAGTAGTAATGTCAATGGGAGAAGGAAGTAAGCCAATACTTGGAAGCACCATGTGCTCCAGAAAATACTGATATTCTAGATTGGTGGCGTATTCACGAGAAAGTTTACCCTATAATGGCTAAAATGGCCAGAGATAGCTACTATGGCGACATCAGTACCGGTAGAAAGACTTTTCTCAAATGCGTCACTAATCGTAAATGCTAGAAGACAATCAATGAAAGATGATGTAATTGACGCGCTTCTATGTATAAGTTCTTGGAGCAAAAGTGAATTAGTTGAAGAAATATGCGAATTTACTATTTGATTTTTAATACTATGGTATTCATTATCCAAACTTTTAATTAAATGTACATATGTATTTGACTCTTGTTAATATGCAAAATAAAATGAATAAATCAGTAGATAACCAATATATTTGTTTCTTAACATTATTAATATAAAACAAACAAACTAAAAAAATAATAAAGCTGAATATTTAAAAAAAATAGCAAAAATTATTCGATATAAATAAAATAAAACTTTTTTGGATGTCCCCGCAACACGCAAAAGTTACTATGTATGTAGATTCTTATCAAATTTTTTCCATTTTTTTATTATGTTTTCTTTAGATCTGAAATCGAAAAGTTCACAATTTAGTTTTAACTTTTTTTGACAACGGGGCGTGACATCTTTAAATAAAAGAAAAACACTTATAACGCTATATCTTGGCATAAGAAAATGTAAATTGTTTGTGCCAAATAAGTCACAAAATAAGAACGAGGTTTGATAATGGATCTTAGCTTTTCCCTTACAACAAAACCCCTTATATTGATATCCTTGGTACTTATACCAATTTGCGAAATTCGGTACTTGGACTCAATAATCTGGAGTAAGGACTGCGTAAAATGTAGGTGGGGTGGAACAAAGGCAGTGCATGGGTTCAGCCATTGGTCAAGCTAGTATAACACATATAAAAGTAAACGAGAATAACCGAGAAATATCGGCGATAACGAGACGATAACGATACAGATGAAAAATGTATCATACGAGTACGAGACGATAAGCTTGGCGCTACTACGAGTACGATACGATAATTTTTGAATTATCGTATCGTTCTCGTATCGGTGAAGCACTAATAAAATTGTAGGTAAAAATATAAGAAAAATTACATTTAAGTTGAAGTAAATGAGTGGCAATACAATAAGACAATTATCAAATAAGCAAAAAAAAAAATCATAAAAAACATTACAGTGTAGGTCTCAGCAAAATCTTGATTTCTAAATGATTGAAACTTAAAAGATTAATCCTAGTCAAATCCTAATTTTGCTCACATTTGCACCAAATCACCAAGTTTCATTAAAATCGCTACAATAGTTTCAATAATAACTAAATAGATATATAAATATAAGAACATTTGTTGGTCAAATTACGTCGGAACACGGAATTTGAAATAAAAAAATTTTTTGAACTTAGCTTCTCCACGATCGAACCGGTTTCGAAAATTCTTATATCTATCAAGGTTTTTTTGAGAATTTAAAAAAAAAAAACGAAGAGGACTTACATTTCGGAAATCAAGTTTTTTTTTAAGTGAACTGAAAATAAACGATGAAGGCTAAAATGTTTCATAAAGTCATATTTTTTTCTTTAAAGAGCATCTATGCGTTACAAACGGGATGACAAAGTTATTATACATTATTATTTATTTATTTAAGAGCGGGGAATAATCAATAAAGTGTCTAACTCAACAGCGATTGAAGATGCTTCATTAAAAATATCATCATATGACGTTTCATTTGTTCACATTTCTGAAAACAGGTTGATAATTTGCTTGACATGAGTACATGCTGAAGAGATTTGTAGTGTCAGATCTAGTAGTTTGCGACTGAGCGACAATATAGGAACATTTACAATCTTCAGAATATGTAACGATACTAATAAATTGGAGCGTGCTATCGAAGCTGAAAGTTGGACAGCTTTTGAAGACGCTCCGGTTTCCTGGCTTTGTTCAAAGTCTTGTAATTCTTAAGAGATAAACAGTAATACTTCGTTGAAAGTATCAACGTATCTTGTCGCACACAATGCATTTAAACGATTTTTTTTTGTTTCTGGACTCCGTTCGAAAATTTTATCTCAATAGTTCTACTCTTTTAGATGAATTCGAGAAAAAGTTTGACACTGATGAAACTGTACCTAGCATGTTACGAATTTCAGAAATATCACATGAATTTCCTGCACACAAATTCAGAGACTGATTGAAAACAATGAGTGTAAAATGCTAAGAGTTGGTTTTCAGATGTCAAAGCCTGAACTGCTTTGATTTGTTCGATCCTCCATGAACGTTCTTGAATAAAAATATTTTTTAATCACTCCCAGGGGGGCCTATGGGGGCTGTATCCGCCACTGGTGATGACTTCAGGAGCACCAAAAATGGCAAAAATTGGCTTTACCCGAAATTCAATAACTTTGTTGAAATTGAAACTTCTGATTGGCTCTTAAAAATTAAACTTTGAAAGATGGTCAAGAACAATCACCATACCCACGTTTCCTGAGTGTGATCTTGGATAAGGCCCAAGAAGGCCAACGTAGAGTTTTTGAAAAATTCGTACAGACGTAGCCAGCTTACCCATAGGAGGACGAATTATGTGATTTGGGGCTTTTGTTTGTTTGCAAATTTCACAAGAAAAAACGTTATCTCGCAATTGTTTGGATATGCGTGGCCAAAAATAAAAAGTTTTAAGTTTATTTAGATTTTTACCCACTCCACCATGAGAACTCATCGGATGGTCATGTGCTCAAAAAAATAAGATCTTGTCTCGTTTCTAACGGAACCCAGATTTTCCATGATTGCTATTCTCGAATTGGATCTCCGCTAGCAAATTCGCAACATTTATAAATTATACCATCTATAACTTGTATATCTGGTTGCTTACTTGGCTTTTTTTGAAATTCCTCGATCATTTTTCAATAGTTTTCGAAACATGAAGACTTTCCTGAGAATAAGTTCTTGACAATGTATCAGGAACAACGTTTTGACTGCCTTTCCAATGAAGAATGGTAAATTTGAAGCCCTAAAACTTCAGTGCCCAGCGCGCAAGTCTGCCATGCAAATCGAATTGGTTGAATTTGTGTGACATGTACGCAAAGGGAACTTCATCACCTTCATCGGTCCGTTGGGCCAAAACCGCTTCAACTCCAAATTGACTAGCGTCACATTGGATAGAAAAAGGATGAGAAAAATCAGAGCTGTGTTGCACTGGTGCGCTACTTAAATTTTTTTTGAGTAAGTCAAAAGCAGCAATTGCGTCTTCGGTGCAAACAAATTTACGAGCTTTTTGTAGCATATTTGTCAAAGGAAACCGAAGCATAATTTTGCACAAGTCTTCGGTACCATCCACAGACACCCAAAAATCGACGAAGTTGTCTAACTGTTTTCGGACGAGAAAATTATTTTATCGTAATCCCATTTCAGCCATTAAACCAGGTACATCTTTACAAAATACAAAATCATCTTCTTCAGCAAAATATTTGAGGAAATTTTGTTCTCTTTTGCGATAGTAAGTAATTTATGTAAGCCTCTTTTACGATCGATGTCACACTTAAACGGTTTTCTTTAAGCATATACTCTCCGCAAATGAAACAAAAATGATTCGGATCGTTCACACAAGCCCGTATTGAAGATGCCATATCAAATTACACTGCAAATCAAGAGCTGTTACAAAACAAAGAGGGTATATTCTGAATCAGCTACTTCAACTTAAAATTATATTAAGAAAACTTAATATATTTGTAACCCTTTGTAGCTCAAGATCATAAAAATTAAATATATTTATACTCACGAATAGGCTTAGAGTAAAACAATACAAATTTATACACGTTTTTTATTTTTTTATTAAATTCAAAAATTGCACGAATTCAAACTTGTCAATTTCAGCAACGCACCAAAATCCAACTCACTGAAGTCAAAAACCAACGCCATCTGTGATTTTTAATGGATACTTAGTTATTCGGTGTGTTATGTTACAGTGACACTGATTTGAATGAACTAAAATGTTCAATACGTATTTTAGCGGCATTATTAAATTTTTTTTTACAGTTTTAGCTATAACTCGGAAACTAGAGCTGTTGCGAAAAAAAGGAGGGTATATTCAGAATCAGCGACGCCAAATTAGTAAACATCATGTGATAAAAGCCATTCATCAGACAAATGTTGCAATTTTGTTGTGCAGTGTTATGGTTTGTTGATGTGCATTGTGCAGTGTATTATGACTTTGGAGCTCTAGCATATGCCAATCTGAAGATATCATGAAAAGTATAACAAGTATAAAACAGTAGGAACTAAATATACAATAACATTATATTTTTTAATAGAATTTCTATAAAAAAAAATAGCTATACTTAAACTGAATCAATAAGCGAAAAGGTGAACATATTAAAGTCAGATAGATGACTACAAAAATTGGAAGACAATCATGGTGAGCCCAAATTAAATCGCATTGAAAGCATCGAACTCAGGTCTGATTCTATGTATCTCTCTGGAAGAATTTGTTGCAAAAAGCACAGGTAACGTCCTTACTGGGTGGAGCACATTGGACTATATCACATTAGCCGAATTTCAGTTATAATGCATTCAGGTTATTTTTATTAAAGCACACTTCAACAAATAAAGAACTCACGTTATTTATGACAAAGTATATTCACCCACTAACAAATTTTAGTACTTTGGCTATAATTCTTACTTTATTTTGGGCTTAGTTCACACATGAAATGCACACAAATAAAATCTCGACTTGTGGTTAAATCAATTTCACCACACTGAGTCAAAAAACAGTGAATGCGAACGCACAAAACCTTGCAGCACGTATCTTTCTCCGTTACTGATATGCTGACAAAAACATTTTTGTCGAGAATTGTTAATTTAAGGAAATTAGGGTGGAAAATATCCTCTCTACCGAAACCTGGGTTGCTGAAACATCATAAATAACTTAAGCTAATTCAGATAATTCTTTGGCAGGGTAGTTATTCCAAAAGTTCAAAACATTAACATTATTTGAAAGCCGCTTTATATTATCAAACGATTTGATTTTATCTATTAATGATTTATTTTTGAACTCTGTCTCATTCTTCCCTATTTCTTTCAAAACTTCATCAATTTCCATATTTAACAAAAAAAAATCAAACAAGTCGGGAAAATTTGTCCATTGAAAATTGGATGAACCCTCGAACCGTTATAAAAAGTGGTTCGGTTTTCGTTTCGGATCAATCATTTGTCGAAAATTTCGGTTCGGTTAATGGTTCAGTTAATCATTAAAAAAAGTGGTTTTCCGGTTCAAAACCGGTTCACGTCCCTGATTATAATCGCTTAATTTTTTTATTTTGTAAGAAAGCTGTGAAGAGAGGATTTCCCCTATCGGAAATCGCCAAGGCTAAACTAATAAACCGATTTTAACAAAATTTGGTTTGGTGATACACTGAACCACAAGAAAAGTAATTAGAAGCTCTGAGTTCTTAAATAGGGCATGACATCACCTTTAATACGAAAAAACTCTGTCTCGGTTGAACCGCTTTATAATTTTGATAAAATTTGATATAGTGCTAGATTGAATCTTAAGTGAAGATATTTCTATAGAGAGGGCCTCTAATAAGAAAAAAACGTAAAAAAAATAACTTTATTAAAAATCTTTCTACCTATAAAAAATGGAAGAAGATTCTTCCATTCATTCATTGTTTTCGGTAAATTTACCTACCTTATCTGTCAATTTTACCTACCTTGTCAATAGACTTACCTAAAAAATAGTTAACTAACAACATTTTCGATAATTTTTTTTTTCAGAGTTGGCAACTCTGAAAAATAGTTAGTGGTGAGTTCTTATGTGTTAACGTTTACTTCCGATACGTTGCGTGCAGCTTTTTTTTTTTTTTTTGAATTAGTGTTCAAAGGTGTCTAATGTTTTCTATGCGACTGCGTCTAACGTCGAGACGCAAGTTTAGTTGAATGATTTTCAACGGTCGGGTGTTCGATTCTCAGTACAACTTAACCAAAAACTGGTCTGATGAGGCTATGTATATGCATATAAATATGTATATACGTGGTAATAGCCGAAACATATGTCAACAATTACCAGGTTAAATTGATCCACTTGTTATCTTTGTCATGTTGGTTGAATAAAAATGACTAAAAAAGTTCAATATAAAAATTGTTCAATTATTAATTTTCAACAAAGTTGTTGGGTCAAGAGGACGTTGCAATTTATCGCAGAGCTGAAGAACAGATTCATAAAATTCATCGAATTTTTTATCATATTTTGTTTCCTTTCACGAATCAAATCCATTATATCTAAATCCGTTCTACGGTCTTGATACTGATCATGAATTTCATTACACAAAGTTTCCCAATCTATTTGAGTCACACTACGGTAATAACGCCAAAACCAATCCAACGCTTTCCCAGCAAACAAAATGTGTGCATGATTGCACAGGGTTTGAAAATCACCTCGCAGTCAGAGAATGTACTCGATAAATAAATTTATCGACGGTCAAAGCGTCTTCTTTGGCATTAAAGGTTACTTTCCAATTGGAAATAAGGCTTCAAACTTTCTCTTAGGCGATAAAAGGTGGAACTACCCCAAGTTGAGTTCTTGAGCAAATATACCATGCGTTGGTTGTTGGTAATTGTTTGACTGAAGAACAGTCGGAGAAGGATACTGTGAATTATATGGGGGAAGTTTACATAAGAATTGAGGATTGTTGGTTCCATTTCCAGAAGCCTGGTGAATGTCAGATCGCCCAAAAGTTGCAGGTTGATTTGGATCTCTATTCCATTCAGGAGGCTTATTACTGACTGAGTTTAAATTAATTTTAGCAAGTGGAGCTCTCAAAGCTGCGTCAACCAAATTTGCAGTTGTGCGGCAGAAAGTTGAGGTACATTAGCTTGCGTACTTACTTGAGTGGACAAGCCTGTGGATAACGGATGCACTCCTGACATGTTGAGATGCTGTGCAGGTGACACTGAACTATTTTGCTCCAACGGATTTTTGTAACTTCGGGTTACTGGACGACTATTTTTAGAGATTGTACCTGTGTGTATAACAGCTGTTGTTGTTATATATTTGCACCATAAAGCACTTAGTATCAATTTTGAATTTTATAACTTTGATATTAATTCCGATGCTGAGAATAGTGAATATGATTTTGCTAAAGGTAATTTTACTGCAATTAATACCTTTTTAGGATCTATTTATTGGTCAATTTTAAACTCATTTCATTCGCCTTTAGATGCTTTCAATATATTAAGTGAAAAATTTAAATTTGCTATTAAAACCTATGTTCCAATGAAAAATCCTATTTTAAGAAATAAACCACCCTGGTTCAATATTAGACTTTCTAATTTAAAAAATGTTAAAAATAAGGCATTCAAAATATTTAAAAACACAAATTGTGAAGCTGATCGTAAGCTGCTGATATTTCATACGTTTACGAGATGAATTTAACGTCCTTCATACATTTTTATATAATCAATACATTTTTAAAATTGAAACTAGACTCAAATCAAATCCATCAACTTTTTGGCAATATATTAATGCAAAAAGAAAAACAAATGGATTTCCTACAAGTATGGAATATAATGGCAACAAGAGTTGTAATGCTCTGGAATCTTGCAATCTTTTTTCTAAGTTTTTTCAAAGCGTTTATGAAACTCACCCTAGTTCAGGAAATCTTGATTTTGAGGCTTTGAACTTACAAGGTATTCAAAATTTTTTAACTACTGAAAATGATGTTGCCTCTGCAATTTCAGAGTTAAAATCCATTGCAAGAAGTGGACGTAATGACTTTCCACCCATTTTTTTAAGCATTGTCTGAGTAATATTGTAAAGCCAATAGCAATTATTTTCAATGCTTGCCTCAATTCAGGCACATTTTTGGATTGTTGGAAAATATGTTCAATAACACCAATTTTTAAATCTGGTAACAGGAGTGATATTAATAATTACCGCGCAATTATAAAACAGGTTACGATTGCAAAGATATTTGATCACATAATTAAAAATAAATTATTTGATTACATTAAAATTGCTATAAATGATTGTCAACAGGGTTTTCTTCCAGGAAAATCAGTTTGTTCAAATTTAACACTTATCACAAATAACATTGTTACTGCTATGGAACAGCATAGTCAATTAGACGTTATTTATACCGATTTTTCAAAAGCTTTTGATAAAGTTGACCATTCAATTCTCCTGTGGAAACTTAGGAAGTTTGGATTATCTGAACATCTTTTGAAATTTTTTAACAGCTTTTTAGTCAATCGCAAATTGCTCGTCAAAATCGGTTCAGTAGTATCTGAATCTGTAATTGTTGCATCTTCGGGTATTCCTCAAGGAACCCATTGTGGTCCTTTACTTTTTTTAATTTTTATTAATGATTTGCCGCAGCATATAAAATTCTCTAAATGTTTAATGTTCGCTGATGATGTTAAGTTTTTCTTAACAATTGGGCATATGAGTGATTGCTTTAAGCTTCAAAATGATTTAGTGGCAATTAATAATTTGTGTTCATCCAACAACTTGTTTTTAAATATAAATAAATGTTGCGTATTATCATATACCAAAAGTGCAACGTCAATTTGTTTTAATTATTCATTAAATAAGTTTCCAATATGCCGTAAGCAAGAGATAAAAGATTTAGGTGTAATTTTTGATTCCCAATTGAAATTTTCAAATCATACTGATCTTGTGATATCAAAATCGTATGCTATGTTGGGGTTTATTAAAAGAAATACGCAAAATTTTAAGGGCCCTTTAACAATTAAAGCTCTTTATGTTTCCTTGGTGAGGAGTCACTTAGATTACTGCTGTGTTATTTGGAATCCATACTCTAACCAGCATATTAATCGAATTGAAAAAGTTCAAAAATATTTAACAAAATATGCTATTTACAAATTGCATTGGCCTGGTAATATTCCTTCATATGACGGTAGACGAAAGCTTCTTGGGTTGCAATCGTTGAAAGATAGACGAACATACTTTTCTTTTATGTTCGTATATAATGTACTCTCTGGTAAATTGAAATGCAACTTATTTAGAGTATATAATCCTCCTTGAAACTTAAGAAATAATCGAATATTTGTTGAAGACTTACATAGGTCTAATTATGGTCTCAATGAGCCAATATCGCGATGCATTAAATTAAGTAATAGCTTTTCTCCATTAATTAATTTTAATGTAAGCATAGAAAAATTTAAATTAAATCTTTTTAAATTGTTCAATTAGTTTAAAATAATGTAACTAGTCTGTAAGATTACTTAATCCGTAGACTGAAATAAATAAATAAATAAGTCATAGTTCATAATTAAAACCGTTTAAGTCAAACTACGGCCCGCCCACTTTTTTCAATAGTGGGTGCACCTTATCGTTTTGGTCAAAAACTACCTCTTATAGTTTTTGAATCTATTATATGTAATAAGTTCTGAACTAAAAATTTTTCTGATTGCACTTATCCTTTTGAAGGTAAAATTCCTGATATCTTGAAAGTTACATAGGAATTACAAGAACAGGTAAAAAGATTTCAAAAGATTTGTGAGAAAAAATCAAACTAAAATTTTAGAATATATAAAACTGCCTGCTTTGTTATAAATTAATTAACATAAGTAATTTTTATTAACCCTTTCAGTGAATTTCGCGTTACAGATATTTGATGTATTGGAGTTATAGGTAGTGCAACAGTTGATCTAAGGATCTCAACGGTAGGGTCGAACAAATAAAAATTAAAGTATGTATATTAGGGTGATTCAAATTTTTTATTTTTTGTTTTTTTTAAGGTGCTGTTGCTTAAAAAGTAAGTTTATGATATGAAGAAAAAGCTCACGAAAATTCAGCTCTGTAACTCAATTTTATAAGGTGGCGCCGGAGCCTGTTAGTCTTACATGTAAATTGTATGGAAAAATTATTTTTTTCAAAAAAGGTGTCTAAATGAATAGGTGATTAGTGCTGTTGAGCTGAAAAGGGTCGTTTTTCGATGTAATTTTTTACGCTGAATCCGAATCTGGCCTCAGAATTGACCCATCATGTCTGAATCCTGAAATATTTGAGGCTAAGTACCTAAAACATGATGTTTTTTGTCTACTTTCGAGGCCATGTATAGGTTTCAAAGAAAGTTGATCAGCTTATTTTTAACAAAAGCATCATTTAGTACCATCCTTGCCCTTTAAAATGAGCTTTCAAGTGGTTATCTGTGATGTTTCCTTGCAAAGTTATAGCCATTTTAAAGTGACATGAATTGTATCCCCTACAATGGGTTGCAACCCAACAATATTAACCAACGGGTTTCAAATTCATGTCACTTTGAAATGGCTGCAACTTTGCAAGGAAGCATCACAGATCACCACTTGAAATCTCATTTTAAAGGGCAAGGATGGTACTAAATGATGCTTTTGTTAAAAATAAACTGATCAACTTTCTTTGAATCCTATACATGGCCTCGAAAGTAGACAAAAAACATCATGTTTTAGGTACTTAGCCTCAAATATTTCAGGATTCAGACATGATGGGTCAATTCTGAGGCCAGATTCGGATTCAGCGTAAAAAATTACATCGAAAAACGACCCTTTTCAGCTCAACAGCACTAATCACCTATTCATTTAGACACCTTTTTTGAAAAAAATAATTTTTCCATACAATTTACATGTAAGACTAACAGGCTCCGGCGCCACCTTATAAAATTGAGTTACAGAGCTGAATTTTCGTGAGCTTTTTCTTCATATCATAAACTTACTTTTTAAGCAACAGCACCTTAAAAAAAACAAAAAATAAAAAATTTGAATCACCCTAATGTATATATGTTATCGGCAAAACTAGTCTTTAGGATAAACTAGCTTTTTTTGGCCAAACTAGTTTATCCGAAGCGTGTTAGGCTGAACCAGTTTAACCTAGGAAAATTTTAATATGGTAGGGTAAGTGGGCGGCCTTCGGTCGCTACACATGATTTACATCCTCCAATACTATGTTAAAAACCGCTTTGCGGCAGCATTCAGCCGCGGTTCACTATAGTATATCCAACACTTACAATAACATACTAAAATTTCAATAATATCGGGAGTGAGGGATTTAAAATAAATAATAGCTCTAGTTCATCCTAGGCTAAACTGGTTAATTTTAACAATCTTTGGATGAACTAGTTTGGCCTAGGAAAAACTAAACTAACCTAACAACTAGTTTTTCCTACAAGAGAACTCTTCTTAACTTAAACTTCGAAGAAATTGAATAATTCAACATGTATATAAAAAATGCTACATCATTCCAACTTTTTCAAAGCACGTAAGTCAAGCACAGCTCATATTGGACGTAAGACATTATCTTCATATTACCGAAAATAGTGTTTTTACGCATAAGATGTCTGAATTTAAAAGAATTGCATCCAATTTATATTGGAATATAAACAGAAAATGGATGAGCACAAATCGTACAATAAAAGAACTTCCTTACAAAATATCTTTGAATTTTTTTACAATTTTAGCTATACATACCAAGCCCATTCACATTTCAATCACACTTTCCTGCAGTTTTCAAAGTCTACTTGCGACAAACAAAACAGAAGTTAATTTTTATATGCAGAAGATATGTAATTTTTCCTCCCTACAAAAAATTCAACTTTAACAATCAATTGCGCCGGACTCTGTAAACCTATTTAAAAAAAAAAAATGCAAAATTTTAATTGTCCTTTACAGGGTTATTTCCAAAAAGGAATAAATATTTTCACTATCCGCTTAGCGGATCAGTTGGGAATTGAAATTTCGGAATTCTCCCAGACTGATAAATCCTGCTGCAGGTTATGAGTATTGTATTCTTGAACTTTGTTCAACTGACGACAGCAATGAAATAATTTTTTCCAGTAATAGGTTTAGTTACAAAAAAAATTTCTTAACAATTTCAGAGCTCAGCTAGGGTAAATCGGATGAAACCGAATGAAATTGAAGGCAAAATACTAAAAAAAATTTTAAGGGACAAAAATGTCCTCTGACTGACAGTTTTCTTTTAGCCTTCAACTCCAAACGGGCCCCATGTTGGGCGCCAAAATTTGTAATCGCGCACGCGATCGGTGCTTTTGCGTGGGCAATAATGACAGCGGCAGCACGAGATGGTTTGCCTCTACTAGCAGTTCGGTAAGTTGTAGTGGGTTCGCTACTGCCCCTATTGCTCCCTCACCTTACAAATTTAAAACCTCGTGCTGAACTGGATTGCTGCACTCTGAATGAAAAAAAATTCTAATATTTAAAAAAAAAAACAATTGGCGGTTATCAAAAAAATCAAAATCTAAAATAATCCCTAATTTCCCTTCCATGGCTGATCCTCCGAGCATGGTGGTAGCTTGGGCGGAGTCTACACCCACCCTACCATGTGTATGTGTGGGGCGATTTTGTTGTCCACTCTAAAATGTTTGTGGTTCTACATAGGACCTACAGTACCGCGTTTAGGCTGTCATTTTTCCATTCCTTTAAAAAAAAATTTAGTTTTTATCTTTGATTCATGTTTTTTAATTTTTTTTATTCATTTATGTTACGCTTTATAATGTAAATTAATTTAACGTAAGTTGCTTTATAAGTAGATCTTAGTCTACATGGCTTGGTTTTACCCATTTATATATTTTTGTTTCAATTCATGTTTTCTGTTTATCTTACCTTTTACTAGTATGCGCTTATTTTTTTGTTAAATTTTGTTTGTTTTTATAAAATAAAAAGCAATACTACGTTTCCTTAGTTGTAAAAATTTAATTTACAAAACTTTGAAATTCAATTTTTTCTTTTTCTTTTTATTTGCCAAATGTTATTTTGCTTAGTAATTCCAGGTCATCACTTAAGTCTCAACTGAAAGTCTTACAGCTTAAGTTTTCAGAACATTTAAGAAAAAAAAATGAAGCGTTTCCTTTGTTTTTTTTTTTATCAAAAAAAAATTATTCATTAATCTACTTTTCCAATAAAAATTTCTTACTAATTTATACAAGAACTTTCATTATATATTCATTAGCTTAAGTTTGAATTTACAAAAAATGTTGTGTTTTTTTAATATACATTTTGAATGTATAATTTAAAAGTAATCTAAAACTTATATTTATAACTAGCAGATTCCCGCTACTTTGTACGCGTAGCCTGTAGCCTGTGCAGTTTATTTCAATGTGGACGCTCATAAATTGTTCTGCAATTGATCTTTGGGTGCATGCTCGATAATGTGAAAGCAATATTGACGGTCACAGATGTTGTCAAGCCATGGACAGCATGTGTGTTTTCTATGTGTGAACCTACTGTATTTTTTTTTCATACTTCATTGTTCAAAAATTCCGCGTTGTTGCGTTGACAAATTGAGAGCGAGAGTAAAATTTTAATGTTCTATTGTTTCTCTTAAATAAATATTCCAAGTGGAAGACACAAAACAAAGCAGACACGCTATGGGCAAAGAGAATGCCCAAGAAATGCAACACTGATCGGACGGTGAAAATAGAATTAAATCTAAATCGACGGCAGGTCCCCAGTAATACTCCGCAATTCTGTTCAATTTCACATGATCAAGTATGGTATATTTTTTGACAGCGTATATTCGTCGCCGCTTTACCGCCACCGCTCTAATACTGTAATTTTTTTTCATTCTTCATTGTTCAAAAATTCCGCGTTGTTGTGTTGACAAATTGAGAATGAGAGCGCGAGCGAGAGCGAGAGTAAAATTCCGTTTTTTGTCTTCCATTGCATTGCCATATAAAAATAAAACGCACACACCCTTAAGCGGCCCTCACACGATCAATATTACTGACAGTATAATTACTGACAGTATTTACATTACTGTCAGTGTACCACTCACACGATCAGTATTGTTTATTGTCAGTAATCAGTTTTTTTGACATTCGACTGGTGAAGTTGCGAACTATGCTCCGGCTACGTGACCGACAGCCGAAAATGGCATGCCACTTTTTGGGGCAGATTCCATCCAAACTTGCACCACGCCTCCAGCTAGGCATCGGACGACCATACCCTTGGACGCAATGTTCCATGCCACTGAATAAGGATCTTTTCCAAGTTTCTTTCAAGTTTCGCTGCCTCATCGTCTATCTGCCACAAAATGGGGCAAGCCACGCCCCCTCCCAGGATTTTGCCGTCCCGTGCCTACTTGCACCCTCTGACCAACTTTCAGCCGGATCTGCCCCGGTCACTTTTCTGTGCAAATAATACTGATGAACTGTCAGTATTCCCCTCACACCATCAGTATTACTGTCAGTATTTAAAAACTTCGTCAGTAATATCCGATTTTTTCATCAGTCATCAGTATCGTTTTTCTATACTGACAGTACATCAGTACTCACCTCATACGATCAGTAATACTGTCAGTATGCAAAATACTGTCAGTAATACTGATCGTGTGAGGGCCGCTTTACTAACCCACTGACTTGCCATTAAACGATTTGTTATGCTTACATGCTTCTTTCTATGTGTGAAATTCATTTTCTTAGCAATTTTAAAACTTCAATATTTTGATATTTAAGAGGAATATCGTAATAACTTTGATTCTATGTAAAGACCAAGCGCCTTAGAAAGATAACTAAAAAAATTTTATCATTTTATTTATATAGATAACAATAATCGTAAATTAATGATTTAATAAAATATAAAAAAAAAAGAAAGTTAAATGAGTCTTTGCTCACGATTTTTAGAGATTAGTCCGATTACTTGGTGTTTTTAATGTTGTTTATAGTTGAGTTCTGTCGATAATTTTGATGTTTTTTTTTTATTCAAAGTTGTGTTGTATATAAATTGTAGCGGATGTTTTTCTTGTTGTGTTGTGTTTAAAGTTGTAGTAATGACGATGAAGAAATCTTTGTTATTGCTGGTGTTTAGAATTGTGTATTGTTGATTATGTTGTAGACTTTGTGTTTTTATACCCTACACCGAGGGTATATTCACTTTGTCCATCCGTTTGTAACACATAGAAGGAGGCGTGGCAGGTATGGAAAAGTATATTGTATATTTTTGATCAGCGTCAACACCTGAGTTGATTTAGCGATGTCCGTCTGTCTGTCTGTCTGTTGAAATCAGGTTTACGGGAAAACTAAGAGAGCTAATGGAATGAAATTTTCACACACAGGTCACATCTTCTTGCAGGCATCTTGCTATTGTAAATGGGCGAAATCGGTTAACTAACACGCCTACCGCCCATACCCTATGTATATATACCCAGGTCAATTTTGAAAAAAGTTGCAGCGATTTTGATGAAAATTGGTGATTTGATGCACATGTGAACAAGATTGGTATTAAGTTAGGTTTCAAGTTTTCAAAACTTCCTACAGGGGCGTGGCACAGCCCTAAATTTTAACCTTTATACCACCATATCTCGTAAACCGTGCAAGATATTGTTATGAAATTTGGTAAACGGATACATATTAAATATATCTTGAGTTGAGATAAAAGTGGGCGGAATTGAAAAAGGGGGCGTAGCACTTTTCAACTGCTAAAAATTATGATTCCATGTACATATCTCAAAATTGGCACAAACGATTTTCATAAAAATCTTGGAGATGATGCCGCTGAAAGCTGTCATCAATACAAGCTCAGCTTCTTTATTGAAAAAACTCGTTGAAGGCCGTGGCACCGCCCACAATATTTATAAACGTTATATTAAGAGAACGAACAACGTAATCGTGATGAAATTTATTGAGGTAGATATACTTGCTGTAAGGTATTTTATTACAAAAATTTGGTACAATAGTACCTGGGGGCGTGGCACCTCCCATATAAGCAAAAACTGTTTATTGTTATAAATAGTGTACTAAGAGAGTAATCTTCATAAAATTTGGTGTTTAGATGTCAGTTACTATAGGCTTTAAAAATAAAATAGTTTTGACACACTTGCATCAGTAGGCGTGGCACCTCCCATATTAACATAAATTTGTAAGCGCTGTTTTAAGTAAACTATTGCAGCAATTGCTATGAAATTTAATGAAAGTGGTTCAGTTGCTATAGAGTATATCTGAATCAAAAGTGGCTGCAATAGCACCAGTAGGCGGGGCACCTCCCATACAAATAAAGTACGGTAAGTGGCATATTTATCGAAATAAGTGAGCAATCATACTAAAATTTGGTGTTAGGGGTTTGCTTATGAAGAGCTATTTCTGGATCAAAACCGGGCTGGATTGTACCACTGGGTGTGTCACCGCCCTAAATTTTAAATTAAACTGCAGCATATATCGCAAACTATACAAGCTATTGTGCTGAAATTTAATATGAGGAAGTCGATCACAAATATAATTTGTTGAACCAAATGTGGGCGGAATTGGAGAAGTGGGCGTGGCATATTGAAAATTTAACATTTCTATTCGATTTTTTCAACATTTTCCATATTCCTTCGACTTTTTCAACCCTTTTACTTTTTCCAATATATTCTATATGTATTTGTTCGACTTTTTCAACCTCTTTTAACTTTCTTCATAAGTTTCTTTATTTGTTCGACTTTTTCATCAATTTTGAATAGTTTCAAATTTTTTCAACCTCTTTAATTTTTTTTAGAGTTTTTCAACCTCTCTCAACTTTTTTCAACATTTTGCATATATTTACGACTTTTCAACATTTTTCAACCTCTGTCAACCTTTCTAACATTTCACATTTTTTTCGATTTATTCAACCTCTTCTTAACATTTGATAAAAAGGTACTTTCAGTGCAGTGTAGGGTATGTGAGTTTTGGCCTCGCCGAAAATAACACCTTAACTTGTTAAAGTTGTGTTGTGTTATTTAATTGTGTTTTTTGTATTTCTTTCTTATTAGATTTATGTATTCTTGTTATTATTTATATTTTTCTTTTTTTTTCTAGGCAATGACTTTCTATGATTAACTCGACTTGGAGCACTGGGAGGGGAGGGGGAAGTTAGCAACACTTGGCGATCTTTGCACTGTCACTAAGCCATTTCTTCTAAATTTGCATTTTATTTGCTACTGCAATCGTGCACTATTACTTTGGGTTTACTTTAAATTAATTTACAAATTCATTTCTATTTACACAATTCAATCACTAGAGTAATGCTTCCCTTATAATTTGCACATAAGCCCAAGCAATTGCAGTGATAAATTCTACATCAAAAACGAATTTTCATTTTCTTTGCAGCGAGAGTACGGAGAAGACATTTTAACACGACGCCATATTTTTCACCATTTATGTTTTTCAGCTTTCAAATGTCACATATTATTACGGTGACCATCCGTTCTGTTTTTCGCAGAACTGTTCTGTTTTTAAGGCGCTTGTTCTGCGTATTTTTTTTTTGTTGGAAAATTACAAATATGTTCTGTTTTTCGTTCTGCTTTTATGTACGTCGATTTAGATTTAATTCTATTTTCAACGACGGATCAGTGTTGCATTTCTAATCAGCTTGTGTCCATTTTTTTATTTACATTTAAAATGCGAATTTATTTATTATTAATTAAGTCAATGGAATCTTAAATCCTTACTGACTATGTATACTAACAATAATATTAATTAAAAAATAATAGTAAAAATAATATAAAACAAAAATTAATAAATGGCAAATAATAAATTCTTCATATACAACAAAGTACGAGAGAAATCAATGGAGTTAGTTAAAGCTAGTCCATTAAATTCTCTCTGGTACCGGATTAAAGGAGAATTTGAAGAGAAATTCGTCCTGCATAGACACTCATGAAATATTGGTATATTTCGCAACTTTCTAATGGGGATGCTAAATATAATTTTACTCAGAAGGTAAGGGAAATCAATGCTACCATTCATAATTTTAAAAACAAAAAGTAGCGATAAAATAGTGCGCCTACTCTCCAAAGATTTAAGATTGAGGAGCAAGCAGCGAGCACTGTAAGAAGGAAAAGGCTCTGAAAAATTAAGGGAATGTGCAAAGAGTCAAAATGACAGCTGAATTTTCCGTCGTCCGCCGCATTGTCAAGCATCTCTTTTCCATAATTACATTACACAGATTGAATTGCAGAATATTTGCATGACAGAAGTTGCCTTGCTAATAAAAGAACTGAAATCACAGAACGCAGAGATGAAGTTTTTTTACCTTTCACTATCAAGAAAATAATTTCGGAGTTTGAAAAAACAGGAGCTGAAAACCTAAATGAAATTAAAGATTACGTCAAAAATTTCTATAATAATTGCATGGATTATCTAAATCAGTGGGATCATGCATTTAAAGAAGTTGAAGTGATGGAATGGGTACTGCTGCGTACAGTGCCATCTTGGGATAAGGTTGAAAGAAATTTAATATATATTATGGAAAAAAGGAGCCAAATCAAAATTAATGACAGCGAAATATTTGATGAATTTACTTGTGTTAAAAGTTATGTGACTTGTGAAAAACTAAAAGAATGAACAGACAGTGGAAAGCTAGTCGACAATAAATGGGTTGAAATATTTCAACATTTTAAAAAAATTCCATACCTTTTAAAAATATTTTAAGAAAAGTACAATTTAATTTATGTTTACCGGAATCAAATGCCCCCACCGAAAGGGTATTTTCTATTTTAAATAATATATGGACTGACGAAAAGTCCCTTATGAAAATTGAGACTGTAAAATCTATTTTAATAACCAGATGTAACTGCTTAGAGTTTAAGGAATATTTACAAAGTCAGGAAAACCTAATTAAAAAAATGTATACCTCAGAAAAATACCAATGATTTTGCATTTGATGCATATATTTTTATTGTTAATTACAATCAAAACCAATTAAATGTGATTTATGTTTTTTTATTCAATATAAAAAAAAGTTTCTAAAAACACAAAGTTGTTCTGTTTTTTCAATTTAAATTTATGGTCACCGTACTTATTATTTTAAAGGTGTATCAAGTTACTTATTCAGGAATGTTAACTGTCAATGTTTCAACAACTGTCTAATATCAACTTTTTTTCTTATAAAATCTCAAATTATTTGATTTTTGAATGTCAGTTTTTACTTTTTTAATGTATACGTGAATTTTTATATTTGTTACTATGCATTATGGGCCCGCCGACCACTTTTGCTGTCCAAAACTCTGAAAATCTCTATAAGAGGGTTTTTGGGGTCGCTGATTTCAAATTTGATGTCAAAAATTAGAGATCAAAAATGGCGGATCCAATATGGCGGACAAAATTTTAAACTGTCATTGTATCTGCATGAAACGTTGTGTAAGGAGGTTTTCAATGTCGCTAATTTCGAACTTGATGTCAAAATTTATAAATTCAAAATGGCGGATTCAATATGGATGCCAAAATTTAAAAATTTCACTGTATCTGTATCGAACGTTGTGTTAGGGGATTTTCGGGGTCGCTGATTGAGAATTTGATGTCAAAAATCAAAAATTCAAAATGACGCAACCTGCAGATGGTTGATAACAAGGCTTTTTTTCGTTCATTGATATGCTCGTTTCGCCAAACACGAAAGAGATCGGAGTTTTTGAAGCAGAAGTTGTCTCGAAAATATCGGTTTTTATTAAAAATCGCAACACAAAAAATGATCAAACAGACTTATCACATCCTATATTATTAATTTTTTTTTTGTTTTAGGCTGGGCAAACTTGGGTAAAATTTTGCAAGCCAACACAAACTTAAGAATTAAAAAAATTTCAAAATTTTTATAGGTTGCATCAAGCGATTGATTTTTTCAATGCACCAGATCTGTTATTAGAAAATTGCAAAAATTGCATATATGTACATAAAGTATTTATTACAGCTTTATTTTCCAAATATTACTTTTTTTTAACCAAGAATAATATTTTAATAACCTTAATAAAAGCGCGCACGTAACTGTATTCACAGCACTACTCAGAAAGCCAACATTTTATGGTTTGCTGTTAAGCAGTAAGTTAGTATTTACAAAAACAAAATGCATTTTTGTTTGCTTTGAAGTATTTTCTATTACATTTGTCAAATTATTTTTTTTTTTTTCAGGGACACAATTTTTCAGTTTCCGCGAATGCGTTTTAGACCTTACTTTAAGGTTATATTTTTGTTCTAATTTTTCGTGTGATGGGTTTTTTTTTTGAAATTTTAATGACACATTTTAATCAATTTATAGTATCGTTTTTTTTTTTCTAATTTATTTTATATGTTAAGCCAAAAATTAAGATGTCATATTTATGTTTTGCTGTTTGTTGAGACTTTTTTTTTAAATTTTTAGTTTCAAATTAAAATAACATCGCAGTTTGACTGTATTTGAAAGATTATAACGATATTTCTTTTTACTTTTTCTAGGTTTCTCTTTTTCTTCTGTTCTTTTTTTGTTTTTCTTTATTTATTATTTAGTTTTTACCTATTACTAAGTATTTTCCCTATTTTAGATTTATTTATATATTATGACTTATTTTTTTAACTCCTACAGGGTATGGTACCAAAATCCCTACAGGGTATTTCCACAAGGAAACGTATTTCTACGTCACGATTTGTTTTTTTTTTTTTTTAAATTTGGAAAAAAACTCAGTTTGACCAACACAGTCAGAAATTCAAAAGTAATTTTTTTTTGAATTCTGATACGAATATATAAGGGGGCGTTCAAGTATTACGTAACGCAATTAGGGGGGGAGGGGGGATCTTGCAAAACGTTACGATGCGTTACGGGGGAGGGGGTGGTTCGAACAACGCGTTACATAACATTGTTTTTGAAGTGAAACTACTTTAGCGGGTGGTTATTTGAAATTAGGTGTGTATAATGAAACTCTTCTTAATGTGTATGTTTATTAAATAGCTACAGCCAAAATATTTTATTAAAATGATAAAAGTTGACGGGATCTAGATAAGCTACAGCAATAAATGATGCCTCACATTAAAGCACTCAACGAGCAGAATGTCCTTAAACTATCATCTTCGATATTGTTTAACCAAAACCTGAGATATAAGCGTGGAAAGATTTCCTATTTTTATCATTATTGCTGTAGCTGTTCTAGATCCCATCAACTTTTATCATTTTAATAAAATATTTTCGTCTCATTTTTCGCCATTTTAACATATTTTAAACTTAAGCAAAATGTTTATAACATTATGTGTGATTTTTATCAAATAACAATATGAACAAGTTAAGGTGTTATCTTCAGCCAGGCCAAAACTCACATACCCTACAATGCACTGAAAGAACATATATTTCAATAAATGTTAAAAAGACGTTGAAGAGGTTGCATAATTCGAAAAAAGTGTGAAGTGTTTAAAAGGTTAACAGAGGTTGAAAAATGGTGAAAAAGTCGTAAATATATGCAAAATGTTAAAAAATGTTGAGAGAGGTTGAAAAAACTCCAATTCGATCAAAAAGTCGAAAAAATAAAGGACAAAGAAATTTCATCACAATATCTTGCAGGGTTTACGAGATATGGTGGAATAAAGGTTAAAATTAAGGGCTGTGCCACGGGAATCTTTGGAAATTTGAAACCTAGCTTAATCCTAATTTAGTTCACATGTACACCAAATCACCAAGTTACTGTGCGTTACATGGGGGGAGGGGGGGGGGGGTAAAAAATCTTCAAAAATTGCGTTACGTAATACTTGGACGCCCCCTAAGTAAATCTTTGTACTACCGAATACAGAAATATTCTGAGAAAAAAATTTAACTTAATTTAACTTTTCTTATTTTTTTACTTTAAACAAAACTTTTCAAAAATTTCAAATAACTTATTTGTTTTAACCGCGACAAAAACTTTTAAGACAAACTATTTTACTTTTTTTTTTACGTAAGCATATATAAACTCAACTTCTTGATTTTAAATACTAATTTTAACATTTATTTTTCAGTATAAATAATTTCATCCATACTTGCTTTGTGGTCTGGATCGTTGTGCTGGGCTGGAACCTCACTGGATGCACTGGTCCGGTATCGCTGCTTCTATAACTGGTGTTCAGTTTTCCTTTCTGGTTCTCCTCCTTTGTTGCTTGTATTTAATCCTTACTTGAGGTTTTCTGTTGTTTTTGTTTTTTTTATCGTCTATATTCGGATTTATTTTTTTGATATTTTTTCTTTTATTTGCAGATTTTATTTTATTTTCAGGTATTCTATTCTTTTCACAAAAATTTTAGATTTTATTTAAAAAAATTTTAATTTTCGGAACTAACCCTTTATTTTTAGGTTGCCTATTGTTTTTTTAATCGTCTATTTTCGGATTTATTTTTTTAAATATTTTTTCTTTATTTCAGGTATCTTATTCTTTTCACAAAAATTTCAGATTTTATTTAAAAAATTCTAATTTTCGGAATTAACCCTTTATTTTTGGGTTGCCTATTGTTTTTTTAATCGTCTGTTTTCGAATTTATTTTTTTAAATATTTTTTCTTTTATATGCAGATTTTATTCTTTATTTCCAGATATTTTTGTAGCAGCTCCTGGGGGTGCTCCGCTTGACATAGTGGCAGAGACAAGAACCTCTGCTTTTGGGTCGCAATTTTTTTAAATTTTTCGTCCTTTTGTGTTTCTTTCTATGATTTGTTCTTCTGTTCAATGTTTTTTTAAAGCTGGCAATTTTATTTATTTCTGTTTTTTATTTCCTTTTCTTTATAGTTCCATCAGAAGTTGTTCCCACGTTGACAGCCAAAATCATAGAGGCCGGAACACGCCAGGCGGAAATCCATCCCTCTTTCTTTTTTTTTTTCTTTAAGTTGGCTGTCATCATTTTGACCACTCATTTTCTAAACGCACCCTTTGTGCGCATTCACATAGCTTAGTGTGGAAATGATTAAATGTGCACACTGAATACTGTTCGTGTCCGCCGCAAAGCCAGCCATTCATTGATGGAACTAACTAGTTTTGAGCCAACAAAAAATCCTTTTTTTTTTTTTAACGATGGTAAGGATATTAAATAATTAAACCAGGAAGGACCAGGTCACACGCACCTACCACAAGCATCCAGTATATTGTGCACTTATTCGAACATTTGCCACTGTAGGCCAAATCGTTCTTTTGCTCTAATTTTAATTCGTTCAACCATTTGCAAGTACCATTTCTCCATATTTATTATTATTCATTTAAAAAAAAAAATTCAAAGTACAATAAGGCTTAGCCTTTTATAGTACATCAAAGTATATATACTAGACAAAAGCTTAAGTTTAAGAATTACATATGATTAATAATTTTAAAATATGAAATACTTGAAAATATAAATAATAACTATGAAAAATTCACAAAATTAAAAAAGAGAAATAGTTAAAAATTAGATAGAAAAAGATCAAAGATATAAAAGAAAATAGAATAGGAAAAAAAAAATCTTTAGGAGTTGGAAAAATAAGAATAAATAGCATGTTTGAAGTTGCACATCAATCTAATTCTTTTAATATTAATAGGCAGAGTTCCAAAGCCTAATAGTGCTAATGAAAAACAAGCGGCTAGTATTAAGGTAGTTGCATCTAGGGACAATCAAATGAAGTGATCTAGTGGAGTGACAAAAACTAAGCTTTTTAAACAGGTAATCAGGAGCTTGAATATAAATTAGTTTGAATAAGAAAATAAGATTCCTGATGTCGAGGTACTTCATTAAACTGACCCCTAAGATGCTTTTACTCCTTTCGCTAATATGGTCAAACTGTCGTACACCATACACATATCTGGCCGCATTGTTTAAGGCAACAACAAGCTTATGCTGTGACTGAGAGTCCAGTTTGCAGTAAATAGCATCGAAGTATGTAATTAGAGGAACTTTTAATTGAACGACTAGTCTGCGTTTGGTTTCGGTAGGAATAAAGTTTCTAGAGGTTCTTAAGTACCGCAAAGTAGCGTACATTTTACCAACAATATTATTAACATAGTCAGTACAGGTTAGTTTAGAGTTAAGTACAAATCCTAAGTTTTTTGCTTTGCTCACAAACTCTAATTGGACGGACCCAATGAACAAGGGTGGAATTCCTACCAAGCTTTCATCATTCCTCGCAATTGGAAGCACTTTAGATTTGTTTGGATTTATAAGAAGAAAGTTGTTATGAGCCCATAAGCTTAGAGAAGACAAGTCAGCATTCATTCTCAAAGTAAGATCCTCTATAAGTCCAACAGGTCGCGAAAGATAAAAAAATGTCATTAATAAACATTGAGAATAACAGTGGACCTAGAATGGAGCCCTGAGGCCACTCAAAGTATAAACGCCATTTTGAACGGTAGTCATAGGTTTTGTAATCAATGCCGGCGGCGTTCATGTCATCCATGAGGCGTTTCCAAAACATGATATATTGGATGTATTTCGACATATCGGTCGTAATATGCACAGAGCTTTTTCAAATTTTTAACCTTCTTGGCTATTTCATCTTTACATGGCTGCCAATCGTCCTGTACCACGCCTCTACGCGGCCATCTGGGTTGCGGTGCCACATCGTTCATCAATCTGTTGATGATAGACATTTCTTAATTGCTTATAAATGTAACCTAACCATGAAACGTAATAAATGCTTACTTAATTACTTATTTTCAATCTATTGTTTACATACTCTCTGTTCATACATTTTGCAAGTAATTCCTATGAAGAACTTGAGATCGGGTCGGCAGTCCTCAAAGCGAACCAAATCCTTAAACTGTTAGCACTTGTTCACAAAGTATGGCACCGCTTACAACTGTTTGTTCCTTTGTAATAGGCAGACTAATAAAAAAAAATGGTCGAAGTTGGTAAAATCTGGCAACACTACTAGAAAGCAAGATTGACATGATTGGTGATGTTTTCCTACACAAGTTTACTGGCAACTCTACCTGTTCAGATGCTACGACTAATGTTGGTACCTATTGCCTTAAGTGTTGAGCATGTATGACGCCTATGCTTTTACACTTCGTACATACTTTTACCTATTCGACTAATTATGCGACATTTTAGTCAGGGACGACACAACTTAGAATCGATTCCTTTGCTGGAGTCACTGAATAAAATTTTTGCGAAAAACTTCTTGACCTGGTTTGTAAACGATTTCCTTGCTGCGCTTGTTATATATCTCCACGTTTTTTTCATAAGCTCTGTGCAGCTGTTTCTGCACTTTGTTTCTAATAAGCTCCAACCTTTCCGATTTTGTCAGAATATTCGCTTCAGTATCTTCTAAAATGTTTAGTTTTCTGGCAATTTTATAGGCGCTTGCATGTGTAATCATATTGTTACCGAACAATGCAAAATATGGAGTCATGCCTATCGACGCGTGTACTGATGACCTAAGTGCACATTCAATATTTGACAAAAAAATATTTGATCACTGTCTAAAAAAGTTCTAATCGAGGCTAATATGGATTGGTTAACCCTTTCGCTCGCGTTCGCTTGTGGAGCGTGGAAAGCTGATTTCATGTGACTAATCCCAAATGTATCCATAAGTTCCTTAAACTCTTCCCCAACGAACTGTGACCCATTGTCGGAGTGGATAGTTTCGGGTACTCCAAGCTTATGGAACACTTCCGTAGTTAGAAATTTAACAACAACTTTAGCGGAGGCTTTTGCTAAAGCTTTTAGCAAAACAAACTTCGTTTGATGGTCTAAGACAATTAGTAAAAAAGAATTTCCTCTTTTTGATCGTGTATATGGTCCTAGAAAATCTATATAAAGTTTTTGAAATGCTCTGACGGTTAAGACCTCATTACCCATAGGTGGTCGGAGTGTCTTATTGGCAGGTTTGCATTCTTTACAAACTTCACAATTTCTGATGTAATCGCGTACTTCTGTACACATCCCAGGCCAATAAAAATACTCGCGTATCCTACCTAGGGTCTTTGCTATACCTCCATGTATCGCAATTCTCGATGTATGCGCATGTTCCACGATGTTTTTTGTTAACTCGGCTGGAATCCATAATTTCCATGAGTGATCCTCACTTATTGAGTCACCGTCATAAAAGTTTGTTCGTTTATATACATACTCATCAAGAATTTTGATATCTGGAAGTCTTTCTTCATTTTCTACAATCGTTTAAATTAAGACCTTATACTTTCCGCTTTTGAACGCGTCTGAATTCAGATCAATAATTGACAAATGGCTATCTATATCTAATTCTTCGATATCGAATCTCGAGAGCATGTCAGGCACTAAATTTTTGGTACCTTTACGGTGTTCGATGTGAAATGCAAAACCTTGGAGTTTTAAGCTCCATCTTGCCAGTCTACCATTTAAGTCTTTCTGTTTCATCAGCCATTTCAAACTTGAGTTATCAGTAATCACTGTGAAGGGCATCAATTCAATATATGGTCGAAACTTGGCTATTGCAGCTACAACGGCCAAACATTCCTTTTCAGTGACGGAATAATTTTTTTGAGTTGAATTAAGCTTTTGAGAAAAATACTCAATTGGATGTTCTTCTCCACCCTCGTCTTCATGAAAAAGGACTGCAGCGATGCCCACATCCGACGCATCACATTGAACGAAAAAGTGTTTGTCAAAATTTGCGCTGACCAAAACAGGACTTCATATTAAGGCTTCTTTTAATTTTTCAAATGCTTGAAGAGCTTCTGGAGTGAATTTGAACTTTGGTGACTTTTTTAAACAATCTGTGATAGGCGCACTCAGAGTAGCATAGTTCGAGATAAACCGGCGGTACCATCCGACAGTACCTAAAAATTGACTAACTTCTTTTACGTTTTTTGGCGCAGTTAAACGAACTATTGCCTCAATTTTACTGGGGTCTGTTTTTAATTTCCCTCCTCCAACTAGATATCCTAAGTATGTGACCTCAGTAAAACAAAACTTTGACTTCTGCATGTTTATTGTTAAATCTGCTGCTGTCAATTTCTGACCTACAGTTTTCAACATTTCGCAGTGAGTTTTAAAATCGGGTGACACGATCAATAAATCATCTAGATAGACTAGGACACGATCCTTCATTTCGGAAGGTATAATTTTGTCCATAAGTCTGCATAGCCGCTGTGCGGCGTTACAAAGGCCGAAGGGCATTACTTTAAATTGGTAATGTGGCCTACCCTGCACAGTGAATACAGTTTTTGGACGACTAGCCTCTTCCAAAGGGATTTGCCAGAAGGCATCTTTCAAGTCTACCGCCGAAATGAAAACCATGTTACCGAGTCTACTCAATAGATCATCGATGTTTGGTAATGGATACGCGTCTTTAATTGTCACCTTGTTCAATTCCCTTGCATCTAGACAAAGTCTGTTTTTACCGGGTTTCATGACCAAAGTCGTTCTATTGTTCCAGCTAGCTTGAACTGCTGGTTCAATCACATTTAAACTGAGCATTCTATCCAGTTCATCATAGGTCAATTTTTGAACTTCTGGTGAAATGGGATAGTATCTAATTTTTTTTGCAGAAGCGTTCTCTGTATCTATTTTATGCTCTTCTAAGTGCGTTTTTCCGAGACCGTAATTCGTGTAACACCTAAATTCGGATTTTGCTAGTTCTAGCTGCCACCGCTGATCTCTGGTCAAAACATGCATTTTAGGTGCATCGACTTCGGCTTCTGCACGTTCATCTTTTAAGCTTGCGTGATGTGTCGTCGTGGGGTCAACACGTCTTGTTCTTTACGCTCTTATATTTTTGGTATTATTTTTTTATTTCCGTGTCTATATCTTTTATAATTTTTAAAAAAAAATAAAATATTAACACGCCGTGCATTTGTGGCCAAAAAGTTGAACGTGGGCAGGAAAAAATAAAGTGCACAAATTGCAATGAGTTTTTTCATTGCGTTTGTATGAAAATAAAACAAATAGACATTCAATATATGAATAATAGTGGTTCAAAGTTCACTTGTAAAGCCTGCTCAGCTAAGAGACGAAATTCTCTTCGTTCTCCACCGCCTTTTTCAACAACTGCCGTAACAACTGCTTCTATTCATACTGACTCTTGTAAAGAGAATGTGGTCTCTTCGCTTTTAGATCCGTCAGCCCAACAGAAAGAAGAGATTAGTCAACACCTTACGAAACAACAAAAACAAAAACCGATGATAAATTCTATCAAACAAGTGCAAGTGCAGCCATCAGCAAAAAATCAACTAACTCGTAACGAGGAGATTGCTTCATCAGCAATTTTACAAACAAATGATGTCTTAAATTCTTCTGCAACTTTAAATTTAAATAGTTCTTCCGCTGTAGAACAACAATTACCTCAACTCTCGCCACATTTTTCTCAACAACAAAAACAAAAACCACAACAACTGTGTCATTTACAGCAGGTTCAATACAACCAAAGCACTTTGGATAAAATTCTTGAAGAGATTAAAGCTGTTAGAGCTGATAATGCTAACATGTTTTCTCTTATCTGCTCTTTGCAAGAAGAAAAGCATAAATTAATACAAAGAGTAAATGTTCTAGAAAGTGAAGTGAATTTTATGCGCCATAAAAATAGAGATAAATGTGTCGAAATAGTTGGTCTACCTGATGTTGGCAATAACAATGCAATTGATTATGCTCTCAAAGCTTTTTCAAGCGGTGTTGGAGTTAACATTACAGTAGATCAAATTGACGATTGTTTTGTTAGGAAATTAAATAATAATGATGAAAGCAACTCTAATAATATTCTGGTGGTAAAATTCAATTCTCTTATTAAAAAGAAAGAAGTTATGAGAAATAAATTTAGAAACAAAAATAACCTAACAACTAAAATATTTGGATGTCAAAAGAGCGAAAAAATTTTTATTAATGACTGTTTAGACAGAAATACAAGATACATATTAAAGGCAGCACAGAAAATAGGAAAAGAAAAAGGGTTTAAATATATTTGGGTTCGAAATGGTAGAGTTCTACTACGTAAGAGAGATGGTGAACGATTTTTCATAATAAACAATTTGGAAGATTTGGATTCTTTAAAGTAGTCTTAATTTTCTGAAATGAGTTCTAATTTGTTCTCTATACCTCTTACTAATTGTAGTTATGTTGATTCTCTGGATTTATGCTACAACCAAATATATTCAAACAGTTGTCTCTGTATTCACCAAAATATAAGAAGTATGCGCAAAAATTTCGACAATCTACTATTGCATTTGGAATCGTTTATCAATAAGCCTGTTTTTGTGTTTTTATCTGAAATCTGGATTTATGATGAGGAAAAATCCCTTTTTGAAATACCTGGCTATAATTTCATAGCTAATTGTAATAATGATTATGCGTCTGGTGGTGTGGCGTTATTTGTTCAGTGTGCTGTTGATTGTGATCATTTCTGTTTTAATTTTGTTAGTTGTGATGCTTTGAAGATTACGTGTCAAATAAATGGAGTGAAGTTCACTTTTTTGTGTGTCTATCGGTTTAATGAGAGTTCACGCGATACATTTTTCAATGATCTTGATTTTCTTCTTTGCAATGGAAATGATGCAAACTTAGTGCTGGTTGGTGACATAAACCTAAATATTCTAGAAAATTCTCTAAGCATTGATAAATACCTTTCCATGCTGTCTACTTATGGTTTGGAGTCATGCATAAATCGACCTACACGAATTTCGAACGTATCTGCAACATGTATTGACCATATTTTTGTGCGTCTTCAAACGCACTATAATTTGTCTGTATGTAGCTCAGTTATTGACCTAC
Source organism: Tricholauxania praeusta (assembly GCA_949775025.1). Lineage (NCBI taxonomy): Eukaryota > Metazoa > Arthropoda > Insecta > Diptera > Lauxaniidae > Tricholauxania > Tricholauxania praeusta. Next base: position 93,600,960 of record OX459029.1, on the reverse strand, counting down.
AGATATCTGATCATTGTTTGACATGTCTAAGTTTAGTTGATGATAATACTTATAGTGATACTTCTTCTACAGCTCCTATTTTAATTCTAAAAACTGATTTCATAAAATTAGATAATTCAATTCGCTTTGAAAATTGGGCGCAAAGTTATAATGAATCTGACCCTTCTAAAGCATACAAGTTGTTTATTGATACACTTTCTAAACATGTTGAAGTATGCTCAACAATAGTAAATAAAAAAGGAAGGAAACTAAAAAAATTAAAGCCTTGGATTTCTGATGAATTGCTAAAGAAAATCAAAATCAAAAATAAGCTTTATAATTTTATAATTTCATCTTTTGAGGTTTTCAAAATCATTATGTCCTTAAAAAAGTCTGATTCATCTACTACAAACAGTTTTTCCAATAATTTTGTAAAAAAAATTGCTTTCAATATCAGTGATGTTTTAAGCCACTTGTTCAACAAAAGTGTCCAACTAGGTGTATTTCCTAAAATGATGAAAATAGCTGAGGTAATACCTTTATACAAGAAAGATGACAGATCTAATATTAATAACTATAGACCGATATCACTCCTTCCTATTTTTTCTAAGGTGTTGAAAAAGCAATGAAATTCAGATTTGTCAACTTTATTGAAAAGAACAAGCTATTTAGTAATTGGCAATTTGGTTTTAGGTCTGGGCTATCTACTGAAGATGCTCTACTGAATTTTTGTTCAACTGTATATTCTGGTCTAAATAACAAACAAAATACTGCGGCTTTATTTGTAGATATTACCAAGGCGTTTGATTCTGTTGACCACAAGATTTTTTTATATAAATTGTCTAATTTTGGATTTAGGGGATCCATTTATAATTGGCTTAGTTCATATCTTAATAATAGGCAACAGAAAGTGAAGATAAATGGTCATCTTAGCTCTCCTAAGCACATTTCATTAGGAGTTCCACAAGGCTCGGTGCTTGGACCGATTCTTTCTTTGGTTTTTATCAATTCCCTTTGTTCTCAAAACTTTAAAAGTAGTACTAATGCGTTTGCTGATGATATGGCTTGTACTTTTACTAGTAACTCCCCGTTAATTCTATTTGCAGATATTAATCATGACCTCGAATTATTGCGCCATTGGTTTAAAGTCCATAGGTTAGTCATTAGTGTCAAAACAAGAATTATGTTTTTTAATGTTGTAGACTTAAACCCTGGTGAATTTTATTTTCATTGTTGTGATTGTGCAAAGTTTCGTTTTTGCAATGATGTTTGTCCGACATCTACGTGTGCTCAAACTTATTTTGCAGATTTTTTGTGCTCCTCTAAGTGTTTCCGTATTGAAAGTGTTCAAATTTTTAAGTATCTCGGATTACTTTTTGACTCAAAGATGAGTTGGGCAGAACACACATATGCACTTAAGAAATATCTTCTGACTGTGAACAGGTATATTTTCCTCTTGAAAAAGTATTGCAGCCCTAGCCTACTTAAGTGTATATATTATGGCCTCTTTCAATCAAAGCTTGAGTACGGATTATCATGTTGGGGTGGTACGCATAATAACAAAATAAATCCACTTTTAATTTTACAAAAACATGCTATTCGGTTAATCTGTAACAGATGTCGCCGTGTTAGTAGCTTGCCGCTTTTCAAAAATCTAAACATTTTGCCGCTTAGACATTTGTACTATTTTAAGGTTTTACGTATATTTTTTACAAAATCAGGGTACTCTTTGAGTAGATGTTCTATAAATTACTACTTAAGAATAAATAATCTGAGTTATGTCTCAGTACCTCAACACAACTCCCAATTATTCTTGAACTTTTACACATCCGTTGCACCCAGACTTTTTAACGCTTTACCCCTTCATTTACGGATAGTCCGAAATAAACCAGCATTTCTAAAAAACGTTAAATTATGGCTTTCAAACCTTTCTTATAATGATATTGATGTTCTTATATGTGTTGCAATTTAAAAAATTCTAAGATTTTCTGCTCTGTTTTTGCTTCATTTTAATTTTGTACATGCTTTGCAGTCATAGTAAATTTTTTAAATTTTTTTATTTTTTTTTTTTTTGCTCTTTTTTAAATTTTTTAAATTTTTAAATTATTAAATTTTTAATTTACCATATTTAATTTTGTTTGTTTAATTTAATTTTAGTTTTATTTGATTTTATTTAATTAATTTAAGTTTATATTAATTTAATTTAAAATTTTTTTTTGAATAATTGTAACATTTACTTTTAGACCCCACACTTACACTTATACCTATAGTTATATTTTCTATATAATTAAGCAACTGTTCTCGTCTCTAGCCCCTTGTGGGCTATAGATTACAGTTATTTTTTCATTTAATACATATTTTATTAGCCTACAAAAAAAAAAAAAAAAAAAAAAATAAAAAAAAAAAACTAATCATGAACGAAATAATATTAAATTTGTTCCGAAAGTCGATACCCAAATAAAGGCTTTGTGTAAGTGACGGCACTAAATAAAGAGTTATGTCTTCGGTTTTATTTTGACATGCTATTTTCGCTATCACTTTACCTATGATTTGTTGGCCTTTACCATCTGCAGTTTTGATAATGGATTTGTAATCAAGAATGTTAAGCTTGAGTTTTTCAGCTAAATCGATGCAGTTTTTTCCTAAACAGCTGACGCTAGCACCACTATCCATTAAGCCTTTAATTTCGAAATTATTAAGTCCATATACGGTCTAACGTCTGATTCGTCAGATACACAGGAAGAAGCTTTGATTTTTCGCTCTGACTTTCTTTTAGCGCATCTTTTTCTTGTGTCTAAAATTTTTTTACTAGCTTCAAAATTATTTTTGTCAAAAATCTGTATTTTCTTTTCCAGATAATTCTCTAATCTAACATGATATGGGATTATTTCTCTTAATTTGCTAACCTTATCATCTGAGTCAATTTTTCTTATCTTATTTTCTAATATCCTAACTTTACCGCCCTCTATCTTTAAATTTTCGAACTTAACATCTATTTTTGCTGGTTCTGTGGAATTTGACAGGGGTTATTACATTTTCAGTACAACATCTATAGCAAAAAATGTTCTTCTGAGTAGAAGAACATTTTGGCCTGCTACGCGACAATTCCAACAGACTAACTGCGGTTTGGGTCTTGGCATAGGCTGTGAAACATTTATAGCTTCCAGCTCAAAATAGTCCTGTTGTACATCGTCTACCTCTAGCTCATGTGGTTTCCGAGGTTGTGTATTACGGAAGTGGTCTCGCTCTTTTAGGCGTTTTGCGATGTTTCTTTCCGCGCGTTTACACGCGTATCTAACAATCTGTCTAAGGAGGTTATTGAAATGGGAAACACTAACTGTGACACGTCGTCCTTCAGATTATCTTTGACTATTCTTACTAATTCGAATTCAGGTATTTGCTCGCGCATCTGATTTTTTAAAAAAATTATCGCTTTGCAAAAATCTTCTGCAGATTCATTGTACATTTGACGTCGCTCCATAATTTTCCTCTGAATCTCATAGTCACTTTCGAATCTTCTGAATTTTCGCTGCATTGTCACTTTTAGTGATTCCCAGTTCACATTTGAATTCTATCTACGGTAACTCCAAAACTATTCAGATGCCTCGCCAGACAAATCTGATGAAAATTTTTCGTCAGTTCTTCCCAGGGACAACCGAAGTCTTGTCTCAAAACCTCAACTTTAAACAAAAAATCTTCGACTGTGTTAGATTTTGACGTTCCGTCAAATTTAATCCCCCATTTGCTCTGGTCTAAAGGCTTTGATTGAGGTAGGTGGCTGTAATGAGCGTAGAAGTTTGTTGGACTTTGCTGCTGAATTAATTGTGGGTTTGGGTATTGTGTCTGCTGTTGGAAATATTGATATTAGTTTTGTGGAGGTTCTGGTGGAGTGAAATTACTATAATTTGGAAACTGTTGTCGTTGTTCTATATTGGATGGTAGTTGTGGAACATACTGTAGTGAATGGTTAATATTATTTGTGTTACTTTGGCCCGCTCTCTCTGCCTGCATCGACTCAGCTACTACTCGTGGCACGAGCCGGAGAATACAGGCTTCAACTTCCTGAATTATGCTTGCTTGCACTAATCCCGAGCTTGCACTAACGTTATCACGCAGTGTTAAACCTTGCTCGCTTACAATGGTGTTAGGTGTTACCATCAAGGGATTTCGTTGCGGTACTCTACTGTCACTATTATTATTATTCCCGAATTCTTGCCTAATACTTTGAGCAGTTATGCTGCTGTAAGGTGGTGAGGGTACAGTAGTTTTAGTATTTAAACTAGTACCATCGTTAGTTCCTACACTAACGTTACCTACCAGGCTTGAGCTAGATGTTGTCGCGGGATTATTCTGCTGAGTGGACATGATGGGAGTTGTTGTATTGCCCGTTGGGCTAGTGGTTGTATAAATCATTTGAACAGTCGTTGTTGACCTAGAGAATGATCTACCTAAACGACCTCTAACGACCGGTGCAGAATTTTCCCTGCCTCGCGTTACTCTAATGTTTTCCGATCCGCCCCTACTCGATCTCAGGTTCATAACAGGTCTAAGCAGACTTGTTATCAAAACCGAATAGTTTTAATATACAAACCAAAAAAAAATAATCAAATGAAGCTGCAAACTTAAATAAATAATTTGTATATAAAATTATTATAAAACTAAACAAATAAGTGATAAATTAAATAATACGCAAAATTTTACTCATTGAAGACTAATTAGGGATGCCAACACTCAGGGTTTCGCCCGGAGACTCAGGGTTTTGAGTATGATTTCCGGGTCTCCGGGTTCAAAGCCAATCCCTCCGGGTTGAATATCATTTTTGTCGACAGCAACAAAAAAAATCGAATCTAAGTCAGCAGTTTTCCCCGAATTTCAAATTCTGATAAAATCAAAGAAAAAAAAAAACGAAAAAAACACAAACTATAAAATAACACAGGGCAACAATGATTTTGTTGCCTTACTTATCCGAAGGTTTTGACGCGCTGAACTCGAATCCAAGCTTAGAATTTCTCAAATAGCTCCGGTTTTCGAGATATTCTAATCTAAAATTGCGAAAATAACGATTTTTCGAGATATCTTGGGCAAATTTATATAGAAAACTATATTTTTTTATGAATCCATTAATGAGTTTCGAAAGAACTACTCTTCCTCTTGAAAACTCATTCGGAATTATATTGATATCTTTTTTGCTTTTGAAAGTATCCAAAATTGAAAATTATTATATAGGTCTCCATACAAACTTTTGTGTGTAAATTTGTATGAAAAATTCGAAAAAAATATATCGATATGATTCCAAGTGTGTTTTGAAGAGGAAGAGTATAGCTTTTATAAAAAGCGGTATAAGGTGGGAGCCCCTGAATAGATATTTAAAATATGGATGTCATAAGAAAGATAATTGAATTTCCTACTATACTGGTAAGACTAGTTTTGAAATTTAGCCTAAAGTTTTGGATACATGATAATTTTTCTGAAATTTTTACCAATAACATTTTTAAAAAAATTGGTAAAATTAAAAAAAAATCTATGCAAATTGTACATCATTTTAAAGCAAAATAATCAAGCATACCTATCATGCTAAAAAGTATAAATTTTTAACACATTTTTTTGAAAAAATAGCGTTTTGTTAAAAAAAATAATTGGTCAAAATTACAGGCCATAATTATATTTCTTATGACATCCATATTTTTGATATCCATTTAGGGGTTCCCAACTTATAATCAGTTTTACAAAAGCTATATCAGCAACTTATGATGACTATACATAAGGGCGGGTCGATTTTTTTTTTTTTCAAAAAGGGTATGGCAGGAAAAGGTTATACGGGTAATTCTGAGCAACTTTGCCAGATTTGGAGAACAGAACTTCACTATAAAAAGTAAACTTTTCAAATATTTTAATAATTGGTTTGTTTCCCTTTGGCTTTAAGCGCCTCGTTTAGTCTCCTAGGCATCGACTCGACAAATTTTTTTTGTTACATCTGGGCAGATTTCGCTCCATTCTTCCCTTAGAGCCTTCTTTAAGCCTGCTTTGCTTGAAAAAGCCCTTTGTCTGATTTTTCCTTCAATGGTGTCCCCACAGATGCTCGATCAGGTTAACATCCGGGGACTGCGGCGGATGATCAAGTGTTTTAGGAGTCTTGTACAGTAACCACACCTTTACAATTTTCAACGCATGCTTTGGATCGCTTTCCTGTTGGAAGATCCAGTTTCAAGCTAAGTCTGATTTCTCGACGCTGGGGTCAACATTGTCCTTCCATTTAGTTCATATTACAGTCAATTACAACAACATTACCAACACCTGGTGCCGCCATACAGCCCCAAACAATAACTGAGCCTCCACCGTGTTTGACAGTGTTGGTTACAAACTTTTCAAAGGCTTCATTCTAAGCACGCCTCTTCGCTCCGAAAATTTTGAATTTGCTCTCATCGGTATAAAGTATGTTTTCATAAAAAGATAGTGCCTTGTACAATTTAGCAACATCCATACGCTTACTCTGATTTGCCTTGGGCCTGTATGGCTTCTTGCGTGGTATCCTTCCATGTAAGCCATTTTTGTGAATCGGTCTCCTGACTGTACTCGCACTTACTGGATTGCCTGATGTGTGCGTTATGTTCTCTGAAAATTTAACTGCACTTGAAGCTGCATATGCCTTTACTTCTCTTACTACAGCTCTAACTTCAGTACCACTAAGCCGCTTTGGGCTTCCAGATCTCGGTAAATCTTCAACCTGATGCTGTTTGGCGTATTTATCAACAATTTTTTTATTGTTCAGTGGTTCCTTCCCACGATTTCACGCAAAGATTTGACTTTTTCTTTTAAATCTAATATAATTTTCCGAATATCAGCCGATGTTTGCTTTCCCATAGTGAGATTAACTTCCTTTATACCTTTTTAGTTATTGTTAATAAGTACAAATCAACTTAAAATTATTTTTAGTGAAGTAAAACATTTGATCAGTACAAATTTTTCACAAAAAACTTTAGTTTCCTCCCCGAAATATAAAAAATCTAAGTAAGTATTACAACTGTTTACTTTTTTTTGACGCGTAAAATCTGATGCATTTTCACATTCGAGAGATTTGAGCAATGTTGTCACTTGTTTTGATTTCATGTTTTATAATAGTAAATCTTTAAATGGTGTAGTAGTAAACTCTGCAATATTACTTTTTATCGTACTTAAGTCAATAATAATTTTGTAATAAGATAATTTAAGGATGAAGAATTGGTGTTTACTTTCTTTTGACGCTCACTGTAGATTTCAAGCATTTTTAGATTGGACTAAAAATATATTTTTCCTTGGAAAATGCACATGCGACTTAAAACAAAATAAATGTTCTTGTGGATTTATACCTGACCGTTTACAAAATTGCATGTTTGATCAACATAATGACAGAAAGCTGACGGTACCAGAGCCTTTTACTGAATTGACTGAGCAAGAACCAACATTGGCGTCAGCTAGTCACGATCCAATACCATACCTGAGCAATTGGATCTGGTCGTTGGCGAATTCAACCAATCTAACGAACATGTAGATGAAGTGTTTATTCCACAGAGGCGATATAACAAAAACTATAGAGCTTTGCTATATTAGGCGTGTTTTTTTTGACGCGGCTACCCGCTAAAAAAAAATGTTTGTATGAGAATGACAGTTCATTTAGTCGGCGACTAATTTCATCGCCGACTAATTTCTCATACAAAAAAAATTTTTAAGCGGATAGCCGCGTCAAAAAAAACACGCCTATTGTGCGATAGATTTGGAGTCTCTGACAGAGTAGCGTCGTGCTTAGCAACAGCTGTATTCAAATATATTGATTTTAGAGATGAAAATGGCGAGGTTGTTGGATAACTCGAAAGTGGCCAGGGAGAAATTTAAGTGTAGGGAAGAAGTACTTCGTAAACTACGCCATGTTATTAATGCTGTAGTTCAGCATAATTCGTATTTTGCGCATTCTGAAAACGTCGTATTAACAATGCTGTACGGTGACCACAAGAACATACGCAAGAGAGAGATACAAAAATTTTATACTGTCGTGAAAATAATGATACATCAGAACTTTGATGTTAAGAAAAACCGTGCATAAATTTTGATTGTACGGATTAATATGATTGACCTAGACGATAACAGTATTTTATCTGAGCCGCCTTTTACTAAAAGCATTTCATATGACCATTTAATAGAATATTTAAAATCTGACGATCCACCAATTAAAATCCAACAATTAATTCTCATATTCAAGGCAAAGAGAAGTTTGTTCAACTTTTAGCAACTGTATCACGACGTGTTGTTAATAAAAACCGTAAAAAATATGTCAGTGACGGTTGAAAGTTGCAAAAAAAGTTCCTCGGTCAGTAAGCAAACAAGATCTAACACTATGGGTGCCAAACTTAACAGTAAATTATTGTAAGATTTTCATTTTTGAATAAATTAATGCTTTCTATTATCTTTCGACTTTAGTCTTTCCGCACTCCACTATCCATATTAAAAAAAAAAAAAAAATATTAACATGGTACATACAGAACGGATACAATCAACCTTTCCAACAACATCAAAATGGCCGACCTAGCCCAATTTTGCTGATAGTAGGAAACACAGTATAATTGTTCCCATAACAGTGCCAATATAAGTATGTATGTAAGAACTGTACAAAACCTATTTGTAAAAATGCGGAAGCTCAAAATTGATTTTAGACCTATAGTTTCTTTATCAAAGTTGTTCAGAATTGTCCGTTTAATATTTTCCTGCATTACCTCTTGATAACTTTTTCCCGTCCGAACAAATCGACCCGCCTTACTACACATATCTCCAAAACAAGATCTGACATACATAGATACATATGTATTTACAAAAATATATAACCATAAAAATATACACAAATTGGCCGCAATCTGACGATGGTTTTCGATAGAACAGATATTGAAAATTTTAAATAAAAAAAATCGATATCTCGATTAGCTTTCAAGATAACTTTTATATAATAAAAAGAAATCCGAGAGAAAAACGAAGTGTTGGATTCAATGAAATCTAGCGTCTATACTATTTATATAAAATTGCTTATATGGAAATGGTTTGTAACGCCAAACTGCAAAATATACTGAACCGATTTTAATAATTTATGTTTTAAAACAACATATGTATTTGCACTAAAAAAGGTTATTGTATACTTATTTCTATGATTTTTATACCCTACACCGAGGGTATATTCACTTTGTCTCTCCTTTTGCAACACATCGAAGGGGGCGTGGCAGGTATGGAAAAGTATATATATTCTTGATCAGCGTCACCACCTGAGTCGATTTAGTGATGTCCGTCTGTCTGTCTTTCCGTCTGTTGAAATCAGTTTTACGGGAAAACCAAGAAAGCTAATTGAATGAAACTTTCACACACAGGTCACATCTTCTTCTATCTTGCTATTGCTATTCTATCTTGCTATTGAAAATGGGCGAAATCGAAATTGGCTTCGAAGTTCAAAGGACAGCTCTGCCGTACTAAGCGAAAAAGGCGTATCTCAAAAAAATTCATTTCGAGATGTTTTGTTTATGTCAATTTGTTGAAATACCTGTAAAATTGAGATAGAGGAAATTTTCTTAGTAGATTTTTTTATATGATTGAACTAAGATGCCGACATTTGGAGTATTTCATTAGACGCGTAATTTCTTAAGCTATCCGATGCCATAAGAATCTCGGATATTTTTTTTTGAAATACGTTTTTTTCGCTTAGTACGGCAGAGCTCTCCTCGATGTTTTTTTTTAACTTTTGAGAGAGTACGATGTTAATAAATTTTTGAAAAAAATTTTTTACAGTTAAACTGCAATTTGTTGTTTTTATAAAATTTAGTTTTTGCCTGTCCGTCTATCTCTTTGTTTTTTATGGACGCGGAAACTATCCGGCAGATTTTACAGTATGTTAAGACAAGATTTTAATTAAGGGTGAATATTTAGGTTGGCCACCACATGGAATTTACAGCACGTGTCTTTTATAATAAGAGGCATAAATGCATATTTAGTTTTGCCGTAATACAAAAACATTTTTAAAATATTATTTTCTCGAAGACCTTTATTCGATTCTCATGGAACTTACACCACATGGCTTTTATATTGAGTGGCACAACTTAGACCGTACACATTTTATTTAGGGTGCATACTTTGGGTCGCCCTTACAAAAAATAACTTTTTAAATAGAATTTACATGAAGATTTCATAATTGTGGCCTATAAAAGGGTTTTGCAATGTTTGGTTTCAAAAATGGGCGATGACACGCCCTTCAAAATCAAATTCATCATATATCACCAACTACTGGAAGCAGATGAATGGGACTTAGTACATAAACATGTATAGGTACGGGCAAAAGTAAGCTTCAAAGGAAAAAATTATCGCCCCACATAACAACGTCTGCCAGGCCTGCTATATATTTGTAAAAGAATAGGGACAAAAGGAAAAAATTATCGCCCCACATAACAACGTCTGCCAGGCCTGCTATATATTTGTAAAAGAATAGGGACAAAAGTTAGTTTCACTGAGAAAATGGGCGGTTTCGCTTTTACATTCCATCGCATGTGTTCATACAACATCGCCCCACACATCGAAAAGGGCAGAACAACGTCTGGCGGGACAGCTAGTATTAAATAATTTTACTTATGTTTTTAAGAAAATTCAAATAAAAACTTAAATAAAAGTCCACTTATTGAATCTCCGGGTCAGACATCAGTCCGTGTTGGCAACCCTAAGACTAATTCATGAAACAATTCTTACAAAAACACACAAAAATTGCTAAAGTTTCTACAAAAAAATTCAATCAAAATGTAAGTCAGCTAAAGATGTTTTGCAGTTTAAGGAAACGTAGAGAAAAAAAAAATAAATTCATTTGGAACTTTATATCTATAGGATTGTATTCTTTCTCTTTTTCTAATTTTACTTAGAAAAAGGAAGAAACAACAAACAAAATTTTTCTTGTAAAATGAAGGCATTTCGCAAAATACAACTTTTATTAAGAAAAAGTTACATTTACCAATGCTTCATTCTGCTCAAACGATTTTTTGAACTGTCACGCCGAAAGGAAAGGGAGAAAAATGAAAGATAGACGGAGTGAAATCAAGCTTAGAAATCAAGATTAGATATTTATAATGTCAACAAATTACTTGACATACCGACCGACAGGACCGAAACGTCACCACCAAAATTTCAAGAAAAAGAAAGAATAGTAAAAGTGAAAGAATATTGAAAGAGAAAAAGGAAAATGGTAGAATCCAGGATCGGAAAAGAAACCCGTCTGTGGGTCGCAAATGGATTCTGGTGTGGCAACCCTGGACCATGACGTACCCAAAAAACACATTCCCGAACATCACCCTTCAACGCGTCATCTATCGATTGGATCAGCATTCTCCACCATCGGATACCGTCGCCACACAGGCATAGCCAGTGGCTTTCCGGGACATACGGTAACCTTAGGTTTTGAACACTGATGCAAGCGAAAGATATATGCTATTCACATACACCGGATTCGACCAACGATTTTTAAGACTGTTTGAACGTACCATGCACCAGAGTGGTAATTTGGTAGTTCTACGTCGGTATAGTGAGTTGATACTCAAGTTCACAGTTGTGTAAATGGGACCTTGCACGTCTGCATTGAAATATACATATAAAATGCATAGGTTAATATTGAAGTAAATGTTGAGAAAAAAAACGTTAAGCGAAAGTTATTTGATCAAAAAAAAAAAAAAAGGAAATGAAATGAAATGAAATATAAAGAAAAAAAGAAAGATCTTTTATTATTTTCGACTTGTTATAACAAACTATTTTTTTGTGTTTGTTTTGCCAGCAATATTTCAATGCCGACGTATGTGCGAGTAAATGCCCGAATTAAAGCGAACCCGCGAGTCGATGCCAAAAGACAACCCTGTTGTGAGAACTCGAAGTGTTACGGGGCAGGAATGATGCTCGAAAATTTTACCAACAAGTCAAGCGTCTGACCCAAGGTTTCAAGCCCGGAGCATCAACCTGTAAAGATGAACATGGATATCTGGTTACGGATACGCAGGGTGCACTGAGATTATGGAGGGAACACTTTTCCAAGCTGCTTGCTGGCGATGACTCCACCAATCCCGCCTTTGGAGAAATTAACCCGATGCCACCAATCAACGACGATGGTGTGGACGTACCACCACCTAGCCATGACGCGGTACGACTTGTGATCCAACGACTTAAGAACAACAAAGCGGCTGGTGCCGATGGCCTGCCTGCTGAATTGTTCAAGACCGGCGGCGATGAGCTGATAGGGTGTATGCATCAACTCATCTGCAAAATATGGCTAGTAGAAAGCATGCCCGACGATTGGAATCTCAGTGTCCTTTGTCCTGTACTGAAGAAAGGTGACCCGACAATCTGCGCTAACTACCGGGGAATCAGTCTTCTTGCCATCTCTTACAAGGTCCTGTCGACTGTACTGTGTGAAAGACTTAAGCCGTTTGCCAACACACTGATTGGGCCTTATCAGTGCGGCTTTAGACCTGGTAAGTCCACCATAGACCAGATCTTCACACTACGTCAAATCCTGGAAAAAACCCACGAAAAACAGATCGATACCCATCATCTCTTTATCGATTTTAAAGCAGCTTTCGATAGCCCGATACGAGATTGCCTGTATGCCACCATGTCTGAGTTCGGTATACCTGCGAAGCTGGTGCGGCTTTGCAGAATGACGTTGAGCAACACAGCCAGCTCCGTCAGAGTAGGAAGGGACCTCTCCGAACCATTTGATACCGAACGAGGTTTCAGACAGGGCGATCCATTATCCTGCAACCTCTTCAACTTTGTGATGGAAGGGGTGTTGCGAAGAGCCAGTGTACATCGTAATGGCACTATTTTCTACAAAAGTGTCCAGCTCCTTGCATATGCCGATGATATTGATATCATTGGACGTTGTAAGCGAGATGTTACTGCTGCGTTCTCTGCTATCGAAAAAGAGTCAGCGAAAGTGGGTTTGACGGTGAACGAGGGCAAAACAAAGTATATGCTGTCCACAAACAGGGAGACGCGGCGTATTGGATCCTTTGTTACTGCGAACAACTATACTTTCGAAGTTGTCAAGGAATTCACCTATCTTGGCACCGCCGTGAACACTCAAAACGATGTCAGCCTGGAGATAAAGCGAAGACTAACTCTTGCTAATAGGTGTTACTATGGTCTCAGTAAGCAATTGAGTAGTAGAGACCTCTCTCGCCCGACAAAACTGACACTCTACAAGACGCTCATCTTACCCGTGCTACTTTACGGCGCAGAAGCATGGGTTGTGTCGCAGACTGATGCAGCCACGCTTGGGGTGTTTGAGAGAAAAATTCTTCGCAAAATCTTCGGTCCTGTTCACGTCGGCGACGACTACCGTATTCGAATGAACCACGAACTGTACGAGCTCTACGCTGACATTGACATAGTCAAGCGCATCACTATTCAACGTCTGCGCTGGCTGGGACATGTTGTGCGTATGGACGAAGAAGCTCCGGCGAAAAAGGTGTTTGATGCGGAAGCCGCTGGGCGACGACGAAGAGGAAGACCATGCCTCCGATGGAAAGACCAAGCCGAGGAAACCCTATCCACGCTTGGTGTGAATGATTGGAGAAGGCGTGCGCAAAGCAGAGGCGCCTGGAGAGAGCTTTTGAGGTCGGCCGTAACCCGGTAACGGGTTGTTATGGCCACCCAAGTAAGTAAGTAAGTTGTGTGAACAACATAGTTAAGCAAGGACAGATAGAGGTAATGAACAATGGTGGGCACTAACATGCATGCACATTTTGTTTCCATGTAGTGGTACAACAACCATATGAAGTTCTACTCCGCTGAAGTAGAATTGAATTGTTGTTGTGAGCTCACATTTGTATACGTATACACAAATGCTCTCCCGTTACTCTCAATTACGCTCTCGTTAGAACTTGCAGAAGAACTTGTGCCCACCTATGGTAATGAATGATAAATAGAAAAGTCAGACTTTTTTCATTTGCCTGAATGTTGGGCGCCAAATTTAACGATCTTTCATTTTAATTTTTCTAGGTTTCTCTTTTTCTTCTGTTCTTTTTTTGTTTTTCTTTATTTATTATTTAGTTTTACCTATTACTATTTTCCCTATTTTAGATTTATTTATATATTATGACTTATTTTTTTAACTCCTACAGAGTATGGTACCAAAATCCCTACAGGGTACTTCCACAAGGAAACGTATTTCTACGTCACGATTTGATTTTTTTTTTTTTTTAAATTTGGAAAAAAACTCAGTTTGACCAATACAGTCAGAAATTCAAAAGTAATTTTTTTTGAATTCTGACACAAATATATAAGTAAATCTTTGTACTACCGAATACAGAAATATTCTGAGAAAAAATTTAACTTAATTTAACTTTTCTTATTTTTTTTACTTTAAACAAAACTTTTCAAAAATTTCAAATAACTTATTTGTTTTAACCGCGACAAAAAATTTTAAGACATACTATTTTTCTTTTTTTTTACATAAGCATATATAAACTCAACTTCTTGATTTTAAATACTAATTTTAACATTTATTTTTCAGTATAAATAATTTCATCCATACTTGCTTTGTGGTCTGGATCATTGTGCTGGGCTCGAACCTCACTGGATGCACTGGTCCGGTATCGCTGCTTCTATAACTGGTGTTCAGTTTTCCTTTCTGGTTCTCCTCCTTTGTTGCTTGTATTTAATCCTTACTTGAGGTTTTCTGTTGTTTTTGTTTTTTTTATCGTCTATATTCGGATTTATTTTTTTGATATTTTTTCTTTTATTTGCAGATTTTATTTTATTTTCAGGTATTTTATTCTTTTCACAAAAATTTTAGATTTTATTTAAAAAAATTTTAATTTTCGGAACTAACCCTTTATTTTTAGGTTGCCTATTGTTTTTTTAATCGTCTATTTTCGGATTTATTTTTTTAAATATTTTTTCTTTATTTCAGGTATCTTATTCTTTTCACAAAAATTTCAGATTTTATTTAAAAAATTCTAATTTTCGGAATTAACCCTTTATTTTTGGGTTGCCTATTGTTTTTTTAATCGTCTGTTTTCGGATTTATTTTTTTAAATATTTTTTCTTTTATATGCAGATTTTATTCTTTATTTCCAGATATTTTTGTAGCAGCTCCTGGGGGTGCTCCGCTTGACATAGTGGCAGAGACAAGAACCTCTGCTTTTGGCTCGCAATTTTTTTAAATTTTTCGTCCTTTTGTGTTTCTTTCTATGATTTGTTCTTCTGTTAAATGTTTTTTTAAAGCTGGCAATTTTATTTATTTCTGTTTTTTTGTTTCCTTTTCTTTATACAGTGGAATCGCGATAATTCGTAATCGCAAGGGACCAGCAATTTCTTACGAATTACGGGGGTTTTCGATTTAACGAGGTTTCGATTTATCCGATAAATTTTTTTTTTTTGCTCCTATCAATGGCTGAAATTATATTTTGCTTTTGCAACACTGATAAAGTCTTATGAGTACGTTTATTTGCCATTTTCACGCCACACTCTCTTTTTCACACACCTCTGGTTAAGCAACGAACAAACTGACCACGAAATCACAAAAAATTCCACCAAAAAATATGAACGATGAACGTAGCCTACTATGATTGATATTGTTTTTTAAACTATAGTTCCATAGAATTTTGTTTTGCATTACGAATTATAAGAGGTTGTCAAATCCAATTACGATTTATAAGAGGTTAAACAAACTTTATTGCACAAAACAAAAATACGAATTATCGAGGGGACCAAAATGTATGCAATTTTTACGAATTAAAGCGATTTTTTCAAGGGACCAACAGTTTGCTACGAATTATTGAGATTTTCGAATTAACGGGGTACGAATTATCGCGATTCCACTGTAGTTCCATCAGAAGTTGTTCCCACGTTGACAACCAAAATCATAGAGGCCGGAACACGCCAGGCGGAAATCCATCCCTCTTTCTTTTTTTTTTCTTTAAGTTGGCTGTCATCATTTTGACCACTCATTTTCTAAACGCACCCTTTGTGCGCATTCACATAGCTAAGTGTGGAAATGAATAAATGTGCACACTGCATACTGTTCGTGTCCGCCACAAGATTTCTATTTAATAATAGGAAGTAAGGAAAAACTCTTTTCTTTAAACACTTAAATAAATATAAATTTTAAGTTTAAATTCAGTTCATAAAATTTTATTTAAAAACACGAAAAGTTATTCTTACTATTCACATCGAGTGAGCTTATCAAGCAACAATTCCTAGAACATTATCAATTTTATTAAAAGAAAAATCTCGGTGCAATATAATTTGTCGCACGAATGTCTGAAATAATTGTGATTTAAGCCAATGAAGCAGTGTTCTATAAGAAATTTTGAAAAGGCGTAACTCGGTTGGTCAGTTTAAGTCCTGAAAACCTGCGTTGCTATGTGCCATAGCGTCTTATCATAAAAAATTTCTATGCCTTCAGATTTTGCATCACTTCTTTTCAACTTCCTAAAACTCGGATTATTCAAATGCAATTTTTGAACAGTCTTATTTCTGATGCTATCTGCTATTGGTAGTGTATGAAAATTTGGATTAATAAAACCATTTTGAATATTTTGTTATATATATAAATTAGACTTAAGCTTTAAGTCTTAAAGCTAAATAAAATACAATTTAAAAAATATGTATGCAATTCTTACCTTTGCTAAAAGCTTAGAAGTGTTGGATTCCGATACAATTGACTCTATTTTATAATTTTGTCCAGCAATAAGAGTATTTGACGATATTCTTAAGGTTTTGCCATTTGCAAATGTTTCTTCTTTCATTTCTTCGTCGAAGTTGTACATTTTCCAACGTAACTAAAAAATAATAATATGAGAGATGGTTAATTTAGAACTTCTTTTCAAAAGTTTGTTGGCTGATATAGATGTCAGCCTTGATTATCTGAAAAAGGGCACTAATGTACAATTAAAAAGCTACGTTCCTTTCAGTTAACTTGATTCCATATTGAGGTCTCAAAATGTTAGTATGCTTAAGAAAGTTCTCATGAGAACGGGTGTTTTCGATTTTTTTTTAACAAATTGGCGACCTATAACATCGCCTTCACATAGATATCTATATACATACATATAAATAGGCAGTTGGTAAAAAGCAATAAACATAATCGCATCTTTTTTTGTTAGAAATGTTGTGAAGAGAGGGAGTGCACTGTATACTTTTTTTTTAAGTAGTAAGCGTCGACGTCCATAAAGCTTAGAGATATACTGAAGCATAAGAGAGGTAATTAGAAGCTCTGAGCCCCTTAGTGGGGCGTTGCACCGCCTTTAATGAGAAAAAACGCTGCCTAGGCTGAGCCGCTTCATCGATTTTGATGAAATTCGGTATGGAGAAATGTAGATTAAGTCCTGAGTAAAGGCTATTTGTTTTGAGTGAGAGGTGCCCGCATGTAATAGGAAAAAATATTTTCACTGCTAAGCTAATGAACCGATATTGATGAAATTTGGTTAGGATCTAATTGGTCCCTTAGTTTTCCAATTTTTCAACCAATTTTTTTCTTTGGAAAACGATTTTTCGACTAAATTCACTAATATGTGTAAATCCGCCAGAATTAGCGTTTTAGTTGGCCTCTTTCTTTTTTTTGGAGTACATCTTTCAGCCATAGTTTTTCTTGAAGCTAAGGCTGTCTTGAATTAATATTCAAGGTTGTTCAATAAAAATTCAGATAGCTATTTTTTTTATTTAACTTTATATGTAACTTTTCATTTTTTTAACTTAAATGCAATTTTTACTATGTCTCCCTTTGAATTTTAATTGTTCCTCCTTGAATATTAATTTAAAATAGTCTTAACTTCAAGAAAAACCATGTTTTGAAAAATAAAAAAATATCGAAATTGTCATCTTAGCTCGACCATGGCTTCGATTTTTTTTTTTTTTTTTGGAGCACACTCTTCAATTATGGTTTTTCTTGAATTTAAGACTATCTTTAATCAATATTCAAGGCGGAACAATTAAAATTCAAAGGAAGACATAGTTAAAATTGCATTTAAGTTAAAAAAAAAATGAAAAGTTACATTAAAAGCTGTAAGATGTCTCAAATCAGAATGATTTCTAAGCCTGGGGAAAATCCCACACAAGTTTCATCATATCGGCAGTAGTGTATTTTATCAATAAGTAATATTAAGTACTACTTTACCACTATTACTTTAAACTATTGTGAATATCAATAATCTATTACTAAGCTTAAGCCACTGTAAATATACACTAAGTCACCATATGTTTTATGATAAACATATGTTTTTGTTTACATAAACAAGGATACCGTTATTCCTGTATAAAAGCAGGAAACGGTTTCAATAAAGCAATCAGTTGATTCACTAGCCTTAACTGGCTGACTTTCACTTAAATTAATTAGCCTTTAAAGACTTTAAAGAGCACTCTTGAAGCGCTTTACTTTTTTTATTTGATTGCCCGTGGCGCTCTTAAGCGTCGGCAAACTTCTTAGGCAGATCCTAATAATAAACCATTAAAACCTTCACACATTACATGGCGATCCTGCCCACTGGCGGACCTTTGGAAATAGATCCATAAAATCAAAATGCGTCAAAGCATTAATAAAGGCAAAAACAAAAAAAAAAAAGAGTAAAATCAACAACTGATCTCCTGTTGCAACCACAGCCACCAGCTAGCTCCAAAAGAGAAACTTCATGAAAACAAAAGTCGCAGCGAAATAGGAATAAAACAAAAACACCACACACAAGATTTCAAAACAAAAACCAGGAAAAACGACGCTTCACAAACGAACTAACGCACACAGTTTCATTTCATCTCTATTTTTAATTTTTATTTTTTCATTTTATTTACATGTTTTTATATTTATTTTGAAAAACACTTAAATGAATTTAAAAAACAAAAATCTTTTTTCTTCTCCGTTTTTTTTTAATTAAACAAAAATAAAAGTTTCCCTTGCAAATGTTGTCACCATTTGCTTTAAGGCCCAACTAAACCATGCATCGCCTATGTTGTACTTCGTTGAACTTAAGAAGCGATATAGACATAAGTAGTTACAAGCGTGTGAAATATTCCCACAATTGCATAAATTTTATTTCTTATATTTCCTAAATAAATTGAATTCATTCACAAAATGTTATTCATTGACATTAATTTAAATACTTAAAGCAATAAATATGTAATCCAGATATTGTATTTACTAATTTTAAGAAAAAAATAAGAAAAAAAATTCCTCATTTTGTACTGTGAGTGTAGATTGTGGGGAAAAGTATTAGCAAATGCAGCGCGTGACATCATTGAATTGTCAATCAAATTGTTGTATGTATTGTGTGTGTGTACATTAAAATGCATATTTCTGCAACTGCATTCCAAGCCCTTTCCTTTACATTTCGATTACAATAAAATGCGTCTATTTTACTGTTTAATCATCTTCTTTTTCACATTTTCTATTAATTTCAAAACAAAAGTATTTTCCACTTCAAGTTCCATTGCAAAATTTTTTTCTTAGGTATACAATGCATAAGCAGCTGATTCCGTACAGAAAGTGCGTGGAAATTGAACGAAAATTTTTGTTAAGTACGTTGTAGTTTTGATATACGATTTGTGCGTATTCGCACACTTGCATAAGTTGACTGCAGTCAAAGCGTGCATGGTTTAGTTGGCCCTTTACTCTTTTTTTACTTTTGACATTTTGCAAGTGGTAACGTTCAAAAACCACAATTTTAGCATATCTTTTTTTTTTGGCTGTTCACATGGTCAATAATTTTTGCAAACATTTTTACATCATATTATTTTTTAGTAAATGGAAGAAATAAATACTTTCATTTTAAAATTCCGAAAATTATATTAAAACTTAAAGAAAAGTAAAAATAGAAGCTATTCAAAGAAATACGTTGAGGAAAAATATGTAAGAATAAAATTTTTAAAAAATAAATTAAATGAAACTTGTAGCATAGCCAAAGCTGATGATTATCGTAATTTAAAAATTCAATTTGATCAGAGCTACGAAAAAATAACAGAAATTTTATAAAATTTGAATACTAAAGAATTTAAAGGTTGTATAGACCTGGACTTGTCTAATATTTGGTTAGAAGAGGAGAAAAAGATGGCTCATTTTGATATATCGGTTGTATGAAAAAACCTACAAATATTCAAAGGAATATTTTCGGATTTAGAGGATTTCATTGTCCAAACAGAACTTGAGGAATGAAGCTAAACCAATATTCATTAAGAACGTCTATAATTTCAAACTTACAGCACAGGTCCGTAGTGTTTTAGATCGATCTAACAAACCCTTGAATTTTACAGAACTACAAAAGTTATTGGAAGACTCCTACCCAAATCCGAGGACTCTACAACAGGTTTTAACAATGCTAGGGTCCTTTAAACAAAATAATAAAAGTATAGCTGAATTTAGAGAAAAAATTGCAGAGCTTTCAGACCAATTGAGCATATTTGAAATAAAAACCTTATCTAATCCGAATCAGGAAACAAAAAATGCGATCTATAAAGTTAGTGAGAGTATGGCTTTGAATGTTTTTATGAAAGGTGCTAATCCTGAATACAAACAAATTTTACTGGCAAATCCACCGAAAACACTTAGTGAGGCCGTCGAAAGATGCACGACAGCCGAAAGAAGTTTCAATTATAATGAGTACGAGGTTTTCCAAATTCAGAACAGTAGATACCCGAATAGTAGAGACTCACAGAACTATAGATGGAATAATTTTAGAAACAATAGGAATAATTATGGAAACAATAATTCCAGAAGTAGTTCTTTAAATTACAATAACAACTTCAGAAATAATAAATATAGAAATGAGAATAATAATAGAAACAGTTATCGAAGAAATAATGATAACAACAATAATAATCAGGGAGACGAAGATGGCCGGGCGACAGAAACTGTCACCCAAAGAGGCCAAAACTAATTTACAAAGCTTCAAAAAACTTAAACAATTATATATCACTAAAATGTCGCAATGAAAACTTAAACTTTTTGATAGATACAGGGGCGGATGTTTCCATTTGTAAAATTAGAAATTTGCAAGATATAAATACACAAAATATATCACATTTATCAGGTATAACCTATGAGATAATAGAATGTATTGGTACAACAAAATTAAACTTAATATTTGAAGACTGCCACATTCAACACCATTTCCATATCGTTTATAACGATTTTCCAATCGCACCCGATGGAATCATAGGACGGGACATTTTAGAAAAATACATGTCAAAAATGGATTTTGAGACATTTAATATAACTTTCATAATAAATTAGAAAGAATTTACTCTGCCAATCATGTCAAAAAACACAAATCGAATGAATATTATTATTTATTTATTTATTTATTTAAACTTTATTTACTGGGCTCATAAGCCCTCATAAATTGAGAAATTATAAATGAAAGTACTTAAAATAATTCCGCACCAACGGCTGATCTCCACTGGCTGGTAGATGCCTGAAAGCAGCAGTGATTTAAAATCAGCGCTAACGGCTGACTTCATCTGGTCGGGTAGATGCCTGAAAGCAGCAGTAATTTAAAATCCGCGCTAACGGCCGGCCACACTTGGTCAGGTAGATGCCTGAAAGTAGCAGTGATTTAAAAATTTCCACGCTAACGGCTGACCTCATCTGGTCGGGTAGATGCCTGAAAGCAGCAGTGATTTAAAAACTTCCGGCCACACTTGGTCAGGTAGATGCCTGAAAGCAGCAGTGATTTAAAAATTTCCGCGCTAACGGCTGACCTCATCTGGTCGGGTAGATGCCTGAAAGCAGCAGTGATTTAAAAACTTCCGCGCTAACGGCTGACCACATCTGATATGTAGATGCCTTATCCAGTCAGGTAGACGCCTACAAGCAGCAGTGTAGAAGTAGAATGCGAAAACAGCATTACACCGACAGCAGCAGGCGGTATTTGTTGCAAATGCGTTCATTCATCCACATTCCATAAGCGTCTACATCAAATAAAACAAATTAAATGTTAACTATTTCAAGAAAACGTAAAATGCTTTTTTTAGTTATGCTTTGAGATTGATTAAAGTCAATAACGGCGTAAACACTGTTGAAATCAGTGCATGCACTCCGGAAGGGTTAATGTAGCAAGTAATTCGATCTGCATGTTTTTAAATTCAGCAGTACAAATCGTCTCATGGGACGTTGAGGCACGTTTATATATAAGTTACTCAACAGATGCTCGCTAATAACACTACCATTAATAAGGCTATTGATAAACATAGTATTTAGCATTACTCTACGATTTCTGAGAGATGATAAGTTTATAAGTTTTAACCTTTGTTCATATGGTGGTAAATGTACTGTTGGATCCCAAGCGAAACTACGGAGGCAAAAAAGCAGGAATTGTTTTTGTACTGACTCAATGGCATCTATGTAGCATTGATACCGAGGGCACCAAACCACTGACGCATATTCCAAAATAGGTCTAACTAAAGACGAAAATAAAGTTTTAGTGATGTAAGGATCGCGAAACTCCTTGGACCAACGCTTTATAAAGCCAAGGACGCTGTTAGCCTTATTAATCATTCGGTCAATATGAATATTGAACTTAAGCTTTGTATCCATTGTTACGCCTAAGTCCTCAAAAGAGCTCAGAGTTTCAAGGGTATGGTCATCAATCTTATATGTACTCAATAATGGGGTTTTTCGTGTAAAAGACATATGCTTGCATTTACTTAAGTTAAGATTTATGCAATTGACTTTACACCAGTCAAAAATGTTATTGAGATCATACTGAAGATATGATGATTCAAATGCAAACTTAAGTGGACAAAAAAGCTTGACGTCATCAGCGTACATTAAAATATTACAGTACTTTAAAACACTGGGCAAATCGTTGATAAAAACTGTAAAGAGCAAAGGTCCAATATGGCTTCCTTGAGGAATACCGGAAGTAACAATAAAATTTTTAGATTCGGAGTTATTAAAACTAACAGATTGGCTTCTATTTGAAAGATATGACTGAATCCAATTTAGTAAACTTATGGGAAAACCAATTAGGGAAAGCTTTAGTAACAAGAGTTTATGATTCACCACATAAAAAGCTTTGCTAAAATCAGTGTAGATTACATCAGTTTGAAAACCATTTGCAAATTGATTTATGGTTATATTTGTAAATTCAATTAAATTAGCTACCGTAGATTTTCCTGGTAAAAAACCATGCTGATAAGGTGAAACTATAGGGTTAACGTTGTGTGCAATTTGTGGAGTAACGATACTTTCAAACAGTTTTGGCAATGCACTTAGCTTTGCGATCCCACGGTAGTTACTTATTAAAGATTTACTTCCCGACTTATGCAAGGGAATTATATATGAAGATTTCCAGGTGCAAGGAAAATATTCGAGGAGTAAGGAATACTCAAAAAGTAAATAAACTGGAAAAGCAAGTTCATTGTGACAATTTTTTAAAATATATGAGGGAATACCATCAGGACCAGCTTTAAATGATGATTTTATATCTTTAAGACTTTTCTGCACATTATCAAGACTTATAGTGGGCTGGTTAACTTGACACGGCTTTACCTTAAACGGGTAATATAGATCATTGTACGACTTGGAAGAATATGTAGACATAAAAAATTCTGCAAACAGATCGCAAGTCATGTCATCGTTATTGGACACAATGTCATGGTATTTCATGCTAGAGGGGAAAGAATAACACTTTCGTTTAACATTAATGAAGTTCCAAAAGGATTTTGCATTGTGTTTTATATCAGCTTTAACTTTCAAAATATATGATTTATAAGCACATTTATTCAGATGTTGGTATTTATATCTGATTCTAGTGCAATTCATAAAATCGGTTATATTTGAGGAAGTTTTATATTTTTTATAAAATATGGTTTTTTGATTTCGTAGTTTTCTAATTTCAGGAGTAAACCAGCAAGGACCAGACATAGTCCTATTAGAATGTCTGGGTACAGACGATGCAAAACACTCGTGAATAATTTTATTGAAAGCTAGCACTGCAATATCAAGATCATCCTGAGTTAAATTATCTCTGTTAAGTGACAATATCGATTCCCAGTTTACTTTTGATAATTGATCTTTGAGCAATGTAAAGTTTGTTTTTTTGAAATTAAAAACTTTGCGTATTTCAGGAGAACGCACCTTAGATTCTTTGAATGGTATATCAAGTATAATTTCTAGGGTTGGATGATGTACATCTTCAGGCAACACTAGAGGTTCGGACCTTGATAGCTGGATGATATCAGTATCATCAAAAAAGATGAGATCAAGAATTCGAGAGTTATGATTTACAACATGGTTCATATTTCATTTAAGAACTCACTGTGCAACAAGTTATCAGATGCAGGGAACCATTTAGTTGGTTCTTGAGAGTTGCAACTCCAAGAAACGTTAGGCAAGTTAAAGTCGCCTGTAACTAAAAGACGTTCTTTAGAACCAAGTTTAGAATAGATTGTATTTATAGCCAGCGAGTGGGCATTATAAATTTCAATGGCAATAACGTAATAAGTTCAAATTTAACAAGAATGCAACAAAATTCAATATTCATTGCTTCTGTGAGGATAATTTCCTCGGAAAAGAGTGATGACCGAACAGCAATTAGAACACCTCCACCTTTACTTGTAGTGTTTGGGATTCTAGTTCTATCTTTACGATAAATAGCATAATTACTTGCAAGCATTTCAGAATTCAGTGTACTAGGCTTCAACCAAGTTTCTGTGAAACACAGTAAATGGTAGTCCAAATCATGACTAATCAAGAAAAGGTTACACATTTTTGAATTAAGGCCCTATCTTTACGATAAATAGCATAATTACTTGCAAGTATTTCAGAATTCAGTGTACTAGGCTTCAACCAAGTTTCTGTGAAACACAGTAAATGGTAGTCCAAATCATGACTAATCAAGAAAAGGTTACACATTTTTGAATTAAGGCCCCGGACATTCTGATAAAGAATGTTGAACTGTTTGATCGAACTCAGTTTTTTTGACTGGCGTTACGAGAAGGTAACTTTGCTAGTGTTGCTGTATTAGGCTTAGGCCGAGAAGTGAATTCATGAATTAATGAATTATTCGGCCAAAAAGATGGATTTACTACTTTTTCGAAAACATGCGAAGGCAACGTTATTTTAAATGATGAAGTGTACCTTGCATAGGAGAAGTTAAATTTATAAACAGTTATATTTAAGTTATTTAACTTAAGCTGAGAGTTTATATGAAAGAGCATATCTTCCACAGTTGTGTCAGCGGCAAATCTTGAAGTAAAAATGGATTTCATCGGAGCCAAAGCTACAAGTTTTTTAGGCCCAGTTAACTCAGACGAAACGCTAGTTATAGTAGTAGTAGCAGCCGTAGTATTAGTAGCAGCCGTAGTAGTAGTAGCAGTATTAGCTTTTGTAACTCCTGAAACATTGCAATCTGCAGAAGTAGCAGCTACAGATGCATAAGTTACCGGAGGAGTTTCAAAATTAGTGTTAATTGGATTTAGAACAGTAGCATCTATTGGGATAGGACTTAACATATTAATGAGGTTAAGGGAAGGTGGTTGAGAGTTATCAGGTACATGATTTGGAACGGGATTAACAGATAGGGCTAGAGACCCTTCAGAAGACAGATTTGGAACTAATTTCTTGTCGCTGCGAAGATTGCGCTTACGCATAGGTGATACATATATTTCATCCAAACATTTAAAAGTCTTAAAAAAATTTTCATGTTCCGAAAACTTTTTCTGAACAGACTCTAGCTCATTCGATACCTCTCGAAAGGCTTTCCTTGTTTGTCGAACAAGCTTATACACACTTGCATCGATCTGACGGCAGTTCTCACATGACCATCTTAGACCATGTCTCTTTTCGAGATCATCGACAGCCCTTGCACTCAGCTGTGCACATTTCATGTGAACAACAGAGTCACACATCCAGCAACAGACGGAACGCTCAGTTGCCGCTCTAGAAGGGCATTTAGAGAATGCACAGCTCATACTAAAATTTAAAATATTGAAAGAAATCAAAAATTAAAAATTTTTTGGAGTTTTAAAAAATTAAATGACTTCAGAAAAGTTGGTAACCCTGAAATTTTTGTACAGTACTGGAAAAAAATTGCTGCTGAAGTACAAGTACCTTACTGATTAATATTTCTCAGCAGGGACACAAACCAAAAAACTAAATTTGTGCAAAAGAGATAAAAATGTACAGCAATACAACAACAAACTAATCCAAAGGTTATTTGTTTTGTATGCAGAGTACATGTAGGAAATTTCAAAGCACTTTTAAAACAATATGTTTCAGCAAATTCACTGCACTTCACAATTTTCTGATTAATGTATCACTGTTTCACAAAGTAGCACTGTTTATTAATTTATTTGCAATGTTTAAATGTTTAAATAAGAATATTTTAGAATTCACTTAGAACACAGAAAAAAAAGCCAGCACGATCTGAATCTATCGTACCGGTTAATATTAAAGTTAATGAAGATAGCATCGTTTTAAATAAAGAAATAGCTGATGGAATATTTTTAGGAAATACTCTAATACCAGCAAAAGGTATATCCCATGTTAAATTACTAAATACGACTGATAAAGATTTAGTTTTGCACAATTTACCCTGCGAGATACAACCATTAAAAACTATAATGTCTTTACTTGGGCCGAAACCAATTCACCAAACAGACTTGAAGAACTTTTAAAGAATTTAAAAATTGGTTTCAGTGAATCGAAAGCGCAAGAGTCACTAATAGAAATAATAAAGAATTTCGAAGATAGTTTTCACCTCCCGGGAGAACAACTAAGTGTCAACAACTTCTATAAACAACAAATTCAAACGATAGACTCAACACCTGTTTATATAAAAAACTATAGATTACCGGAAACACGAATTAAAGAAATCAATGGACAAGTTGGAAAACTACTAAATGACAATATTATTGAAAATTTTCAGTTAGCCCCTACAATGCACCATTATTAGTAGTTCCAAAAAAGTCAACCGATGATACAAAAAAATGGCGTCTAGTCGTTAATTTCAGAAAATTGAATGAAAAAATAATAAATGACAAATTTCCTCTGACAAAAATCGAAGACGTTTTAGACAAATTGGGAAGAGCCAAATACTTTTCGACATTGGACATGACTAGCTCTTTCCACCAAATAGACTTAGACGAAGACTCACGACCATTGACAGCCTTTTCAACAGGAAC
This sequence comes from Tricholauxania praeusta, assembly GCA_949775025.1. NCBI lineage: Eukaryota > Metazoa > Arthropoda > Insecta > Diptera > Lauxaniidae > Tricholauxania > Tricholauxania praeusta. The sequence goes on along the minus strand of OX459029.1, from coordinate 93,573,828 downwards.
AGGACACTTTCAGTTCACACGACTACCCTTTGGACTAAAAATATCATCCAATAGTTTTCAAAGAATGCTGACAATTGCATTAAGTGGTCTAGATGCAAAAGCATTTCTTTATGTAGACGATATAATCGTTTTTGGTTGTAGTATAAAACATTATAACGACAATTTGGTAAAGGTACTTGAAAGGCTACGGAAATATAATTTGAAATTGAACTCGGAAAAATGTTGTTTTTTGAAACCAGAGGTGGTATACCTTTGTCATCTTATAACGGCCAATGGGATTAAAACAGACCCATCTAAACATAAGGTCATTAAGGACTACCCAGTTCCAACAAACGCGGATGAAGTAAGAAAGTTTGTAGCTTTCTGCAACTATTATCGCCGGTTCATACCAAAATTTGCAGAGATAGCGAAAAATCTAAACGCACTCTTGAAAAAAAACACAAAGTTTCAATGGGGAATGGATTGTCAAGAATCTTTTGACACTTTAAAAACTAAACTCATGAACCCGCCCATTTTGCAATATCCAGATTTTAAAAAAGAATTTGTTTTGGTGCGTCAAACTATGCTCTTGGGGCAGTTTTATCGCAAGGCGAAATTGGCGCAGATTTACCCATTTCTTACGCTAGCAAATCACTTTCTAAACATGATTTGAATAAACCAGTGATAGAGAAAGAATTACTAGCCATTAATTACTAGGCATTTAATTTTTTTAGGCCATATCTACATGGTAGAAAATTCACCGTCATAGCTGACCATAGACCGTTAGTGTCACTTTTTTCGCATAAGAATCCGTCATCGAAGATGACTCGTATCAGGTTGGACCTATGCGACTATAATTTTGAAATAATTTATAAAAAAGGAAAAATGAATACGAATGCGGACGCATTGTCAAGAATAGTGCTAAATAGTGAATCATTGAAAGCAATGATTCCAACAGGAATTGAGCAGAATATGAAAAATATCCTAGCTATCACCAGCAGCAAAAGCAGATTTACCAAAAACTGCAAGAATGATAACACTGAATGCCCTTCTGGCAAAAATACTGATGAACTTTTTGTTTGGGAATGTACTTCCATTTCAGATGTAAATAAAATAAAAAATAAGGTTCTTTCCTATTAAAAATTTTGAAGAATGTAGCGATAATCCATTGAACACATCGTTGTCTTTGGAGAAACTACCATCCGAAATTGAGGTTAAAGATAGTGAAGTTTTAGTTCGATGTAGCGATAATCCACTGAGCACACCGTTGACTTTGGAGAAACTATAATCGAAAATGCTTTCATTAGGGATTCAGGAGCTCGCATTAAAGAGCACAGATGAAATATTTAAATTCATAACAGTAGAAGAATTTAAAACGATGTATAAAAATTTAAAACGAAATAGCGTAAATTTGAAAATTTTAATATTAGTCCATTGAAATGTTACATTGACCTTGCATTTTGTATAGGACAAGATTTTTTTTTTTTTTTGTTTTGTAGAGGGGATCAGTGTGAGTATAAGTCTCAGTTTTCGGGATTGAAAGCCCCCCCATTTGGCCACCATTTTAAAAAATGGGTGCAAATAATTTTTCCACGATATCTTAACAGCCGTATGTCTCACACAATTTTTTGAAGACTTTTTGAGTAGAAAATTGTATTTTCTACAATATTGATTGACATACTTTTTATCGTAAAATTGAAAATGAAAAAGTTATAGTTAAAAAACGACTAAAATTTTCGGGTAAAATATCATTTAAGGACTATAACTTTTTTTCTATTGATTTAATTAAAAAAATACTTCCGACGTTTTTTGTAGACCATTTTATTCCAAACAATTTTCCATACTTATTTCTTAAATTTATTTTTATTGAGAAGCATTAGGATGGTTCGAAGGGGTCAAACCTAGAGGTGACTTGTACGTTATAGTGATTCAGACACAAAGAAAGTTTATAAAAATCGTTCTTCTTTTAGTATATTGTTTTATATGTCCTCCGAAATTAGTATGTTTTTTTCCAGAACTTTAAGTACATTCTAGAGGTCGCTTAATCCGCCACAAGCATTCAAGACTATTGAATACGTAGTTGTGGGTGTTAAAGATGATTAACGGCCAGAGACTAATTTTATTATCTCTATTGATGTGGTCTTTGAGCCGCTGATTACGAAAACCAAGGTCCCAAAATCCTAAGTTACTTGCAACACCCACAAAAATACAAAAAAAAAAAAAAACACTATTAAAGGTATTTTTCACGATAATTTCAAAAATAATAAAAACACATCCAACGAAATTCGCCTTTTTAATAGTAATTTGTGCATGTGGTTCGTTTATGTAAAATTGTATAATAAGAGATAGTTCGAGAGGGCAGGGCCAGCCTTAGGTAGTGCGAGGCCCATGCAACCAGTAGGTGCGAGGCCTCTTACAACCAGTACACATAATAAAAGCCTCTCCCTTAACTCTGCTTTTATTTTTTCGTTTTTATATAACGGCATTAGCTTTGTTCTTCACCCCACAGTTCACCCAAATAACAGACGCCTTACTTGGAAAAGCCACATTGAAAAGAAAAAAATCCAAATGAAGTTGAAAGCATCAAGCATTAATTGGCTTTTGCATAAACATTCAAAACTCAGCCATAAAGTTATTTTGTACAAGGCTATTATTATACCTATATGGTCATACGGAATCCAGCTGTGGGGCAACGCAAGCTTATCGAATATAGAAATATTTCAAAGGTCTCATTCAAAATTACTTCGAACTATTTCCGGCGCACTATGGTATGTCGAGAATATAAACATACACCAAAGTCTTGGTATATCCTTCGTTAAGCAGATACAGGACAACATAAAGCGATCGTATCAACAAAAACTACAGCAACATCCAAACATACTGGTAAGGAACCTACACCTAATATCGAATACGTCTCGATTGAAGAGACAAGACTTACCACCCCTGTAGCTATTATGTATACGCATAGTGGGTACTCTTTTCACAACTGGAGACAAAATTTGAAAAAATAACACGTTCTATTAGTTTCTTAAGATTTGTATAATTATTGTTAGTCTCCAAGCGAGTTGGTTCAATAAATAAATATGAAGTTTGAAAAACAAAAAAAAAAGCCCCGACACAACATCTCACTGAACACAATCACACAGCTGACTATGAGAACGCAAAACTCTTAGACATAGAAAAGAAAGACAAGACAAGACTAATATTGGAAAGCTTAAGAATCCAACAAAACATAACTAAAGCTATTAACGCAAAAATAGACACGGATGATTTAAACACAGCCTACATAATAATATTAACGAAGGGAAGATGTAGAAAATAATTTTTAGTTTTTATTAATTAAAAATTGTAAGTAAAATAAAATAAATTGTAATTGAAATTGTATTGGAAAAAACTAAGAAAAATATATAAAAAAACTCTCATTACAGTTTCCCAGAAGATGGCGACAATGAACGCCGAAACGTCGGAGAGTTAAAATTTAAAAATAAAATTTTAAGAATTATTTAATTTAGACCAAAAATGTCCTAAAACCAACTCTCATAAAATTTAAAAATTGGTCCAACTCTATATAACCATAAAAAAAAAATATTTTAGCAAAACTTACTTAAAAAAAAAGTAATTATTAGGTATTAATTGTCCAAATGTACCGAAAATGTACTGAAAATTCTCACAAATGTACTGAAAATTACCCAAATGTACCGAATGTACTGGAAACTTGTCGAATGTACTGAAGACGATTTTTCAGGACGCAAATGTACCGAAAAAAGTTCGAATGTACAGAAAATGCCACCACTGGTCTCAACCCTGTAAAACGCAGAGAGCTTTTTTCACTACAGTGAACTATATTTAGAAGAGTTATTTATGTAGGTTTATTATGTTACTTTATGTCTTTGTATTAGGTTTTTGTTTTAAATAGGACGGTGCCACGCCTTCAATAGAAAAATAAGTTTTTACAGCTAAACTAAGGGACCGATTAGATCCTAACCAAAATTCATCAACATCGGTCCATTAGTTTAGCAGTTAAAACGTTATTTCCTATTAGACACGTGGCACCGCCCACTTATAAATGGGTAAAGGAAATGCGCTCATAGTCGCTGAAAAGACACAATATGAAGCTTACAAAGGAAACAGATTCAGCAGCCGCGCAATTTCCCGAAAAATCGGCAGAAGTAAGACTATAATCAATGATTACATAAAAACATTGACAATTTTGGAAAAAATATGAAATTATGCGAAGTCTGCGGCTGAAAAAAGGGCTGAAGCTGAAGTCGAAGCAAGCGTATCAACAGTAAAGCGTGTTATAAAATCGTGAGGACATCTAAAACGAAAAAAATTAAAAAAGAAACCATCACTTAATGAGCAACGGAAAGAAAAACGTTTGCAGTTTGCAAAGGAAATCATATCGTGGACCACAGAGTGAAAGAAAGTAGTTTTCTCTGACGAAAAAGAAATTAATTTGGATGGCGCTGATGGTTATAACCATAATTTTCACGACTTAAGAAAGGAGGAAGTTTTTTTGGGTAGACATCACAACAGAGAAAGTCAAAATGATATGAGGGGGGCATTAAGGTGGACAGCTTTCAGCCGCCTTCTAGAAACTGTAGGTTTCTCAAGTCAGAAATGAGCTTCCAAACATAAACATTTAAACATATTTTTTCAGGTTTGCCAAAATTCTAGGATACTCTCCACACCAGATGGAAGGAATGTGAGGTAACGATGTGTATTTTAAAAAACAAAGTACAGTAGGTGGCCAAATTATTAGGGACAGTACGCAAATTTTTGTATTTTCTAGTGTAGCCGGATTTTTTGAGTATATAAATTAGTTCCCATAAAGTTTCTCACTTTGCTTTTGCTTGTGGTATCATTATTATTGTATTTGATAAGCGGCAACATTAGTAGTCTGCGTCATCTACCAAATAGGTGAGGTTGAGTGAGATTACTTCTTATTTGGAAAAACGTGCTGTTGTAGTGGAGTCGTTAAAAGCTTGAATAATTCATTTTTTGTCAGTTTTTCCTGTCCGTAATAATCAAATATAAATAATGGTTCTTATTTAATTTTTTTTTTTTTTTTTTTTTTAATTAGTTTAACTTAGGTTCAAGAATTAATTTATATTTGCACAATGTTATTGACGTGTAACCTAAAAAGTGTTTCTTTTTAAAATGAACAAGTCTTCAGACACGTCTACAAAAAAATGTAGAGAAACACAGATGTTATTATGCCACTCTACACATTCCCAGGGAAGCATAGCTACGCTCGTAGGTATTTCATAACTCGTACCGACCGTAAAACTATGGACATCTGCCTCGAAAATCCTAAGAAGAGTACGGTTCATCTAACTACTATGATAAAAGACGGGGAAGTATCGTCTCCAAAGGGACAGGCCAGCTGCATATGGCAGTAGAGAACTTGATCGCTCGCCGTCCTATCAAAAAACTGCGCCTGACCGATGCTATGAAGATAAAGCGAATGCAATGGGCCGAACAACACTTGAATATGACTGTTGCGTATTGGAATTGAGTACGTGCAACTTCTTAAAATAGAGTAGGTTTACTCCTCTGACGTGCCAACATTCCAACTTTTGGTTGACAAATGTAAATTTTTCTGACGACGCTCTGGGGAGCAGTTGAACCCTAACAGCCTTGTAGAGAGGGCTAAACACTCAGCTAGCGTTATGGTGTGGCCTATGATTTCAACCACTACATATCGTGGTATTGATCATGAGGCAGGGCCAACACAAGCGAATACCAGAAACTCACTAGCTGCCACAGCTTGATGAATGGTTCCCTGTCGGCTAGAGTACCTTTTTATGAACGATTCGGCTTCTTGCCACAAAGCCAGGAATGTAACTGTAATTTTAGCTGAAAAGAAAAAAAAACATTAGCGATTTACCTTGGCCGGGAACTCACCTGAATTGAATCCCATTGAGAATATGTGGGAACTAACAAAACGGGCGATCGTATAAGAATTTAATACCACCAAGCGGAAGCAAAGAGACTAAATATAAAAAGAAATGTCTTCGCATGACACGGAACAACTACTTTGCAGAAGCGGGGGTCGATCTCAAAAATGGTCCAAGTTTTCGCCCTGAACAATTAAAAATGAGCGCTTCTTCGCTTATGTTTTCGTTCGTATTGTGTTTTCTATTATTTTTCGTATGCTGCATAGAAATTCCACTTTATATTGTGACGACGAAAGTTGGCAGGGGCCTCGCCTCGTTTTCGTCCACAACTTCAGCAGCAGCAGCAGAGCTAAGTTTTATTATATTTTTTATATTATTTCTAAGCAAGAGACCATGAAGGCATATTAATTAAGTAAGGGTTTGTTAATTAATAAGTATTTAATTAGAATAATTAGTATATAATGATGAACTTTAAAAACTTGGGCTTTAGGTCGAGTAATTAAAAAAGAATGACCTTTTAGAAATTTTCCTAATTTTATTCGTTCAATATTTCGACGTCCATTGGATGTCATCTTCAGGGACTCTAAAATTACATATAACTTATTAATAAACATAATTTTTAACAAACAAATAAAAACTTACACATTATATAAAGCAACAAAATATTTTATTAAAATTCAAAGTAATGACAACATTTTTTAATTATTTAAAAAGAACATTTTAAATTGCTTTGGAAAAAAAATATAGTACTTCCATAGTAGCAAAAAATACATGGTTTTAGCAATTATTTGCATGTTTGATAAAACCTCTGAATATTACAAAGCTTTCTTGAATATTACAAATATTTTGAAAAATATGGATACAAATGATTAAAATTTATTAAATTAAAGAAAAAAAAATTCAAAAAAAAAAAAATTGTTTGTTTTAAAATTCAAGTCAATAACGTGTTGGCCCTCTTTTTGCTTCAATTACGGCCTTGATGCGCATAGGCATGGACGAATACAAATTTTCAATTTCTTCTTTCCCTATTTCATTTTGCCAGACATGGAGAATAATATTTTCCAGCATTTTCAGTGTTGAAGGCTGATTTTCTCTAATTTTTTGGACCATAATATACCAAAAATTCTCTATTAGATTGAGATCTGCGCTGTTTCAGTGGACAAAAAATACCAAGACAAAAAATGAACAATAATTCAACAGCATACAAATATGACAAAAAACTTTTTATGGACGCACTTAAATTTTGCATAAAAGACAATAGGTATTTTAACAAACAGCAAAGTTTACAAACAGCTGAAAGGTATGCCTATGGGGTCACCAGCATCGCCGCACAGTGGCGCCTTTTGCGATTTCGCGTTGCTAAAATCATAACTTTTGAACGGGTAAAGATATTTGAGTAGAGGTTTTTGATTTTGGTTGGTAATTTCATAGATTCAGGTTTGAGGCTTAGCTATAAATACTTTTAAAAAGAGGTGAAAGTCCAAATTTCGAAATTTTTGGTTTTTAGTGGTATGAATTCATAAAAAAATATTTTTTTTGTATAAATTTTAGTGCGCTTTATTCAATTAATAAACTTTAAATAATTTAAAAATTTTTTAAATACTTTTTTAAAAAAAAATTTTTTTTTAATTTTTACTAATTCATTATTATTCATATGCATTTATTATTTTTATCTCTTAACATAATTTATAAACAGTCTTTCTCAAAGGCTAGAAAAGTTTTAAAAAAAGGGTTACAGCAATAAATTAGGTAATTTCCTTAAAAAATCAACAACTATCTTCAATTCTATAAAAATATCATCATTATTTTAGATATCTAAGAAACTTAAAACAGTACTACAGAATTTATCAGTCAGTTCTTTTCGTGACCTAACGTGCCTAAGTGATGAAATCAAAGGATCTGAAGATGCTGAAAGTATATTGAACAAGTCCTCATTCTGTCGAATACGTGAAATTTTACATGTATTGCTATATCTATCTGTACTTCTTATAATCTTTGTTTTTAGACTCTTGGGCTTCTTCTGATAATTCTCCTATGGGTAAGGCTTGATAATTGATAATTTGTCCACTATGAGCTAAGGTATTATGGACAGAGGGGGTCAGTAATTTTTGGCTGTATTTATGTTCTAATATGTCTGCAGTTTCCTTGGTATACTTTTCAAATTTTTCTACTTTAACGGGTGGAAAAAGTGGTAAAGCCCATATTATATGGACAGAAGTTTTCTAGGTACTCTTTACATATGCATCTATTTGCGTCAAATAGTTTTGGAAATAGGAAGAATAAATTAAGAAAGGGGCGTGGTAACGTCCATATTTACAATTTTTAATTTATTTTGAGTGATGTCTATATTCGCTAAAAATATTCCATCCAGGCCCGTGCGCAAGGGGGGGCTTTTGGGGGTTCAAACCCCCCCCCCCATTGGGAATTTTCGCACATAGGTTTTTATTCACATTTGAACGAAAAATCAAAGAGACACAACGAATTTTTTTTTTTTTAAATGAAAGAACTTAAATGCCAATAAATCGTCAAAGCCCGACTATTTTATTTTCGACAAAATTTGCGCCTTCTAGCTTTTTCAAGGAGCGTTTAAGCATGATAGTTCACATGACATGTGGACAAATGAAGTTCAACTTTGGCGTCAACGCATTGCCGGGCAAGACATCAAAAACTCTCTCGAATCACTGGGTATTTACAATGAAGACGCATTTCCAAATGTCCATCAAATGCTTCGTGTTTGCCTGTGACAACAGTTACAAATGAACGCTCCTTTTCAGCGCTACGTCGTTTAAAAACACACCTCAGATCAACTACATGTCCGAAGGTCGGCTGAACGGCTTAATCAATGTGAAAAGAGTTTTGGACGAGTTTTTTCAAGTACCTCGCAGAATTAGCTACTTACGTAATGATAACTGAATATCGAATCATAACATAAACACTACACTCTAAAAAAAAATTACTATATTTAATGTTGCAATAGTGTTTCCATTATTAAATGTTGTAATTTTACACATGAAATGTATTCATAATTTATGTACATACTGAATGGCAGCTCAATATGAGACTACTTACACTTTAATTTGTGTAATAAAAGCAGAATACCATTTTTTTTTCGTAATAGACAGTAGAATACATATTTTTACTAGTAAAAGGTGGTTGAATACACAATTTTTTCTGCAATTTTACATATTAAGTGTGTGTATCCTAGAATTTTGAAAAATACACATCTCTTGTAAGTTTTTACACATTTTTTGTATTTTTTACAACAATAATACTAGTAATTTCACTATGATTAATATAGTAAATTTAAACATCGCATTTTTCATTTTTTAGAGTGTAGCCTTGTTCAAATAAATGGCATTCTAGAAGAATACATCAAAAACACTTGATTTTCGAAAATTTATTCATATTCGATAGAGTATATCCTCATTTAAAAAAATAAAAAAAAAATTCTCTTAGGGTTGCTACCATAGCCGCAAAGTTTTAATTTTTCGGAATTTGGCCAAAAAATTGAAGAAAACTTGATTTTTTTCTTATCCATATAATTTTCTTTTCTGAATGTTCTTTCGATTTTCCTTATGTACACATAAGGAAGTATCGAACAAAATTGACTGCTATTTTTTAAGCCTATACAAAACGGTAGTCTCTTTGCGAGTAGAGCTCTGATGTTTCTTGTGTAACAGCTCAAATCCTTTCATGTTTTTACTGCATTCACCTTATACAGTATTTTTCATATTTTTTTTTAAACTTATCATGCACTGTTAGTCAGTTATTGAAGCAAGGTATTGTAATCGCTTGCTTATAAAATACTTTGAAAATTTTTGGACCAAAAATCAAATTTTATTGTTTTTTCTCATTTATTTTTTAATAGAAATTCATGCCACTCATTGACCATTTCAAATTATAGTGTATTAAGGTGAATGCAGTGAAAACAAGAAAGGATTTGAGCTGTTACACAAGAAATTCGAATGAAAATTTTAAAAAAAATATTAAAAATAAGAAAATTAAATTTTCTTTATTTTTTTTTCGCCAAATTCCGAAAAATGAAAATTTTGCAGTTCTGGTAGCAACCCTAGGACAATTTTTTTTTTTTATAGAGATATACTCGAATATGAATAAATTTTTGAAAATCGATGTCAATATTAAAAGTAAACCGTTTTTGAACGTTTTTTATGAACATAATTTGACATGAAATGTCCGAGTTAAAAACCCCCCCCATGGATGATTCCTGCGCACGGGCCTGATTCCATCAAATTCATATTAACAATTTCCAAGTCAAAATATCATATACTGAAAATCGTCATCATTCAGTTTTATGCATATCATGTCACATAAGTAGCTATAACTTCTTACCTGGCAAATCTTGGCAGGTAAGACCTATCTAATTTTTGTTGGCAGATATGTCAACTATAATTTTTCATTTACCAATCCTTGATTGACATTGATTTGTGGATTATAGGCCAAGGTAAATTTGAAAAACTATGCTAAAAACGACCTTTTTTGAAAAATTCATGAAAATTACTATCTAAATTTTTTTTTCTACATCTTGTGAAAATTATTTATTTTAAAATACCATAAATTCAGAAAGCGTACTTCAAATTCCCATGTTTTTTCAAACTTTTGAAAATATTGCGAAAAATGTAAAAAAATTATATTTTAATGAACGATAAAAAGTTATCCAACTTTGAGCACCCATAAAAACCAAAGTACTTATCATAAATCAAAAAAGTTTTCGGTCTTAGAACCTTTGGTCAATTATCTGTCAAATAACAAAAAAAAAGTTTCGAAAATCAGAAATCGAAAATTTGATTTTAGCAATCACTTTTTGAAAAAGGAGCCACTGTGCGCCGGTTGTTGGTGATATTGTGATGGAGGAATTGTGGGACTCTTCAAAGAGTGTAAAAAATCGTGCAAGTATACAGAATTATCAACACTTGTTTATCGTTGCTTATAGTAGTGGGCACCTCTGGCAATGAGCCTTATTAAAAGTTACAAAAAAGAGAATAATAACACCCCTAATGTAGCAAAAGACGAAACAAAAATTTACAAATCACTGACATACTTACCGGGGTTTTCGGAAAAATTTAAGAAGTCAGACATTTATAATACGGAGAAGTATACAATAGCATATAAGACAAATAACATACTAAATAGACTATACAGTAGATAGTATCGACCCCCATACAAAAAAAAAAAAAAATTCGAATGTTCACCCCCAGTTTGAAAGCTAATATTGAAATTTTTAAGGAAGAAAAAAAAAAAAATTCATATCGAGAAAGTTTTCTCAAATTATTGAAATTGAAAAAGTTACAGCGAATCTAAAATTTCAGTGCAAATATTTGATCAGAATAATAAAATCTTTAACTTAAGTCCTAAAACTATGCAATGGTTTTTTCCAATCGACTTCCAAGATCATTATGCTTTTATGTTCGTTTTAAAAAATTTTATGTACTGCACATTTTTATTGTTATCATTATTATTTATTAAAAAAGTAATAACATAACAGTTTATAACTTATTTACTAGCAGTAGCAAGTATGAGCTTCAGCTAGGACTTAAAATATAATATACACATTACAAAATATAACTTTTAATACAACTTGAAAAATACTTAAATAAATAAAAAAAAATAAAGTATCTAAAATTAAAATAAAATAAAAAATTCGAAATGAATATAAAACATAAAAAATCCATCCCAATGTAATCCGCTAGATCACCGGAGACAAACTGACATATATTTTAGCTATTGCATCGAGAAATTAGGAACAGTTCGTTCCACTCATTTGCATTGTATTTGTTTGGGACTTTTAAAATTTCAAAACAATTATCAATGCATGCTTCAATGTATCTGCGTATCGTTGATCTCGATGATGTTGGAATGTCCGCGCGTTCCCACAAGCTAGTTATTTCTTTGAATACTTTTTTTACAAAAACATTTAATTTTCTGTTGCCAGATTCAATATATTCCAGATATAATAAATATTGAATCACATCGCGATTTGTTCGAAATTTGCTTTTTTCCAAATCGCACTTTTCAAAAACCATTTTTCTATTTTATTGAATTTTCTGAAGTATAATACTTTTTCAATATTTGAAGAACAATATATCAAAGCTTGAACAATACTGATTAACAAGTGATAGTCTTAAACTCCTCTTTGCATACAAAAAATTATTACAATAGAGCAAAATCAATTACCTGACCTAAAATTTATGGGAAAAATCCAACTTATATTCATTGCGAAACCCAAACAATTTAGTCCGTCGCACTATAATTAGGACCATGAATCATTCATCTACCAATCCTTAGTAGCAGGTAACTCGCGGGTGGTTGCTGTTACGTTGTAAGTATCGTAAAGTTTTATTTTGGGCGGAGCGTATGTGATGATCATAAAGTTGCAGAATACACACAACCTTACTTTTAAGGACTAAGGATATGTAACTGCTACAAGCAGAACACTTACGTTCTTATTTGATCAGTAAAATTTCAGTGCAAATATTTGATCAGAATAATAAAATCTTTAACTTAAGTCCTAAAACTATGCAATGGTTTTTTCCAATCGACTTCCAAGATCATTATGCTTTTATGTTCGTTTTAAAAAATTTTATGTACTGCACATTTTTATTGTTATCATTATTATTTATTAAAAAAGTAATAACATAACAGTTTATAACTTATTTACTAGCAGTAGCAAGTATGAGCTTCAGCTAGGACTTAAAATATAATATACACATTACAAAATATAACTTTTAATACAACTTGAAAAATACTTAAATAAATAAAAAAAAATAAAGTATCTAAAATTAAAATAAAATAAAAAATTCGAAATGAATATAAAACATAAAAAATCCATCCCAATGTAATCCGCTAGATCACCGGAGACAAACTGACATATATTTTAGCTATTGCATCGAGAAATTAGGAACAGTTCGTTCCACTCATTTGCATTGTATTTGTTTGGGACTTTTAAAATTTCAAAACAATTATCAATGCATGCTTCAATGTATCTGCGTATCGTTGATCTCGATGATGTTGGAATGTCCGCGCGTTCCCACAAGCTAGTTATTTCTTTGAATACTTTTTTTACAAAAACATTTAATTTTCTGTTGCCAGATTCAATATATTCCAGATATAATAAATATTGAATCACATCGCGATTTGTTCGAAATTTGCTTTTTTCCAAATCGCACTTTTCAAAAACCATTTTTCTATTTTATTGAATTTTCTGAAGTATAATACTTTTTCAATATTTGAAGAACAATATATCAAAGCTTGAACAATACTGATTAACAAGTGATAGTCTTAAACTCCTCTTTGCATACAAAAAATTATTACAATAGAGCAAAATCAATTACCTGACCTAAAATTTATGGGAAAAATCCAACTTATATTCATTGCGAAACCCAAACAATTTAGTCCGTCGCACTATAATTAGGACCATGAATCATTCATCTACCAATCCTTAGTAGCAGGTAACTCGCGGGTGGTTGCTGTTACGTTGTAAGTATCGTAAAGTTTTATTTTGGGCGGAGCGTATGTGATGATCATAAAGTTGCAGAATACACACAACCTTACTTTTAAGGACTAAGGATATGTAACTGCTACAAGCAGAACACTTACGTTCTTATTTGATCAGTCTAGCGCCATCGCCCATAAGTTCTAAGTATTCATAAACACTTATAATTCTTATTTTTATTTCGAAGCGTATGCTTTCTACCTATCTTGATTTTGATGAAATTTGGTGCGGATCAAAATCAACTACACGCTGGCACTGCTGACTTGTGCCTATTTTAATAATTTAGCCTAAGAAGTAAATTGAAATTCTACATAAAGTTCTAACTTTTACTTTTTATTATTTCACAAATTTACCATGGTGCTGCAAATAAAAAAAAATGCCTATGCTGTCCTCTAACCAGGAAGTTGCTTCTTTTAACTTGGCACTACAAGCACTTTTATTATTCACTTAAAAACTTTAAGTTTTTTGTACATATATTTGGACTGTACCACAATAAAATAAAACTTTCAAAATTTACTGGACGATTTCAAACTGACACGTCTTTCTTCGGTGGCGGAAAGTTACTTTTTAAAATTTTCTGGAAGAAAATTTTGTTTCTAGGCTTATTTTTTTCCTGCTGTGGCAAAATAAATGGGTCCCTCTTAAACTTTTGTGTGTTCGTACACATAAGCATCACTAACATTTATGCATACTAGACAAATACTCCCACCTACGCAATTAAAAGGGGATTGAGCCTATTGCAATACTCAAAAATAGGCTTAGTGATAATACACCTAAATTCGTATATATTTCTACTAATACAATAATTATCACTCTTTCGCTCTTTGAACTAATTTATGCACCTTTAATTTATGTCGTTAATTTTTTGCAGCACCGGTGTCTTAAATTATTTACGATATTGCCAAAATTTTAATATGGCAATTTTCTTTGTTTTGACATTTCGTCACCTCAGAGTGTAAATGTCCTATCGCACTTTTTGACACAATTTTTTTAACACGCCAACTTGCCTAAGAAAATATACTCTTTCGTTTGGTGTAATCGAAATTTAGCTACCTCTTCCCGTTCCAAAGATCTCAGTATGCGTTATGTCCTAACTGCAGCTTTCCAAATAAAATCTCGGAGTGCAAATGTCCTAACTGCTTTTATTGCATTTGAAGTCACATTAAATAGTAAACAATCGCTTTCAGGTCAAAAGTTTTCCCCTCTCTTTGTAAGAGAGGGGAAAAGGTATCCCCGACATTTCAAGTCAAAAAATTTCTGGCACCAATCGTTGCAAAAAGGCCGAAAATGGATTTTGAAAAGGCCGAAAAAGGGGTTTTTTGGGGGATATCTCGAAAACGATTCTTAAAAAGAAAAAAATGGTTGCCATTTTTGGAAACTACGCCCCAAAATACATGGAAAAAAGTCTATGAGAAACCCGATCCTTTTTCTTGTAAACTAGTGTTATTGATTCTTTTGAAAAACAACAAAATTTTTATGCGTTTTTCGTCCGCCCGGTACCACTCTAATATTTATACCGTCAAAACTAATTGAGTCTCCACGATTTTTTTGACGAATTCTAGTTTGGAAGGGTTCAATGCATCTCTGTAATTTTTTTTTCAGATTTTTTCGAGGCGGAGTAAGTCATTAAAATTAAATTGTTGATAGAAAAATTGCTAATTAACAACAAAAATGCAAAATTTTTGCAACTTTTTTTTTTTAAAACATAAGTTCAACTTATTATCTACAGAAATAAAAAAATTTCGTCACGATCAGTCGAGCAGTTCAAAACTTAGAGCATTTTAAAAAAAGATTAATGAAAACTTTGACTGGCAATAGTTATTGCAACAATTTTTTTTAAAAAATTTTTCCGTTTACTAATTTCTACCACTTGCAGCTACTGATTTATATAAAAAACTTTGAAAAAGATTTCAGACAGGTCGGTTTCGCGTATTCTGACCCAGCACTAATTTTCCTCATAATAACAAAACTGTGATTTTTAGTTCCAGCGGTCGATGAAGATCCTACCGACGACTCTTTTGCAACCAAACAAAACAAAAAGTTATTTGATAGGGAAAGCAGTAAACGTAAACCATCAATTCAGCAATCACATAAAAATTTATTAAAATCGCAAAAATTCTCGGATATAACATCAAATTTTAGTTCCATATCATTTCAATTGCCTGCATCAAATACCATATCTGAAGTTTCTCCAATAAAATCGGAGTGTCTTCAATATACAGTACCAAAAAAAAAAAATCAAAAATTGCTGCTTTCACTTCGAATTTTTCTACACGCGCTTCTGAAGATGATGATGCGACAGTGTTAAGTTCAATATTTAACAGTCTCGAAAAGAATCTTTCACAAAATCCAGCTGATTTCGAGTCAATTGGACATATAAAGCTATTGTAATCCGCTGACACATCATGAAAAAATCAAAAAGTTTTTATTTTGAACCGCTCTAATGTATATAATCAGTCGCCTTTGTTTATTGGTCCAAAATTATGAATTCGAGCATGTTATAATTTCTGAGTATAAAGAACTATTTGGGTCGATTATATAATATAATCAGCTCGTCGGATCACAAGAAACTCTGTTTTAAACAATTTTTCGCCTTATAGGTACAGAATTGGATTTTCTCCAAAAGGGGAGCTGATCCGATTTCAAGTGAAGTGGTTTCGGTTACTACTATTGCCAAGGAATAGTTTCCAGGTGGTTTCTGGTGTCGTCATTTTTGGCAAACCTGTTTTATCTTCCTGAACACTGTGCTATGTCGAAAATACATTTTCAAAAATTACTATTCGTAAGCATCTGTGAGGCTTCCTTGCAAAGTTGCAGCCATTTCAAGGTGACATGAATTTGAAACCCGTTGTTTAATATTGTTGGGTTGCAACCCTTTGTAGGGGATCCAATTCATGTCACTTTAAAATGGCTATAACTTTGCAAGGAAACATCACAGATCACCACTTGAAAGCTCATTTTAAAGGGCAAGGATGGTACGAAATGATGCTTTTGTTAAAAATAAGCTGATCAACTTTCTTTGAATCCTATACATGACCTCGAAAGTAGACAAAAAATATCATGTTTCAGGTAATTAACCTCAAATATTTCAGGATTCCGACATGATGGGTCAATTCTGAGGACACATTCGGATTCAGCGTAAAAAATTACGTCGAAAAACGACCCTTTTCAGCTCAACAACACTAATCACCTATTCATTTAGATACCTTTTTTGTAAAAAATAATTTTTCCATACAATTTACATGTAAAACTAACAGGCTCCGGCGCCACCTTATAAAATTGAGTTACAGAGCTGAAATTTCGTGAACTTTTTCTTCATATCATAAACTTACTTTTTAAGCAACAGCACCTTAAAAAAAATTTGAATCACCCTAATGTATGTATGATATATACATCGTCAAGTGAATTCTTTTTTCGCTTTTAGACAATTGCTAATTTTTTCCAATGTTTCTCCATTTAAGTGCATACATGCATATGTACGTAGTCAAAATAGTTATGTTTGATATGTGTATATATGCATGTTATTTTTATGGGATAAAAAGAACTCAAGTGACGTAGTTTAAATTTTTTCTATTTTTTTCAGTACTATCAATACCTTACCTTTTTTTTCTAAATCAAACCGCTTCCTATCGTACCTTGCAATTTCTTTTAAGTGGTTTTTAGTTTCTTTCAATGTGTCCTTCACATCATTATATAAATTTTCTTGAATTTGTGTTTATTTTTCTAGGAGTTTATTTTTGGTATTTTTCGGTCTCGATGACATCGGTGTCATGTTGACTTCATGCAAACAAAAGAAGTCGATTGGCTAGGGACAGCCAAAGGAGGAGACTCACGTTCATATAACGTTGACGAAGCCAACGGAGGGGAAGCACGTTGATTGCTTGTTGAAGCTATTGGAAGAGACTCACAATCAAGCACATTTGAAACATATGTTGAGGGAGGGTTAACTCCCAATGCCACTCCTCTCGGATTTATGGCCTTTTCCATATTTAGAAGATTGGCCACGGACTCTTCCAATGCTGTCAGCTTGTGCTGCTTCCATCTGCCTCCTCCAGTGGCTGTGTATTCGCTTTTGTTGTGAACCAACTTTTTTTTGACTTTAAATTTCAGGTCCCTCCAAACCTAAAACGAAAAGTCAGTAATCAATTGCTACAACCAAATTACAAGCATACCTTTTGCCAGCCTAATCCATCTCTACTAGGAGGTCCCAGACTGTTTAACTTTTCCGCCACATTCTTTCATGGCGTCTATTTTGGTCAGGTTTCTGGTGAAACCCTTCGCTAAGTCAATATTTTGCTCCATTACTGAAACCAGTTTTTCAAACTGTGTTTGGTTTGGCACTTTCATTATAAAAATTTAATAGACGCACTTTTATAACTTTTCAATTAAATTTTAAATTGCTGTCGTCGTACACAAATTTCTTAACGACAAAAAATGTCGTTTTGAGATGTCACACTTTTTTACGATGATTCGAAATTTGTAATAGATTGCCGTTATTTGTAATAGATAGTCGTTTTTGCGACTGTCGATTTTATAAAACGACTCGCATGATACCAATTTTGTCGTATCGTTTTTTTTTCTGTCGTATACGACTACGATGATAAGGGTGAATAATAAAAAAAACATGAATAACCCTTAAATAACAAATCGCAGAGTAAATAACCTTAAAACGCTGTTTTCTCAGTTTCATGTGTTTGCTGATAGGACACTTACACTCTGAGGTGACGATTTGTCGAATTTTATTATGGCTGCCGGCAAAATCAAATCAAGGGATTGCAGATATTGAGGTAAATTTATTTTGTTAAAAAAATAGTTTTATAACACTGTTTTTTCTTTTTGTAGATAATTATAGTCCCAAAAAACAACCTGGGGATTGAAAGTGGTTGGATTTGAATGTCCAGAGCGCCAACCAAAAGTCCACTACACAAATTCATATAGAGGTATGTATGTACAGCTGCGGTCAAAATAATAGAAACATGGTGTCATTCATGAATTGAAAGAAGATATTTCGAACAACTGACGTTTTTTTCTTCTAATATTTTACAGTATAGTTACTTGATAAGTACACAAGATAAGCACATGGCATTTTGTTCCAAAAAAATAATGGTACACGGAAAAAAAAATTCATTGGATTTCCGACAATAATTACAGTTTTTCCCTGTAATGCCCAGATAGTAAGCGAAAAACTGTAATAATTGATTGTGATTGTCAATGAAAAATTAAAGTGCTCACACTGTAAAATTTATCATTTACTCCGAAAAAATTTTAAAAACGAAAATTTTACTTTTTGTTTTTATTTTATTTGTTTATTTAATTTTTTTTTTTAATAATATTTCCTAACCATACTTCTTAACATAGCACGAAACAGAGAACCAGCCTGGCAACATTCATATAATTATTTTCTTGTAACCATATATCTACATTTTATGTCGTATTTGTACAACGCAGGTGACAAAAAAGTTATATCGAACCATAAGATAAATAATTTATTATGTGATACTTATTGAAGTTTTTACAGTTTACCCTGTAATTTTTATTTGTCGATCATATGAAATTTTCATTAATTATTTAGTACTTTTTGCTAACTAAATATTTCCTTGACCACATTGTATATTATCCATTCTGAAACTGTAATAATAAAGTTTTAGACTGTAATGATTGCAGTTTGCGATTCAATTTATACTGAGTATTTCATGAAATTAGAAATTACAGGGCTATACGACAATTTTGCCTGATTATTTTGCTTTTTTTGAATATCTCACGTTATTTTTTACAGAACCTTTTTTTCAGTGTACTTTCTAGGTTTGCTGTTATATTGAGCAATGTGTAATTTCGAGCGGTCAAAATAATAGCAGTGCTCAACTCCTTTTCTTCTCAAGACTAGGTATTTACTTTTATTAAAAAAATTTGATCGTAACAAGTAAGTTCCATTATTTTTGTATAATAATCCAATGATTTTTTTAAGTTTTTGCATTTTAGTGGGCCGTGGAAAGCATTCTACGGCAGAGCAAACTAAAGTTATTAAGAATTCCATTTCGCAAGGTGAGACTTTTACGGAAACTTAAAAATTTTTCGGATGTTCATTTGAAATGGTTTAGAAAACGATGAAATACACAAATAAACGAAAAACACGAGGCCGAATGCCTTCCATGTCCCTCCGGGACGTGAATTGTTCGATACGGCTTTCGATACATAGTCCGTTTTTGCCTGCTGCGGAAATATAGAAAGTGCTTAATATAGCAGCGGGTGTAGAAAACGTTAAAAGAGTGCTTCTGTATTAAACTTTGTGAACTGCATGCACTCTAGTGCAGTACAAAAAAATTTACTGTGATTAACTGCGAATATGTAGATCAAATTTTGGGCGGAAGCCCACATCCTATCAGCTGTGCTAGCCAGGCATATCCAAATTTTAAGTCTTTAGATATAGTTTTCTGTTCAATTGGTTATTCTGTGTTTTTAGTCATATTTCATTTCAGGTTTTCTGTGATAGCAGCATTTTTGAATTGGGAGAAGGTGTTTATTTTCCGGGAAGTTTTATTAAATTCTATAGCATACGAATGATGCTTTGTGGTTTTGTTTTTCTTTTGTGTTTTCAAGTACTGGAGCAACATAGAGAACAGTTCTCTATGTAATAACGGATCACGAACTAATTCTAGCAAAGGTAAATATTGCACTTTATTTCTTAGAATTAGTCAATTTGCTTTGGACCCGTTTTTGTATTAGTAGAATTTTTTGTTTATTATTGCATTTGTATTAAGATTGCTGCTGTTCCCTTTGTATTATTTAATCATTTTACTGTTTTATGCCCTTGACATGGAATATTCCCAGAGATTTGCCATTCAAGCTCTCCAACTCATAAATATTATTTCCGAGGCTTTACTTTTCGGCATTTAATAATTTTTTTGCAAAATTTTGAGTTGATATTATTTTTGAAGTCGCTTAAAATAAAATTCCTTTTGAAAACTTCCTGGCCCGGTATGAATTTAATTTCTCGAGACCGTTTCTTGTATCGTCGAGCACTATTTTCACATGCTTTATGTAAGTTTTTACTTATCTTCTCACGTATTAATGCCAATATATCCCATCCTTTCAAAATTTCCAAATTCTGTTCACTTAATGAATTAAGTTTTTTTGCTAGTTTATAATCACTTACTAGTAAACATTTCTAACACTAACAATGCAAAGAATGGTGTTACACCTGTGGCTGTGTGAACTGAGCTTCGTAAAGCACACTCAATCTCGGACAAATAAAGATCCCAGTCACGGTGATTATTTTGCATATAAATTCTTATAGCGTTCAAAACTGATTGATTTACGCGTTCAGCCGCGTTTGACTGAAGTGCATAGTGTGCAGTCCTTAGAGGCGTAATTTTGTAGGCTTCTATCATTTGCTGCAAATCCTTCGATGTAAACTGTTTTCCGTTGTCGGAGTGTGCCACTTCGGGTACTCAAATTTTTTTAAAAATTTCCGATGTTAAAAATCTAATAATATTCGCAGTTGTAGCTTCGCGCATTTCTTTTAAAAATGTAAATTTGGTTTAGTAGTCGAGCACGATAAAATATATGCGTTTCTGCCTTTTGATCTTGGATACTTCCCCAAGAAATTCACATAAATTTTTTGAAATGGTCTATCCGTTTTTACTTCTTTTCCTATGCTTGGCCTGAGTTCGGTGTTTGCTAATTTTGACTCTTTGTAGGCGTCACAGTTTCTACTAAAATTTTTCACTTGCGCAACCATATTTGGCCAGTAATACCATCGGCGTAGTCTATTCCTCCGTATGCTGATATTTCAGGATCATGAGCTTTGGCATTAATGTAGAAGTCAAAGCTTCTGAAACCCACAACTTCCACTTGAGTTCTTCTATCTCGTCATTTTCTGAAAAATATTTAGATTTTTAAAAATTATATTATTTTCCACGCGTAGGTCAGGTAACTTTGCTTGATTTTCTATTATTGTCTGCGCCTCTTTACGCCAATAATGAACACCCTATGCCCTAATATCGGCATAGTGGTGTTCGTTAAGTTTTCTTTTCTTTTGGGCTGCGCTTCTCGTTCTCTCTCTCTTCTTTTTATTACAATGTAATTATACTCACTTCCGCATTGTATATCAAACAATAAAGTTGTTATTAAAGTTGAACTGCCGCCGTGTGTTCTTTAGTTTCTTGAGTTTTTTAAAAGTGAACTTTCCCCCCTACCAACCCCCTGTGAGAAACATTTGGTCCTTCTCGACCCGTTTTAAAGTGTATGAGGTGGTGCACAAGATCATAAAATTATATCACTTAATTGCGGTTAGGGTAGCTATTGCTGTAAACACGACGTAATTCAAAGTTCGCATACATTATTTCTTAATAAAATTCTAAATTGACCTGATTTTGTTTGACATTTAAGTACAAAAAGCCCCTTTGCCACTAAAATTGTAATATCTTTGCAACCATAAAAGCTATTGCTTATGTTTTTAGCATTTTAGAATCTGTATTAAATAGGCAATTTTTTAACAAGTTGGCCACTTAGGTTGTCATACATTTTTTTATACCACACCAGCTTAAAGTTTGAAAAAATATGGAGCAAAACGAAAGTTTTAAGTTAAACATCTATTTTTTAAAGATCCACTGTATCTACGGCTTTATTTTAAATCACATATGATACCATAGCTATTTAAAAATATTATGCAAAAAAATGGACCAAAAATATTTTCATTTGTAGCTATGGTACCAAAGCGACTGACAAGGGTCGTTTTTCGTAAATATGAAAAAGGTCGATTTTCTCGAAAACGGTGCGATTTTTACTAGACATGATTTTACTTTTTCTGACCCATGTTGAGGTCGCCCATCTGCTGTTAGAAGGTTATCCACTATTTATGGGACACCCTGTATATATTCATACATATATGTATATAGATTTATTTTGTGGCGCTATTTTTTGTACATATATTGGTTCTTGGTTTCACCAAAGTTTTGCATTCTTTTGTGGTTTTTTGTTTCAAAAAGAGATTTTTACTCTTTTGAACTTGAACTACACTAATTTTGCAAAGCGAAAATTTGAGAATCGGGCTTAAAAGAAATTTCAAAACAGTGTTGTGTTAGAG
The DNA here is from genome assembly GCA_949775025.1 of Tricholauxania praeusta. Classification (NCBI taxonomy): domain Eukaryota; kingdom Metazoa; phylum Arthropoda; class Insecta; order Diptera; family Lauxaniidae; genus Tricholauxania; species Tricholauxania praeusta. Next base: position 93,551,354 of record OX459029.1, on the reverse strand, counting down.
TACAAGCAGTCTTTCTGCACTCTTCACCCACACCATTTTTTTTTTTTTCTTATAATTTTTGCCGCATAAGTAACGACCGAAGCCAAAGTTACACTATGTGCTTGGTAAAGTGCAATTACCCACTCCAATTTTTTGTACAAAGTGATGTTGCTCTTGTACACAATAGACTTTTTTTCAATTTGCTTTGTGTCGTGTCCGTTCTGGTCAAAGATAACACAGTGCTTTGTGCTTGGATATCAACACACTCACTTGCTAAAATTTTCAGTGCAATCCGTTGCACAGTGGGAATAAACGTGCAATTTCAGGTAAATTTAAAAGAATTTTATATCTTGTACAAATTGCACAGTGGGCAAAAAATATTTTTTTTCGGATGAAAAAAATATTAGGAATTTAATAAATTTTTTACATTTGCTGTTTTTCGTTAATATTTTCAGGTACATTTTTTTTACCACTGCTAAAATTTTAAGATGCGTTTTTTTGTTTTGCAGTAAAAAACTTTTACAATTATTTTTTTTTGTACGCTTCAAGGAAATTTTTTGTAAAAAGTTTTTTGTTTATATGTATATTCTTTTAATATGGTTTCTTTGAAGAAAACTATATTTTTTTCCTATTTGAACTGCATACAAGGAATAATAAAGCAGTAACTATGTCTCATTTAAAGACATTTATTCGTCTGACCGATTTACTTATTGAATTCGAAACAGATTTCAATGCTGTTGAGTCACATCCAGTATTTTCTCTGGATGCTCAAAGTGAAGAGCTTAAGACTTTGTGGAATAAAATCAAAGCTGCTTATGATACTTGCTTAGACAAGTTATCATCTACAACTGAGCAAGCAGAAATTGACTCAGTTAAGAATAAGTATCGCAGAACTTACAAAATATATATATATAAGAGTAGCAGGAAAAATTTTGGAGCTTTCACAAGCGAAGCCTTCCCGTCGTACAGGTGATGCAGAGCGATGTACTTATCCGTGGCGATTTTTACCCTGCCATAATTCTCGAAGGCATCCAACGCAACATTCTTGGTTCACTTCTTGCCCAAGAAACTGTTTTCTGTTGGATATTCACAGGCCCTATTCCTCGTAGTGATATATCCAGTTTTGCTATATGCCTTACTCATTTTAGTGAAGTTGCAATCGACAAGCAGATCGCACGTTTTTGGGAGTTGGAGGAACGTCCTAAAAAACAGTTTTTAACACAAGCTGATAAGTTTTGTGAAGAAAACTATAAGAAAACGACTAGACGAGACGAAAGTGGTCGCTATATACATAGTCACTTTGCTCTTCAAAAGTGGCTACCCAGATGAAATCAACTTAGGATTTTATCGAGGCATCGCCTTTAAACAATTTCTTAAAGGTGAAACTCGTTTAACCAAAAATCCAGATTTTAAAGTTCAATATGACGAAGTGGTTAATGAATATTTTAAACTGAACCACATGAAAAAGGTCTCTACACCGAGATTCGAGATTTCGCCATCTTACTATTATTTACCGCATCATGCGGTTATTAAATCAGAAAATACTCCAACGAAAGTTCTTGTAGTATTCAATGCGTCAAGCCCCACTTCCAGTGGAGTAAGCTTGAATGATGTCCTGTACACAGGTACAATCCTTCAAGCTGATTTAACGGTTCTTATTTGAAAATGGCGTTTTTTCAAATACGTTTTTAATGGTGACATTCAGCAAATGTAACGCCAAATACTTGTGGATTCAAATCTTTCCACTTTCCAGCGAATTCTTTTCAGAAGCTCACTCGATGACGAAATTCAAGATTACGAGCTTAGGACCGTAACTTTTGGTGTCAATTGTGCACAATATCTACACTCAAAAAAAGGATTGTTTAGAAAGCGTTTGTGGCAAATTATCGAATGCTTAATATAAGCACTTATTATTTCAAGCAAACACTTAACTTTTGCCTTAAACTATAAGTATTTGTAAATAATAATTAAACATTATGAACTTACAGTCATTTTAGCAAAGACCAATATTGTAAATTTTACTTATTGATCAATGCTATTTTTTATTCAACAAACATGACAAAGATAACAAATGGAACAATTTAACCTGGTAATTGGTGACATATGTTTCGGCTATTACCACATAGCCTCATCAGACCAGTTTTTTGGTTAATGTTGTACATGGAGTCGATCCCCTGACCGTACATGCATTTCAATTGCATATCTGTCGACGGCCGCTCTAACAACTGAGCTACTGAGGAACTGACCTTGAACTGTACAAATTGCGTATATCCATTTATTATCTCTTGTCACTTTCTCGCTTGTTGTCACAGCAGCTAAGCCATTGGCTTAGAGACTTGCTATGATTTTATTTTTTCGAAAATTGTGGTGTTGCCAGCCACATATTTTTTTTTTTTGAAATTGGCGTGTTCTTCCGTATGGTTTAAGAAAGTTGATTTTTGCGACTGATTATTTTTTATTATAATTAAACATTATGAACTTACAGTCATTTTAGCAAAGACCAATATTGTAAATTTTACTTATTGATCAATGCTATTTTTTATTCAACAAACATGACAAAGATAACAAATGGAACAATTTAACCTGGTAATTGGTGACATATGTTTCGGCTATTACCACATAGCCTCATCAGACCAGTTTTTTGGTTAATGTTGTACATGGAGTCGATCCCCTGACCGTACATGCATTTCAATTGCATATCTGTCGACGGCCGCTCTAACAACTGAGCTACTGAGGAACTGACCTTGAACTGTACAAATTGCGTATATCCATTTATTATCTCTTGTCACTTTCTCGCTTGTTGTCACAGCAGCTAAGCCATTGGCTTAGAGACTTGCTATGATTTTATTTTTTCGAAAATTGTGGTGTTGCCAGCCACATATTTTTTTTTTTTGAAATTGGCGTGTTCTTCCGTATGGTTTAAGAAAGTTGATTTTTGCGACTGATTATTTTTTATTATAATTAAACATTATGAACTTACAGTCATTTTAGCAAAGACCAATATTGTAAATTTTACTTATTGATCAATGCTATTTTTTATTCAACAAACATGACAAAGATAACAAATGGAACAATTTAACCTGGTAATTGGTGACATATGTTTCGGCTATTACCACATAGCCTCATCAGACCTATGTAGCTCAGTTGTTAGAGCGGCCGTCGACAGATATGCAATTGAAATGCATGTACGGTCAGGGGATCGACTCCATGTACAACATTAACCAAAAAACTGGTCTGATGAGGCTATGTGGTAATAGCCGAAACATATGTCACCAATTACCAGGTTAAATTGTTCCATTTGTTATCTTTGTCATGTTTGTTGAATAAAAAATAGCATTGATCAATAAGTAAAATTTACAATATTGGTCTTTGCTAAAATGACTGTAAGTTCATAATGTTTAATTATAATAAAAAATAATCAGTCGCAAAAATCAACTTTCTTAAACCATACGGAAGAACACGCCAATTTCAAAAAAAAAAAATATGTGGCTGGCAACACCACAATTTTCGAAAAAATAAAATCATAGCAAGTCTCTAAGCCAATGGCTTAGCTGCTGTGACAACAAGCGAGAAAGTGACAAGAGATAATAAATGGATATACGCAATTTGTACAGTTCAAGGTCAGTTCCTCAGTAGCTCAGTTGTTAGAGCGGCCGTCGACAGATATGCAATTGAAATGCATGTACGGTCAGGGGATCGACTCCATGTACAACATTAACCAAAAAACTGGTCTGATGAGGCTATGTGGTAATAGCCGAAACATATGTCACCAATTACCAGGTTAAATTGTTCCATTTGTTATCTTTGTCATGTTTGTTGAATAAAAAATAGCATTGATCAATAAGTAAAATTTACAATATTGGTCTTTGCTAAAATGACTGTAAGTTCATAATGTTTAATTATAATAAAAAATAATCAGTCGCAAAAATCAACATTTGTAAATAATATAAGAAAAACCAATGTATTTGACTCAAGTTAGTGTTAAGTAGTGGCAAGTGATTCAATTACTTCTATGGAAAATTTACAAAACATTTCATGAAATGTTGCTTCTAAATGATATAATTATTTACGAAAAATCGTCAAAATATTTCAGTTAAATAATTCAATTTATTGAGATATTTCGAGAAACACTTGTCTTTTGCCCTGAACAATTCTCTTTTCAACAAACGATTTATCACTTGTAAAACTATCGGTGATTTTCTTGTCAGAAAATTGATGTTTTTTTTTTGTGTGTTGTGCCAGCTACAAAAGTGAATTGCAGTTTAAAATTTTATTTTACTGTTAAAATTAAACAGAAAAGGTAAATATAAGTGCAATTTTATAATAATAAACTGTGTTTTGATGCTTAAATGGTTTAAGTGCATCCATTTTCATTATTTAACTCAATTTGAATGAAAAATTGAAATGGAATTCATATCGTAAAAATTTCAACAATTTTAATTAATAGAAAATCTGATAGTTATTATGTTATAAGATTTATTTAATTTACGGGAAAATTTGCAAGGCGATGTAGCTGTTTAAGATTTCATATCGGTAACTTTTATGTACAGTGACCCGCAAAACTGTTCACAAAAAACATGTTTCTGGTTTTAAGGTTATATTTTTTTTTTGTAAAAAAGTTTTAAGAAAAAGTTTGCAGAAAACTTGCAAATTCTTTATTCTAGCTAAAAAAATCAAAACTAAAATATTTCACATGTTGATTAACTTGGGTAGTTATTTTTATACTTAGTTTTTAGTGAACATTTTTGTGACTTAAGCTAATAAAAACATTGTTAATCATTTTTTAATATTTTATGTGGCCCCTTTTTGCCTTAGTGGTGAGTTGTATTTTCTTAGGCATACTCGCCTGCAATTTGTCTAGTATTTGAGTACTGATCATGGACCATTGTGCATTGGCGACCTTCCATAGCTCGTCCAGATTTTGTGGGGTTATTTGACTCATGGGTATTTTTTTTTAAGTATTACACAAATTTTCAATGGGGATAATTTCAGATGACTCTCGTGGCCAATCCAAGCAGATAATATTTTGGTCTCAAAGTCATTTTGTTTTAATTTTAGCCATATACTTCGGGTCACTATCCTTCAAAGGGATGGTATCGTCTGGTTCGAAGAGGAATTATTCCAGACTGGGTGGGTATAAGGCCACTTCAATATTGAAATAATCTCTTGCTTCCATTATTCCATTCATTTTACGAAGAAACTGCCCTATATCACCAAGGAGCCACCGCTAAACTATTAGGTCTTAAGGTCTCCTGTGTAATGCGTGCAGTATTGCCATTTTATTTATTATATCAAAGCTGCGTGCGTCCATCTGATCCCAAGTGATTTATTTTGGACGCATCTGACCAATGAATGCTAGTAAAATTGATCAGATTATCGCGTATGGTGTTGATATGATAAAAAGAAGTTTGCATTACTGCAACCATTACACAGGAGACCTTATAAGTTTAGGGCAGTTTCTTTAATAAAGAATTTGCAAGTTTTCGGTAAACTTTTTTTAAACCCTTTTTTACGAAAAAAAAATATAACCTTAAAACAGAAACTAGACTGAATTTAAATATCACAGATTAAACTTAATCACTATTTAATGCTTCCTGGTACAAGCATTTGACTTCCACCAAACTTTGTGTGAAATGATAAGTAAGTGAGATGCAAATTTTTTGAGACGGAATATCTCAAAAACTGCAAGGAATAGAATGTAAAAAAGCTAAAATCTTTTCTGTTTAAAATTGCTTCAATTGTATTAAAAAGAATAAATTACTGAAACATCTTTAAATAAGTTTGTTTAAATAAATCGTCATATATTTAAAAATGTTTTATTGAAGGCGAGGACCAATCTTATTGCTTGAATAATTTATATAATTAGACTAGTGCGCGCCTTCAACAAAACATTTTTAAAAATAAAAAAAGGAATGTTTAATCAAACTTGCTTTAAGTATATTGTAGCGAAATTTGGTTTATGCTAGAAGACTCTTGAAATAAATACCAACGAAAAGAAACTAAACGATATTAGCACCATCTAGCGCAAAATGCTAACAATAATAAACCAAACAGACGCTGCAGTAAACAATAAAAAGTCAACAACCGAGAGAATTTATCGCCGTCGTACAACGTACAACGCCATCTAACATCTAGCATAATAGCTAGCTCAACGTCAGTGTGCCATGCATTGTGGTGAATTGTGGATAGTAGTAGAATGCACGCTACAAAGTAGCACTAGTAGGTTGTAGATAATAGTAGAATATACGCCATCTGGCAGCTTGTAGTTTATTCGAGAAAGTGATGCCTGTAGTATAAAAGGGTGTCATTTGAGTTTTCGGACACAGTTGTAGTTCAACAGTAGAATTAAACCAGCGAAGCAGTAAGCAATAAAGTGAATACAGTGTGATCCGTAGTAGAACAAAACAGTTTTCTATACAGTGTTAAATTAATATTAGAATTTGAACGTTAATAAAATAAACCATTTTATAACTAAATAAGTTTGTGTGTTTTTAATTGTTACACAATCCAGTGATCGAACTCAGAAAAGTGTGAGAGATCGAAATTATCGTCAAAGGGACAGAAATTTCGTAACAATTGGTGTCAGAAGTGGGATTGTGTAAAAGAATTAACAATCAATTTAAAAAAAAAAAAAAAATAAAAAAAATAAATAAAAATGGTTAAGTTTGACGAACTAAAAGTGGATCAACTGAAGAAGGAGTTGCAGCAGCTGAATCTGCAATCTACTGGCGGAAAGGTGGAGTTGCAGAAACGCTTACGGCAGGCTCTTGAGGCTCAAGGTGTAAACCTGGAAGAGCATGAATTTTATAGTGATGTATCAGAATCAGCAGCGAAAGTGGAAGAAACTTCTGGACCAGCAGCAAGTGGTGAAGTTGTAGATATGTCAAAGTTCGAGAAAATGTTAATGGCGATGACGCAGGCAATGAGTCAAAATGCACTACAGATGAATAGCAATATCCAGGCCGTTCGAGAAGAAATTGGTCAGAACGCGCTGCAGATCCAGACGGTTCGGGAGGAAATCGGTCAGAGCTTAAGTCAAAATGCACTGCAAATGGACCAGAAGTTAAATCAGAACGCGCTGCAGACCCAGACGGTTCGGGAGGAAATCGATCAGAGCTTAAGTCAGAACGCGCTGCAGATCCAGGCGGTTCGGGAAGAAATTGATCAGAGCTTAAGTCAGAATGCGACGCAGATCCACGAAGCTGTTCGAACGGAGGTTGCCAAAATGGTAAATGGCTTCGACGCAAAAATGACTGAGTTACAAGTTGACGTTGAATCATTCAAGGAAAAAGTTCAAAATAATCTTGAAAAAGTACAAAATAATCTTGAAAAAGTTCAAAATAATTTTGAGGACGTTAATAAAAGGATTCAACAGTTGGAAATAAGTGAACCAACCACTCAAGTTATAAGAGAAATCAGCGCAGAGAGGCTTAAGGCACCCGCATTCGATGGAACAACGCCATTTAGTGTTTTCAAGCTCCAGTTCGAAACAACATCTGGTCATAATCGTTGGGATAACGAAAGCGCAGCTGCAGCGCTAATTGTGGCATTAAAAGGCGCAGCTGCAGAAGTATTGCAAACAGTTCCAGTGGGGGAGCAGAAAAATTACAAGGCGGTCATGGATGCCTTACAGCGAAAATATGGCAGTGACCACATGAAGCAGATTCACCGATTGGAGTTGAAAAGTCGTATCCAGAAATCTGGTGAGTCCTTGCAGGAGTATGCTGCGGATATTGAGCGATTGGCACACCTTTCCTATCCTGACGAGTTAAGTGTCGTAGCAGAAAAATTCAAAATAGAGGCGTTTATTGACGGCATACGTGACTCAGAAACAAAACGCGAGACAATGAGGAGCCCGAAGACGACATTTAATGAAACAGTAACGGTTGCCCTCACGCAGGAGACGATTGCGTTAACATGCCGCCCATCACTGAAAACTCGTCGGATGGAGGTGGAGGCTGAAAAGAAAAATTCATCGTTCGTCAGCGGTAGCTTCAGCGGAAAATGCTACAATTGTGGTAAGCAGGGACACATGGCACGTGACTGCAAATCACGTCGTAAACGATCTGCATCACGTTCACCAAAAAGAAGAATTGGAAATAGGGTGAACGATGGCGAAAATGTTAGCGAGCAGCAGTCGTTAAACTAAAGAGAGTCAGTACAGCGGGGCGTGAGCTGACTCTTACAGATGATTGCCCCATAGTCTTGGTTTCGAAGCTCTGCCGAAATTCCAACAGCCTTACCATCGGTGGAAAAATCAACGGAAGACCATGTGAGCTTACTTTGGATACAGGCGCATCGCATTCAATTGTGAGGAAAGACTTATTTGATAGACGACGAGTAACGCCATTAAATGGGATCCAATTGAGAACAGCGACAGGAGAAATTGCGCAAATAGTAGGAAAAGTTACAGCGAGTATTCTTATCGGCAACAAAACTGTGGAACATGATTTTATTGTTGCAAACATCACCGATGAGGTTATCATTGGCGTGGACTTCATGATTCGACACGGGTTCACTTTGGATCTTAAAAAAAAAACGTTAAGGTATGCCAATGTAGAGTTACCTTTAGACATTGGCTGTGGACAAAAATTAACAATTGCAAGAGTCTACATAAGTGAGCGCTGTCGAATCGAACCCAACACCGAAGAAATTATTTGGGCCACAACAAATGAAGACTGTGGGACAAGCCATCTGTGGGTAGTGGAAGCAGATAAGAAAAATTTTAAGAAAGACCTGATTATTGGAAAGACCCTAGTAAACACAAGAATAGACAGAAAAATACCGGTGCGAATTTTGAATCCAACAAATAAGCCGAAATGGATGCAAAAAGGTGAACTTATAGCGCAATGTGAGAAAGTTACGGCTGTGATAAATTGTGAAAATAACCAGCAGAACACACAAGGCCCAACTTTAACGAAATCGTCGGCCATGGAAGTATTGACGAAAGAATGGACGAAGGAGTTGTCTGCTCAGAACAAAAATAAAGCAAAAAGGTTTCTGCAAAAACATTGGCGGATATTTGCGTCCAAAGGAGAAAATAATGGCCGAACATCAGTTGTCAAACATCGTATTGATACAGGTGATTTTCAGCCGATTCGTCAACCTCCAAGGAGGCTAGCACTCGCTAAGAGAGAAGAAGTGACGGGCCTTATAGAAGATATGGCGCGAGAAAATGTCATTGCACCATCAGAAAGCCCATGGAGTTCACCGGTCGTACTTGTGAAGAAAAAGGATGGAAGTATGCGATTCTGTGTGGATTACAGAAAACTGAATGACGTCACCAAAAAAGACAGCTACCCGTTACCCAGAATCGATGATACACTGGATACGTTATCTGGAGCAACATGGTTTTCCACCCTGGACTTACAAAGTGGATATTGGCAGGTGGAAATAGATGAAAAAGACAAAGAGAAAACTGCCTTTAGTATTGGGAAAGGTCTATGGCAGTTCAACGTCATGCCGTTTGGTCTTTGTAACGCTCCAGCTACGTTTGAACGGTTAATGGAACGAGTTCTCAAAGGACTACATTGGAAGACTTGTCTAGTGTATCTCGATGACATAATCATCATGGGTAAAGATTTTGATGACCACTTGAAAAATCTGGAGGAAGTGTTTGTGCGCTTGGAGGCAGCTGGACTGAAATTAAGTGCGAAAAAGTGCTCACTTTTCCAGCGTGAAGTCAAATATCTGGGGCACAAGGTTACGTCAGAAGGAATACACACAGATGAAGATAAAATAAAAGCTGTGAAAAGTTGGCCACGTCCATCTAATCTTCATGAGTTGCGAAGTTTTCTGGGTCTATGCACTTATTACAGACGCTTTGTTCCTGGTTTCGCAAATGTTGCAGGCAGTCTACATGAGCTGACACAGAAAAATCGAAAATTCGAATGGAGTGGGGCACAGGAAACTGCATTCCAAAAGCTGAAAGAATTACTGTCTACAGCGCCCATACTCGCGTACCCAATACCCGGCAAAGAATTTGTATTGGACACCGATGCGAGTGGCCATGGTATTGGAGGAGTTTTGTCCCAAATCATCAATGGACAAGAAAAAGTCGTCGCATATTTCAGCAAAATTCTGTCGAAACCTGAGAGGAATTATTGCGTAACTCGGAGAGAGTTACTGGCAGTAATGGAATGCGTGAAACACTTCCATAAGTACTTATATGGACAGCACTTCCTCCTGAGGACAGACCATGCGGCATTAAGGTGGCTACTTCAATTCAAGGATCCTGAAGGTCAAATCGCACGGTGGATAGAACGCTTGCAGAGCTATGATTTCACCATAGAGCATCGCAAAGGAAGCCAGCATGGAAATGCGGATGCACTTTCCCGTCGTCCATGTAAAATTGAATGCGGTCATTGTTCGCGAACAGAAAATAAAGCTGGAACAATTGATGTGCGCCTTTTGAACGTTTTGCCTGAAGAAAAGTGGACAAAAGAGGAGGTAAAACGGGACCAGCGCAATGATACAGATTTGGCAACTATAATTAAGTATAAGGAGCTGGGTAGGAAACCGGCGTGGCAAGAAATTTCAAATGAAAGCCAAATCTGTAAAGCATACTGGGCGCAATGGCAAAGTTTGGAGTTGCATGACGGTTGTCTCTACCGAATCTGGGAAAGCGAGGATGATAAAACTCGCTCAAAACTGCTGGTTATTCCAAAGGCCAAATTTAAGGAAATAATCGAGGATTATCACAATGGATCGAGTGGTGGACATCTGGGCATAACGAAAACCACAGAGAAAATAAAGAAACGGTTTTATTGGGTAGGATGCCAAGAATCAGTTGCTGACTGGATCCGCCGTTGTGACCAATGTGCAATTGCTAAAGGACCAAGGCAACGCACTCGGGGAAAAATGCATCAGTATAACGTTGGAGCTCCCTTTGAGAGGATAGCCATGGATATAGCGGGACCTTTTCCAATCAGCAATACAGGAAATAAATACATCCTTGTGGTAATTGATTATTTCAGTAAGTGGCCAGAAGTATATCCCATTCCCAATCAAGAAGCAAAAACAGTGGCAGACATTTTCATCAAAAATTGGATTTGCCGATATGGAGCTCCACTTGAGTTGCATTCCGACCAAGGACGAAATTTTGAGTCGACACTTTTTAAGGAGGTTTGTGACATGCTTGGAATACAGAAGACACGCACCACAGCTTTGCATCCTCAGTCCGATGGCATGGTCGAAAGGTTCAACCGTACTCTAGAGGAACATTTAAAAAAGGTTGTCGATAAAGGACAAAAAGATTGGGATGAGCATCTACCAATGTTTCTGATGGCTTATCGGTCGGCAATACACGATACCACTACAGTTACGCCAGCAAAAGCCATTTTTGGTACGGACTTAAGGCTTCCAGCAGATTTGAAGTACGGAGTAAGCGTTGTCCCGGAAACGACCCATGCTGACGATTACATGTCGCGGAAAAGAGAAGAATTAGCAGATATACACGAGCTTATTAGAAGACGTACTCAATTGGCTAGCGACAAGATGAAAGCTCGGTATGACCTGCGAGCAAATACTGAAGGGTTCAAAGAAGGTCAATTAGTGCTGCTACATAACCCACAACGAAAACGAGGCTTGTCTCCTAAATTACAGACTCATTGGGAGGGACCTTACCGGATCGTCACAAGGATTAATGATGTTGTGTATCGAATCCAAAAATACCCCGGGAACAAAAGTAAATTAAAGGTAGTCCACATCGAAAGGCTGGCACCTTATACTAGGGACGGAGAGACTCTTGTTCGGGACGAACAAGTTTAAGCGGAGGGCAGTGTAGCGAAATTTGGTTTATGCTAGAAGACTCTTGAAATAAATACCAACGAAAAGAAACTAAACGATATTAGCACCATCTAGCGCAAAATGCTAACAATAATAAACCAAACAGACGCTGCAGTAAACAATAAAAAGTCAACAACCGAGAGAATTTATCGCCGTCGTACAACGTACAACGCCATCTAACATCTAGCATAATAGCTAGCTCAACGTCAGTGTGCCATGCATTGTGGTGAATTGTGGATAGTAGTAGAATGCACGCTACAAAGTAGCACTAGTAGGTTGTAGATAATAGTAGAATATACGCCATCTGGCAGCTTGTAGTTTATTCGAGAAAGTGATGCCTGTAGTATAAAAGGGTGTCATTTGAGTTTTCGGACACAGTTGTAGTTCAACAGTAGAATTAAACCAGCGAAGCAGTAAGCAATAAAGTGAATACAGTGTGATCCGTAGTAGAACAAAACAGTTTTCTATACAGTGTTAAATTAATATTAGAATTTGAACGTTAATAAAATAAACCATTTTATAACTAAATAAGTTTGTGTGTTTTTAATTGTTACACAATCCAGTGATCGAACTCAGAAAAGTGTGAGAGATCGAAATTATCGTCAAAGGGACAGAAATTTCGTAACAATATATTTTTTATAAACTTAAAGCATTTTCAAACAGAAAAGACTTAAGTGTTTTTTTCTATTCCTTATAGCTTTTGAGATATTCCGTTTAAAAAATTTGCATTTGTTCAAAGAAAAAACCAAATGTTCAGTTATTTAAAGTATTTATGTATGTATGTCCAATATATGAAAAAGTCTAAATAACTTTGAATGCATGTAGGTGAAAATGGCCGAGTTCTTTGAAGCCCTGCAAGTTTCTTACAAGAAAAACGTTGAGTTTGTACCAGTGTTTGGAAAAGGAGAGTTTTCTTATGAAATATTTTATGATGCGGGTATTTCTTAATAATTTGGATTCAAATTTCAAATTTCTTACTAAATAGCTTTCTTTAGTCTCATCCCACTTCGATATACAAAATGGTTTCAAATTCATTCATGAGCTCACCGGGGCAGAAATCAAAAAAGAATTTTTTGTTCCTTTTGTAAGAAAATATCAGCACAATTTGATTCTTGTTGTTCATGAAATAGAAGACAACTACGCTCACGATCTTCTTCCGCAAAATATTTCGATTCAATCTACTTCATCGATTCAAACTTTTCAATTAGTGCAAGACATCGAAGAAAGTAGTCAAAAAAGTTATATAAATGCTGACGATTCCCAAGTCTTAATTTTAAGTACTAGTGAAGAGGAAATAGAACCGACACCACCAAAAATTTTTCGGACAAATTCATGTAGGGGCGCTGAGAATTTCAAGTATCTTAAGAGCAATAATGAAAATTATCAAAATTCCGAAGTATAAATAAATTTAATCAAACTTTAATCATAACACATATACAATTTTTTTAATAATAGAAAATTCGGGACATAATTTTTTATTATGGAAAGGAGATAATTTCAAATTACGATAGGAATCCACAAGCGATTAAAAACAATGACAGGATCAAAATTTCTAAGCTGGTTATAAACCAGTTATTAGATGATAATCCACAACTTATGTAAGTAAGGACTGTCCCAGAAAAAACTTGCACTTTTATTTTTTAAGATTATACTCTACCTGATAATCTTATAGGTCTAAAAAGACAAAATATTTATTCCATATAAAGTAACGTTTGATATGATGTGTAACACTTGAAGATAGCACTTCTAACGACAAAGATGTGTAGCAAGCAAGAAAAAGTCCGCGAACTGATTTTGTCCACATACCTGCAAAATTCAGGGTTAAAATATTCAGCTATAGCAAAAATAGTTGGTGCATCAGAAAGAACTGTCAAAACGGTTATTTCTAATTATAAGAAGGGTCTACCTGTTTCACGAAAAAAGGGTTCAGGCAGAAAACCAGAATTTTCTAACCCAAAGGTAGCGGCGAAGGTGAAGCGCCTTTTTAGGCAGAATCCCAACACGTCAGTGCGAAATATGGCGGCTAGAGCAGGTACATCAAAATCTACTGTGCAAAGGATAAAGAAGAAAAGTAAGCTAAAGACATATAGAGTTCAAAAAGTACCAGACCGTTCTGATGAAAAGCAGTTGATGGCTCAGATGCGAGCCCGAAAATTGTATGAAAGGTACCTGACTAAATTTGATTACCGCGTTATGAGCGACGGAAGTTACGTCAAAGTAGATTTTAAGCCGCTATCTGGGCACAAATATTATACATCACCGAAAAGGGGCATACCATATGCCTAGTAAATTTAAAGAAAAAAAAATTTCAAAATTTTCGAAGCAATATATGGTTTGGCAGGTCATATGTACCTATGGCTTCAGAAGAAGCTTCTTTGTTACGCAAGGCACAATCAATTCAAAAGTTTATATAGACGAGTGCCTCGAAAAACGTGTTCTACCATTTATTCGTGCACATGAAGGTACAGTGATTCTCTGGCCCGATTTAACAACCTCTCATTACTCTAAAGCTACGATGGAATGGTATGCAAGTAAAAAGATCAATTTTGTACCAAAAATAGCGAATCCGCCCAACTGCCCAGAGCTTCGCTCAATTCGGAGATATTGGGCTCTAATGAAAAGAAATCTTCTTAAGAGTGGTAAGACTACAAAAAACTTACAAGACTTTAGACTTAAGTGAAAAAGATCGTTTCGTACTGTCGATGAAACACCTGTACAAAATGTAATAAAGAGCCTTAAGAAAAACGTCAGAAATTTTTATGAAAAAAAAAAATTGTTAATTAGTTTTTAGTTATTTATATTCTTTACACTAGCCATTATTAATAAAAAAAGATAAAAGACCAAAAAGTTTATTGGGTATTTTTTTATAACTAAAAAACAAAGTGCAAGTTTTTTCTGGGACAGTCCTTATATTATATAATTACAAATGAAATAACAATATTTGTCGTCGAATAACTTTCTCGCAATTATACCTTCAATTTTGACTTCAACCATTTTCAGATTAAAAAAAGAAGACTTTATTAATATAACAGACATAATTTTGTCAATTTTAAACAAGGACACAGAATGTAAAAGCGTTTACTATAGCCCTGCAGAAAACGGAAAAGCAGCAAAAGGGAAACTTTTTAATGCTTATTACAACAAGAAAAACGCGCTATCAAAATCTGGTGTAATAACGCGAAGAAAAATAGTTCAACAAACTAAAAGATTCGAATCGCAGCTTCAAAATGAATTTCAAACGATAGACTTAGACATTGAATCCAGCATTGAATTTCTCGAAAGAAACGTAACACCATGGTGTACTATTGTGGGAAAATGGAAAATGACACATTTGCGCAGAAGAGAAATTCTTAAAACTCTAATTAGCACCGTCGATTACATTGAAAAGTTTAATTGTTTGCTGGAGCCCAGAGGTATTGAATTAGTAAGTATAAATTTGTATAATTGAGTAAGTCACTAATTAATTGTTTTTACGAAAAAGGTTGCATTTGATACAAAACTAAGGTATCCAGGCATAAAACCTTTTGATACAGTCAAGTTCAGTATCTTAGCTGAAAAAATAATACAACATGGTCATGAATTCAAGAATGTTGGTGTTAAAAAGTACCTTGAAATTTTGTATGGTAAAAGTAAGTTCTACTTTGAACTTTAACCGCAATTCTTCGATGGAGACTTAATTTTTTAATTCCACTATTATATTATTATTATAAACAGGTTTGAAATCACGAGAAGTAATAAGCCTGATTATCTTACCATACCTTGTCCCAACAACTGTTATTAAAAACAGAATAAAGCCAAGTAAACTTGAAGTTCAAGAGAGTTTCGTGCAGTATTTTGAAGTAAGAGCTACATATGTAAATATATTTCAGCTTATGGCACTTCTTTATAAATATATTATTTTTTAAATTAATAAAAAGTAAATATAAATCAATATTAATTTAATTACAGTGTGAAGCCATAGCTGATATCGACAAGGAAATATATAAACAGCCCCGACTTTTATTAATTGGTGATTTCGAAGATTTGAAGGCTATAATTACCATAGCTGGAAAAAAGATTTATTTTGATAATCCACTGGCGGCATTTGAATCATGCTTTCATTTCTTTTGTGCTTTGGATATAGAATATCCCGAAAAATCTAAGCACATATGGATTTTTATCGAGAAGGTAGTATTTGAATTAAGCATTTCAAATATATCCTTACCAAGTATTGATTCGCTTATTAAGACTCTTAAATAATCTATAAGTTATCAAAATCATGCCTCTTATAACTTGTACCATATGTCAAATTAAGTTAAGCTCGGTTAGTAATTTTATTAATCATTTAAGAGAACATAACCTTACTGTTTTTGCATGCTCTTTTCCCAACTGTAATCGAAAGTACTCATTTATCGAATCTCTGAGATGGCATTTAAAAAAACATTTTTTAAGAAAACATATTGCCTTAAAAAAAATCTCTGTATTGCAACCAAACATTTTCGAAGATGTGTCTAAATCACCAAACAATTTTGAGAATACAACAATAAACTCTGAAGTTTCTGCTTTTTCAATTAAATATGATATTCTCAAACTAATTGTTAATGTTTATAATGAGAACTCTGTTTCAAGAAAGATTATTTTGAAAATATTAAAGGAAAATTTTAAAATTTTTAAGCTTCATATTGATATAATTATTTCAAAGATGGATCACAAAAATGAGATTTCTGAATATCTGAAATTTTTGTCTGATAGTTGCACTATCCAATCCGAATACCTTTTATTTAAAGAGCTTAATTTGTCAGGCTATTTATCTTTTTCAGAATCTATTGTAATAAAAACAGATACTTATTTAAAGATAACCCAAAATGGTAACATTTTAAAAAGTAAAAATGTTACAATTCAGATCATTAATTTAACTCACTTATTTTTCAAACTTTTTAACATGACGAATATGCTTTCTGATATTGTAGCATATCTTGATGAACTCAAAAATGATCATAATTTATGCATCAAAAATTACATTCAAAGTTTAAGTTGGAAAAACAAAATTCAAAAAATTGAGGCAAGTGAAGATACTCTTTTACTTCCACTTTTAATATATTGTAGCGAAATTTGGTTTATGCTAGAAGACTCTTGAAATAAATACCAACGAAAGAAACTAAACGATATTAGCACCATCTAGCGCAAAATGCTAAAAATAATAAACCGAACAGACGCTGCAGTAAACAATAAAAAGTCAACAACCGAGAGAAATTATCGCCGTCGTACAACGTACAACGCCATCTAACATCTAGCATAATAGCTAGCTCAACGTCAACGTGGTGAATTGTGGATAGTAGTAGAATGCACGCTACAAAGTAGCACTGGTGGGTTGTAGATAATGGTAGAATATACGCCACTTAGAAGGTACTGGATTATTCGAGAGAGTGATGACTGCAGTATAAAAAGGGTTGTCATCTGAGCTGAGGACACAGTAGAATTAAACCAGCGAAGCAGTAAGCAATAAAGTGAATACAGTGTGATCCGTAGTAGAACAAAACAGTTTTCTATACAGTGTTAAATTAATATTAGAATTTGAACGTTAATAAAATAAACCATTTTATAACTAAATAAGTTTGTGTGTTTTTAATTGTTACACAATCCAGTGATCGAACTCAGAAAAGTGTGAGAGATCGAAATTATCGTCAAAGAGACAGAAATTTCGTAACAATTGGTGTCAGAAGTGGGATTGTGTAAAAGAATTAACAATCAATTTAAAAAAAAAAAAAAAATAAAAAAAATAAATAAAAATGGTCAAGTTTGAAGATCTGAAAGTGGATCAACTGAAGAAGGAGTTGCAGCAGCTGAATCTGCAATCTACTGGCGGAAAGGTGGAGTTACAGAAACGCTTACGGCAGGCTCTTGAGGCTCAAGGTGTAAACCTAGAAGAGCATGAATTTTATAGTGATGTATCAGAATCAGCAGCGAAAGTGGAAGAAGCTTCTGGATCAGCGGCAAGTGGTGAAGTTGTAGATATGTCAAAGTTCGAGAAAATGTTAATGGCGATGACGCAGGCCATTCGAGAAGAAATTGGTCAGAGCTTAAGTCAAAATACACTACAGATGAATAGCAATATCCAGACCATTCGAGAAGAAATCGGTCAGAGCTTAAGTCAAAATGCACTGCAAATAGACCACAAGTTAAGTCAAAACGCGACGCAGATCCACGAGGCTGTTCGAACGGAGGTTGCCAAAATGGTAGATGGCCTCGATGCAAAAGTGACTGAGTTACGAGATGACGTTGAATCATTCAAGGAAGAAGTTCAAAATAATCTTGAAAAAGTTCAAAATAATTTTGAAGACGTTAATAAAAGGATTCAACAGTTGGAAATAAGTGAACCAACCACTCAAGTGATAAGAGAAATCAGCGCAGAGAGGCTTAAGGCACCCTCGTACGATGGAACAACGCCATTTAGTGTTTTCAAGCTCCAGTTCGAAACAACATCTGGTCACAATCGTTGGGATAACGAAAGCGCAGCTGCAGCGCTAATTGTGGCATTAAAAGGCGCAGCTGCAGAAGTATTGCAAACGGTTCCAGTGGCGGAGCAGAAAAATTACAAGGCGGTGATGGATGCCTTACAGCGAAAATATGGCAGTGACCACATGAAGCAGATTCACAGGTTGGAGTTAAAAAGTCGTATCCAGAAATCTGGTGAGTCCTTGCAGGAGTATGCTGCGGATATTGAGCGATTGGCACACCTTTCCTATCCTGACGAGTTAAGTGTCGTAGCTGAAAAATTCAAAATAGAGGCGTTTATTGACGGCATACGTGACTTAGATACAAAACGCGAAACAATTCGGAGCCCGAAGACAACATTTAACGAAACATTAATGGTTGCCCTCACTGAAGAGATGATTGCGTTGACATGCCGCCCATCACTGAAAACTCGTCGGATAGAGGTGGAGGCTGAAAAGAAAAATTCATCGTTCGCCAGCGGTAGCTTCAGCAGAAAATGCTACAACTGTGGTAAGCAGGGACACATGACACGTGACTGCAAATCACGATCTGCATCACGTTCACCAAGTAGAAAAATTGAAAATCGGATGGAGGTGGATTTTAAAAAGAAAAGTTCATCGTTCGCCAGCAGTAGCTTCAGCGGAAAATGCTACAACTGTGGTAAGCACGGACACATGGCACGTGACTGCGAATCACGTCGTAAACGATCTGCATCACATTCACCAAAAAGAAGAATTGAAAATAGGGTGGACGATGGCGAAAATGGTAGCGGGCAGCAGGCGCGTACGTGGAATCAGGGTTCGATTCCAGAGAGGGAGCCTGAGAAACGACTACCACATCGCAAAGAAAGCCAGCATGAAAATGCGGATGCATTTTTCCGTCGTCTATGTAAAATTGAATGTTCACGAACGGAAAATAAAGCTGGAACAATTGATGTGCGCCGTTTGAACGTTTTGCCTGAAGAGGAGGTAAGATGGGACCAGCGCAGTGATCGGGATCGTGGTGATCGTGAACGAGAGCGTGAAATGGAACGCGAACGAGAGCGGGAGAGAGAACGTGAAAGAGATCGCGAGCGTGATCACGAACGGCGTGAGGAACGCGACAGAGAACGAAAGCGGGAACGTGAAAGAGAACGTGAACGAGAGGAGGTTAGAGAGCGCGCTGAAAGAGATAAAGTTGAAAAGGAGGATCCAGAACGGCCAGATAAAGATCGTGAGCGCAGAAGAAGAGAAAGGGAACGCGAACATGAGAAAGAGTGAGAACGAGAGCAGTTACGCCGAGAACGTTCTCGAAGTCGGGAGAAGTCTTCTAGACGTCGTTCTAAATCGCGTAAAAAGGAACGTGAGAAAGAGCGTGATAAAGATCGCGACAAGATGAAAGCTCGGTGTGACCTGCGAGCAAATACTGAAAGGTTCAAGAAAGGTCAACTAGTGCTGCTACACAACCCACAACGGAAACGAGGCTTGTCTCCTAAGTTTCGGACTCACTGGGATGGACCTTACCGGATCGTCACAAGGATTAATGATGTTGTGTATCGAATCCAAAAATACCCCGGGAACAAAAGTAAATTAAAGGTAGTCCACATCGAAAGGCTGGCACCTTATACTAGGGACGGAGAGACTCTTGTTCGGGACGAACAAGTTTAAGCGGAGGGCAGTGTAGCGAAATTTGGTTTATGCTAGAAGACTCTTGAAATAAATACCAACGAAAGAAACTAAACGATATTAGCACCATCTAGCGCAAAATGCTAAAAATAATAAACCGAACAGACGCTGCAGTAAACAATAAAAAGTCAACAACCGAGAGAAATTATCGCCGTCGTACAACGTACAACGCCATCTAACATCTAGCATAATAGCTAGCTCAACGTCAACGTGGTGAATTGTGGATAGTAGTAGAATGCACGCTACAAAGTAGCACTGGTGGGTTGTAGATAATGGTAGAATATACGCCACTTAGAAGGTACTGGATTATTCGAGAGAGTGATGACTGCAGTATAAAAAGGGTTGTCATCTGAGCTGAGGACACAGTAGAATTAAACCAGCGAAGCAGTAAGCAATAAAGTGAATACAGTGTGATCCGTAGTAGAACAAAACAGTTTTCTATACAGTGTTAAATTAATATTAGAATTTGAACGTTAATAAAATAAACCATTTTATAACTAAATAAGTTTGTGTGTTTTTAATTGTTACACAATCCAGTGATCGAACTCAGAAAAGTGTGAGAGATCGAAATTATCGTCAAAGAGACAGAAATTTCGTAACAATATTTTGACGATTTTGAACCAAACAATCCTTTAGGCTCTAGTAGCAACAAGTACAAAATTGGGGCTATTTACGTGACGATAGCTTGTATGCCACCTTATTTGCAGTCTAAATTGTGCCAGATTTACCTTGCAATGCTTTTTTTTGCATTAGAGCGTAAAAAGTTAGGTTTAGAGGCTAATCAACGCATTTTTGCTCCCTTAGTTGAACAGTTCAACAAATTGCAAACTGTTGGAATAAATGTAACTCATCCAATTTACAAAACTATTAAGCTAATACCTTCACTTATCTTAGGGGATAACTTGGGCCTTAACCAAATATTAGGGTTCAGTGAAAGCTTTCAAGCAAATAAGTTTTGCAGAATTTGTAGATGCGATAAGACCACAACAAAAACATTATGCCTGCAAAAAGATAATGCATTAAGAAATGAAATTAATTATGCTTTGGACATAAATATTTCTAATTCAAAATTAACTGGCTTAAAGGAAAAATGTATATTCAATGACATTCAAAACTTTCATGTCGTATATAACTTAAGTGTTGATATCATGCACGATATTCTAGAGGGCATTGCTCATTATGATATGATAAATATTTTAAAACACCTAATTTACAAAGACAAATTATTTACTCTTGCTGTGCTAAATGGAAGAATAAAGTCCTTTGATTTTGGCAAATCATTAAATAAACCACATCAAATAAGAGAAGAAACTTTATTAAAAACAAATAAATTAAAATACTCTGCAGCAGAAATGAGCAATTTCGTACTTTATTTTAACTGCTTAATTGGTGACATGGTTCCAGATGGAAACAAGTATTGGGACTTATATTTGACTTTAAGAGAAATTATTTTAATTTTTCATTTAGCTAAAACTGATTTTAATATTTGTAAGGTTCTTGAAAATTTAATTGCACATCATCACGAACAATACTTATCGCTATTTAAAGAAACACTCAGACCTAAATTTCATTTTTGTACCCACTATCCTTATATTATGAGAAATGTTGGTCCATTACAAAATATAAGTTGTATGCGATTTGAAGCAAAACATCAACAATTCAAAGAAATTGGTAGGGTAGGGAAATCTAGAAAAAATCTTTTACATACAATGGCACTAAAAAATCAGATTAAAACATCTTATATTTTGTTTAATTACAATGAAATAAGTACAAACTGTAATCTCTTAAACACTAAAAGTAATATGCTTTTGAGAGAAGATAGTGATTTTAAAGTAAAATATAAATTGCGGTCAAGCATTTTCACAGTAATTAAGTGGATCGAACAAAGTAATATTAAATACAAAGCTGGGTTACTCATTACCGATCAATATTACGAGGACGAGATTCCCGTTTTCCAGTTGATTGAGTTTATTGTCAAAGTCAATACAGAAATATTTTTATGTTGCCAAACGTTAGAAACTGTTACTTTTGACCCACATTTACAAGTATTTTTTATTAAAAAAACAAATGAATTTAATTCAATTTTATTTAAAAATCTAAGAAATAAATGTACATATAATATATTATATATACGAAATAAACTAGCTGTAAATAACATGTAACTGAAATCACATTTATAAAATTATATCTACAAAAATAAATTTTTAAATTCTTTTTCGCTGTGGTTTTTTTTACTAATAAAAGCATACATGATTAATTATTACAGGAATAATAACTCGACTCTATAATTTCACACAGTTTATACACATTTACCCTGTCATTATGAATTTTGGAATTTGGAATTTCACATTCCAAAATTTAATAAGGGTAAAATGTTAAATACATAGATGTAAACACATATCTGAGTGTTACATAGGATTTAAAAATAATGCAAACCATTGTTTTTGGTACAAGCACTAGTTTATTAGTGACAAATAACGTCGCTATTTGCCAGAAAAATTAGAGCTATTTGCATCAAAAATATTATTGTTTGCCACAACAATTTTCTCCAAAATTTCTTAGTTCCAACTATCAAATTATTTGTCACAAATAATAAAATTTTAATGACAAATAACTTCGGCATTTTTGAGTAAAATAAAAAGTGTTTGTTGCAAAAACATTGTTATTTCTCACAACAATTTCCCCAAACACTTGAAGTAGTTCCATCTATATCGTTTGTGGGAAACAATATTTTTTTTTGAGTGTAGCAATTAGATGCCATTAGATACCATGCTGCAATTGTCAGATGATGTGCAGCAGCAGTATCCCCTTGCTACTCAAATTCTTCGGCACTTCACATACGTTGATGACGCTTTAGCTGGCGCTCACGATGTTGAATCTGCCATAAAAGCTAGAAATTAGCTGATTTCTGCTCTTGACTCTGCAGGTTTCACAATGTGCAAGTGGACAGCTAATGCGGCAAGCATATTGGCTGACCTTCCTGCCGAGCATCTTTTTAAAGCTAGAAGATGAAAGTTGTGCAAAAGCTTTAGGAGTTCGTTGGAATGCCACTTCCAATTCATTTTATTTTATTGCAAAACGTCTCGAAATTAAGTCGTCCTATAGTAAAAGAGAGGTTCTTTCAGTAATTACCAAACTATTTGATCCTGCAGGTTGGCTGGCTCCAATTGTTGTGACAGCGAAAATTTTAATGCAGCAAATATGGTTGGATGAAATAGATTGGGATGAAAGCATCCCCCCGCACAGTCTCGGTTCCTGGCAATCATTTTGCAGGAATATGAATTTATTCAAAAAATTCGCTTTCCACGTTATGTTAGCTATTTGTCAGCCTCAGAAGTAGAGTTTCATGCATTCTGCGATGCTTCTGAGAAAGCGTATGCTGCATCAATCTACCTCTGCGTTAAGCAAGCTGACCTTATTGTCAGTCATCTGCTTTATGCTAAAAGTAAAGTTGCTCCAGTCAAGACGATCTCATTACCTCGTCTTGAGTTATGTGGCGCTACATTACTTGCGGATATGGTCGATTCCTTTATATCTCACCTTGATATTGATAGGCATCGATTGAACTGTTGGACAGACACCACAATCGTTCTTTCCTGGCTTTGCAAGCCCCCATGCTCTTGGACAACGTTCGTAGCCAATCTCTATTCGAAAGTAGTGGAAATGGTCGGCAGTCGTAACTAGTTTCATGTTAAATCACATGAAAACCCCGCTGACTTATCTACTCGTGGTGTTACACCACAAGATTTAAATGATAACTCACTCTGGTGGCATGGGCCATCATGGCTGACAATTGAAAATTCTTCATGGCAAAATAAACCTCAGCCTTCAGTTTTTGACACTGCGCTCGAGAAAAAGACTGTTTAAATTAATTTTTCATATTTTTCAAAATATGAAGACATTTTGGAACGTTTTTCATCGCTTACACGTGGCTTACGGGTCTTGGCATATGTTTTTCGTTTCTGCGTCATATCCGGCCACATACTCATTCACCTTTTTCACATAAATCATAACGAATATACGTAGATCATGCTGAAATCAAGTATGTCAAAAATCGTTTGATTTTGTTGTGCCAAAAGGTTGCTTTTTCGGATGAGTACCACAACTTAGAAACGAAACAACTCGTTGGTTCCAAAAGTGTTTTAATGTCTCTTAATCCGTTTCTGTATACAGATGCACTATTGCGTGTTGGTGGACGGCTAGCCTCTTCACCCACGCTTTCATTTGAAGAAAGATTTCCAATAATGTTGTCATATAGTTGTTAATACACTCGTCTTTTATTCGAATGTAGTACTGGATTCCGTGTGCTAAAAATCTTATCAAAACAAATTTGCATAATTGCAAGACTTGTGTTATTCATAAAAAACAACAGTGGACTCAGATTATGGCTGCTTTTCCGGCAGAACGATATTCGATTCGCCGATATTCGAACCGAGAGAGGTTGCATTACGCGACTTATAGTTAAATTAGTCGCTAGTTGAATCAATGTCAAACAGTTTTGTGTCAACATATTTTTAATACAAACTGATATATAATCAAAAAAGCCTTTTCAAGAATGTAGTTATGCAAGTTGTTGGTTAATAGAATAAAAATTAGAGACGAAAGAGTGGTTATACGACTGAATTATGAAGTGCCGTATTTTTTAACAATTGCAGTTTTACTTATGGATTTAACAATAATGTCACAATTTTAAAGTAAATAATTATTTGTGTAAGATTTCATTGTGTCATTCAATTTAGTGCAAGCACTAATTCGCAATGCTCAATGTAACATTATTTGTATTTTTTATTTTTGGTAATTCATAAAATTGTTGTTTGATAAATTTGTTGCAATGGAACCTCCCTTTTTTAGCCATTTTTGATAGAATCCCAATGTAATTTTCAAATCCGATCGCATCGAATTCATCCAAAATTTTTCTACATCACCTGCAAGATGCCGCAAATTATGTGAAATAAGTATATCTTTTCGAATTGGGACTCAAAGTAGTGCAGAAGTTAAAAATGGTTCTACAATTTGTTTTTAAAAACTTTTTGCAAAACCACAAATATCCAAAATATATCAGAAATGATCAGAATTGGGTCGCCTTCCAATATTTATGGTATATTAGAGGTTTCCCAAGTAAGTGTCAGCTTTGTACTATAAATTTCTTAAAATAAAACACAGTTCACACAAAAGCATTCAAAAACAAGCTTAATAAAGTAAAGTAACTTTTCAAATCAGAAGGAACATTAATTTACATCGGTTCATTTAATTGTCAAAGAAAAATCAACCAAAATGAAAAAAGCTTAATTTCTACCAAACCAAAAATTTTCTACCAAATTTGGGGAAAACTACCAAATGTGGCAACGCAAGTAAACATTGAATTTTTCTACTATAATAAAATCTTAATAATTTTTTATGATTCGTTATAATTTTTTTGTTTTCATAATTGTATATATATGACATCAAATGTGGAAACATAGTATTGAACTATGTGAATGTTGCCTGACTCTATGCTTTGATGTTGTGTCAAAATATGAACTCTGTGTATATGAATAGACGACTGACAATAAAATAATTAAACGTCATAAAAATAAATTCATTTAAAATAAGTCAAAAAAAATATTAACGGGGAAAAGTGTGTGGGTAATAGAAAACATATAAAAAAGTAGTATGCATTATATGGCGCTGCACTGCAATGACTTGAAAAAACAACCAATGATAAAAAAATGTTTCCCCAAGACACAACAATTTTTTTTTTTTTTCATTTCCCTCTTGTAGAAAGGGCCCAACGAGAGCCTAATGAGGTAGGCGTTGAACAATCCTATTTAGGAAAATTTGGGGCACACCGTTACAATCCGAATAAGGTTGTCGTTGGGGCTCCACACTTGGCCCTAACGTTCTGTTTAGGCAAAGCCAATGAGGACCTAATTTACGCCTAACGACATTTTCTAGTCGGGATATTTTTTTCAAAAATAAGCACAGCAACTTTTAAAGTTCATAGGTAAATTGAAAAACTCCAACTTCTGCGGAAGTGATGGCTTTTCTAATAATTTTTTGAAAAGTGTTGCTTTTTTGTAGTCGATTTAATAATAGTGTGTGACGACGAAAGTCGACAGGTGCCTTGTTTTCGTCCACAACTTTAGCAGCAGCAGCTGAGCTAAGTTTTATTATATTTTTCATATTATTTTTAAGGTAAAAAGACCATGAAGGCATATTAATTAAGTTAGAGTTTGTCAGTTAATAAGTATTTAACTAGAATAATTAGTTCATAATCGCATGGAACGCGTGAGAGTCCGATCGAAGTTGAATCGAATTTAGCTTAACGCCCAGGTGGCAAAACGAGTCAGTAGTGTCAACGCATCAGCGATGTCAACGTACCAGCGATGTCATTCGATCAGCTGTTACAGCCACGCAATAGTGAAAACAAACAGAGCTAAATGAAATAAAAGCGGTTGTACGGCCAAAAATCGAGGCAGTTGTGTCGGACCGCCGGCGTAGGCGGACCTAAGTCCCAGCAAGCCAGCAAGCAGTGGTCGCAGTAGGAGCAGTGTAGCAGTAGAAGCAGTGGCAGCAGCACCAGTAGCGTGAATCTTAGGTACATTTTCGCAAATTGTAACTTTGACCGTAGTGTGCAGAGTAGGGTAGTGGTTGAGGTTGTAGCAATTTGGCCACGGTGAGCGTTGGATTTAGGTTTACGAGTGCACGCTATTATATTCGTGTTACTCGTTATCTGAAGACGACACCCATACAGGCACGCAGAACTTGAGGTTTCCTCGGCACTGTCGCTATCCATATTCGACAGCTGTGGTGGAACTGAGAGCACAGCGGAGGGTTAGTAGTTCGGCCACGGTGAGCGTCGGATTTAGATTTACGAGTACACGCTTTATATTCGTGTTCCTAGTGATCTGAAGACGACACCCATACAGGCACGCGAAACTTGTGGTTTCCACGGCACTGTCGCTATCCATATTCGACGGCTGTGGTGGAACTGAGAGCACAGCGAAGGGTTAGCAGTTTGGCCACGGTGAGCGTCGGATTTAGGTTTATGAGTGCACGCTATCATAGTCGTGTTACTCGTGGTCTAAAAACGACACCTACACAGGCACGCGAAACTCGAGGTTTCCACAGTACTGTCGCTATACATATTCCGCAGCTATGGTGGGACTGAAAGCACAGCGAAGGAGTAGCGTAGAACTCAACCACACCCCTCCCACTTACCTCAGTGCTCGGTTAAAACAAACGCGACGGCTAAAAGTACGACGGCTCAAAAACCACGACGGCTGAAAACTAGGGTTTGTAATCCCGTGCTATATTTGTAATCCCGGGATTTCGGGATTACATTTATCTAGTCCCGAGATCCCGGGATTGATCCCGGGATTTTTAAATACTTCTTGAAAAATATTAACACATTATTTTAGTAAAATTTTAAGAAAATTAAGAACTTGACATTCCAAAAACATGTTTATAAAAAAATATTTATAAATTTATAAGAAAATTCATTGTTTATATGATATTATACATACTTAATTATTAAATTATAAGGAGTTCATTCATTGTTTGAAAATTAATAGTAATTAATTTTGTATATTTTTAAAATACGTTTTGAGGAAGCAAAGCACATCCAAAGTTTCATCGCACAAACGATTTCTTATTTTAGTTGCGAAAAGTTCAGCCGCAGAAAAAGCACGTTCAGACTCTACACTGGTAGGTTTAATAGTCATTAAAAAATCATAGGCTCTTTGTAAAAAGTCACCACGTGTTCCCCCATTTACAAACAACAGCATTTCCTTTTGAATTTTCACTGATAGCGTCTCACATGACTTATCACGTTGTTAGCATCTTTAAGTTTTTTTAACATAAAAGTTATGGCAACATCGGCTGTGAACAAATTAGCATCCCGACGGCAAAAGGCTTCGACTGTAGCTTATACTGGGATTAGCGCATTAATGATATCAGATACCATTTCAATCTCATTATTGGATAAAGCCAAAGATTCACCTTCAGGTAGACTTATGTCTATTAATGCCTTTTGTATAATATTTTTCAATAAATAGACGCATTCAAGCATTGACAAAAGACTGTTCCATCTAGTCTTGCAGTCATTAGAGCCATTTGCTTCCCAAATTCGCATCAACCGAACAAAAAAAAAATCCAAGAATTTCTAATATGAAAATAGTCAAATCTCAACTGAAAAAATTTAAATTAAAAAATGTTGAACCAAATACGATTTTTTTACAAAAAATTTTAAGAGGGCTGTGAGTTATTTTTCGTTTTAGGCATAAAAAAGTCAAATCCCGGGATTAAGTGATCGATCCCGGGATTTCGGGATTGATAAAAACAGCGGGATCCCGGGATTTCGGGATCCCGGGATTACAAACCTTACTGAAAACCCACGACGGTAGAAAACGCGACGGTTGGAAAACAAGACGATAGAAAGACACGACGCAAATTTAAATTAAGTAGCTGTTATTGTATATATATATATTGTTATTAAATAAACTTAATTAATATAAAAAACTTGAACAATCATTTATTAAATGGAAGAGCCACGTCCTGCAAATTATAAATTTTTGTGACCGAACCTCTGGACTCCGACGAGTCAAGACCCCCCAGCCGTAGGTTCGTTACAAGTGTGTTCTCAAGCATATTTCCAGAGGCTCTAAAATGTAATGATGTATTACCACTTTTTAAGAAAGGGGGCCGTAAGACCAAGATTAATTATCGTCCAATTTCTGTGATCCCCACGATAAGTAAGATTTTCGAAAAACCAATTAAGATTCGATTGGAAAAATTTTTGGATAATTATGGCTGTGAGCAGTTTGGTTTTAGAAAAGGTAAATCGACTGAAGATGCCCTTCTAAGGTTTTGTTCCGAAATTTTTAATAATTTGGATAAAAAAAAATCGACTGCTGTCTATTTATTGATATAACTAAGGCTTTCGATATGGTTAATCACAAAATTCTTTTAAATAAACTTGAAAATGCTGGCATTCGAGGCTTTATGTTGCAATGGTTTGTTTCCTATTTATCGGATAGAACGCAAAAAATTAAAATTAATGCTACAAAAAGCTTGATAAAAATTCTTAACCTAAGAGTTCCCCAAGGTTCCGTCTTGGGCCCTCTATTGTTTCTTATATACATACATAAACTCTCTGTTTATTCAATAATTAAGAGGCCATTTGACTGCCTTTGCGGATAATATTGGCTGTGTTTATGGATCTTCGGATCAGTTGAACTTGATTGCCGATGTTAATTGGGATTTGAATCTGCTTCGTAACTAAGTTAATGTTTTCTTAATTTATGTATGAATGCAATCATTTTAAACTGATCAGCTACCTTTGCAATCCTAATGATTACGCCAGGTCATACAATCATAATGAGGGCTGTAATAACAACTGTTTCAGGGTTGAAGCTGTGAAAGAATATAAATACTTAGGTGTTATTATTGGTTCTAAAATGAGCTAGATCAGTCATATAGATCTATTAAGGCAGGGAAGGGCACTTAGTGCCTCAATTTACTCACATTGCTCTAACCGTTATTCGACGCACAACCAAGCGAAAAAAAATTCCCAGAATTTCAACGCTATCGAGGCACAAAATTCGCAGAATTTCAACGCTATCGAGGCATAAAATTCGCAGAATTTCAACGCTATCACAGCGTTGACTTGAATTCAAATGAAAACAAAAACAAAACACAAAGGCATAAATGACGGCGCCGCATTGTGTCTTGACGAATGTAGCAATTGTTTTTGTTTGTAGTGTAATTTGTTTTTTTTTGTGCTAATGGCAATTTTGGAAATGAAAGTAAAAAAACTTTAAAATTTCGTTTGTTGTTGCTTGATGTTGTTGTTTTCCTCTTTTGTTATATTTTTGTGCCCACCGATGTATTAAGGAACTATTTCTGCTCAACACTCTGAAGTTTTTATTATTTAAAAACTGCAGTACGGTATAGCTTGTTGGGAAGGAACTTACTTTAGTAGGATTAAACCTCTACTAACTCTGCAAAAACATGTAAGTAATTAGAAAAATTTCGAATAAGAATAGTCTTTATCATAGTCTTCCACTGTTTCCTGTGTGCGATATGTGTTGTTTTAAAGTACTCAAAATATTCTTCATAATATCTGGCTTTTTAATACACAGGGTTTTTAATGTACGAAATGTTCATGTTAACAATATGAACTTAGTAAATGTTCCATTTTTTTGAACTTCAGCTCTTAAGTGTTTTTATGATGAAACTTCGTGCCGTTTATATAATAAACTTCCTCTTAATCTAAGAGTATTAATTTCTTCTAATATTTTTGTTAATAAACTAGAGCATTGGCTTATGTTGTTTGATTTCACCGCAATAGAAAATTTTCTAAGTGATCCTAATTATTTTGAATATTCTATTTTGTGTTATTTTTTTAAGAAAATTGGATATAATTATATCGTTGATTTTTTTCTTTTTTTTTCTTTCTCATCATACTTGTGTATTGAATTTGTCACCCCTTACTTATTTATTGTAACCATAGATTTAATATTTAATAATGAAGTGCATTTGTACTATTTATTTTATTATACTATTTAAATGTCACTACCCGCTTTTGTTCATAAGAATGAATATTAAAAATTTTAATAAGTTCTATTATATGTAAGTAAATGAGAAAAGTAATAATTACGCTCCGCTTTCAAATTAGACTTAAGCACCACACCAGCAGAATTGGTTTATGGGATAACACTACGCCTCCCGGAACAGTTTTTCGATGAGTGTACTAACTTTACTCCTCAAACGACATTTGTTAAATAGCTAACTGAGGCCTTGTGGAAGTTTAAACAGACAGCACCATCAAATCACAACATTAACAAATACTTTGTGTCACCGAAACCGTGAAACCTTCTTTGCAACCGCCGTGTGACGGACCATTTAAGGTGAAGTCTCGTCAGAATAAATATTTCGTTATAAGGAAGTCTGGAAAGGACACCAAAATATCAGTTGAAAGGCTTTAAATCGCCGTCATCGATCAATAGGAGATTAGCACTCCAGATAGCTTGCCAGAAGACTCCACACAACCCAACAAAGGAGTATCAACACGCAGTGGCAGAGAAATCTGGTGGGGGAGTCGTTTTTCTCGTTCTTTGACGACAGCAGCTGTGCTACACTTACACGTATTCACAAGTGCAAACTTAAATCTTTTTATTTCTAAGTAATCTTAAACTCAATTAATGCTTAATCTTGAATTAAATTATTTATTGCTTAAAAAAAATAAAAACTAATAAATATGTTTTAGCTTTTATTTAAAAAAGTAATAAGAGCGATTTAATTAAAATTCTCGAAGTAAGGGAAACTCGACTTTACAATGTAAACGATGAATACTTAAGTAAGACTTTGCAAAATGGATTTGTGCCACCGGAGGCTTTTTTGTATTTAGATAAAAATTAGTTTATTCAAAATGAAGATGGTACTCCTATATTTTACCATATATAGACGTACTTAGGCGAGCAAATAATAAAACTGTTCATTGCAATCAAATAACGACTGAGAATCGCAGATTTGATATAAGTGGTTACACGGAAGATAAAAATATTAATTGGACTTTAAATATTAAAAAGTATTTGTGAATTAAACTCCAATATCTGTTTTATCTCTGGACTTTGACTTTTATCCTTTCTTAAATATAAAAGCAAGGTTTTCAAACTTTTTCCTATATTTATTATAGTTACAGTAGTGAGCAAAACTGCGACAATGTTAGGCAGTTTCATACCCACATGATCATTAACGCAGGGGTCGACAGCGCCTAACTCTTTCCACTCTTTTACAACAACTTCGTATTGTTGTAATTCGCCGAATCGTTGAGAGGCGCAACTGCACCAAACCAATTCAACCCTTGCGCGTTGGTGCTTTGCATGTCATTGTTGGTAAATACGTAGCGCTTGCGACTGCGCACAATTCTTGCTATGCTTTGTTTGTTATTGGCAATTTTTGTTTGTTGTTAGTAATTTTGCGAACTGGTGCGCTGCCGTGTGTGCTACCGGCATGCGCGTTGTTGCTTTTATATGTTTTTTTATGTTAATAAATCCTTATGGTACCGTATCCAACGATTTGTTGTTGGTTTTTTGTTGTAATTGCTGTTGCACTCTTGAAATAAAATCCTTGTCGACCCCTGATAAAAGTATTAATAATAAGCTGATCTGAAAAAAGTTTTTGATTTTGAAATCCTTGTTTCTTCTACTTTAATATAAAATTAATAAATAAATTTAAAATGTATGCAATAGTCAAGTTTTTATTAAAACCGCTTAAAAACGCATATATCCAGTTTTGCACGTCTGTATTGTTTTTTGTCTTATAGCTGTAAATTTCCCGATACTTATATCGATTTATTAAAAATTCTTGTGGCTAGCTTCTTTTTTATTAGTTTTCAGTTGAAAGTGATGAGAAGTGCTGCAAGTTAATAATTCAGTGGTCCTTATTTAACCTTCCGTTACTAACATGCGGTCTCTCAGACCGAACACTTAATTAAAGCTTTATGTATACAAGAGTTGAGCTTTCAGAGCTTTCGCTTCTTGATGCCTTTCAGTTCATCAATGCTCTTGTTGTTCCGGTACGAACAGAACGTTGCTAGTTTGTGTTTTGTTCTTTTTTCAAGGGTTTTGTCGGTGAGACCGGAGTCACTGGTACAAAAATGATTTACCGTACTGAATTTTTAAATTTTTTTATGTATGCATTATTTTGGTATTTCATTTTGTTATGTTTAATTTTCTTTTTTTTAATAATTATAATAATTAATGTTAGTAACGGAAGGTTAAGAAAAAAAGAATAATTTAATTAATATGAAAATAATACCTGTTAAAACCGAAGATAATGTAGTTATTATGATTCAAAATGGTCAGTCGTCAAGAACTACAGCCGTATGAAGCTCATACTAAGATGCAAACACTTAAAAACACCTAAGGAAGCTGCAGCTAGGATAAATAAAAGCGTTAGCGAGTGGACCGCACGCAGATCACTTCGTAGGATTAGGCTAAAATCAGCTATCAAACAAAAAAAAAGAACCAGCACTATCAGAAAAAAATAACATAGCGCTGCTAATATGCTGCAAGGAGCAATAACATTGGGTGTGGAAAACTGGAAACGAATAAATTTTGTTTCGTCAGACCTAATTTTTTTTTCGTCAAATTTGTAATAGGAAACAAAGTGGATGCGCCATTCGCAGGCTTGATCTTGGAAGCTGAAATTTTGGAAGAATTTTCTTTAAGCCCGATTCTATCCGATAACATTTTTTGAAACGCAATAGCTCAAAAACTATAGTAGATAAGATAAAAAATCATTTAATCATATTTGTTAACAAAGACTTTTAGAAAGAAACTATAAAAAAAGTTAAAAAAATTTAAATAAATTTGTTAAAACATTAACTTTTTTAATTAAAAAAATTTTTCTCAAAATATTTTCAATATAACATCTTTTTTTTTATTTTTTTATATGTTATTCCTCAACCAATCCTAAGAATGCATATGCTTTTATATCGAAATTCCCGCCATAACTTTGCAAACTACGAATTTTTTACTGATGACACATAAAATTCGACATACATTTTTTTTCCTTTTTTTTCTAAGGTTATTTTTAATCAATCCTAAGAATGTATCTGCATTCAAATCGAAATTCCCGACATAACTTTGGAAAATAGCATACAATTCATATAATTAGACAGATGCGCGCCTTTATAAAAACTCATATTTTCCAATATGGAAAAAGTTGAATGAGGTTGAAAAATGTTGAAACAGTTGAAAGAGGTTGAAAATCTCGAAAAAAGTTAAATGAGGTTGAATATGTCTAAATAAATTGAAAGACGTTGAAAAAGTCGATAAAATATCGAAAATTTTGAAAAAAGTTATGTGAGTTTGAAAAAGGCTGATAAAGTCGATAATAGCCGTGTTTTTTTTTTTTGACGCGGGTATTAAATAGTTATCTCGGTAGCAAAAAAAGGCTATCGCCGCTTAAATTTTTTTGTATACATGCTTGCTTTTTACGGTCTTTGACCTCCGTCTCGTTCTCATTTTAACGATCTTTGAGCGTCTGCTCGTTATCTGGGCAGCACCGCTATATAGTTTTCAAAAGAATTTATTGAAAAAAAATTTTTTTTCCACACAACTTTGTCTTTAGTAGTTGTTTTCAATTGACGCATCTTTCCACCTTGCTACTGAAATTAAGCACCATCTGACAGCGCGTGTGTGCACAAAAAATATAAATTTAATTATGGTAAATCAAAATTTTAGAGAAACTACATACCTTTTTAAGCGTTAAAATTTTTCAGCAAATAAAATTGTAATGAATGGGAACAAATTCCCTGGGAAATTAGGTTATCGGCAATACTTTTTTGACGTTTCACGCAAATTTTGTTCCCCAACTTTTTGGCGAGGAATTTAATGAGGATAGAGTCAATGCTAGCAATATTTTGTAATTTTATTTGATAAAAACATTTTTTTAACATATTTACAAGATCTAGCAACACAAAGAGCAATTACTGATATTGGTCCAGTACATGGAATCCTATTCGGATGCAGTAAAAGTCTTTATGAAAAGGAGTAGATGGCAAACTATCAAGCTATGCTATATTATATTTTAGGTTTTTCTTTGTGATATAGATAAATGCAGTTCTTCTTCTTCTTCTTACAATAGGGAAAGGACTACCACTCGAGGACTACTCGAGGTTTTTCTTGTAGTCCTTAGCGATAAAAAAAAGTTTAAAAAAAGCCTTAATCAAGGCTAACGTAGAATAATTTACGTAAAATGTCGAAGACATGCATATAATACATGTATGAATTAAACAGTAATGTATATACATATATGCGTAAGTATGTACATATTCTTTTTATTTAATTTCGTTACAGTTATGTAGGCATATACATAACTTCAAATCGAATGTTCCGTATTTATGTAAAACCGCCATATTGATTGCACATAGTAACAAAGTAGGAACTAACACATAGTTAAAAGTTTATGTATTAGAATTTCTTGTTTTTTCTTTCTTAAGAGTTATTATTTTAAAACTTTGAGTTCTTTCTTTTAAAAAATTTTAATGCACTTCTCGAATGTTCCGTAATTTAGGTACACTAATAACATATTCTCATTGAATTATTAAATTTAAAGTTATTTTAAAATTTTATTATTGTTGGTTTGCTCCACGACGCACTCAAATCAAATGTACTCAATATATTCAAATCCATTTTTCGCACTTATGTCCCATATTTAAATCAATTTTTCACATTTATAATATATATAATTTTTCCTGGATATTGTAGTTCTTGGTTTTTTTCTCTCAAATCAAAGGCCACATATATGTTCATTGTAATTATCGTTCAAAAAATTTTACACATTTCACGGGTTATAAAAACCGCGTGAAAGGGAGCCGCTATTAAATTTTCAGCTTAATGAATAGCACGCGACACGACAGCGGGGAACGTCTACCCACTTCAACGAACAACATGGAACTCCTTGTAAATGCACTTCCTTTTTATTTATAAAACTGTTCAGCTGACAGATAAGCTAATGTCAAATATGCAAAATTACTGATAAGCTAATGTCAAATATGAAAAATGTAACTGTGATTTTGGACTGAATGGAAGTAATTGGAAATATTTTGGCAGCACTGACTGGATATGAAGTTTTCCAATCCGCAATTATTTATGATCGCGAAATACTCCTCTCGGGAAACAAAAAAATCCGAGAGAATCGTTTTCCCCCGAATATTAATGATAGGGGTGAATATGTCAGTGTTTTTCACAACTGTATTTTCAAACATAAATGTATACATAGTTATTGCCTATTTGACATCTGGAGACGAAATATTTTCGATTGAAAATCAGAGAGTTTTTAAGACTGTTCTGCCAAATTGCATATTAACCAGCCCAATTGTGAATACTCCAACGTTTATTTGCACGATTAATACTTAAGCCGCGATTATATCGCCGATTAATTCCTTCTACAAAAAATTTTTTAGCGGGTAACCGCGTCAAAAAATACACGGCTAATATATGAGAAATGTTGAAAAAGTTGAAAGAGATTGAAAAGTTCGAAATAAGTTGAAATTCTCAAAAAAAGTTGAATGAGGTTGAAAAGTCGAAAAAAGTTGAACGTTTGAAAAGTTAAAAAAATATGGAAATGCTGAAAAAAGTTGAAAGGGGTTGAAAAATGCTGAATCAGTTGAAAGAAGTTAAATAATTCGAAACAAGTTGAATGAAATTGAAAATGTCAAAATAAAGTGAAAAAAGTTGAAAAAGTCGAAAATAATATGGACCATGTTGAATAAAGTTGAATAAGAACGATTGAAAAATTTTTTTTTTAAAATGAAACAATAAATTTAATTAATAATTAATTTTATTATCGCGCCGACGTTTCGAGAATCATTTGTTCTCTTCTTCAGGGCGTCTTTTACTGAAAAATTTTCAATCGTTTTTAGCCTTTTTTTTACAAAAATAAAGAATTGTAATTAGAACGATTTTATCACAAATAAAGTTGAATAAGATTGAAATACTTTAAAATCGCTGATGAAGAAAGTTAAAGCGGTTGAGAGTCAAAAAAATACTGAAAAAATTTTAGTGAGATTGAATAAGTCGGAAATATTTAAAAAATATTGAAGAGGGTTGAAAAGCTGAAAAAAAAGTTGAAAAAAATGTTGAAACAGATGAAAGAGGCTAAGAGTCGATAAAATATGGAAAATGACGAAAAAAGTTGAATACGGTTAAAAAAATTTAAACAGTAGAAAATGATTGATAACATCGATGATATATAAAAAAAAGGTTGAAAGAAGTTGAAAGACGTTGAAAAACTCGAAAAAAGTTGGAAGCAGTTGAAAATTTCGAAAAAATTGAAACTGGTTGAAAAAGTCAAGTTGGAAAATATTGGTTAATTTAATTTAAGTTGAATGAGGTTAAAAAAGTCGAAAGGAAAATGTTGAAAAAAGTTGAAATAGTTAGAAAATATTTTAAAAATTCAACAGATGTCAGGCTTATAAACTTTTGTTAACGTGGGTTGTGCCACTTATAGTACTCTTAATATAACATTCAACGTTTTTTGCTTGTATGGGAGGTGCCACGCTCACTAAAGCAATGCCGTCGAAATCCATTTAATTTCAAACATTTCAAGCATTGATATACCAAATTTTAAAAGAATTACTCCAATAGCACGCTAAATATAACACTTTTGCTATCTATGGGAGGTGCCACGCCCATTTATGCAAATCCCGTCGAAGTCCATTTTATTGGAAACTTATAGTAACCAACACCTCTATACCAAATTTACACCCAAATTATGTAAAACTCAGTGACACTTTGCGTGCAAGGCACTTTCAGGTACATAACGTCATAAGTTAGAATTATAAAATTCACCTTTTCACCACCTTTTTTTGGTGCACAATGTAAAAGATCTGAATGACATATTATCTTGTATTTCTCCAATAAAGACAAATTCGTAGTGTGTAGAAATGATTAAGTGAGGTCATAATTAATAATGCATGTGATCAATACTCGGTAAGGTAATTTTTTTTATATTTTTTTTCATATCAATGAAAAGTTTAATTACTGGGTAGTGCAAAGAATTGTGCTCTGCAATAAAATTTTTTCGAAAAAAGGGTCCAAAAAACCCATTTAGGAGGGTCGGGGACCTCACTTGTCACTTCCAAAATCCATTTTCGGCCTTTTCCCATCGATTCGTGCAATAAAGTTTTCGTCGAAAAATGGGTCCAAAAAACCCATTTAGAAGGGTCGGGGACCTCACTTGTCACTTCCAAAATCCATTTTCGGCCTTTTCCCATCGATTCGTGTAATAAAGTTTTTTTTCGAAAAACGGGTCCAAAAAACCCATTTAGAAGGGTCGGGGACCTCATTTTTCACTTCCAAAATCCATTTTCGGCCTTTTCCCATCGATTCGTGCAATAAAGTTTTTTTCGAAAAATGGGTCCAAAAAACCCATTTAGGAGGGTCGGGGACCTCACTTGTCACTTCCAAAATCCATTTTCGGCCTTTTCCCATCGATTCGTGCAATAAAGTTTTTTTCGAAAAATGGGTACAAAAAACCCATTTAGAAGGGTCGGGGACCTCACTTGTCACTTCCAAAATCCATTTTCGGCCTTTTCCCATCGATTCGCGCAGCAAAATTTTTTTCGAAAAATGGGTCCGAAAAACCCATTTAGGAGGGTCGGGGACCTCACTTGTCACTTTCAAAATCCATTTTCGGCCTTTTTCCATTGATGCGTTGAGCACAATTTTTCTAAAAATTATAAGTGCATAATTATCATAAATTTCTTTCTTTTCAGAAACATATTAAGTATTTCCCTTTGAACTTTATTATCAATAATCCTAAGTTTTCTCCTTTGAAATCTTTTGCTTAGTGATCCAAGATATTATTTTAGGATTTTCCTCGTTCTTTCATACAAAACAAACTTCTATTTTCGCCTTTTGAAAAATAAAAGTCAAAAAAAACTCTTTGCATGTGACTGTTAAAAATATAAGTTAAAAAAAAACTTTTAAAAAAAACTTTTATTGATAAAAATCAAAAAAAACTCTTATGAAAAAGTTTTTTGGAAAAACTTTTATTCAATAAAAGTTTTTGAAGAAAGTTTATAAAAACTTTTATAACAAAAAAGTTTTAAGAAACTTTTATTTTGAAAACTTTTTGAATAAAAGTATAAAAGTTTCAAGGTCTGCTTAAAACAGGTGAAAATTTAAATCTTTTTTCTGTGGGCTTTGTAATCAAAAATACTTTTAAAACCCATTAAACAAAAATATATAAAAATCATTTTTCACTAGTTTTTAGTCCCAAAAGGATTTTTTAATTATTTTTTTTTTTCATGAAAAAACGGTGAATAACACACATATAAAAGCTTTTTTATTTATTGTTTTTTTGTGAGCTTTGTTGTCAAAAATACTTCAAAAGTTCATAAGACAAAATTATAATTAAAACTATTTTTTACCAGTTTTAAGGCTTAAAACAATTTTTTTTTTAAATATTTTCAATTCCTTCCCATGGAAAATGATGAATAACATAACATATAAAAACATTTTTTTTATTTGTTTTATTTTTTGTTAGATTTGTAGTCAAAAAACTTTTAAAGCCCACAAAAGATAAAAAAAAAAAATCTTTTTTTCACTATTTTTTCGGCCGACAAAAAAAAATTTTTTTTTGTATCGACTTTTTTTCAGGAAAAATGGTGAATAACACAGAAACATTTGCATATTTGCAAAAATTAGTGACTTCATCGTATTTAGCGACTCAAAACACATAACATACAATTATCATAGAATATTTTAAAATTTCACTTGATCTTAAAAGCATAAAAAACTGTACACGGTTCGCTTCATAATTTTATTAGAGTTATCGGTAAAAGCGCCTACCTAAAAATAGCCATAAAACAAGTAAATGACCAGGTACGATTTTACAGATCTTGTTTTTGCAATCTCCTAACACTAAGTAATAATTGTGCATTATCAGATTTGGTTGACAATTTTATCCATCTTAATTTTGCTTGAAGCGAAACGTGTATAAGCTTTTTGATAACATCAATAAAATATGAAAAATGTTGAAAAAGGTTGGAAGAGGTTGAAAAACTCGAAAAACGCTGAAAGCAGTTGAAAATTTGAAACAGGTTGAAAAAATCTTGGTTAATTTAATTAAGTTGAAAGGGGTTAAAAAAGTCGAAAGGAAATTGTTGAAAAAAGTTGAAATATTAAAAAAATATTCAAAAAAACCAACATTTCTCACGCTTATAACTTAATGTTAACATGGGAGGTGCCACGCCCGCTGATGCAATCCCGCCAAAGCCATTTTAATTTCAAAGCTTATAGTTACCAAAGCCTCATGATAGAAATTCTTGTGCATTTTCTTTTGTGATTTTCGTTTTGCGTTTGCGACAAACGACAAATTCTGCATCTCGACAATTTCATTTTTACCCTCTTGCCAACAAACAAGAAAAATTTTCTTGTTGCAGCGTTTATATTGTTACGAAATTCCTGTCTCTTAGACGATAATTTCGATCTCTTACACTTTTCTGAGTTCGATCACTGGATTGTGTAACAATCAAAAACACACAAGCTTATTTAATCATGAAATGGTTTATTTAATCACAAAAGCTAGTTTTTACACGTTACAATTGTTTATTTCTTTAACATTCAAAGTCTAATATTAATCTGGCACTGTATAGACAATTTACTTTCAAAATCAACTGTATCACTCAACTGTTTCACTGTTTAAATTTAACTGTTCACTTTTGTTGCTCAAACTCAACTGTTCTGCTTCACTGTTTGAATTCAACTGTTCTCTTATGTTGTTCAAATTCAACTGTTCTGCTTCACTGTTTGAATTCAACTGTGTCACTCAACTCAGATGACATCCCCTTTTATACTACAGTCATCACTCTCTCGAATAATGCAGTACCTTCTAAGTGGCGTGTATTCTACCATTATCCATAATTTACCAGTACCTTCTAAATGGCGTGTATTCTACCATTATTCATAATTTACCAGTACCTTCTAAATGGCGTGTAATCTACCACTATCCATAATTTACCAGTACCTTCTAAATGGCGTATCGACGTTGAGTTCACAACTATCCAGAATGTTGCTATTATACTCTAGATGGCGTTGTACGACGGCGATAATTACTCTCGGTTATCGACTTTTATAGTGTACTGCAGCGTCTGTTCGGTTTATTATTTTTAGTACAAAAACTGCACTTTTTCCGCTAGATGGTGTAAAAGTATTTATACAGCCAGTGATGCTAGCTAGTATCGTTTAGTTTCTTTTGTTTATCTAGGTAATAAAGCCAAAATCGGGGTGTTTAACAATTGTATGTGATTTATTTCAATT
Source organism: Tricholauxania praeusta (assembly GCA_949775025.1). Taxonomy (NCBI): domain Eukaryota; kingdom Metazoa; phylum Arthropoda; class Insecta; order Diptera; family Lauxaniidae; genus Tricholauxania; species Tricholauxania praeusta. The sequence continues at coordinate 93,510,634 of OX459029.1, read as the reverse complement.
TGAAAATATAAGCCGTAGGTCCTAGTTACTAGTGCTCCTTCCTTTGTAAGTTAGTGATTTAATCTCTAATTTTCATTTAAAATAAATAAATAAATAAATAAGTTTAAAAAAACATCCTGAATCAGCTCAGCACTGTATGAAACGGTAGATCAAGGGGAAAGATTGGAGTCATGATTAATTGATATTAAGGATTATGTCTTATCATTGACTCTTTATACTAAAATCACATTTTTCTTAAGAAAATCGAGTTTGCTTAAAACATCAGTTTTTAAGATTTTTATTCAAATTTTTGAATCAAATCAAATCAAATCAATCACTATAAAAATGTAGTGATAAAATTTATTTCATATGAAATTTTTCCCTTGTAGTTTTTGTTGTTCTAAGAACTATGACCATTAATAAGTATAGTTAGTATCAGTGCTGATTTGGTACTGTATCATTACTGTTTTAAATATATTCTGCTGTAACATTATATTGGTACCCAGTCATAACCCTAATGGTCATAGTCTCCAAAACAATTTTGGGCCTTATGTCCGCATTTTTCGATCATATTCCCTATTTGTTTTTGGGCTTATCACAACTTCAATTCCAAAACCCCTCCGAAATAAAATCCTGGATACGGCCTTGTCCGACAGGTTCATTAGTTTAGCCGTTTAGATGTTTTTCTTGTTAGGGGCGTGGCACTAGGGAGTCATGTATAAAAAAGTGACTAATCTTAAATCTTAATATCGCTTATAGAAAACAATTGGTAAAAAACTGTGTAGTACTTACATAATAATCAAATTTAGGCTTACAAAACGTTACTTTTGCGATCAGCACATACGGTATACTTGCAACTGCTATTTCTGAACCAATGATCATGAAGTTAATTCCCTGAGAAACCTAAAATTATAGAATATTAGTAACTATATGCAACATATGTACATGTAATGATTATATAGTAGAACCTCTGTAAGTCGAAGTTGAAGGGAGACGCCAAAAAATTCGAGTTATAGAGTTTTACAGTGTGGCCCATAATAACTGTCACCAAATTTCACATTTCCGAAAAAAGTTGAAAACCTGACTTTTTTTATAATCTAAGGATGCATTGCTTTTCACAATTTAATTGTACACAGCGAAAGTACACGGCAAAAAAAAATATTCTTTATAACAAAAGATAAGGTAAACGTGACTTAATTATAAATTTTTTTAAAAAAAAACTACAGAAATTGTGACATCATAAAAACACTAAAACCGCTCGGAATATCAGAAAAATTCATACATAAGACAATAAAACGATATAAAGATACGGGAGGCTCGAAGATTAAAAAAAAGTTGGACGCAGTCGGACTGTGGGAACAAATGACGTCATAAAACCAGTGAAAGGACGATATCCTGCTCAATCTGCCTGTTTTGTAGAAAAGGATATGAAAATATAAAAAACTTCCAAGCAGCTTCTTATCAGGAATGATCTACGACTCAAGGCCTATAAAAGCTAACACATTCATGGGCTAACAAATAAGCAAAAGCAATTACTTGTTACAAACAGTAGGGAGCTACTTGACTGGCACGGTGGAGATGAAATAATTTTTTCGGATGAAAAACTGTTCTTCCTGCAAGATAGCCACAACCAGCAGAGTAACCGTTTGTACGCAAGAAGTTTTGCGAATGCTTCAAAAGATGAATTGATTGCTGATCGATATCAAAACGTGACCAAAATCAAGGTGTATGGAGCAGTACCTCATATAGGAAAAGGGCCGATAAATTCGACTGATTTCATCTCTGCGGAAGATTGGCCAGCATCATCAGCGGGTCTCGAGACATTGGATTTTTGAGTATGAGGCCATATGCTAGGTAAAGTAAGGTCAACAAAAGGCTTATCAATTGATGGATTCAAGCAGAAATGGAGCAGAAAACGGTGCGTGCCGCCTGTGAATCCTTTTTCAAACGTTCACGTCTTGAAAGCAAAGTAAAGAGTGATAGTTTCGAACTTCATCATTAATTTAATAAATTTTGGAATGTTGTTCAGCGTTTGTGATAAATAAAAAAAAAAATATTGTACTTTGATTTTTATAACACTTTGCTTTAGTGACAGTTATTATGGGCCACACTGTAGACTTATGGGGCTTACCAGTGCCCTTGGGCGTTATGGTAAGCCTAAACTGGTAGTAGACAGGAAATTGTACTGTATAGTCCTTTTTCAAACTACTAAGCTTGATCAGAGGTGAAGGTGCAAACTAATCTGGTACCACGGGTTGTTGGGAGCCCTTAGGACTTAGGTCCTAGCCCAACAGTGCGTGAAGCCCAATTGGGCAGATCGCATGGGAAGGATTCGTGGTGGCTGTGGTTGCAACCTAACTCGTAGGAAGAGTAATTGTAAATTGCCCGATGTGGAGTTGCATTCTCAACCAAGTGGCAGTTCTTAGAACTGCAAGAGATCCTAGATAGGTCTCGGCTCAAACCAAGGGTGAGTTATGTCCATAAACATAGCTTTACTTGGTAACTGTATTAAATGCAGTCGTACCTAGGTTAGGCACGAATATAAATTAATTCATGTGTGTGAAAATCACACTGTGATATTAAGCCGTCAAGGCAGGTGATCACATAAAAAACAAAGGACTCTGTAGACTTATGGAGGACTTCGACTGAAGCGAATTTTGTCAGGAAATGTTCGGCTTGTAGAGTTTAAATTTATTCCAACTAACTTTGAGTTAGAGAGGTAAAATAATTCCTAGTTATAGAGGCATTACACATTGTTGTGTATTGCAGTAGGAACAAAATATTTCTGATAATTTTTCAATCGACAGCAAAGAAGTTAATTCCCTAAAGTTCAAATGAAATCACGTGTTAACGTCAGTCATAAATTCTTAGTAGGCTTTTAAATTGATTTGTAAGAAACAATAATGTACATTGTCGGCATATCCTTAAAGTCGGTATCTTATTTTTCTTCGAGCTATAGAAGTAATTCGTTTTAAATAATCGAGCTATAAAGGTTGTAAAATCAAACATTGCTATGTTCGAGATGCAGAGGTCAAATTAATTTTTTCGAGTTATAGAGGAAAAATATATACTGAATTTACTTGTAGGGACTCACTAATTATTTCGACTTATAGAGGGGTCATATTTCGAGCAATGGAGGTTTTAGGGCTTGAAGGGAAGGGAACATAACATTTTTTCGAGTTTGGGAGGTTTTCGACTCATTGAGGTTCGCCTTATAGAGGTTTCACTGTATACATAAAGCATTTGTAGGTGACAATTAATTTTGATTACAATCAATTTAGAAGTCAACAATCAAATTGTGTTTCAACCTAATATATATCGGTCATTCTTTTAATAACTGCACACTTTGTTTTTTTTTACGTTTTTGAACATTTCTTGAAACGAAATGTCTGAAAAACTATAGTAGATAGTATTTTTGTACAGAGCTAATTGTTCAGTACTTTTAGTGCAAAAAACCACAAAAAAATTACAAGCACAAAATGCATTGAAATGGACAACAAGCTGCTTATACTAGTTTCAATGACCGCTACGTCATATCAGCAGTAAGCTTTGTTAGCCGAAGTATAGTAGTCTGCAAGCCTACTATGTACCATTTCTTGCGTTAATCAGTTAAGAATCACAGCAAAAAACAGAACAAAACTTCTACATTTTAATGCAATTGACCTTGTTATCTCTTTGATATCACACATTTCTTGACTAGCGATCCGTTGAAGGCTTTTCTGGCGATACGAACGAAGTTGCAAGTGCTACAGGTAAATATCGGCGAGTTCACCTAGGGTAATTTTTTCAGTTGTGTTTTTTGGAACAAAATTTTATTATAATTTGTTTTTGTACGGAGTTTTTATGTTCAGTACTTCTAGTGCAAAAAACCACAAAAAAATTACAAGCGCAAAATGCATCAAAATGGGCAACGAGCTGCGTATACTAGTTTCAATAGTAGATAGTGTTTTGCGGCTGAGGTCCGTTTACCTACCTATAACTATAACTATAACCTGGCACTTGAACCAGGACTACGTAGGTTGTTTGGTTGTTACTGCATAGTCCAATAGCCAGCTGTAGAAAAGTCGAGTGTATAAGATTACAGGATGGGATGCAGGCCAAATGATGGAGCTCGACGAGCCTAAATAGAATATCTAGAGTTGCCTTGCCTAAGCCTGTCCCGATGACCGAAAATGCCCGAATTTTAGCCAATTTTGTTGTTCTAATTAAAACTGTAGTACATAACAGCTCGAAATGTATGCCAAATTATAGAACTCGAAGTGGCCTAAATATAATACCTGGGATTGCATTGTTGAATCCTGTCCAAAACATGGGTTTTCACCGGTTTTTTGTGTCGATTTTCATTAATGAAGATAGCAGCTTGAAATTTGTGCCAAATGATAGAGATCGAAGAGCCTAAATAGAATGCATAGGGTTGCTTTTTCGAATCCTATCCCAAACGTGGGTTGCCACTCATTTAAGAAAATTTGTCCCAAAAAACGGGTGTCAACTAATGTTTAGGACATGATTTGACAAGGTAACCTATATATTCTATTTAGGCTCTTCGATCTCTATCATTTGGGATAAATTCAAGCTAATATCTTCATTAATGAAAATTGACCCAAAAACCGGTGAAAACCCATGTTTGAGACAGGATTCAACAATGCAATCCCAGGTATTATACATACTTAGGCCTCTTCGAATTCTATCATTTGGCATATATTTCGAGCTGTTATGTACTACAGTTTTAATTAGAGTAACAAAATTGTCTAAATTCGGGGATTTTCGGCCATCGGGACAGGTTATGGCAGGGCAACCCTAGATATTCTATTTAAGCTCATCAAGCTCTATAATTTAGCATACATCTCTTCCTGTAATCTTATACACTTGACTTTTTTACAGCCGTCTCCACGCCTAGTAGGCATATTAACCAACAGTAACAGCTAGTTATTTTGATTATAGCAAGACACCTTACCAGGGGTCGGGGGAGTCTTGCTATGTGCTGCGGACACTATAATCAAGAATCTTTATAATGACATGAAAGATAGTGCTTTGCTTAATACTTGCAATATAATGGCAAATTTTTTTTTGTATATGCTTAATACAAAAAATTAATATCTTAAACTCAATATGTTAACAATAATAATTTATAACATAATGAGTTCAACGACTTTGTGAAATTGTGACCTACTTTTATACAGCTACCCTAATCATAACAATGCCGAACGTTGACTTTAACTGAAATTGCAATGTTCGCATTTTGTTTATGTTTGATATTTTGTAGTGTCAAGATACTGTTTTTGGCAATACACTGGGGTGTGATTGTAAAAATCCCCGAGCCTGCCAAAGATACTTGTTGTGAGTTCTGGTCACACACGATCGTCAACCAAGTAGAAAATTTCAACGTAAAGATCCATCCTCCTTTGACAGTCATGATTTTATATAGCTGTATGGCATTATCATCTTCCACTGGTATATCTAAGGTAGCTGGCATATGAGCCTTGATGTTTCTTAGCTCCTTGCGAAGTTGTTTTACAGATAATAATACGGGACTTATTATTCCATGATGTGTATCAAGACGTCAAGGAGTGCAGCTTGCACCCGCTGTATGTTGGTTATTATTAGTAACAGTTGATCTGATAATGATGTTAAAGTTTAAAATAGAAGGAATTGGTATTCAGACTGTTGGACGGATTCTATCGTTTTAGTGAGGCTATTTAACTGACTTTTCACTTGCTCGAATTTCACCTTCGTAGTGTTTCGGTCTAATTTTATTAAGTTAAGAGTGGAGTCTATGACTGATGTTTTGTTTCTTATCAGTCTCAATAGGTAATCTTCATTGTCTTTTATTTCCTCTATTGTATGTGCAAATTTTTCAGCGTAATTGGAGTCCAGTGCTCCAAAAAGTGAATTTGCCACATTTCCTACAAAATTTATAGCACCTTTTTTTACACGTCTTGTCGGCAAAAAGGAGTTGTCTAATTGAAGCACATCAGCCATATGTTGAAAATGAGACGGAGTGGTATTGCAACTACATTGTCGATTTGTTCTGTCACATATATGATGAAGGAATGAAATACCATTTTTCAGTGCGATGATGTCAGTCCTTAATGGTTCCAAATCATTGAGATTTCATTGGCTTGTAGCAAGTTTGAGTCTTCCAATCTCTTCAAAATGTATGCCAAAGTCTGAGTTGAACTGTTGTATTTTAATATTTTGTGCGCTGCAATCATAAGAGTGATCAATACGGTCTTGCTGGTGGCGACTGATGCCTTTCGTGCGCGTTTTTTTAGTAGCCTATCTATCTCCCTGGGATTGGCTTGTGTAGATATTTTTGGTAACTCATCAACCTCCCCAGAACTGGCCTGTGCAGATTCCTCGGTGCCAACTTATGTATAGGTCTTTTAAGGATCCTTGACCCCAACAGAACATCTGCAATCCGTACAGCTCCATCCTGACCATGATAAACTTTGACAGTTTCAATTTTTCCTGAAGACCACTGCAATGAAGGAGCATTGTCATCTTTTATGACAACCATTTGACCAAGTTTCGCATTTGAGCCTTGTTCTTCCCGCTTTTGGCGATACTGTAGTTCATTCAAATATTCCAAAGACCATCGTTTCCAGAACTCTTCCTTAATATGTGTCACCAGTTTTCATCTTGTTAACAATGAGTGACTAGCGGGTGTGGACGATGGATCAATTGATGAATTAATTGGTTCTCCAATCAAAAAATGATCTGGAATAAGAGCTTTCATGTCATTAAAATTATTCGACAATGAATTTAAAAGTATTGCCGCTATTGTTGCATTCTATTTTTTCGTTAGATCCTTGTGATTGAACAATGTTTTTTGGCTCATGTAATTCGCTAACCAGCTCCAAGTGGACAGCCTTTGGGGTGAAGCAACGGAACACTGCTAGTAGGTGTGGCAATCCCGGAGCTTTTTGAGTTTCGGGATTTTTGGGATCGAAGTTTCTAATCCCGGGATCAATCCCGGGATTGATAGTTCTAGTAAATGCATACAAAACTACAAAAAAAAAACGAGAAGCTTATACTATTGTATACGATATAAAATTAAAAATGCCTTATTTCACAGCGTATCAATGAAGAATGAGAACGCAAAATAATAGCTTAAAAATTGACTTAGAACACTTCGAGTGTTAATACATTTAAATCACATTTACTAAGTTTGACTAGTAGAAGATAGTCACTATTAAGAGAAGATGATAGAGGATAATCAAGCATTTATGACCAAACTATCAATTTTATTATTCAATTTTATTTTTACATTTAAAAATTCGTGCACCACACTTTGTACTTGATTAATACTTTATCACCTTCTTCAAAAGTGACAGTGATGGCATTTAGTGGCACCAAATGGCTCGCTCTCATTAGACGCACCCATAAGTGTGCTTCATGTAAGTTGTCAAAATCCTTAGAAGCTGATTTCAGAAAAAAAGCTTCAGACAAAACTTTAATTACATCTTAGAACTTAAATTTTGGTAGGTCTAGGCTTGGGTCAAAATTTCAATGTCACATCAAAGTCGGCTGTGGTTTTTTTTTGTTTTGAAGACAAACCTATATTTTTTGTTGCAGATTTGTATTTTATTATAAAAAATAGATATGTTTTGCTTATGCTGTTTTTCTGTTGCATTTTTAGTATTTATGTTATTGATAAAAATAATTTTAGTCCAAAACTCACATTACATAATTTTTCTAGTGAACTATCAATTTTCTATACAAATCGCACTTAGTAAAAAATTCTTAAAATTAGTCAAACTATTAAAAAAGATATTTTTTTTTAAGAAAATCTTAACCAAAAAATTGCTACAATAAAAAAAAATATTTTTACTCAATTTAAGATTCAGACACAATTGAAGTGCATTTTGCAGGGTCAGTAATAATTCATGCACATCAAATGTATTGAAAACAATTATTTTGCAGATTTTGTTCTTGAATATGTCTTATAAAAGAATATTTATTATATAATATAAAACTATTTTCTAATCCCGAAAGTCCCGGGATTGCTTCTTTGTAATCCCGGGATTACTGTAGCCTATATTTAGAGCAAACCCCGGGATCCCGGGATTGCCACCCCTAACTGATACATAAGCTTTTTGAGGACGTTTTCCTCGAATCTTGTAATGTATCCAGGCTGGTCCGAAGTAGTCGATACTGGTTGTAATAAATGGCCGATTAGGTATTATTCTGCAAGCAGGTAAATTTTCCATTATTTGGGAGTACATCTTTGGTTTCGCCCTGCTACACTTAACGCACCTTTGGATGATTGCTCTAGCCATAGCTTTTGCTTTAATTGGCCAGAATTTTTGTCTTGTGAACGATGTTAGCGCTTGAGGTCCACAATGCATATTTTCGTTGTGTACCTTTTCCATTGGAAGCTTCGTCATTATATCGCTATAGGGAACTAGAATTTGATGCTTGACATTAGAACTTAATAATGAGGCTTCCAGTCTTCCCCCAACATGAATGACACCTTGTTTGTCTGAGAAAAGGCTTTCAGCCTTTACCGTTCTTTCTTTCTTTAACTCCTTGAGCTCATCGTTGAAATCATTTTTTTGAATGACTTTGATGATTGTAACAAGATCGTCATTTAGTGTGCTCAGCGTTAACTCATTACATTTGATACCCTTCAGGCGTCGTATAAATCGAAGTGTGGAACCTACGACTCGTTGAATTGTGTTGAATGAGTTTCCATGATTGATTTTGTAAATCCAATCCCTTTGTGAATCCATTGCCACTGAGGTAACATTGAATGTTGTCTGTTCATCATCTTTATTGATACACATTGTTTCAGTTACGTTGGAAGATTTTTGCATGCATGATCTGCTACGGCAATTAGGAGTACTGTGCTCACTTCTGAGACAGTTTGTACAGAGTCGATTTTTGATCACATGATTCATTCTGTCCTAAACTGAAGCCTTCAAAAACTTAACGCATGTAAGCAGAAAATGTTCTTTTTCATGGCAGAATTTACAATTTTTCATTTACTGTTGTTGTTAGTACTCTGATAGGCCTTTGTTTGGTCTCAATAGCCTCCATCGTTCGGAATCGAGCTTCCAAAGAAGTGAGAAATTCGTTTAATTTTGGAATGTCTTTATGGTTTGCAAGCTCATATAAAAGATGAGTTTCGCGATTCAACTTTTTTTATTAATATTGGAAGTAGCAGAAGATCCCATGAGTTCGTCCCTACTCCCAGATTTCCCAATGATAGCAAGCATTCTTGTGTTGTATCGTGCAGGTCCTTGATTATTTTGGCCGACGCTACTGATAATGTTGGTTGTTCCAATAATTTTGATACAAGAGTGTTTGTCAGGACTCTTTGATTGTTGTAACGATCTTGAAGTAACGTCCAGGCTGTTGTGTAATTCGCCTCTATCAATGAGAGATATCAGATTAGCTTCTCTCCTTCTTCAGTGACGTTTGACTTCAAATACCACATTTTTTGCACATTTGGTAGTGCTTGGTTGTGAATCATTTGAACAAATAAGTCAAAAAATTGACGCCACTTCATATAGTCGCCATAAAACTTTGGAAGAACCACCTTTGGCAGTGGTAGAGCTTGCATGGGATCTGACACGCCCCTTTGGTAGTTTTCTAGATCTTCAGTTAGCGAGATCAAATTTTGGAGTACTTCTTCTTCTAATTGGACGAACGTATATATGTCGTAACCCTTGATTGATGGGTCTTCCATTTGCTGCCAAGTTTCATAATTATTTTGTTCTATATTGCTTCAAAGCTGTGATACATAGTTTTTAATTTTAAATCGCTGGAGATACGTGAATGGTCTGTTCGTGCAGATTTGGCGCTGGCCAGGTGTCTTTTTAATGTTGACATTTGGGCTTCGAATTTTCGAATAAGTTCTCTTTGTTGCTGGTCAGCATCATCTGTATGTATATTATCTGGAATTTGGATGGCCGTGGCTTCGTTTTGATTTTCTGCGTATGTCGCTGATTGCATGTTATAATTGTATGCTGAATAGCTGCAGCTTCTTGTGGTGCAATCGATTTGACTGAGTTAGTTGCATCTATCTTTGAAACTGATTTATCAAAGACTTTTGTTTCGACTACTTCTTCTATTTGAGAGTAATAGTCTCTGGAAAAATAGTCATGTTCCAATAGGAGGTCGTTTATTATGCGGATTTTTGTACCTTTTTCCTCAAACTTTTCCCATGTTTGGTTTAGCCGCCTTAAACGTTCTCGAAAGTAATCGTATGTCCCCTTCCGTTCCAAGGAGTCCTTTTTAAAGTTCCTCTCTACGTTTTGGATTTCCTCTCCAAGGGATTTGCTAAGTCGATAAACAGATAGGATAAGAAATCATTTAATAATATTTGTTAAGAAGGACTATATTTGTAAAAAAAAATTTAAAAAAACTTAAATAAATTTGTTAAAACACTAATTTTTTTAAATTTTTTGTATTTGTTATTCCTCAATCAATCCTAAGAATGCATGTGCTTTTATATCGAAATTCTCGCAATAATTTTGGAAAGTACGAATTTTTTACTAATGAAGCGCACCATATTTTTTCAACATAAAATGGAAAATAGCATACAATTCATCCAATAAGACTAATGCGCGCCTTTATAAAAACTCATATTTTCTAAAGTTATGTCGGGAATTTCGATTTGAATGCAGATGTGCATATCCATCAGATTGGGCCTTTTAGCTGGCCTCGTTTTTTTTTTATTTTTTTTTGGAGTACATCTTCCAGCCATAGTTTTTCTTGAAGGTAAGGCTATCTTGAACTCATAATAAAGGTTGTTCAATTGAAATTCAGATAGCTATTTTTTTAATTTGCATTTAAAGTAAGAAATATATGAAACTTTTCGTGTTTTTTAAAAATTGTCAATTTATTGGGTTTTTAGGCTGTAGTCTAAAGACTGTTGAGTACATCTTTCAGCCATAGTTTTTTTTGAAGCTAAGGCTGTCTTGAACTCATATTAAAGGTTGTCCAATTAAAATTTAGATACTTATTTTTTTAATTTGCATTTAAAGTAAGAAATATGTGAAACTTTTCGTGTTTTTTAAAAATTGTCAATTTATTGGGTTTTTACTCTGTAGTCTAAAGACTGTTGAGTACATCTTTCAGCTATAGTTTTTTTTGAAGCTAAGGCTGTCTTGAACTCATATTAAAGGTTGCTTAATTGAAATTCAGATAGCTATTTTTTTTATTTAACTTTATATGTAACATTTCATGTTGTTTTAAACTAAAATCCAATTTTAACTACATCTCCTTTTGAATTTTAATTGGTCCTCCTTGAATATTAATTAAAGATAGTCTTAACTTCGAGAAAAACCATGTTTGAAGAGTCTGCTCCAAAAAAAAAAAAAAATAAAAAAAAAAATCGAAATTGTCATCTTACCTCGACCATGGCTTCGATTTTTTTTTTATTTTTTTTTTGGAGCAGACTCTTCACAAATGGTTTTTCTTGAAGTTAAGACTATCTTTAATAAATATTCAAGGAGGAACAATTAAAATTCAAAGGGAGACATAGTTAAAATTACATTTAAGTTAAAAAAAAACATGGAAAGTTACATACAAAGTTAAATAAAAAAAAATAGCTATCTGAATTTCAATTGAACAACCTTTATTATGACTTCAAGATAGCCTTAGCTTCAAGAAAAACCATGGCTGGAGGCCAGCTAAAAGGCCCAATCTGATGGATATGCACAGATACATTCTTAAGATCGATTGACAATAACATTACAAAAAAAATAAAAAAAAATTTTGTATCGAATTTTGTGTTGAAAAAAACAGGAAAAATGAGAAAAATTTTTTAAATTAAAAAATTTGTGTTTTAACATTTTTACATAAGTAATCCTTACTTGTAATTGAAAAAATAAATCAAAAGTAATTGTAGTCGTAGCTTTTTTCAATTACATGCAATTCTAATTGCTTTTGTAATTGGATTAGTAATCCATGAAAATGTAATCCTTAAGAGAGTTGTAATCCATTAATTTTGCAAAGTAATTTGAAACGAAAATGTAATTAACTACACATTTTTCTGTAATTAAATTTATTAAAATTTGAAAAAAAAAATTCCTTCCAAGCGATAAAATTTTATAAAATTCGTATCGTTAAAAAGATTTGGTTGATGGGCTCATCTTATACCAACAATAATGTGTTTATATATATTAGAGCGGTTCAAAAAAAAAAACTTTTTGGATTTTCACAATGTGTCAGCGGATTACAATAGCCTTATATGTCTAGAAGTCAATCCACACCCATAGAAGCCGCTCCTGTATACATCATATAAATCTTTTATTTAGAGTTCATGACATTGTTGCAGTTCATAATTTACGAAACTTTTCCATAATTTACAAAACTTGCAACTATGTCAAAATAATTTAACACCAAAACATTGTTGGATTTTATTGCATTTCAATAAATACAAAACTCACAACAATGTCGAATCGCAATTAATAATCTATTAAATTCACCACCAATGTAGATCACTGGTTCAAAGTGTCGCAAACACTCATAACTTGGTCAACGCAAAGACCCAGGGAAAAAAAAAAGAACGCATTCGTTGTTTATAAACAACGGCTCAGCACTTTAAGCCAGCACCCAAAAGAAATTACAACACTACTACAACAACTAGCACCCACAATAACCAAAACAAAATGCTTTCTTTGGCTTTGCTTCTTTTTATGCAACTCTTTTGTTCTTTCACTAGCCCAGTGTGCCAAACTCATTTCTTCGTACTATTTATCCGAAACGGATTCCGTTACAAATTAGTTTCGAACTCATTTTTTTTTGAAATTTTTTTGAAAATTTCTCCGAGACGGGACTTTACAAAATTTTTAAATTTTTCCATAAAAATTTGATCTATTTTATGAACAAAAAACGAATTCGTTTTATAAACGTATACATAAATGATATATATAAATGATATAAGTAAATGTCTTCTTGCAACTAAATTTTTACTTTTTTAGTTTAGTTTAGTTATTTTTTATTATCATTATCAACTTCATTACAAAATTTAAATAACTTTTATACAATATTTACTCACTAAATAATAATAATAATAAATCAATTAACGCCCTGTAGTTCATAAGTACTAGTGTTGGACGTAGAATTACATAATTAAATAAATCAGTGGGGTACATGGGGTCTTGATATACAAATGAAAATAGAAAAAAATATTTTTCAATAATTATCTTAAGAGAACAGTGTGAAAAAAAAAATTAAAAATAAAAAGAAAATCAAAATAAGAGAGAAAAGAAAAATGTGAAAAAAAAATATGACAAAAATCTGGAATAAAAGTCCAAATACTAAAGAACAAGCTCAATAATTTTATTTATGTTTTCATGAGAAAAACAAAATAGCCAAGATTTCACCCTTTTGAGAAAAGCATGCTTATTTCGCAGGCATCTTATATAGTGCGGAAGTCTGTTAAACAATCTGGAAGCAATAGCATCGTAAAAACGTAAAAAATGTTGCAGATTGTGGGAAGGAACCACGGCCAGGTTGAGACAATTTATTCTCAATCCATAGGTTGAATGACATCTGGTATTAATTATGTACCCAGATTTAATATAAAATATTTTTAAAACCTTAAAATAGTACAGATGTTTTAACGGCAAAATGTTCAATTTTTTAAAGAGAGGTAGACTATTTACAAAACGCCCCTTTTTACAAATTAACCGAATAACTTGCTTTTGTGAAGTTAGTAGAGGATTTATTTTGTTATCATGGGTACCACCCCAACATGCCAAACCATAAACCAATTTCGAATGAAAAATGCCAAAGTAGATACATGTAACTAATTTGGCCGAGCAAAACTTGCTTAAGTGATAAAGCTGTCTACTTGCTGCCAATAAGTATTTTTTCAATGCTGCTGTGTGATCAGACCAATTCATTTTTGTATCAATAAGTAAACCTAGATATTTAAAACTTTTTACGCAATTTATTTTGAAACAATTGGTGGAACAAGAGCCTGAATCGACATATGTGTGCACAGTATTCGAGGAATCACAGATATTTTTACTTATAAAGTATTTTTGACACAGCGCACCATGAAAAATGAAGTCACCAATCCGAATTTCTTTAGCACTCACATTAAAAAACATTATTTTCGTTTTGTCGCTTAAAACCATTTTATGTGTTAAAAACCAGTGCCTTAGAATTTCTAAATCATTATTTATTTCAGACATTGCATGAGCAGATGAGTCACATGAGAACGTACACGCCATATCATCAGCAAATGCGATAGTTTTGCCTAAGAAGTTTTGTGAGAAAAGCGAGTTCGCAAATATAAGAAATAAAATTGGGCCCAATACTGAGCCTTGAGGTACTCCGATATCTATTTTCTTAAAAGAACTAAAACATTTGCCAATTTTTACTCTCTGAAATCTGTTTGCTAGATAGGATGAAAGCCAATTATGAATATTACCACGAAAACCACACTTAAACAATTTGCTTAGTAGAATATCATGATCCACTGTATCGAAAGCCTTTGTGATATCAATGAAGAGGGCAGCAGAGATTTTTTTGGAATTTAGACTACCATGAATATGGTTGCAAAACTTCATGAGCGCATCTTCAGTTGATAACTCAGCTCTAAACCCAAACTGACAGCCACTGAAAAAATTATGTTTATTTAAAAAATTTATCATTTTTGATTTTACAGCTTTCTCAAAAATTTTAGAAAAAATAGAAAGAATCGAGATTGGCCGGTAGTTGTTAAGATTTGATTTTTCTCCTTTTTTAAATAAAGGGATAACGTCAGCTTTTTTGAGCTCATCTGGGAAAATACCATTGTTGATACTTTTATTAACCAAGTGACATAAAATATCAGCAATGTTGAAAACAATTTTTTTAATGAAAATACTTGAAAAATTTCCTTCAGTACAGGAATTTGAGTTTTTAAGTGATATACCATAATTATCTTATAAATTTCCCAAGAGGTTATAGGCTCACAATAAAAACTAGAAGTAATTTCGTTTTCTTTATTTAAGCAATTGCAGAATGTAGATTTTAAGCCGTTATTAAAAATCACTTCATTTCCAGTGTTAGAAAAATATTCATTAAATAAATTGGCTTTGTCAGTTGGATCCGCAATTATTCTGTTTCCAACTTTTAAGTCATGAACTTGTTCGCTACGAGTTGTTTTGCTTAGAATATCGTTTACAAGCTTCCATTCTTTTTTTACATCCCCCTTGATTTTATTAAATTCATTCGAGTAAAATTCATTTTTATGCGCAGAAGTAGTATCAGCAATTTCTTTACAAAGGACTTTATATTTAAGCTTTAAACTCATATTGTTTGGATTACTACGACATTTTTTGAAAAGATTATTCTTTTTATTTATTTTGTTCATGAGTCCAATGGTCATCCAAGGTTTTAACTTTTTTTTGCTAAATGATACGAGCTTAACACGCTTTGTACAATGTTCGACATGAGAACTCAATGTATCAAAAAAATTTTTGTAAGCTAATGCTGGATGTGGCTCACTTAGCACATTATTCCAATCCTCAAAGAACAGATAATCATTTAATTCCTCAAAATTGGTTACTGTTTTGAATAGCTCATGAGGTGTAGAGACTTTATCTTTTATACATATGTTTTCAAAACACAGACATGTTAAGCAATGATCGGATAATTTAAGATCGCAAACCGCACTAGTGACCAACGCATCATTGAAACGACTTAAGCGTAGAAAAATGTGGTCAATACAGGTTTCTGAGGATTCAGTAATTCGAGTTGGGGAGTTTATACAGGATTCAAGTCCGAACGATGAAAGTAAAGTTAAATAGCTATCAACAGCTACAGAGTCCTGCAAAATGTTCAGGTTTATATCGCCTACCAATATTAAATTATCAGATTTCTCATTAAAGAGCAAGTTGTTCAAATCACTTAGAAACGCTTCTTGTGGCGTGACGACATTAAATCTATGTATATGCATATAATGCATAAGAAGCAAAAAATCTGATTATCTATCGAACACTTTACCTTTATTACATCAGAGCTTCTTAAACTGTAACTAATAAAATTACAACTAAAATTTGTTGAGACAAAAACTGCTACACCACCAGCCGCATACTGATTGTTACAGTTTGTATAAAAATTATATCCCGGAATGCTGAAAAGAGACTTCTCATGGTCATAAATCCATGTTTCAGTCAAAAAGATGAAATCTGGCTTTGTTTTAAAAGAGTTTATTTGCAATAAAAAATGATCAAAGTTTTTGCGCAAGCTTCTTATGTTTTGAGAGACGATATAAAAACTATTAGAGTTGTTTGGGTTAGATGAAATGCTTTCAAAATTTATATTGTTACAATTTGCAATTGGAATTTCAAATAAATCTACACGAGGATCAGTGTTACTTGAGCTCATATTACTTTTATTATTATTGTTGCTGATTTAAACAAATTTTATTAAGATCCTCAATATTATGCAACAATATTGCAGTATCACCTTCGTTTTTTCTAATTAAAACTCTTCCATTACTAACCCAAACAAACTTAAAATTATTTTCGTTTTTAAATTTTTGTGCCGCTTTAAACAAATTCCTAGTTGGCACCGACATATAATCGTTAACGAAGATTTTACGATTATTATCGCCACCCAGAAGTTTTGCGCTCAACTTTCTTCTGTTAACAATTTTTTTTCTCATTATTTCTTTTTTCTTTTTTAGTGACACAAATTTGACGCATAGAATGTCCAAAATAGCGTTTTGACCTTCAGAATCTTTTGTTTTAATACTCTTAACATAACAATTATCTATTTCTGTTTCAGCTAAATTTGTATCCAGCCCTTCAGCAAAAATTTTTAGTGCTGTATCAAGAGCATTATTGTTGCTTACGTTTGGCGCCCCAACAATTTCAATGCATTTTTCATTATTTTTTAATCTTAAGAAATTTACTTCTTTTTGCAGCTCTTCTACTTTATTCGCTAAAATCTGCTTCTCTTCTTGTAGTGTTGTTAAGAGAGACAGAGCGTTTACGTTTTGAATAAGAGCATCAGCATACATGTTTTTTAGTGCGACGATTTCGCTGTACACGAGTTCTAATGTAATTGATGACTCATCTTGCAAAAATACCGAATTACCAATGTCATTGCAATGTTGCGTCTGCTCTTTTTGACTAACCTTTGCACTGTTTGTGTTGCTGTGTAAACTCATCGGCTGATCTTTCTCTAGCTGGTTCTGCTTTTGTTGCTGTTGTCGGTTCTGTTGTACTTGTAGTTGCTTCTGTTGACTTGGATGTTTTGGAAGAGAAATTTGTTGATTTGTTTTATTGTTACTCTTCATAGTTGGCACTAATACTGATGTTTTTGGTGACGTGGTCGATGACCCAGAAGACGAAGGGAGTTCACCAAAAGAACGTCTCTTCTTTGAGCATTCAATGCAATAAAACTTTTTACCACTGTTCTCTAAAAATTCGACTTCTGTCTGATTTAACTTCATGCAGCTACAATGATAATATTCATTGCAACTGGCACACTTTATTTTTTCATGATTCCTTTCAACTTTGTTTTTACAAATGCAAGGCATTTTTATTAAATAAAAATTTAAAAACTAATTAGTGTTTTTATATTTTCTTTTATTTTATTTTTTTTTTTTTTTTTTTGAAGCAAAAGAAAAAAAAAATTAGAGCGCGAACAAAATTATGCGTGTTGACCCCACGACGACACGACACGACCTGCTGATGATTTAAAGTTATTTCGTAAAGTTTCCAGTTTAAGTGATATGGCTCTATTACAAAATGATTTAAATAATGTGTGTACTTGGAGCATAATTAATTGCCTACCATTAAATATTATGAAATTTTTTCTATGAAATTTTCTAAGGCTAGAAATGTCCTTAGTACTACATATTGTCTTGGTGGTACTCCGTTACGGTTGGTTGATTCCATTCGTGATCTTGGTGTGGTGTTCGATTCTAAGTTCAGTTTTTCTGAACATATAAATTATATTGTCCCTAAAGCTTATTCTCTTCTTGCCTTTGTGCGAAGGAATAGTTGTGAATTTTCAGATCCGCATTCTCTTAAGATCCTTTATAATTCTTTTGTAAGGTCTAGATTAGAATATGCCTCTTTCATCTGGAATCCTTTCTTTTCGTCTCACTCGTTTAGATTGGAAAAAATTCAAAAATCATTTACTCGGTTCGCGCTGCGTTCCTTAAAGTTTAATATATCTCAGCCCTCATATAATGCACGTTGCTTGCTCTTGGGTTTAAAATCTTTAGAAACAAGACGCAAGATTCATTCTGTTATATTTATTTACGACCTTATTTCTGGTTCTATTGACTGTGCTCCTTTATTGCAATTTGTTGATTTTAGTTTTTCTACAAGGATTTTGCGGCATAATGATTTATTTTATATTAAGCTCCATAAAACTTACTGTGCTCTCAATGAGCCTATTACTACATTATGTAATACTTTATTGGTTGATAATAACATTGATTTTTCTCTATCTAAAGATTATTTTAAGAATTTGTTAAATAGTTTGTTTTTAATATAGATTAATTTTATTTATTATTTAATCAATCATATATTTCTGTTGTTTAGTATTAATGTTAGTCTGTAAGGAATTTGTATCCAAAGGCTTTGATCAAATAAACATAAACATAAACAAAAAACAAATTCGAAACGAATTCGTATTTGAAGTCTGTTACGAATTCGAAACTAATTCGTTTTACTAACAAAAAACAAAATTCCAAACGATTTCGATTTATGAACAAAAAACGAATTCGAAACGGATTCGTTTTATGAACCAAAACCGAATTCGTATTTGAAGTCCGTTACGAATTCGAAACGAATTCGTTTTACTTGCAAAAAACGGAATGCGCACAAACGAATTCGAAACGAGGAGGTTACGTATAAGTACGGTGACCATCCGTTCTGGTTTTAGCAGAACAGTTCTTTTTTTAAGGCGCTTGTTCTGCGTATTTTTTTTTTAGTGGAAAATTACAAAAGTGTTCTGTTTTTCGCAAATATTCTGTTTTTTGTTCTGTTTTCATGCGCCATGCAAATCTACTATTTACTAATCTACATTATAAGTCTATTTCTACTAACGTCAACCCTTTGCTGATCGATATGTAAGTTGTTATCGATATCAATTAGCAATCTCTGTCAAAAAGCTGATTGTGCAATGTAATTACCGTGACGCTAAGTTTGTCGGTTTGGATTTGAACCCAAATTTTTGCTGGTTTTTCGCTGAACGCAAAAATTAAATTTGTTTACCTTTCATGATCAAGAAAATAATTTCAGAGTTAGAAAAAACAGGAACTGAAAACCTAAGTAAATTGAAAGATTGTGTCAAAAGTTTTTATAAGAATTCCATTGATTATCTTCATCAGTGGGATTATGCATTTAAAGAGGTTGAAGTGATGGAATGGGTACTGTTGTGTACAATGCCATCTTCGAATAAGGTTGAAAGAAATTTGACATACTTTTGTATATTATGGGAAAGAGGAGTCGAATTAAAATTAATTACAGCGAACTATTTGATGAGTTTACATGTGTTAAAAGTTATGTGACTTGTGAGATACTAAAGGAATGGACGGATGGTGGAAAGCTAGTCGAGAATAAATGGGTTGAAATATTTGAATATTTAAAAAAAAAATGCCATACATTTTCAAAATATTTTAAACATAGTAGAATTTAATTTGTGTTAACCGGCTTCAAATGCCTCCACCGAAAGGGTATTTTCTATTTTAAGCAATATATGGACTGACGAAAAGTTCTATATGAAAATTGAGACTGTTAAATCTATTTTAATAATGAGGTTCAACTATGATCTTAACTGCTTAGAGTTTAAGTAATATTTACAAAGTCAGGAAAACATTATTAAAAAAACTTGTACCTCAGAAAATTACCAATGATTTGCATTTGATGCATACACCATGTCACAAAAGTCTACGTATCTATTTTTGCCTATTTTCATCGATTTTTTGAACTTTTACTTAATTTTGTCAAGTAGAAGGTTAGTTTGATTTATTTTATGTACAAAAATATAAAAATTTATTGTGATCATGTTTAAATTAGCTAATATTCATCACAAAACTTAAATACGTCTGCGCAGCAATGTACGTACAACGCTGATCACAGATGATTGCTGAATGCAACCTACAGCTATGAATGTGAACTACCGTTATTCGAGCAAAATTGTGATTTCTTTTGTTTTTAATAAGCGAAAAAGAGTACTTTCGTCATAAAGTATATTTATGTTTTTATATTGAACTTTTTATAAATTGGATTGAATCCGTTTAAGTTCTTACTTTTTATCATACAAATGATCTTAAAGAAACATTTGACGTCAAAAAAAATACCGTCTCATTAATATATATTAAGATTTTGTCAAAAGATTCTTCAAAAAATTCTTCCGAACGTAGAGTTTTGTGACATGGTGTATATTTTTGTTACACTATTCTGCCATACTAATCGAAAAGTGTGTACATATCTCAAAAAAGAAATATATGAGATTCTTATGACATCAGATAACTTAAGAAATTATGTGTCTACAATGAAATTTTATTTGTTTTTTTTTTTTTTGTTACTTTCAATATAAAAAAATACGTTTCTACAAATACAATTTTTGTTATTTTCAATTTAAATTTATGGTCACCGTACGTATAAGAAATATGTATGCGTATTTTAAGTATGTACGTACATATGTGTCATATCCAGATACACTAAGAATTGCTTAGTTATAAGAATCAAATTTTTGTAAGAATAATATCAATAAAATTCTGAAAGTTAAACCGCGAAGTTATTTTATTTCGATCAACAAGACTTCTGGACAAAGCTCCTCAAAAGTTTTATTGATTTTTAAAAAAGTGTGCAAGTTAAAGAGGTTATCAAATTTTCCAACAAAGTAGGTATGGTTTTCGGGCTATTGTCAATCAAGGATCAAGGAGTTGGAATGCGTGATTAGTTTTTCTTCTTTTTTTTTTCTTATAAAAATAATTGAAAATTGACCGAAAAAAAAATAAAAAAAATACCGATTTTCAAATTTGAATTAGCAAAATCGCCCCATATTATTTTTCCGCCGATACCGTGGCACATAATTTTTAATATGGAGTAAAGTTTTCTCAAGTGGGCACAGAAAAAGCCAACTTATTAAACTTAAACTTTTTTTTGCATAACTTTGAAGATTTATTGATCAATATTAACGCCTTATATTTTTTTTTTTTTGCAAAATTTGGATTTTTTAAAAAGTTTTGAACAAGTAAATTAAAATGTGTGTGCTTTTTTAAATTGCGATTTCTCAGTAAATATTGGGAAAAAGTTTATGAAATTTACGTAATAGGACAAGAAATGTTTTGCAATTTATATGAAATAAAGTTTTTATAAAAATTTTATTTGTTATTTATAAAAAATTAAGTTTTTAATAAACAAATAGAATTTAAACCAATTTCACATACGTTCAGAAGCAACATTTTTCCACAGAATTGTTCTGTAAAGTCCACACAACTTTGTCCTGAATAAAAATTTTAGTACGTTTCATAAATAAAAAACTTACGAATGTTTAAGTGTCGCCACCTAGGCAATTTTACTCCTACAAACCATCCGATAAGAAAAATTTGAATTGCTTTTTTTTTTGAATTGTACATATTTGAATTGTAAAATTCAAATTTTTCTTATCGGATGGATTGTAGGAGTAAAATTACTAAGGTTGTGACACTTTAACATTCGTAACTTTTTTATTTATGAAAACGTACTAAAATTATTTTTCAGGAAAAAGTTGTGTAGACTTTACAGAAGAATTCTGTGGAAAAGTTTTGTTTCTGAATATATGAGAAGTTGGTTTAAATTCTATTTGATTATTAAAAACTCAGTTTTTTTAAATAATAAATAACATTTTTATAAAAACTTTATTTCATATTAAATTGCAAAACATTCCTTTACCTTTTGTTTTTGAAATGAAAGATATAATCAGTTTTTTTGCAATTATTTTGATTTTTGTAATAAAAAATATTAACAGTTTTTCATTGGTTTTTGTTGCAATCACTATTATGTCAAATAGTAAAAACCATTTTTATATCTTCACCGACTGCGCCAGTAATTAATTGAGCCAGAGTTGTGTTTACCCTTTGATCTCCAAATTATTTATTAGCTGGAGGAAAAATATGAACTAGGTATTTTAAGTTATTTTTGGGTCAAAATAAGATAAATTTCAAGTTTTATGAAATTTGGACCAATTGAACTGTTTTTACAGTAGGTTGAATATACGCAAAATTGGGTACCAAAATCTTCAAACGACTTCATATTTTAACAAAATAAGCTTAATTTCATTATAAGAATAAGTGCGTTAATTCTAACCAAAAGCAAAAATTTCTCTGTAATTTAAGCTACTAACAGTTTCCCCCCGATATCTTCGTAACGATTGATAAACGTAAATCTAAAACATAGGAATAAAATGGGAATAAAACAAAAAAACTAAAAAAGTTATTGCACATTATCTCTCTTGAAAGAAAAACTCAGTTACAGAGGTTCAAAGTTAGAAAACTTATACGCAACATTGGGAACGAAAGGGTTAAGACTAGCTTTTATCATTCAAGTTTATTTCTGCTCTGCTTATTCTACAGGGTGTTTTTTTTAGAGGTATAGAGCTTCGAATTGAAATAAAACAAAAGAAAATCGTTTTAATGTCCATCAATTTGGCTTTATTGGAAGGATAATTTTGTGCCATGGCTCGAATAAAGCCAATTCTACAGGTCCAATTTTGAACCACTTTTTCGAGCATATGGGGCCGTATGTCGGCAATAACGCCACGAATGTTGGCTTCCAAGTCCCCTAACGTTTCTGGTTTGTTGGCGTAGACGAGCGACTTCACATATACCCAAAGAAAATAATCCAATGGTGTCTTGGTGGCCAATTGACAGGTCCATTCCGCGTAGGGTTGCCAACACGGACTGATGTCTGACCCGGAGATTCAATAAGTGGACTTTTATTTAAGTTTTTATTTGAATTTTCTTAAAAACATAAGTAAAATTATTTAATACTAGCTGTCCCGGCAGACGTTGTTCTGCCCTTTTCGATGTGTGGGGCGATGTTGTATGAACACATGCGATGGAATGTAAAAGCGAAACCGCCCATTTTCCCAGTGAAACTAACTTTTGTCCCTATTCTTTTACAAATATATAGCAGGCCTGGCAGACGTTGTTATGTGAGGCGATAATTTTTTCCTTTGAAGCTTACTTTTGCCCGTACCTTTTATATACATGTTTATGTACTAAGCCCCATTCATCTGCTTCCAGTAGTTGGTGATATATGATGAATTTGATTTTAAAGGGCGTGTCATCGCCCATTTTTTAAACCAAACTTTGTAAAAACCTTTTATAGGCCACAATTATGAAATCTTCATGTAAATTCTATTTAAAAAGTTATTTTTTCTAAGGGCCACCCAAAGTATGCACCCTAAATAAAATGTGTACGGTCTAT
Organism: Tricholauxania praeusta; assembly: GCA_949775025.1. Taxonomy (NCBI): domain Eukaryota; kingdom Metazoa; phylum Arthropoda; class Insecta; order Diptera; family Lauxaniidae; genus Tricholauxania; species Tricholauxania praeusta. The sequence goes on along the minus strand of OX459029.1, from coordinate 93,487,268 downwards.
GTTGTGCCACTCAATATAAAAGCCATGTGGTGTAAGTTCCATGAGAGAACTTCGAGAAAATAATATTTTAAAAATGTTTTTGTATTACGGCAAACCTAAATATGCATTTATGCCTCTTATTATAAAAGACACGTGCTGTAAATTCCATGTGGTGTAAATTCGGTGTCAGTTGATTTACCGGACTTAGTGAAAATTCTTGTTTATGGGCCAACATAAATATTCACCCTTAATAAAAGTCTTGTCTTAACATACTGTAAAATGTTCATCAAAATCTGCCGGATAGTTTCCGCGTCCATAAAAAACAAACAGATAGACGGACAGGCAAAAACTAAATTTTATAAAAACAACAAATTGCAGTTTAACTGTAAAAAGCAATGTACACTTTTTACAAAAATTTATTAACATCGTACTCTCTCAAAAGTAAATAAAAAACCTCGAGGAGAGCTCGTACTAAGCGAAAAAGACGTATCTCAAAAAAAAAAATATCCGAGATTCTTATGGCATCGGATAGCTTAAGAAATTACGCGTCTAATGAAATACTCCAAATGTCGGCATCTTAGTTCAATCATATGGTATAAAAAAATCTACTAAGAAAATTTCCTCTATCTCAATTTTACAGGTATTTCAACAAATTGACATAAACAAAACATCAATTATCTCGAAATGAATTTTTTTGAGATACGTCTTTTTCGCTTAGTACGGCAGAGCTGTCCTTTGAACTTCGAAGCCAATTTCGATTTCGCCCATTTTCAATAGCAAGATGCCTGCAAGAAGATGTGACCTGTGTGTGAAAGTTTCATTCAATTAGCTTTCTTGGTTTTCCCGTAAAACTGATTTCAACAGACGGAAAGACAGACAGACGGACATCGCTAAATCGACTCAGGTGGTGACGCTGATCAAGAATATATACACTTTTCCATACCTGTCACGCCCCCTTCGATGTGTTACAAACGGAGAGACAAAGTAAATATACCCTCGGTGTAGGGTATAAAAATCATAGAAATAAGTATACAATAACCTTTTTTAGTGCAAATATGTTGTTTTAAAACATAAATTATTAAAATCGGTTCAGTATATTTTGCGGTTTGGCGTTACAAACCATTTCCATATATGCAATTTTATATAAATAGTATAGATTAACGCTAGATTTCATTGAATCCAACACTTCGTTTTTCTCTCGGATTTCTTTTTATTATATAAAAGTTATCTTGAAAGCTAATCGAGATATCGATTTTTTTTTATTTAAAATTTTCAATATCTGTTCTATCGAAAACCATCGTCAGATTGCGGCCAATTTGTGTATATGTTTATGGCTATATATTTTTGTAAATACATATGTATATATGTATGTCAGATCTTGTTTCGGAGATATGTATAGTAAGGCGGGTCGATTTGTTCGGGCGGGAAAAAGTTATCAAAAGGTAATGCATGAAAATATTATACGGACAATTCTGATCAACTTTGATAAAGAAACTATAGGTCTAAAATCAATTTTGAGCTTCCGCATTTTTACAAATAGGTTTTGTACAGTTCTAACATACATATATTGGCACTGTTATGGGAACAATTACACTGTATTTCCTACTATCAGCAAAATTGGGCTAGGTCGGCCATTTTGATGTCGTTGGAAAGGTTGTTTGTATCCTTTCTGTATGTACCATGTTAATATTTTTTTTTTTTTTTGATAATGGATAGTGGAGTGCGGAAAGACTAAAGTCGAAAGATAATAGAAAGCATTAATTTATTCAAAAATGAAAATCTTACAATAATTTACTGTTAAGTTTGACACCCATAGTGTTAGATCTTGTTTGCTTACTGACCGAGGAACTTTTTTTGCGACTTTCAACCGTCACTGACATATTTTTTACGGTTTTTATTAACAACACGTCGTGATACAGTTGTTAAAAGTTGAACAAACTTCTCTGTGCCTTGAATATGAGAATTAATTTTTGGATTTTAATTGGTGGATCGTCAGATTTTAAATATTCTATTAAATAGTCATATGAAATGCTTTTAGTAAAAGGCGGCTCAGATAAAATACTGTTATCGTCTAGGTCGATTATATTAGTCCGTACAATCAAAATTTATGCACGGTTTTTCTTAACATCAAAGTTCTGATGTATCATTATTTTCACGACAGTATAAAATTTTTGTATCTCTCTTGAGTATGTTCTTGCGGTCACCGTACAGCATTGTTAATAAGACGTTTTCAGAATGCGCAAAATACGAATTATGCTGAACTACAGCATTAATAACATTGCGTAGTTTACGAAGTACTTCTTCCCTACACTTAAATTTCTCCCTGGCCACTTTCTAGTTATTCATAACAACAACCTCGCCATTTTCATCTCTAAAATCAATATCTTTGAACACAGCTGTTGCTAAGCACGACGCTACTCTGTCAGAGACTCCAAATCTATCGCACAATATAGCAAAGCTCTGTAGTTTTTGTTATATCGCCTCTGTGGAATAAACACTTCATCTACATGTTCGATAGATTGGTTGAATTCGCCAACGACCAGATCCAATTGCTCAGGTATGGTATTGGATCGTGACTAGCTGATGCCAATGTTGGTTCTTGCTCAGTCAATTCAGTAAAAGGCTCTGGTACCGTCAGCTTTCTGTCATTATGTTGATCAAACATGCAATTTTGTAAACGATCAGGTATAAATCCACAAGAACATTTATTTTGTTTTAAGTCGCTTGTGCATTTTCCAATGAAAAATATATTTTTAGTCCAATCTAAAAATGCTTGAAATCTACAGTGAGCGTCAAAAGAAAGTAAACACCAATTCTTCATCCTTAAATTATCTTATTACAAACTTATTATTGACTTACGATAATAAGTAATATTGCAGAGTTTACTACTATACCATTAAGAGATTTACTATTATAAAACATGAAATCAAAACAAGTGACAACATTGCTCAAATCTTTCAAATGTGAAAATGCATCAGATTTTAAGCGTCAAAAAAAAAGTAAACAGTTGTAATACTTACTTAGATTTTTTATATTCGGGGAGGAAACTAAAGTTTTTTGTGAAAAATTTGTACTGATCAAATGTTTTACTTCACTGAAAATAATTTTAAGTTGATTTGTACTTATTAATAATAGCTAAAAAGGTATAAAGGAAGTTAATCTCACTATGGGAAAGCAAACATCGGCTGATATTCAGAAAATTATATTAGATTTAAAAAAAAAGTCAAATCTTTGCGTGAAATCGTGGGAAGGAACCACTGAACAATAAAAAATAGTTGATAAATCGCCAAACAGCATCAGGTTGAAGATTTACCGAGATCTGGAAGCCCAAAGCGGCTTAGTGGTACTGAAGTTAGAGCTGTAGTAAGAGAAGTAAAGGCATATGCAGCTTCAAGTGCAGCTTCAAGTGCAGCTAAATTTTCAGAGAACATAACGCATACATCAGGCAATTCAGTAAGTACGAGTACAGTCAGGAGACCGATTCACAAAAATGGCTTACATGGAAGGATACCACGCAAGAAGCCATACAGGTCCAAGGTTAATCAGAGTAAGCGTATGGATGTTCCTAAAATGTACAAAAAAAATGCTCTATCTTTTTATAAAAACATACTTTATACCGATGAGAGCAAATTCAAAATTTTCGGAGCGAAGAGGCCCCCAAAAATATGGCGTGCTTAGAATGATGCCTTTGAAAAGTTTGTAACCAACACTGTCAAACACGGTGGAGGCTCAATTGTTTAGTTGCAAACTATATAATAATAATTATATAATAATTTTCAATTTAGGATACTTTGAAAAGCAAAAAAGATATCGATATAATTCCGAGTGAGTTTTCAAGAGGAAGAGTAGTTCTTTCGAAACTCATTAATGGATTCATAAAAAAAATATATTTCTATATAAATTTGCACAAGATATCTCGAAAAATCGTGATTTTCGCACTTTTAGGTTAGAATATCTCGAAAACCGGAGCTATTTGAGAAATTCTAAGCTTGGATTCGAGTTCAGCGCGTCAAAACCTTCGGATAAGTAAGGCAAAAAAATCAATGTTGCCCTGTGTTATTTTATAGTTTGTGTTTTTTTCGTTTTTTTTTTCTTTGAATTTATCAGAATTTGATATTCAACCCGGAGGGATTGACTTTGAACCCGGAGACCCGGAAATCATACTCAAAACCCTGAGTCCCGGGCGAAACCCTGAGTGTTGGCATCCCTAATTCCGCGAAATTATGCGCTCATCGAATGTTTCCTTCAATAAATTGATTGTGACGTGCGCTGTGTGGCATGTAGCGCCGTCTTGTTGGAACCACAACTCATCCACATTCATGCCATCCAATTCGGGAACAAAATAGTCGGTTATCATGGCTCTATACCGGTCTCCATTAACGGTAACTGACTCTCCAGCATTATTTCGGAAGAAGTATGGCCCAATGACTCCACCAGCCCATAGAGCACACCAAACAGTCAGTTTTTGTGAATGTAATGGCGTCTCAAGGGTCTCATGTGGATTCTCTTCACTCCAAATGCGGCAATTTTGCTTGTTGACGTAGCCATTCAACCAAAACTGAGCCTCATCACTGAACAAAATTTTGCGATGAAAATCAGCATCGAGATCAATCTCATTTTCGGCCCATACACCAAAATCACGACGCATTGCAAGGTCTCGCGGCTTTAATTCTTGCACAAGCTGGATCTTGTAAGGTCGCAAGCCAAGATCTTTGCGCAAAATCTTCCATAAAGTTGATGGACAAAGCTCCAATTGCTGTGCACGGTGGCGAATCGATTCATTCGGGTCCTCTTCAACATTTTGCTCTACAGCGGCAATTGTTTCTTCGGTGCGCACTGTTCGACGTCTCTGCGGATGCGTATTATCACATAGAGTAAACGTAGTGCGAAAACGACCCATGGTTAACCGAATTAATTGCTCTGATGGACGATTATGTCGACCATAAAATGGACGGAGCTTGCGGTAAACTTCGCGAACTGAACCATTATTTTCGAAATAAATTTGCACGATTTGCAAGCGTTGTTTTTTTGTCAACCTGTTCATGATGAAATGGCAAACCAAAATGAACATAAATGACATTAGAGTTGCCAGATTTGACCATAAAATGCCAGTTTTATCTCTATTCGAAAAACAAACCTCTAAAAAAAACACCCGTTACCTTTTCATATTCTTATACAGTGGAATCGCGATAATTCGTACCCCGTTAATTCGAAAATCTCAATAATTCGTAGCAAACTGTTGGTCCCTTGAAAAAATCTTTTTAAGTCGTAAAAATTCTATACATTTTGGTCCCCTCGGTAACTCGTATTTATTTTTTTGTGCAATAAAGTCTGTTTAACCTCTTATAAATTGTAATTGGATTTGACAACCTCTTATAATTCGTAATGCAAAACAAAATTCTATGGAACTATAGTTTAAAAAACAATATTAATCATAGTAGGCTACGTTCATCGTTCATATTTTTTGGTGGAATTTTTTGTGATTTCATGGTCAGTTTGTTTGTTGCTTTACCAGAGGTGTGTGAAAAAGAGAGTGTGTTGTGAAAATGGCAAATAAACGTACTCATAAGACCTTATCAGTGTTGCAAAAGCAAAATATCATTTCAGCCATTGATAATGAAGCAAAAAAAAAAAAAATTCATACCTCGTTAAATCGAAAACCCCTGTAATTCGTAAAAAATTGCTGGTGCCTTGCGATTACGAATTATCGCGATTCCACTGTATTACATACATACATATACATATCATAATAATACGCTAGTATAATAAAGCGAGGGACTTGCTGCGTCAGAAAGTCCCACAATTGTCGTTTGTTTACAATGAATAAAACTTTATATTTCATTTATTGTAAACAAATAGTCTAAGATCCCACAATACATCGACCTTCACCCATCTGCTTACCGAATGAAACTTATTTTTTATTACATTTAGAATATAGACGAACACATCCAGGAACATTTGCCTATTGAAATATGGTCATGGCAATTTTTAATTAAAATTATTTTAATCATCATTTTTTCGGATTCTTCACTGATCTGCTTACCAATCGAGATACATATATATCAAAATAAAGATAATTTAATTACAAATGCGATGGTATAGTCTTACTTGCAATAAACCGGTCATGAAATGGTCTTGCCAGACTTTAAAGCTGAAATATCGGAGTGAGCAAAGTTGCGTGAGAGAAAAAGTTGAGCTTCTGCTTTGTGCAATAGAGGAGGATATATGTAGTATAGTAACTGCGCACAGTGTTGCCAGATTTTTATATTTTTAAAACTCATTGTTATCAATTTTTATAAAAAACAACTGCAGTTTCCAAAAAAAAGCTGTTACCTTCTCTAAAACTGTAATTTTCATTTAGCTGCGCATGACATGTTTGTTGAATGAATGAGATTTTGAAAAAAATACGTAACCTAAAAAACGTAAAAGTTGCTTCGACCAGAAATCATTCCAATATTTTTCTAAAATTAATATGAAAATGAGTAAAAAGTGTTTTTTTTTTGTAATTCAAAAAAGTCCGATATTAATTTTGACAATGAGTCATTTAATAATTGTGCATCAATATTGGTTTTTTGTAAAAATTTAAAATTTAAGTACGGTGATGTTCACCTATCCAAAGAATCACTTGATTTTGTTGCTTATCACTCCAAGTGTTATAATAAAATAGCAGTTTAAAACGAAAATATAAAGACGAGTTTGAAAACTTTGGCAGAAATCATGAAGTAAGTAAGTACCTTATAATTTTATTTAAATTAATGATATTGAATTGAAAGACATTAGAAATTATAAAAAATGCCTTGTGTCTGTCCCTACTTCTATGGGCATGATAATTTAGAAGTATGGGTACGATGCGCTGGACATTCACTCAATCTTGTAGTGCAGGCTGCTGCCAAGTGCTGTCTGAGCGCTGTAAGCTTTTTTAACTTTTTGGAAGAACTTTATATATTCTTTACAGTCTCAACAAACTGATACAAAGTTCTAACTGATTGCTTAAAAAAAATACAAACTGACAAACCTATTCTCGTGCCAAAAGGAATAACAACAACACGTTGGTCATGCCGAGCAGATGCTACAAAGAAATAAAAATTACTGCTCTAAGTTTACATAACAAAATGTCAAAGGTGGAAACTGGCCTCTACACAGTATTTTGGGATGATATTTTGGTGCAAGTAAACAAAACTAGTGAAACTCTGCAGAACCCTAGATTGGACGTGAACTCAGCCGCCTCGGCACTGGCATCGTTAACAAGCTTCATAGGCACAAAACGAGATAGCTTTGAAGAATATAAACTGAAAGCTGCTGAGTTATTTGAGTGCACTGAGTATGAGAGTGAAGCACAGCGCAAGCGCAAAATAAACGTGCGTTTGGCACCTCTTGATTGTGTTCAAGCACCAGAAGTTGAACTGACCCCATCAAAAAAATTTCGAACTCAGAGTTTTCTCCCTGTAATCGATCAATTTGAGTCTTCATTGCGGCAGTGGCTTGAGGCATACAAAGTAGTTGATAGCCGTTTTGGGTGTCTGAATAAGTTGGATTCTTTTACTAATAAGCAAATAATTGCGGCAGTTAAAAATTTGGTAGAAACATATGACAAAGACTTAGAAGGTCAATTGGGAAATGAGCTAATTCAGTTCAAGGCTTTTTACCACGATTCAAAAAACGAAGATAATGAAAATCAAAAAGTCATTAGTAAGGAGAGGTGGATGTATAAACTTCTAGAAAATAACGTTAAAGATTGTTTTCCTAATATTGAGGTCGCTCTAAGGATGTACTTGTCACTTATGGTCACAAACAGCACTGGAGAAAGGTTATTTTCAAAATTGAAGTTAATCAAAAACAGGCTTCGAACCTCAATGTTAGAAGACAGAATTAACTTTTTGACTTTGCTCAGCGTTGAAAGCGATATCCTTAGACAAATAAGATACGAAGATATTATAAATAACTTTGTTAATATGAAGTGTAGGCGCAAACCAATTGGCCACTAAGATTATGTGACTATTTTATTAAGCAGTACAGTACAATCAATTATAAAAAATTTGCCAACATCGCCGTTTACTCAGAAAAACATTTTATTCAACAACAACAAAACTTACATTCTTAATATTTCATGTATTTATATTTAGAAAAATGTGGTTGCACATAAGACTTTTGTCTTTTAAATGCATCGACTATTACAATTTCATTATATACGATTCATTACAAATAAGGAAAATAATTAATTCATAAAAAAGGAAATAATAATATTCTTAAAACTAGCTATTATTACCAAATGTATACATTATGATTATGATAAATTATTTACTTCAGAACAATTATGTATGTATTTAGTTTTGGGGAAATAAAGCTCTAATGATTGTTGAAATGTCTGAGCACTGCAAATTTAAAGCATCTAGGTTTACGTTCGTATTTTATTGCACTCGGTAGGGAGTTCCAAAGTTTGACAGCACTGACGAAGAACATTCTAGACGATGTGACATATTTATATTTTGGCAATATGATGTTATAGGTCCGTAATGATTGTGCGAAGTTTAGCTTATTAAAGAGATATGCAGGAGCTCTTGTGTGAATTAATTTATGTAAGAAAACAAGATTACGTATATTAAGATGAAGATTAAGTATGTTGTAAGGCTACAATTAAGTATTTTAAATGAAAACCGTGATATGTGTTCAAATCTACGCTTGGAAAAAACATATCTAGCCGAGTTGTTTATTGCTAGTTGTAATTTTTGTTGAGACAAGTAGTCTAAACTGTTATAGACAAGTGCACCATATGATACTTGTGAGACTACAAAGGTTTTTACTAAGTTCAGTTTTGTTTCTTTGGGAACAAAATCGATAGTGTGCCACAACTTTCTGAGTATATAATATATTTTACTGGTTATGTAGTTTATATGATTACAACAGCTAAGACTAGAATTTATTTTGAAACCCAAACTTGTGACAGTATTTTCAAACTTTATCTTTGTGTTTCCCAAAAAGAAAGAAGGAAATTGTCTGTCTGTTTGCAGATAATGTGCAATTTTTAAAGCAGTTGTTTTGTTGCATTCAAATTTAAATTATTTCGTTTTGCCCACAGTGAAATAGCTTGAAGATCCTCATTCATACAAAAACACAAATCCTCAGAAAGACCCACTGGACGAGAAAGGTAGACCTGTGCGTCATCCGCATACAAGTGGATTGATACATTTTTGCAACACTTTGTTACGTCATTAATAAAAATACTGAATAATATGGGCCCAAGTATCGAACCTTGTGGTACCCCTGAAAAAATTTTTCTCAGCTCTGATGATTTATTCCCAGCAACTACTTTTTGCCAACGATTTTTTAAGTAACTTTTTAGAAGTCTTAAGGCACTATTAGAAAAACCATAATAATTTTCAAGCTTTTGCAGTAAAATGCTGTGATCTACAGTATCGAAAGCTTTAGAAAAGTCTTAGAGAGTTAAAATAGTGATCTCACCTCTATCAAAAGCTGGTCGTATATCATCTAAAACCTTAAGCATAGCAGTAGCGCAGCTGTGACTAGCTCTGTACCCAGATTGGTTCTCAGTGAGGAGCGTGTTGTTTTTAAGGTAGTCAGTAATTTGTGTAGTTATCAGTTTCTCGAAAACCTTTGATAAAGCTGGAAGTATACTTATACGACGGTAGTCCAAAGGTAAAGATGGTGATATTTTTTTTTTTGCAATTGGAATGACATTTGAAACTTTCCAATCGTCGGCGAATGTAGAGGTTGTGATGATATGATTAAAAACATGTGTTACCGCAGGAACCATTGTCGAAAGAATAATTTTCAAAAATCTTAAGCTAATGCCATCGTCGCCAACACCATTAGACTTTATAGACATGAAGCTCTTAATAACATCTATTTCAGATACTGCAATAAAGCAAAACTGATCAGATGATTCAAATATATGGTTTGGATCAATATTAAAATCACTATTATTTTGCAAATTATTGGATTGTAAAAAAAATGAATTTATTGTATCTATATCTAAACTGCAGCCTGTTTTACTTTTATTTCCTACGCCTAGCCCCTTTAGATTCTTCCAAAGAGTTTTTGTTGGTAAGTTCATCTTCAGTTTTGATCGAAAGTATTTTTTCCCCGAATTTTTAATTAAAAAAGTGGTACGATTTCTAGAGGTTCGAAAGGCTTCCCAATTTTCACTGATCGGGTTTCGTTCCCACCGGGAAAACAATTGGTTTCGATTTTTAATCTGCTGAATGTAATGTCGCTCCTGACGTTCTAAACAATTTCTTCCTTTCAAACCCTCAAGTGTCTAGAAGCAGCAATACTGACTTTTCGAACACCTCTGTTCAGCAAGCTTTTCAATTTTCAGCGGTTAATGAAGATGACGTCAGCAAGTGTATACTTAAAATAAAATCGAATGTTGTTGGTGAGGATGGAATTTCTTTGAAATTCATTAAGCTTATCCTTCCTCATATTATCAGTCCCTTAACGCAGATTATAAATCATTGCTTTACTTCATCTGCATTCCCTGAGGCTTGGAAAATTGCTTTAGTTATCCCAGTGGCAAAGAAAAGTTCAGCTAGTGAGCCAAATGATTTTAGGCCTATCAGCATTTTATCTTGCTTGGCCAAAGCATGTGAGGCTCTCATGGCCAATCAGATAATAAAATACTTAAATGAAAGAAAACTTTTATCTTCACTTCAATCTGGCTTTAGAGCTGGGCATAGCTGCTCCACTGCCACTGTAAAAATTTTTGAAGATATTAGGTCATTTTATGATGAAGGATCAATAACACTTTTATGTATGCTTGACTTTTCTAAAGCATTTGATACTGTCAATCATTTTATACTCTTTCAGAAATTAAAATATTTGTTTGGTTTCTGTGACAGTACTGTACTTCTCCTTAAGAGTTATCTTTCAAGCAGACTTCAAAGGGTTAAGGTAGGCAACAATTATTCTCAGTATAAAGAAATCTTTAGTGGCGTTCCCCAGGGATCAGTCCTCGGCCCGTTACTTTTCACAATTTTCATAAACGACGTTTTTACAACTTGCAAGTTTGCGTCTATGCATGCCTATGCTGATAATATTCAGTTACATCTGTCTAGCCGAATTGGGCTTTTGGATGACTTGTGCTGCCGATTAAATGAAGACCTTGCCTCTATTCAGGAATGGGCATTGATTAATTGTCTTAAGCTGAATGCAACTAAATCTTATGTTCTGCCTATCTCGAAGGATAAAATTTATTTTGATGATATACCTAAACTGTATATAGATGCTAAGAATCTTAATTTGATTGATAATGCAGTTAACCTTGGTTTTCACATCAACTCCTCATTGACGTGCGTTGATCATATTAACAGTGTAGTTCGGAAAATATATTGCACTTTACGTAGCTTAAGGCTATCAGCTGACTTTACGCCTACTGAAACAAAACGTAAACTTGTCTTACAATTAATAGTTCCCATAATAAGTTATTCGGAGGTTGTATATAGTAAGCTTGATTCAAGTTCTAAACTCAAACTTCAAATCGTATTTAATCATGCTACTCGATATGTGTATGGACTACGCAGATATGATCACGTGACTCATTTTAAGAAAAAGATACTAGGGTGTGATATAATTACCTATCTAAATTTTAGAAACTGCGTATTTCTTCACAGGCTCATACAAACAAAAACGCCATCTTATTTGTTTGATAAACTGCAATTTAGCCAGTCACAAAGGAGCAATTTTCTAATTATACCTAGATTTAATTATTTAAATTCATCCCGGCTATTTTTTATTAACGCCATCAGACTTTGGAACTCTCTGCCAAACCAATATAAGTCTATTAGTGGAAAAAACAAATTTAAACAATCCGTTTTTAACTTCCTATGTCAATAAATAGTAGTAACCATTTCTCTCCCTTCTCAAATTATTTATTTTTTTCTATCTCTCTAACTTTATCTATTTATCATTCTTCCTTGCTATTTTCTAAATTATTATAATTATTAGTTATTATTATTAAGTTCAAATTTACTCAATTACATCTTAGGCTATTAAAATAGTATTTTTATTTTTAAAATTTGATACCTGTGTACTCTTATTTAACCCACATACTTCCGTATTATAAAAGAACTAAGTTCTTGTTATACTTATTGAATTCCAAATAAATTGAAAATTGAAAGATAAATATAATTATAAATAAAATAAAATTTCATTTGGTACAAATTTATCGAATAGATAATTAACCAAAGAATTAACATTGTTAAGTTTTTGATTAATATCAGAATAACACCACACTCCATTCCAATCAGCAGAACCACTTTCTACAAAAAGTTTTTCGAGATTAATTCAATTAAAGTCTCCAAAACTAAACTGTAAATTATAATGATTTCTATTAAATGAATGATAAAAATAACATTTCATGATCCGATACTCCAGCCAAAGGTAATTTTTCAAAGTGCAGTTCATTATTTTTATCAGATACAGCAAACAAGTCCAGCAAATTTGGCTTACAATTTGAAACATATCTGGTACTTACTTGGGTGGGCATAACAACCCGTTACCGGGTTACGGCCGACCTCAAAAACTCTCTCCAGGCGCCTCTGCTTCGCGCGCGCCTTCTCCAATCATTCACACCAAGCGTGGATAGGGTTTCCTCGGCTTGGTCTTTCCATCGGAGGCATGGTCTTCCTCTTCGTCGTCGCCCAGCGGCTTCCGTATCAAACACCTTTTTCGACGGAGCTTCTTCGTCTATACGCACAACATGTCCCAGCCAGCGCAGACGTTGGATAGTGATGCGCTTGACTATGTCAATGTCAGCGTAGAGCTCGTACAGTTCGTGGTTCATTCGAATACGATAGTCGTCGCCGACGTGAACAGGACCGAAGATTTTGCGAAGAATTTTTCTCTCAAGCACCCCAAGCGTGGCTGCATCAGTCTGCGACACAACCCATGCTTCTGCGCCGTAAAGTAGCATGGGTAAGATGAGCGTCTTGTAGAGTGTCAGTTTTGTCGGGCGAGAGAGGTCTCTACTACTCAATTGCTTACTGAGACCATAGTAACACCTATTAGCAAGAGTTAGTCTTCGCTTTATCTCCAGGCTGACATCGGTATGAGTGTTCACGGCGGTGCCAAGATAGGTGAATTCCTTGACAACTTCGAAAGTATAGTTGTTCGCAGTAACAAAGGATCCAATACACCGCGTCTCCCTATTTGTGGACAACATATACTTTGTTTTGCCCTCGTTCACCGTCAAACCCACTTTCGCTGACTTTTTTTCGATAGCAGAGAACGCAGCAGTAACATCTCGCTTACAACGTCCAATGATGTCAATATCATCGGCATATGCAAGGAGCTGGACACTTTTGTAGAAAATAGTGCCATTACGATGTACACTGGCTCTTCGCAACACCCCTTCCATCACAAAGTTGAAGAGGTTGCAGGATAGTGGATCGCCCTGTCTGAAACCTCGTTTGGTATCAAATGGTTCGGAGAGGTCCCTTCCTACTCTGACGGAGCTGGCTGTGTTGCTCAACGTCATTCTGCAAAGCCGCACTAGCTTCGCAGGTATACCGAACTCAGACATGGTGGCATACAGGCAATCCCGTATCGAGCTATCGAAAGCTGCTTTAAAATCGATAAAGAGATGATGGGTATCGATCTGTTTTTCGTGGGTTTTTTCCAGGATTTGACGTAGTGTGAAGATCTGGTCTATGGTGGACTTACCAGGTCTAAAGCCGCACTGATAAGGCCCAATCAGTGTGTTGGCAAACGGCTTAAGTCTTTCACACAGTACAGTCGACAGGACCTTGTAAGAGATGGCAAGAAGACTGATTCCCCGGTAGTTAGCGCAGATTATCGAGTCACCTTTCTTCAGTACAGCACAAAGGACACTGAGATTCCAATCGTCGGGCATGCTTTCTACTAGCCATATTTTTCAGATGAGTTGATGCATACACCCTATCAGCTCATCGCCGCCGGTCTTGAACAATACAGGCAGGCCATCGGCACCAGCCGCTTTGTTGTTCTTAAGTCGTTGGATCACAACTCGTACCGCGTCATGGCTAGGTGGTGGTACGTCCACACCATCGTCGTTGATAGGTGGCATCGGGTTAATTTCTCCAAAGGCGGGATTGGTGGAGTCATCGCCAGCAAGCAGCTTGGAAAAGTGTTCCCTCCATAATCTCAGTGTACCCTGCGTATCCGTAACCAGATTTCCATGTTCATCTTTACAGGTAGATGCTCCGGGCTTGAAACCTTGGGTCAGACGCTTGACTTGTTGGAAAAATTTTCGAGCATCATTCCTGCCCGTAACACTTCGAGTTTCTCACGCTCGTGCATTTCCTGCTCTCGTTTCTTGCGTCTGAAAAGGCTCCTCTCATCCTTTCTCCTTTTCCCAGTAGTTTTCGTGCACGGCTCGCGTTGCTGCTGATTGCAGGGTTCTTTTGTAGGCGGCGTTTTTCACTGCAGTAGCTTCGCGACACTCCTGGTCATACCATTGATTTCGCGGAAGTGGGCGTCGGAAACCAATGACTTCCTCAGCGGCAGAGCGCATGGAGCGGGATATATGCGCCCAAAGTCCACCGGCATCATCGGGTAGAGAGTCAGGTTGAAGGAGCAGTTCTGAGAAGCGAGCGGAATAGGCTTTGGCCGTCCGATGTGATTGCGGCTTAGCGACGTCCAGCTTTCGTTGCGTACCAGAGCGTACATCGTTTGCATTGCACAGCCGCATGCGTATCTTGGCTGCAACAAGATAATGATCGGAGTCAATATTGACTCCCCGGAACGTACGAAAATCTAGCACGTTGGAAGCATGCCTTCCGTCGATCACAACATGATCGATTTGATTGCGTGTTTTCTGATCAGGGGACAGCCAGGTGGCCTTGTGGATATCGAGGTGTTGAAATCTGGTGCTACTTACTACCATGTTTCGCACCTCGGCGAAGTCGATCAGCCGTAGACCGTTGTTTGAGGTGGTCTCGTGAAGGCTGAACTGACCGACAGTGGGACCAAATATACCTTCTCTTCCGACCTTTCCGTTGAAATCCCTGAGTACAATTTTAACGTCATGGGCCGGGCAGCGGTCGTATACTTCGTCGAGTCTCGCATAGACAGCATCGTCCTTTTCCTCCGTCAGGAAGTGCGCGCAAATCAACCTCATGTTAAAAAATCGAGCCTTGACGCGGATCGTAGCCAACCTTTCGCTCACAGGTGTGAACCTGGAGATATGGTGGCGAAGTCTCTTGCTTACTACGAATCCGGATCCCAATTCGCGCCTCTCCGCATGGCAGCTGTAGTAGATATCGCAACTTGCTTGCTTAGAGCAACCTTGTCCTATCCATCTTATTTCCTGGATGGCGGTGATGTCAGCCTTAATTTTTCCGAGGGCATCCGCCAATTCAATAGAGGCACCTTCCCTATTGAGGGTCCGGATATTCCAGGTGCATATCCTTAAATCATAGTCCTTTTTTCGTTTGCAGTGGTCGTCAACGTTGAGGGGTTCATTATCCGAGGCTTTTTTAGTCTTCATTGAACACTCCAATGAAGACTTTTACAACCCAGTTTACTTCCAAGGAGGACACGCTGCATACATTCGCTCACTATCTCAGCGGATGCGGAGATAGCTACCCAGATGCAGCCACGGGGAGGCTGTGTGTCAACTTGCTAATGGTTGGCTCAGAGATCGCTCTGGTAATCCCCAGGTGGAAAGCAGTCAGAAACTTTACTCTGATCAACCAAAAGCCAATCCATCCGAAACATATCTGGTAGGTTGATTATTAACGACAATAAGGCCATTAGAAGACATATTATCCTGAAGGTTCACAGATCTTGCATCGATAGTCAGTAAATCTATGTTTAAATCGCCACAAAGTATAATATGCTCATTAGTGTGGTCCTTATTGATGAGCAAAAAAAATTTTTTCTTTTTTAATGTAGGACCCTCTTAAATAAAATTTTGAAGTGGTCGCATAATGTTTACCCGTGCCGAAGTTTGACAAAATTTCAGTGTACAAGATAAAATAACTTTTTAATGCTAATTTTTAAACTTTGCACATATCTATCCGCAAACATCGAGTGAAAAAAGGGCCGACGAGAAATTATGTCGCAGCGACTTTCTGCAGCACTTGATAAATGTAAAATTAGCAACAGAGATTTGGTGCATGTATTGACTGCTTGTGTAGAGACGCTGTCACTAAATCGTGTCGAGTATGTTATCAACCGAACTTCAATAAAAAGATCTCGTGAACATTTTCGAAAATAAACTTCAAATCAAATACAATAATCATTTTCTGAATTAAATTTGATTTTCGATATTGTACACTGGGATTCCAAATTGTTGCCGGATGTGACTGGAAAAGAAAATATAGATTGTCTTCCGATTATTGTAACAGCTCCTAATATCGAACAGCTTCTAGGAGTCCCGCATCTAATATCTGGCTATGGTTCAGAAGTATCATTAGCCGTTTTCGATACCCTTCAGAAGTGGTCACTTTCTGACAAAGTTCAAGGATTTGTATCCGATACTACTGCGACAAATACATGCCGTTTAAATGGCGCGCGTGTTCTATTAGAACAAATGTTAAATAAAAATGTACTATTTTTAGCTTGCCGTCATCACATATTTGAAATAGTACTTCAAAGCGTTTTTACACAGTCCAAACTTACTCTGATATCTGGACCAGATGTACCCCTATTTAAAAGATTCCATGAGGAGTGGCAAAATATTAATACAAACATTTACTGCACATGGCGGTCCGATACCATTGTTCAAGAAACTTTAAAGACTCTGTTGATTTTGTTTTATTATTTGCAAAAAAGAAACTACTGGAAGATTTTCCACGTAACGATTACAAAGAATTCTTGAAACTAATTACTATTTTTCTGGGTGACTCTCCTCCTGGAGGAACTAGTTTCTAGCAGCCTGGTGCCTGGCAAAGGTCATATATTTTTTAAAAATATTTTTATTTAAAGACCAATTTAAAATAAACAAAAGAGAAGAGGAAGTCCTAAAAGAAATTTGTTGTTTCATTGTTAAGTGTTACGCTGAAGCTTGGTTTTCTTCTTCTAATGTTATTGAGGCACCCATGAATGACATTTTTTTTTGGAAAAACTGGAAAGTTACAAAGAATATAATAAGGCAATAGCAGAGCGAGCGATGATAAAATTTACAAATCATTTATGGTATCTAAATTAAGAGTGTGCGGCATTATTTGATGACCGAATTGATGTAGCGCTGAAGCGTAAAATGGTTAAAAAAATAATGCAGGAAAGTTACGATGAGGAATACACTTAAGTTCAGAAATAGTTGTTTTTATAACCAATGGACCTTTCACACTTTATCAGTAAAGATCTTCCAACGGAGTTACTTTCGGCCAAGTCAAAAAAAACTATTTGAGAGATTTCAAATACCCGTGGAATTTTTATACACTGATCCTGGTGTTTGAAAGATTGATATAAGAAGGGGCAAGAAATACTTTCCAAACTTCAAGTCGTTAATAACACAGCTGAAAGGGGTGTAAAGCTCATGAAAGAATTCAATACAAAATTTACGAAAAATGCAGAACAAAAACAATATTTATTGCAGATGGTTCAGAGTTACCGTAAACAATGTCCCGGTTACAGCAGAAAAACTTTGAACAAATAAATATAAGTTCTATGAAACGTTTTGGACTTGAGGATTATTCAGAGATAATTATATTTCATAAGAAAATTAAATTAGTTAATAATATAATTGTTGATAATTCTAAGTTATTTGTGTATTAATGGCAGCAACAATTTTTTTTTTTTTAAATATCAAGAATCTCAGAGTTTTGGAATTTAAAACCACTTGCGGCACTGGAAAACATTGCCCAAAAATTATCAAATAATTCATAATTTATTTTGTCTTTGGGTAGAATAAAACTGAGGGGTTCTAAGTAAAAAAAATAAAAATTTAAAATAAGGACCACCCTAATGCTCATATTGAAATGTAACTTCGGATATTCTAGCAAATACTCCTTCTATCTCACAGAATTTACATGGGTTGTAGATACATATTACCAAGCATTTCGTCAAACCATCACTGATTTCTATAATCAAATAGTTAACTTGGTCACTTACATCAGATTTGTAAATTGTTTTTTGTTGCAAAGATTTATTAGAATAAATAGCTACACCTCCACCCCGTGCTCCAGTTTTCCTATCATTTCTTATCAATGAGTAACTATTTATCGAACAAATATTGCCATCAATATCCTCCTTGAACCAAGTCTCAGTGATACATATGATGTCCACATACGAATTTTGAAAAAGATAATTCAAATAATCAATCTTTGAGATGTTTAAGCTTCGCACATTTAAATAACATAGTTTGAAACCAGGATGATATTTGCTGACGAGATTAAATATACATTTTAAAGGTTTCACACCAGTGTTGAAACTCGTATAATTATACTCATAAAAGACTTTAAATATGATGCTAAGGCATAAAATACAAATACTTAACACATTAAAAATTCATACACTGTTATAATATTAAAAATATCAACAAGATTTAAAACAAGAATATTTAAAAATTAAATTAATATACATACTCAGGGGTGGGCACCAACACGCATTCAAAAATTTTGTTTCCATGTAGTGGTACAACAACCATATGAAATAAAAACGAAAAAGTAAAAAATAAGAAAACAAGCGGCACACGTTTTGCCTTCTTCAATGCTTGCGGTGAACTGAACTGAAAACACATTGTGAGCAAAGAACTTATCTGTGTTTTGCACTGAAAAAAAAATTGTTATCGTGCGCTTGAAAGGTTTTATGTGCTTTGCGTATTTAAGGTGAAAGGTAAATATTCAAAATACTTATACTTATTCGGTTGTAATCAAATTAAAAACGTATTGAACTCTAACGGTTATTAAATATAGTCAATTAAATTGTTGTATTAGTTGTTATATATTTATTTTTATTTATTTAAAGGATTATCAAAGGAAAATTAATTAAGATTTTGAATATTTTATTAATTCATTGAAATCTATTTCAATACTAGAGACCTTTATTCGTAATAAATTCTCTAGATGTTCATTAGTTAATGAGTTTCTTTGCTTATTTATAATACCATAGAAGAAAAAGTTGCTTCGCAAAAATATGTGGTACCAAACATGGAATACAGATGAAACATTTTATTTTTTAAAACCGGATATCCAGTTTCATCGATTTGTCGCCAAAACTCAAGCCCGCGCTCAATGGGAAGGGAGGTGTCACATTGAAGTCTTAATTCTACTAAAAAGAACTTAAAAATATCAATAAGAAACTAAAATTAATAAGTTGTAAGAAACTCAACGTGTGTATAAAATGTATGTCACAAATTATAAATACGTCAAATTTTTTCGGGTGTATCATCAATTTTTACAAAAAAATACGCTAGCTAGCAATTATCTGTCTGCAGGTCTTGCTTCTTTGGCTGCTGAAGTAGAACTAGTGTTTCACCGAGGCTACGATGCAGCCTCGTTTTTGACTACGAGAACGAGGCGAGACCGAGGTGAGAACGAGGCGAGATGGAAAAATAAATTTTCCTCGCTTGACCGAGGCGAGGCGAGATCACACGGCACCTCGCCTCGTACTCGCCTCGTCCTAGCCTCGTTTTCGAAACCAAGAGCGAGGCGCGTTTTGACGAAATCTGAACTCGTAAGAATCATATGCAGATTCAAAATATGAATGTAATTTTTATAATAAAATCTATATTTAACTAATATTTTAGTATTTTATTTTGAGTAAACTACTTTGTTTTATTTTTAATCCGCATGTGCTTCTTACGAGTTCAGATTTGGACCAAGCGCTAATGCACAGAAGTGCTTGGATCGCTTTAGCTTCTATGCGACTTCGCCTCGATTGATCAGTTAGGGAATCATGTAAGGCTATAAGCAAAACTGCATGATTGACAACACTGCATTGAAATTGATTTATTCTAATAGTCTTTCTAAGAACCGGTAAGGTGAAGCGAAACGCACAGGGTAATGCTAGTATATAAATAAAGATCAATATATGTATGTTCGTTGCTAATGGACTCCTAAACCGTTCAACCGACCGACGAAAGATTTGACATACATATATGTTTCTTATGATTTGGGATCCTCCGTAATATAGTTTACGATAAATGGGTGATGCCACCCCCATATAAGAGAAAAACAGAATTCATCATATATTATCAACAACTTGATGCAGATTAATAAAACTTGGTATATTTATGAAAGGTAGAGGCATATCTAAGATTCAATTAATAAAATGGGCGGTACCCCATATCTCAATATCTATTTGACGTAGGTAAATAAGATTTGGTACATATTTTGCTTGTAGTTTTTAAAAGGTTCATAGCTTAGTTTGGCTTGGAAAAATAGACAATGCGTCTCCTTCCCATATAAGGAAAGAATTAAATTGATCATATCTCATCCAATTCACCAAAAATAAAAATTTTATTTCTTGAGGCTTGATCAGCCTATCAGCCCTGATACATATATAATTTTTTATTTGTTTTATTAAAAACCTCGCTTTTTTACCGAGGTGCCTCAGCCGAGAACGAGGCGAAGCGAGGCGAGGCGAGGCATGTGATGGCAAGATCTCGTCCGAGGCCGAGGCGAGGCGAGACTTAAATTTATAAAACGAGGCGAGACCGAGATCAACTAAAACCTCGCCTCGCCTCGGCCTCGGCCTCGGTGAAACACTTAGTAGAACTGTCGATGTTGTGCATTCACATTTGTATACGTATACACGATACGATCTAGTTACGCTCAATTACTCTCAATTACGCTCTTGTTAGAACTTGTGCCCAGCTATTGTTTGCATTCATTTGTTGTTGTTGTATTTTCATTATGTTTTGACTAACTAGCTAGCAATTGCATTGATGCTCTCACAGTTTGGCATATTTTCTCTAATACTTTGTCTAACTTTTCATTACTTGAAAACGGTATCCCATTGATTATTACATCTTATCGATTTGAGTGCGCATTTCAATAATTTCGCGTTTGTTGATTTGGATATCAGAGGAACAGCTTTCAACAGTTTTTACTCTTTTATCTAGTCCTTTGATTGCTGTTTTCATGTTTATCAACTCACCAGAAATTTCGCTAATTTTTTGCATGACTCTATTTTCTATGTATTTAATTATGTCTGTCAGCTGGTTCACAATACTCTCCTCTAGCTCTTTCAGTCTCTTATCCAACAACTGCGTCCAACTTGAGTCCGAAGGGCTCTCTGCTTGACTTTTTTTATCCAAGCATATAATTGAATTAATTGAAAAAATCATAGGTTTTCCGAATTTTTTTTTCCATAAAATCGGAAATTGCTGGAAATTCCTATGGTGAAATATCATTTCATAAGCGTTTCGCTAAGATCGCTTCCCGCTTAGATACTTTATCTAAGCATAAAATTGAATTTTCCGGAAAAATCAAAGGTTTTTCGATTTTATTTTTCGTAAGGAAATAGCTTGAAAATAGCTCGAAATTCCCATGTTTATATATTTTTATGTAAGCGTTTCATTAAGATTGCTTCCCGCTAAGAATAAAATTAAATTTTCCAGGAAAATCAAAGGTGTTCCGAAAATTTTTTTTTCGTAAGAAAATAGCTCTAAGATAGCTCGAAATGTCCAATACGCAATATATTTTCATAATTGCTTCGTTAGGATTGCTTCCTGCTAAGATATCTTATCTAAGCATAAAATTGAATTTTCCGGAAAAATCAAAGGTTTTCCGAACTTTTTTTTTGTAAGAAAATAGCTCAAAATTCCCATATTTGTATAGTTTTACGTAAAGACTTAACCAAAATAGACGTGACGAGACGGTAGCAATTGAACGAACGTTTGCACTCGTTTCGTCTGTTTTGACATTTAACCCAAAATGTTACGCTAGCCAACGAGTCGAAAAACCTGTTATGACGAGTAGCATCGTTTTGAAGTTCGGTTCTTACGGAACAACTCGTCTCGTCAAAATGTTTCGTTCACTTTCGATCAATTACGTTGGTTCATTTTGGCTATCAACATTGGTTTACATACACTCGAACTTACTCGTTACGTCTCGTCTCGTCTATTTTGGTTTAGGCTTAAGCGTTTTATTTAGATTGCTTCCCGCTTAGATATGAAAAAGGAAAAAGCAAAAGAACGAAAAACAGATATTTTTTTGCGTTTTAGTAAATTTTCTGATTTTCGTTGTTTTGCTTTTTCGTTTTTCATACGAATTGTACTAAAAAACAAAGTGAATACGCGGTTCGCGGGTTTGATCTAGGAAGCTGAAATTTTGGGAGAATTTTCTTCAAACCCGATTCTATTATATAGACACACAGGACCGCAACATTTTTTAAATTTTAAAAAAATAAAAATACCTCCTTCGGGTGTATTTTTTCCGCATTTTTAGTCACACGAAACATGTGGGCGTGGCTGAACAACAGTGGGTGGTGACCACCATTGAACTAAAAAACCTAAAACGCTATATCTTGGTACCTAAAGTAGACTTTTTCTACGTTTTAGTAAGTCGCTTTTTTCGGTAAATTTCAACGGAATCGGACATAAACTCTGACCGCGCAGTTTTCAGGTTTGAGCTAGGAAGCTCAAATGTTGGGACAATTATTTTTATTCCTCAAGCTATAAAATAGGAAAAAATAAACAAAATCGCTGTCCTAAAGTTTGAAAAAAAACACCGTAATGTACATATGTATGACGAAACAAAAACTCTTTACATCATTACATTTTTACTGCTGTTTTCACTGTTCTTTACATGAAGAGTTTCGAAAACAAAATGTGAATTATGTACATATGTAAAAATTACAAGCCACATCACACAATTCAAGGGGATTCACCAAATTTTATGTGCATATATGTATATTGCATGAAAAATAGTGCGAAAAAATATAAAAAGAGATATACGCGCTGCTGCGAAACTTTTACCGCGCAATGCGAAATTTCGGTGGTAAAAACAAAATCACGCAGCTGCGAAACCGCGCAGTTCGAGGGATAACTTACTTACTTACTTAGATGGCCATAACAACCCGTTGTCAGGTTACGGCCGACCTCATTAGCAGCCCTATTCTGGCAGCTTAACAAAGCTCACCACATTAACAAAATATTTAATATTAACACGTTGTTAATGTTCCGTATTCTGGCAAAAATTTAAAAGCTCTTTTCTATACTATTTCGTTAATTGCAGAAAGTGTCTTGACAACTAGTGATATTTCAGTATTGAGCTAAGTAAAATTATATTTTTTTATAAAATTTAAAAGGCAGGACAACGTGGTTTTAAATATTTACAACCATGTCTTAAAAAAACATTTATTTTTATTGATATCAATAAAAAAAGTTTTGGATTTACGAGTATCGAACCCACGTACGCGAGCTATGAGTTCAAAGTCCTAACTACTTCGCCACGTTGCCTTGTATATTCAAGTTTTTTATTACTGTATTTGTTATTTTATTAATTTAAATTTAAAAAGTCAAAATTTGACAAGTTTACCATGAAAGCTTTTGTGTGGGGAATTCAAAAGCTTTTATGTTGTTAATGATTTTTTAGAATACCAATATTTACATTTCACAACAATTAGATTAACACGAGCACCTTTATTATTTCTTGTTAAGTCAACAAGCAGAATAGGGCTGTTAATCTCGCCAGGCGCCTCTGTTTTGCGCGCGCCTTCTCCAATCGTTAATGCCAAGCGCGGTTAGGGCTTCCTCAGCTTGGTCTTTCCACCGGAGCACAGTGCGTTATTTTGCCAATCTAGCAGTACTAAACTAATATCTCAAAAACTATAGCAGCTAGGTCAATGAAACTTTCCACAAATGTTAATATTTATATTTTACAGCATCAACGTAAAAATGGTGCAAATTGGTTGGGTTAAAGATATAGCTCCCATATAACCGATTTTTTCGTTTTGGTGTTTTAAAAGTATGTAAAGCTTGAGTTTATAGCAGACCTTGAAACTTTTATACTTTTATTCAAAAAGTTTTCAAAATAAAAGTTTCTTAAAACTTTTTTGTTATAAAAGTTTTTATAAACTTTCTTCAAAAACTTTTATTGAATAAAAGTTTTTCCAAAAAACTTTTTCATAAGAGTTTTTTTTGACTTTTATTAATAAAAGTTTTTTTTAAAAGTTTTTTTTAACTTATATTTTTAACAGTCACATGCAAAGAGTTTTTTTTGACTTTTATTTTTCAAAAGGCGAAAATAAAAGTTTTTTTTGTATGAAAGAACGAGGAAAATCCAAAAATAATATCTTGGATCACTAAGCAAAAAATTTCAAAGGAGAAAACTTGATAATAAAGTCCAAAGGAAAATACTTAAGATGTTTCTGAAAAAAAAGAAATTTATGATAATTATGCACTTATAATTTTTAGAAAAATTGTGCTTAACGCATCAAAGAGAAAAGGCCGAAAATGGATTTTGGGAGTACAGGGGAGGTTCCTGACCCTCCAAAGAGGTGTTTTGGACCCATTTTTTCGAAAAAAGTTTTATTGCACGAATCGATGGGAAAAGGCCGAAAATGGATTTTGGAAGTGACAAGTGAGGTCCCCGACCCTCCTAAATGGGATTTTTGGACCTATTTTTCCAAAAAAAATTTATTGCTCGAATCGATGGGAAAAGGCCGAAAATGGATTTTGGAAGTGATAAGTGGGGTCCCCGACCCTCCTTAATGGGATTTTTGGACCCATTTTTTGAAAATAATTTTATTCCACGAATCGATGGGAAAAGGCCGAAAATGGATTTTGGATGTGACAAGTGAGGTCCCCGACCCTCCTAAATGGGATTTTTGGACCCATTTTTCGAAAAAAATTTTATTGCACGAATCGATGGGAAAAGGCCGAAAATGGATTTTGGAAGTGACAAGTGAGGTCCCCGACCCTCCTAAATGGGATTTTTGGACCTATTTTTCGAAAAAAATTTTATTGCACGAATCGATGGGAAAAGGCCGAAAATGGATTTTGGGAGTACAGGGGAGGTTCTTGACCCTCCAAAGAGGTGTTTGGACCCATTTTTCGAAAAAAATTTTATTGCACGAATCGATGGGAAAAGGCCGAAAATGGATTTTGGAAGTGACAAGTGAGGTCCCCGACCCTCCTAAATGGGATTTTTGGACCCATTTTTCGAAAAAAAATTTTTCGCACGAATCGATGGGAAAAGGCCGAAAATGGATTTTGGAAGTGACAAGGAGGTCCCCGACCCTCCTAAATGGGTTTTTTGGACCCAATTTTCGAAAAAAATTTTATTGCACGAGTAAAATTTTTTTCGAAAAATGGGTCCAAAAATCATTTTAGGAGGGTCGGGGACCTCACTTGTCATGTCCAAAATCCAATTTCGGCCTTTTCCCATCGATTCGTGGAATAAAATTTTTTTCGAAAAATAGGTCCAAAAATCCCATTTAGGAGGGTCGGGGACCTCACTTGTCACTTCCAAAATCCATTTTCGGCCTTTTCCCATCGATTCGTGGAATAAAATTTTTTTCGAAAAATGGGTACAAAACACCTCTTTGGAGGGTCAAGAACCTCCCCTGTACTCCCAAAATCCATTTTCGGCCTTTTCTCTTTGATGCGTTAAGCACAATTTTTCTAAAAATTATAAGTGCATAATTATCATAAATTTCTTTTTTTCAGAAACATCTTAAGTATTTTCCTTTGGACTTTATTACAGGGACCCAAAATAACTATTATTTTCTTTTTTCAGATTGAAAAAATTGCCCAATTTTAATAATTATTTTTAAAAATTGGTTTATAACTATTATGAATAAGAGATATTTTATTAGTTGTCAATAACTATTATTTTTCAATGGATTTTTTTTACGTTGAGTCATAACTATTATGCATAAGAGATATTTTATTAGTTGTCAATAACTATTATTTTTCAATGGATTTTTTTTACGTTGAGTCATAACTATTATGCATAAGAGATATTTTATTAGTTGTCAATAACTATTATTTTTCAATGGATTTTTTTTACGTTGAGTCATAACTATTATGCATAAGAGATATTTTATTAGTTGTCAATAACTATTAATTTGGAAAAAATATTTTTTTACGTTGTTTTGAAAAAAGTGTTCAACAGATTTTCATTTTTGTGAATCTTTTTGCACCAATCGATGGGGAGGTGGTTTTTATGACATCACCAGAGGTGGCCATCGGTTCGAAAATGTACGCGATTTTGACTCATTTTTGAAGTTTTTTTTGCTTCAATCAATGAAAAGAGGTCTAAAAAGGATATTGGCCATCACTAGAAGTGGAACCGATCCTTGAAAGTGCTCGATTTAGGTCCATTTTCGAAATTTTTTTTGCAAAAAATCGATGGAAAGAGGTTGACAATGGGCTTTGGCCATCACCAGAGTTGGTCCCAACTAAAAAAGTGGTCGATTTTGGTCCGTTTTGAAAAACAAATTTTGTACCAATCGTTGGAAAAAGGTCGAAGTCAAAAAAAAAGGTACCAAAAAGTGCCCGATTTTGGTCCATTTTCGAAATTTTGTTTGCACCAATCTTTGGAAAGAGGTCGAAGTCGAAAAAAAAGGTACCATAAAGTGCCCGATTTTGGTTCATTTTCGAAATTTTTTTATGCACCGGTCGTTGGATACAGGTCGAAAATAGATTTTGGTCATCATCAAAGGTGGTTCCGAGTCCCAAAATGTGCCCGATTTTGATCCATTTTCGAAATTTTGTTTGCACCAGTCGTTAAATAGAGGTCGAATATGAATTTTGGACCTATTTGAGGCGGCTCCGGACCCTGGAAAGGACCGTTTTTGACCCATTTTCGAAAAAAAACTTCTTTTTTCTGTAATAAATAGGAAAAGGTCGAAAACGGATTTTGGACATCACTTAGAGTGGCTCCTGAGTCCGGCCCCGAGAAAGAACCGTTTTTGACCCATTTTCGGAAAAAAATTTTTTTTTCTGTAATTAATGTGAAAACGTCGAATATAAATATTTGACATCATTTAGGGTGGCTCCGGGCCCTGGAAAGGACCGCTTTCGATAATTTTGGTAGTTTTCAAGTTCCGGAGCTACTCTAAATGATATCCAAAACGCATTTTCAACCTTTCATAATCGATTGGAGCAATAAAAAATTTTAGGGTGATTCATAAAAAACCACCTCCCCATCGATTGGTGCAAAAAGATTCACAAAAATGAAAATCTGTTGAACACTTTTTTCAAAACAACGTAAAAAAATATTTTTTCCAAATTAATAGTTATTGACAACTAATAAAATATTTCTTATTCATAATAGTTATGACTCAACGTAAAAAAGAATCCATTGAAAAATAATAGTTATTGACAACTAATAAAATATTTCTTATTCATAATAATTATGACTCAACGTAAAAAAAATCCATTGAAAAATAATAGTTATTGACAACTAATAAAATATCTCTTATGCATAATAGTTATGACTCAATGTAAAAAAAATCCATTGAAAAATAATAGTTATTGACAACTAATAAAATATCTCTTATTCATAATAGTTATCATTCAACGTAAAAAAGAATCCATTGAAAAATAATAGTTATTGACAACTAATAAAATATTTCTTATTCATAATAATTATAAACCAATTTTTTGACATAAATCTTATAATAGTTATGTCCCTGCTTTATTATCAAGTTTTCTCCTTTGAAATTTTTGCTTAGTGATCCAAGATATTATTTTTGGATTTTCCTCGTTCTTTCATACAAAAAAAACTTTTATTTTGAAAAATAAAAGTCAAAAAAAACTCTTTGCATGTGACTGTTATAAATATAAGTTTAAAAAAACTTTTAAAAAAAACTTTTATTAATAAAAGTCAAAAAAAAACTCTTATGAAAAAGTTTTTTGGAAAAACTTTTATTCAATAAAAGTTTTTGAAGAAAGTTTATAAAAACTTTTATAACAAAAAAGTTTTAAGAAACTTTTATTTTGAAAACTTTTTGAATAAAAGTATAAAAGTTTCAAGGTCTGCTATAAACTCAAGCTTTACATACTTTTAAAACACCAAAACGAAAAAATCGGTTATATGGGAGCTATATCTTTAACCCAACCAATTTGCACCATTTTTACGTTGATGCTGTAAAATATAAATATTAACATTTGTGGAAAGTTTCATTGACCTAGCTGCTATAGTTTTTGAGATATTAGTTTAGTACTGCTAGATTGGCAAAATAACGCACTGTGCTCCGGTGGAAAGACCAAGCTGAGGAAGCCCTAACCGCGCTTGGCATTAACGATTGGAGAAGGCGCGCGCAAAACAGAGGCGCCTGGCGAGATCTAATGAGGTCGGCCGTAACCTGACAACGGGTTGTTATGGCCATCTAAGTAAGTAAGTAAGTTATCCCTCGAACTGCGCGGTTTCGGACTGCGCGATTTTGTTTTTACCACCGAAATTTCGCATTGCGCGGTAAAAGTTTCGCAGCAGCGCGTATATCTCTTTTTATATTTTTTCGCACTATTTTTCATGCAATATACATATATGCACATAAAATTTGGTGAATCCCCTTGAATTGTGTGATGTGGCTTGTAATTTTTACATATGTACATAATTCACATTTTGTTTTCGAAACTCTTCATGTAAAGAACAGTGAAAACAGCAGTAAAAATGTAATGATGTAAAGAGTTTTTGTTTCGTCATACATATTGTAGCGAAATTTGGTTTATGCTAGAAGACACTTGAAATAAATACCAACGAAAGAAACTGAACGATATTAGCACCATCTAGCGCAAAATGCTAAAAATAATAAACCGAACAGACGCTGCAGTAAACAATAAAAAGTCAACAACCGAGAGAAATTATCTGGTAAATTGTGGTGAATTGTGGATAGTAGTAGAATGCACGCTACAAAGTAGCACTGGTGGGTTGTAGATAATGGTAGAGTATACGCCACTTAGAAGGTACTGGATTATTCGAGAGAGTGATGGCTGCAGTATAAAAAGGGTTGTCATCTGAGCTGAACAGACAGTTGAGTTAGAACAGCGAAGCAATAAGCAATAAAGTGAATACAGTGTGATCCGTAATAGAACAAAAACAGTTTTCTATACAGTGTTAAATTAATATTAGAATTTGAACGTTAATAAAATAAACCATTTTATAACTAAATAAGTTTGTGTGTTTTTAATTGTTACACAATCCAGTGATCGAACTCAGAAAAGTGTGAGAGATCGAAATTATCGTCAAAGAGACAGAAATTTCGTAACAATTGGTGTCAGAAGTGGGATTGTGTAAAAAGAATTAACAATCAATTAAATAAAAAAAAAAAAAAAAAATAATAAATAAAAATGGTTAAGTTTGACGAACTAAAAGTGGATCAACTGAAGAAGGAGTTGCAGCAGCTGAGTCTGCAATCTACTGGCGGAAAGGTGGAGTTACAGAAACGCTTACGGCAGGCTCAAGGTGTAAACCTGGAAGAGCACGAATTTTATAGTGATGTATCAGAATCAGCAGCGAAAGTGGAAGAAACTTCTGGACCAGCGGCAAGTGGTGAAGTTGTAGACATGTCAAAGTTCGAGAAAATGTTAATGGCGATGACGCAGGCAATAAGTCAAAATGCACTGCAAATAGACGAGAAGTTAAGTCAAAATGCACTGCAAATGGACCAGAAGTTAAGTCAGAACGCGCTGCAGATCCAGGCGGTTCGGGAAGAAATTGATCAGAGCTTAAGTCAAAATGCACTGCAAATAGACCAGAAGTTAAGTCAGAACGCGACGCAGATCCACGCAATGAATCAAAACATTGAGGCTGTTCGAACGGAGGTGGCCAAAATGGTAAATGGCTTCAATGCAAAAATGATTGAGTTACGAGATGACGTTGAATCATTCAAGGAAGAAGTTCAAAATAATCTTGAAAAAGTTCAAAACAATCTTGAAAAAGTTCAAAATAATTTTGAGGACGTTAATAAAAGGATTCAACAGTTGGAAATAAGTGAACCAAGCACTCAAGTGATAAGAGAAATTAGCGCTGAGAGGCTTAAGGCACCCTCGTACGATGGAACAACGCCATTTAGTGTTTTCAAGCTCCAGTTCGAAACAACATCTGGTCACAATCGTTGGGATAACGAAAGCGCAGCTGCAGCGCTAATTGTGGCATTAAAAGGCGTAGCTGCAGAAGTATTGCAAACAGTTCCAGTGGCGGAGCAGAAAAATTACAAGGCGGTGATGGATGCCTTACAGCGAAAATATGGCAGTGACCACATGAAGCAGATTCACAGATTGGAGTTAAAAAGTCGTATCCAGAAATCTGGTGAGTCCTTGCAGGAGTATGCTGCGGATATTGAGCGATTGGCACACCTTTCCTATCCTGACGAGTTAAGTGTCGTAGCTGAAAAATTCAAAATAGAGGCGTTTATTGACGGCATACGTGACTCAGAAACAAAACGCGAGACAATGAGAAGTCCGAAGACGACATTTAATGAAACAGTAACGGTTGCCCTCACGCAGGAGACGATTGCGTTAACATGCCGCCCATCACTGAAAACTCGTCGGATGGAGGTGGAGGCTGAAAAGAAAAATTCATCGTTCGCCAGCGGTAGCTTCAGCGGAAAATGCTACAATTGTGGTAAGCAGGGACACATGGCACGTGACTGCAAATCACGTCGTAAACGATCTGCATCACGTTCACCAAAAAGAAGGCTTGGAAATAGGGTGAACGATGGCAAAAATGTTAGCGAGCAGCAGTCGTTAAACTAAAGAGAGTCAGTACAGCGGGGCGTGAGCTGACTCTTACAGATGATTGCCCCATAGTCTTGGTTTCGAAGCTCTGCCGAAATTCCAACAGCCTTACCATCGGTGGAAAAATCAACGGAAGACCATGTGAGCTTACTTTGGATACAGGCGCATCGCATTCAATTGTGAGGAAAGACTTATTTGAAAGAGACGACGAGTAACGCCGTTAAATGGGATCCAATTGAGAACAGCGACAGGAGAAATTGCGCAAATAGTAGGAAAAGTTACAGCAAGTATTCTTATCGGCAACAAAACTGTGGAACATGATTTTATTGTTGCAAACATCACCGATGAGGTTATCATTGGCGTGGACTTCATGATTCGACACGGGTTCACTTTGGATCTTAAGAAAAAAACGTTAAGGTATGCCAATGTAGAGTTGCCTTTAGACATTGGCTGTGGACAAAAATTAGCAATTACAAGAGTCTACATAAGTGAGCGCTGTCGAATTGAACCCAATACCGAAGAAATTATTTGGGCCACAACAAATGAAGACTGTGGGACAAGCCATCTGTGGGTAGTGGAAGCAGATAAGAACAATTTTAAGAAAGACCTGATTATTGGAAAGACCCTAGTAAACACAAGAACAGACAGAAAAATACCGGTGCGAATTTTGAATCCAACAAATAAGCCAAAATGGATGCAAAAAGATGAACTTATAGCGCAATGTGAGAAAGTTACAGCTGTGATAAATTGTGAAAATGACCAGCAGAACACACAAGGTACAACTTTAACAAAATCGTCGGCCTTGGATGTATTGACGAAAGAATGGACGAAGGAGTTGTCTGCTCAGAACAAAAACAAAGCAAAAAGGTTTCTGCAAAAACATTGGCGGATATTTGCGTCCAAAGGAGAAAATAATGGCCAAACATCAGTTGTCAAACATCGCATTGATACAGGTGATTTTCAGCCGATTCGTCAACCTCCAAGGAGGCTAGCACTCGCTAAGAGAGAAGAAGTGACGGGCCTTATAGAAGATATGGCGCGAGAAAATGTCATTGCACCATCAGAAAGCCCATGGAGTTCACCGGTCGTACTTGTGAAGAAAAAGGATGGAAGTATGCGATTCTGTGTGGATTACAGAAAATTGAATGACGTCACTAAAAAAGACAGCTACCCGTTACCCAGAATCGATGATACACTGGATATGTTATCTGGAGCAACATGGTTTTCCACCCTGGACTTACAAAGTGGATATTGGCAGGTGGAAATAGATGAAAAAGACAAAGAGAAAACTGCCTTTAGTATTGGGAATGGTCTATGGCAGTTCAACGTCATGCCGTTTGTTCTTTGTAACGCTCCAGCTACGTTTGAACGGTTAATGGAACGAGTTCTCAAAGGACTACATTGGAAGACTTGTCTAGTGTATCTCGATGACATAATCATCATGGGTAAAGGTTTTGATGACCACTTGAAAAATCTGGAGGAAGTGTTTGTGCGCTTGGAGGCAGCTGGACTAAAATTAAGTGCGAAAAAGTGCTCACTTTTCCAGCGTGAAGTCAAATATCTGGGGCACAAGGTTACGTCAGAAGGAATACACACAGATGAAGATAAAATAAAAGCTGTGAAAAATTGGCCACGTCCATCTAATCTTCATGAGTTGCGAAGTTTTCTGGGTCTATGCACTTATTACAGACGCTTTGTTCCTGGTTTCGCAAATGTTGCAGGCAGTCTACATGAGCTGACACAGAAAAATCGAAAATTCGAATGGAGTGGGGCACAGGAAACTGCATTCCAAAAGCTGAAAGAATTACTGTCTACAGCGCCAATACTCGCGTACCCAATACCCGGCAAAGAATTTGTATTGGACACCGATGCGAGTGGCCATGGTATTGGAGGAGTTTTGTCCCAAATCATCAATGGACAAGAAAAAGTCGTCGCATATTTCAGCAAAATTCTGTCGAAACATGAGAGGAATTATTGCGTAACTCGGAGAGAGTTACTGGCAGTAATGGAATGCGTGAAACACTTCCATAAGTACTTATATGGACAGCACTTTCTCCTGAGGACAGACCATGCGGCATTAAGGTGGCTACTTCAATTCAAGGATCCTGAAGGTCAAATCGCACGGTGGATAGAACGCTTGCAGAGCTATGATTTCACCATAGAGCATCGCAAAGGAAGCCAGCATGGAAATGCGGATGCACTTTCCCGTCGTCCATGTAAAATTGAATGCGGTCATTGTTCGCGAACAGAAAATAAAACTGGAACAATTAATGTGCGCCTTTTGAACGTTTTGCCTGAAGAAAAGTGGACAAAAGAGGAGGTAAAACGGCACCAGCGCAATGATACAGATTTGGCAACTATAATTAAGTATAAGGAGCTGGGTAGGAAACCGGCGTGGCAAGAAATCTCAAATGAAAGCCAAATCTGTAAAGCATACTGGGCGCAATGGCAAAGTTTGGAGTTGCATGACGGTTGTCTCTACCGAATCTGGGAAAGCGAGGATGGTAAAACTCGCTCAAAACTGCTGGTTATTCCAAAGGCCAAATTTAAGGAAATAATCGAGGATTATCACAATGGATCGAGTGGTGGACATCTGGGCATAACGAAAACCACAGAGAAAATAAAGAAACGGTTTTATTAGGTAGGATGCCAAGAATCAGTTGCTGACTGGATCCGCCGTTGTGACCAATGTGCAATTGCTAAAGGACCAAGGCAACGCACTCGGGGAAAAATGCATCAGTATAACGTAGGAGCTCCCTTTGAGAGGATAGCCATGGATATAGCGGGACCTTTTCCAATCAGCAATACAGGAAATAAATACATCCTTGTGGTAATTGATTATTTCAGTAAGTGGCCAGAAGTATATCCCATTCCCAATCAAGAAGCAAAAACAGTGGCAGACATTTTCATCAAAAATTGGATTTGCCGATATGGAGCTCCACTTGAGTTGCATTCCGACCAAGGACGAAATTTTGAGTCAACACTTTTTAAGGAGGTTTGTGACATGCTTGGAATACAGAAGACACGCACCACAGCTTTGCATCCTCAGTCCGATGGCATGGTCGAAAGGTTCAACCGTACTCTAGAGGAACATTTAAAAAAGGTTGTCGATAAAGGACAAAAAGATTGGGATGAGCATCTACCAATGTTTCTGATGGCTTATCGGTCGGCAATACACGATACCACTACAGTAACGCCAGCAAAAGCCATTTTTGGTACGGACTTAAGGCTTCCAGCAGATTTGAAGTACGGAGTAAGCGTTGTCCCAGAAACGACCCATGCTGACGATTACATGTCGCGGAAAAGAGAAGAATTAGCAGATATACACGAGCTTATTAGAAGACGTACTCAATTGGCTAGCGACAAGATGAAAGCTCGGTATGACCTGCGAGCAAATACTGAAGGGTTCAAAGAAGGTCAACTAGTGCTGCTACATAACCCACAACGAAAACGAGGCTTGTCTCCTAAATTACAGACTCATTGGGAGGGACCTTACCGGATCGTCACAAGGATTAATGATGTTGTGTATCGAATCCAAAAATACCCCGGGAACAAAAGTAAATTAAAGGTAGTCCACATCGAAAGGCTGGCACCTTATACTAGGGACGGAGGGACTCTTGTTCGGGACGAACAAGTTTAAGCGGAGGGCAGTGTAGCGAAATTTGGTTTATGCTAGAAGACACTTGAAATAAATACCAACGAAAGAAACTAAACGATATTAGCACCATCTAGCGCAAAATGCTAAAAATAATAAATCGAACAGACGCTGCAGTAAACAATAAAAAGTCAACAACCGAGAGAAATTATCGCCATCGTACAACGTACAACGCCATCTAACATCTAGCATAATAGCTAGCTCAACGTCAGTGCGCCATGCTGGTAAATTGTGGTGAATTGTGGATAGTAGTAGAATGCACGCTACAAAGTAGCACTGGTGGGTTGTAGATAATGGTAGAATATACGCCACTTAGAAGGTACTGGATTATTCGAGAGAGTGATGGCTGCAGTATAAAAAGGGTTGTCATCTGAGCTGAACAGACAGTTGAGTTAGAACAGCGAAGCAATAAGCAATAAAGTGAATACAGTGTGATCCGTAGTAGAACAAAAACAGTTTTCTATACAGTGTTAAATTAATATTAGAATTTGAACGTTAATAAAATAAACCATTTTATAACTAAATAAGTTTGTGTGTTTTTAATTGTTACACAATCCAGTGGTCGAACTCAGAAAAGTGTGAGAGATCGAAATTATCGTCAAAGAGACAGAAATTTCGTAACAATATGTACATTAGGGTGTTTTTTTTCAAACTTTAGGACAGGGATTTTGTTTATTTTTTCCTATTTTATAGCTTGAGGAATAAAAATAATTGTCCCAACATTTGAGCTTCCGCTCAAACCTGAAAACTGCGCGGTCAGAGTTTATGTCCGATTCCGTTGAAATTTAACGAAAAAAGCGACTTACTAAAACGTAGAAAAAGTCTAATTTAGGTGCCAAGATATAGCGCTTTAGGTTTTTTATTTCAATGGGGGTCACCACCCACTGTTGTTCAGCCACGCCCACATGTTTCGCGTGACTAAAAATGCGGAAAAAATACACCCGAAGGAGGTATTTTTATTTTTTTAAATTTTAAAAAATGTTGCGGTCCTGTGTGTCTATATAAT
Source organism: Tricholauxania praeusta (assembly GCA_949775025.1). NCBI lineage: Eukaryota > Metazoa > Arthropoda > Insecta > Diptera > Lauxaniidae > Tricholauxania > Tricholauxania praeusta. The sequence goes on along the minus strand of OX459029.1, from coordinate 93,452,054 downwards.
AGAATCGGGTTTGAAGAAAATTCTCCCAAAATTTCAGCTTCCTAGATCAAACCCGCGAACCGCGTATTCACTTTGTTTTTTAGTACAATTCGTATGAAAAACGAAAATGCAAAACAACGAAAATCAGAAAATTTACTAAAACGCAAAAAAAAATATCTGTTTTTCGTTCTTTTGCTTTTTCCTTTTTCATATCTAAGCGGGAAGCAATCTAAATAAAACGCTTACGTAAAACTATACAAATATGGGAATTTTGAGCTATTTTCTTACAAAAAAAAAGTTCGGAAAACCTTTGATTTTTCCGGAAAATTCAATTTTATGCTTAGATAAGATATCTTAGCAGGAAGCAATCCTAACGAAGCAATTATGAAAATATATTGCGTATTGGACATTTCGAGCTATCTTAGAGCTATTTTCTTACGAAAAAAAATTTTTCGGAAAACCTTTGATTTTCCTGGAAAATTTAATTTTATTCTTAGATAATATATCTTAGCGGGAAGCAATCTTAATGAAACGCTTACATAAAAATATATAAACATGGGAATTTCGAGCTATTTTCAAGCTATTTCCTTACGAAAAAAAAAACGGCGGGTTGCACTCCGGGAGTGCCGACAGAAGTGAAAACAAATCGTTTAATGGCAAGTTAGTGCGTTAATTGGTATGTGTGCGTTTTCTTTTTATATGGCAATGCAATGGAAGACAAAAACGGAATATGTATTCAAATTTTACTCTCGCTCTCATTCTCAATTTGTCAACGCAACAACGCGGACATTGAAAGAAACAAACATGTAAGCATAACAATCGTTGAATGAGAATTAAATGTGTCAGTTAGTGTATGCTTTGCTTTTTGTCTTCCACTTGGAATATTTTTTATTTAAAAGAAACAATAGAACATTAAAATTTTACCATCGCATTCATGACGGGGAATCCCGATGACGGTCGATGTCACGAGTTTATACTTTTTTACTCAGCCGCACAACGTGCCATAAGAAGTTTTCACTTCAAAAATTGCTGGAAGAAGTATATTCGGCTCAGTAGCCTCAACTGTGAATAATTAAATTTGAGCTAAGTACTCCTTATGTTTAAAAACAAAAATTTATTCTGATTGCAGTAAGACACATCATTGCGAATTATGTAAGTATAAGAAAAAATCAGGCAAAAAAAGTACCTGGACCTGTGACTTAATAGCTTAAACATAAATTTTTCTTAAACTTAAGATAAAAATCTGCTTCTTCTAACATACACTATGACACCACATTTATCAAAATCGGCTTATTCGTTGCCGAGTTCTGGCTGTTAGAATATTCAAACTGCTTAAAACGCCATCTTGTGACAGTTAATCATAATACAAATGACTTCAAAAAAATCTGCTTGTTCTTAAAAAAAACTATTACACCTCATTTGTCTAAATCGGTTTAGTAATAGCCGAGATATAACGTTTTAAAGTTTTTCAAAAAACCAAATTTGCCTGGTGGCCTGGTATTTCAGATTTTTCTCTGCTTTGGGCTGCTGGCTCTGCTTTCGGCTGCGCTAGCAGAGAAAAATTTGCTTACTGAGCAACAACTAACCGGAAGTCAACATATGTATGCTACAAATTTAAAAATTTTTCCACAAAATTACATACTTTCATGGGCCAATTTTTTCAAAAAACGTTGCCTACTTTTAGGCGCTATTAATAATTTACCCTTAAGCGGCCCTCACACGATCAGTATTACTGACAGGATTTTGCATACTGACAGTATTACTGATCGTATGAGGTGAGTACTGATGTATTGTCAGTATAGAAAAACGATACTGATGACTGATGAAAAAATCGGATATTACTGACGAAGTTTTTAAATACTGACAGTAAAGCGGCCCTCACACGATCAATATTACTGACAGTATAATTACTGCCAGTATTTACATTACTGTCAGTGTACCACTCACACGGTCAGTATTGTTTATTGTCAGTAATCAGTTTTTTTGACATTCGACTGGTGAAGGTGCGAACTATGCTCCGGCTACGTGACCGACAGCCGAAAATGGCATGCCACTTTTTGGGGCAGATTCCATCCAAACTTGCACCACGCCTCCAGCTAGGCATCGGACGACCATTCCCTTGGACGCAATGTTCCATGCCACTGAATGAGGAACTTTTCCAAGTTTCTTTCAAGTTTCGCTGCCTCATCGTCTATCTGCCAAAAAATGGGGCATGCCACGCCCCCTCCCAGGATTTTTCCGTCCCGTGCCTACTTGCACCCTCTGACCAACTTTCAGCCGGATCTGCCCCAAAAAGTGGCATGCCACTTTTTGGCCACTTTTCTGTGCAAATAATACTGATGAACTGTCAGTATTCACCTCACACCATCAGTATTAAGCAGCCCTCACACGATCAATATTACTGACAGTATTTTGCATACTGACAGTATTACTGATCGTATGAGGTGAGTACTGATGTACTGTCAGTATAGAAAAACGATACTGATGACTGATGAAAAAATCGGATATTACTGACGAAGTTTTTAAATACTGACAGTAATACTGATGGTGTGAGGTGAATACTGACAGTTCATCAGTATTATTTGCACAGAAAAGTGGCATGCTACTTTTTGGGGCAGATCCGGCTGAAAGTTGGTCAGAGGGTGCAAGTAGGCACGGGACGGCAAAATCCTGGGAGGGGGCGTGGCATGCCCCATTTTGTGGCAGATAGACGATGAGGCAGCGAAACTTGAAAGAAACTTGAAAAAGTTCCTCATTCAGTGGCATGGAACATTGCGTCCAAGGGTATGGTCGTCCAATGCCTAGCTGGAGGCGTGGTGCAAGTTTGGATGGAATCTGCCCCAAAAAGTGGCATGCCATTTTCGGTTGTCGGTCACGTAGCCGGAGCATAGTTCGCACCTTCACCAGTCGAATGTCAAAAAAACTGATTACTGACAATAAACAATACTGACCGTGTGAGTGGTACACTGACAGTAATGTAAATACTGTCAGTAATTATACTGTCAGTAATATTGATCGTGTGAGAGCCGCTTTAAAAGTATGCAACACTTTCCGACGAATTTCAAAAATAGCACCTAAAATTAGGACACATTATCTGAAATTTTTAAAATCGTTACCTACTTTTAGGCGTTCTTTTTGAAATTTGTCAGAAAGTGTTGCCTACTTTTAGGGGCAAATTATTAATAGCACCTAAAAGTAGGCAACGTTTTATAAATTTTTTGAAATCGAGTTCATTTTCCAAGTCTTCAAAATTTTAAAATCGAGTTCGTTTCCCAAGTCTTCAAAATTCCAAAATCAAGTTCGTTTCCCAAGTCTTCCAAATTTGAAATCGAGTTCGTTTCCCAAGTCTTCAAATTTCTGAAATCGAATTCGTTTCCAAAGTCTTCGAAATTCTAAAATCGAGTTCGTTTCCCAAGTCTTCAAAATTCCAAAATCAAGTTCGTTTCCCAAGTCTTCCAAATTTGAAATCGAGTTCGTTTCCCAAGTCTTCAAATTTCTGAAATCGAGTTCGTTTCAAAAGTCTTCAAAATTCCAATATCGAGTTCGTTTCCCAAGTCTTCAAAATTCCAAAATCGAGTTCGATTCCCAAGTCTTTCCGATGACGGTCGGTGTCGCGAAATTATACTTTTTTCCTCAGCCGCACAACGTGCCATAAGAAGTTTTCACTTCAATAAAATCGAAAAACCTTTGATTTTTCCGGAAAATTCAATTTTATGCTTAGATAAAGTATCTAAGCGGGAAGCGATCTTAGCGAAACGCTTATGAAATGATATTTCACCATAGGAATTTCCAGCAATTTTTGATTTTATGGAAAAAAAAAATTCGGAAAACCTATGATTTTTTCGACTAATTCAATTATATGCTTGGATAAAAAAAGTCAAGCAGAGAGCCCTTCGGACTCAAGTTGGACGCAGTTCTTGGATAAGAGACTGAAAGAGCTAGAGGAGAGTATTGTGAACCAGCTGACAGACATAATTAAATACATAGAAAATATAGTCATGCAAAAAATTAGCGAAATTTCTGGTGAGTTGATAAACATGAAAACAGCAATCAAAGGACTAGATAAAAGAGTAAAAACTGTTGAAAGCTGTTCCTCTGATATCCAAATCAACAAACGCGAAATTATTGAAATGCGCACTCAAATCGATAAGATGTAATAATCAATGGGATACCGTTTTCAAGTAATGAAAAGTTAGACAAAGTATTAGAGAAAATATGCCAAACTGTTCACTGTGAGCAACCCCGAGTGAAGGATATTTGCCGTATGCACTCTAAATTTGACAAAAGCAAAGCGTCTCTTATATTAGTGAAGCTTCAGTCGTCTCACGATAGAAATCATCTCTTCGGATCAATTGCTGGTTTCTGCAAATCTAACCAGAGATCTATTGTACTCTCCGACGTTGGTTTCAGCGGTAAAGGTAAAGTGTTTGTACATGAAAGACTAACAAAAAAGTGTTGTGAGATCATGCACTACGCTACACAGCTAAAACGCAAAAAATTATTAACGTCTGCCTTTACTGTGCGTGGCAAAATCTTCGTAAGAGTTCAGCACAACACAGAAGCGAAAGAAGTGAGTAGCATAGAGAGCATCAATGCAATTGCTAGCTAGTTAGTCAAAACATAATGAAAATACAACAACAACAAATGAATGCAAACAATAGCTGGGCACAAGTTCTAACAAGAGCGTAATTGAGAGTAATTGAGCGTAACTAGATCGTATCGTGTATACGTATACAAATGTGAATGCACAACATCGACAGTTCTACTTAGTGTTTCACCGAGGCCGAGGCCGAGGCGAGGCGAGGCGAGGTTCTAGTTGATCTCGGTCTCGCCTCGTTTTATAAATTTAAGTCTCGCCTCGCCTCGGCCTCGGACGAGATCTTGCCATCACATGCCTCGCCTCGCCTCGCTTCGCCTCGTTCTCGGCTGAGGCACCTCGGTAAAAAAGCGAGGTTTTTAATAAAACAAATAAAAAATTATATATGTATCAGGGCTGATAGGCTGATCAAGCCTCAAGAAATAAAATTTTTATTTTTGGTGAATTAGATGAGATATGATCAATTTAATTCTTTTCTTATATGGGAAGGAGACGCATTGTCTATTTTTCCAAGCCAAACTAAGCTATGAACCTTTTAAAAACTATAAGCAAAATATGTACCAAATCTTATTTACCTACGTCAAATAGATATTGAGATATGGGGTACCGCCCATTTTATTAATTGAATCTTAGTTATGCCTCTACCTTTTATAAATATACCAAGTTTTGTTAATCTGCATCAAGTTGTTGATAATATATGATGAATTCTGTTTTTCTCTTATATGGGGGTGGCATCACCCATTTATCGTAAACTATATTACGGAGGATCTGGAAAATTTTCCAGAACTTTGAAATTATATGAAAATATAATTATAAAATCATAGCACATGTATAAGCCAAATAAGCTTAAAAAGAGCTATGTCAACTGAACATAACTCAGAAGGATAACAAGAAAAATGGAACAATACGTGCGAACTCCAAAGAAACACGCACTTTGTACACATCAAGGTCACATACCCAATAGCTCAAGTGTTAGAGCGGCCGTCGCAATTCAAAAATGCATACGGTCAGGTGTTCGATTCTCAGTACAACTTAACCAAAACTATTCTGATGAGGCTATGTGTATGCATATAAATATGTATATACGTGGTAATAGCCGAAACATATGTCACCAATTACCAGGTTAAATTGATCCACTTGTTATCTTTGTCATGTTGGTTGTAAAAATGACTAAAAAGTTCAATACAAAAATTATTAATATAATAATTATTAGTCTCAAAACAAACCAAAATTCTTAATATAGAGAACCCGCCAATTTTTCAATAATAAAAAAAAAAGTAGCTGGAAAATTTTCCAGAACTTTGAAATTATATGAAAATATAATTATAAAATCATAGCACATGTATAAGCCAAATAAGCTTAAAAAGAGCTATGTCAACTGAACATAACTCAGAAAGATAACAAGAAAAATGGAACAATACGTGCGAACTCCAAAGAAACACGCACTTTGTACACATCAAGGTCACATACCCAATAGCTCAAGTGTTAGAGCGGCCGTCGCAATTCAAAAATGCATACGGTCGGGTGTTTGATTCTCAGTACAACTTAACCAAAACTGGTCTGATGAGGCTATGTGTATGCATATAAATATGTATATACGTGGTAATAGCCGAAACATATGTCACCAATTACCAGGTTAAATTGATCCACTTGTTATCTTTGTCATGTTGGTTGTAAAAATGACTAAAAAGTTCAATACAAAAATTATTAGTATAATAATTATTAGTCTCAAAACAAAACAAAAATAAAGAGAATTCGATTAACCTCTGAGTCAATCTTTATTTGATTAAATAAATCGATCTTTCTTCCGACAAGCATTTGCCCACCGGGAATTCAGTAGCGACAACAAGTTCTTGGCATATTGCTTAGCCTAATCAATATCAACAGTACTTTGCGATCCACCAGCAACATTTCCGGATAAAAACAAAATCATCCTCTCTAATCGTTTGTTTACTGCAGTATCAAGCCATAACTCAAATATTTGGAAGCGAGAAATTTCAGAGGTCATCTTTAAAAATTGAAAATGAATGTATGGGTGCAGCAGCTAAGCGCAGAATTTTTTTGTTGATTCTATTAGTATACATATCAAGCTTTATTGTTATCATAGTCAGAACTCTAAACTATTCTAAACAATTTTTTTATTGTCCACAAAAGTCTTTTTTTTTAATACTTACAGTTAAAGTAGGTTCTTTCAGTGTATACAAAATTTTGTTGCTATCAATAACTTTGTTAAGATTTTACGTTATTTCGATCAAGAAAGTTTGGAAATTAATTTTTTTAACAAAACTTAAGCCTTTCACTTTTTCAGAAAGGACTTACAAGATTTTAAAGCTTGCGCTCAAAATTCAGCGAACTTATACTATTTTTGACATTTTCTTTTTATTTACTTTCAAGGTACAGTTATTTTAAGTATTGCGTTATACTTCAAAAATTTTTTGAAGTTTTAACCTAATTGGGGAGTTTTTAACATATTTGCATTTAAATTCCATCAAAAAATCAACTTTTTTTTTTGAGTTTAGTAGCGCTTGATTCTCAAAATAATACACTGTGCGGAGGCATGGTCTCCCTCTTCGTCGTTGACCGGGGACCTTCCCTTCGAATACCACTTTCGCTGGAGCGTCTTTATCCATACGATGGACATGACCCAGCCAGCGTAGTCGCTGTATTGTTATACGCTTAACTATGTCAATGTCGGCGTAGAGCTCATACAGTTCGTGGTTCATTCAAATGCGATAGTCCTCGCCAACTCGAACAGGACCAAATATTTTGCGGAGAACTTTCCTCTCAAACACCCCAAGAGCAGCTGCGTCTGTTGTCGAAACCGTCCATGCCTCAGCGCCATAAAGAAGCACAGGTAGAATGAGCGTCTATTAGAGTGTTAGCTTTGTCGATTGAGAGAGAGCTCTGCAACGTAATTGCTTACTGAGGCCGTAGTAGCACCTGTTAGCAATTGTTATTCTCCGCTTAATCTCAAGACTGACATCATTGTTGCTGGTTATGGCAGTGCCAAGGTAAATGAATTCCTTGACAACTTCTAATTCACAGTTGCCCACTGTAACATGAGAGTCTAGATCCCGTGCTCTCTTGTTGTTGTTAGTAGACATCATGTATTTCGTCTTGCCCTCGTTTACCGTCAAACCCACTTTGGCTGATTCCTTTTCAATAGCAGTGAAAGCAGCAGTAACATCTCTCTTACTCCGACCGATAATATCAATATCATCAGCGTACGCAAAGAGCTGGACACCTTTGAAGAAAATGGTGCCATTATGATGCACACCGGCTTTTCGTACGATCCCCTCCATAATGAAATTGAAGAGATCGCACGAGAGCGGGTCGCCTTGTCTGAAACCTCGCTCGGTATTAAAAGTTCCGGAGAGGTCATTCCCTACCTTGACGGAGCTACACGTATTGCTCAACGTCATCCTGCAGAGCCTTATAAACTTTGCAGGTATACCGAACTCAGCCATTGTTGCTTATAGGCAATTCCGCACTGGGCTATCAAACGCAGCTTTATAATCGACGAAGAGATGGTGAGTGACGATTTGATATTCATGGGTTTTCTCCAGGACTTGGCGTAGTGTAAAAATCTGGTCTAAGGTGGATTTACCAGGTCTAAAGCCACACTGATGGGATCCGAACAGTGTTTCTGTATGCGGCTTCAATCTTTCACACAATACGCTCGAGAGGATCTCATATGCGATGGAAATAAGACTGATACCTCTTTAGTTGGCGCAGATTCTCGAGTCTCCTTTCTTTATTACAGGACAAAGCACGCTGAGATTCCAATCGTCGGGCATGCTTTCCGCTAGCCATATTTTGCTGATGAGTTGATGCATGCACCTTATCAATTCATCGCCACCAGCTTTAAACAACTCAGCTGGCAGGCCGTCAGCACCCGCTGCTTTGTTGTTTTTGAGTCGCTGGATAGCAACTCGAACCTCTTAATGGCTAGGTGATGGTACTTCCACTGCGTTATCATCGATTGGTGGTATCGTACTGCATTCTCTCTGGGCGGAATTGGTGGGATCATCGCCCGTAAGCAAGTTGGAGAAATGCTGCCTCCATAACCTCAGTACACTCTGTGTATCTGTAACCAGATTTCCATTTTCGTCTCTACAAGTGGATGCTCCGGGCTTGAAACCTTGAGTTAGACGCTTAATTTGCGCCTCTCTTCCTTCCTCTTTTCGCGGTAGTTTTCTCGCACGGCTTGCGTTGCGGCTGACTGCAGCGTCTTCTTGTATGCGGCGTTTTTTTCAGCAGTCGCATCGCGACACTCCTGGTCATACCATTGGTTTCGAGGTTGTGGACGTCGGAAACTAATGATTTCTTCGGCAGCAGCGTGCATGGAGTGGGAGATGTGTGTCCAAAGTCCATCGGCGTCGTCGGTTTCAGAGGTTGGTTGGTTGAGCTTAACCGAGAGTTGAGCGGAGTACGCCTCGGCAGTCCGTTGTGATTGCAGCTTGGCAACGTCTAGCTTTCGTTGCATGCCCGTGCGTACATTCTTCGCATTGCATAGCCGCATGCGGATCTTAGCTGCAACAAGATAGTGGTCGGAGTCAGTGTTGACCCCCCGAAATGTACGCACATCCAAAACGCTTTAAGCGTGCCTTCCGTCGATCACAACATGATCAATTTGGTTTTTCGTTTTTTGATCCGGGGATAGCCAGGTGGCCTTGTGAATGTCGAGGTGTTGAAATCTGGTACTACTAACTACCATGTTTCGCGCCGCGGCGAAGTCGATCAGTCTCAGACCGTTGTTTGAAGTGGTCTCGTGGAGACTGAACTGATCGACTGTAGCGCCAAAGATGCCTTCTCTTCCGACCTTCCCGTTAAAATCGCCGAGGACTATTTTTGCATCGTGGGTCGGACAACGGTCATACACGTCCTCTAGGCTCGCGCAGAAATCATCCTTGGTGGCATCGTCCTTTTCCTCCGTCGGGGCGTGCGCGCAAATTAGGCTTATGTTGAAGAATTTTGCCTTGATACGGATCGTAGCCAACCTTTCGTTTATTGGCGTGAACCGGGAAACTAGGTGGCGTAATTTTCGACTTACAACGAATCCGCAACCAAATTTGCGCCTCTCCGCATGGCCGCTGTAGTAGATATCACAGTTCGTCCGTTTAGAGCAGCCTTGTCCTTTCCATCGCATCTCCTGGATGGCGGTGATGTCAGCCTTTATTTTTACGAGGGCTTCCGCCAGTTGGATAGTTGCACCTTCCCTATGGAGGGTCCGGACATTCCAGGTGGTCGTCATCGTAGTGGGGGCTATTATCCGAGGCTGATTTGGTTTTCATTGGAAATGATGATAGTGCGAGGTGGGACCCAAACCCTACGCACACATTCCAAGTTTTAAGTCTAGGAGAGACTCGCCTTCTCACAACTAGCTCACCCCCGGACGGGTGCCCATGGGATCTCCAGAGGATACTTGGCCAAAAAGGCCGGAAGTTTGTGAGCTGCTTGAACTGCTTGCAGAAGAATCTCTGGCCACTCCCAAGGATCAGGAACTTTACCCACTTACGTGGACTTCTACAAGCAGCTCCATCCTCCAGCTCGAGGGATTACTGTAAGTTCATATGAATATGTGTATTAGGGCGGATTAAATTGTATGGAGAAATATTTTTTTATCCGGAAACTCTATTTTTCTGAAAATTCGTCTAATTTAAAGCAAAAAAGTCCACTACACCATATGACTTCAATGAATTTCGAGCCCGCGATTTTTTATTTGAAGTATTTTAAACTATTCAAACTGCTTATGCTACCATCTGGTGACAGTATTCAGAACTTAACAGTTTTTCATTCTCTTCCTCAACTCGTGAGATATAAAATGACGTTTTCTTCATTCAAATTGAAAATGAATTAGTTTCGGAGTTATTCAAGTTTAAACAAAACTGTTGAACAACTCTTCCCTGCTGCTGTTACGAGCGAGCTTTAGTTTTTCATATTGAAAATTTCATAAAACATTAGGCAAACAGAAGCCATGAGTTGTTCAACAGTTTTGTTTAAACTGGAATAACTCCAAAACTAATTCACCAATTTGAATAAAGAAAACGTCATTTTGTTGTTTACGAGTTGAGGAAGAGAATGAAAAACTGTTAAGTTCTGAAGACTGTCACCAGATGGCAGCATAAGCAGTTTGAATAGTTTTAAATACTTCAAATAAAAACTCGCGGGCTCGAAATTCATTGTAGCCATATGGTGTAGTGGACTTTTTTTCTTAAAATTTGATGAACTTTCAGAAAAATAGCGTTTCCGGACCACTTAAATATTTAATCCGCCCTAATGTGTATATAGGTGGTAATAGCTGAAACATATGTCACAAATTACCAGGTTAAATTGTTCCATTTTTATCTTTGTCATGTTTGTTTAAAAAAAAAGCATTAACCGAATTGTGAAATTTCATTTACTGCAATTGACTGTAAATTCGATTAAAATTCAATTAATTAATAATATATAGTCGACTATAACAAATTAAAAATTTCGATAGTACAACTATTTAAAAATATTATGCAAAAAAATGGATTAAAAATACTTTCATTTCACAAAGGTTGAATTTTTTCGAAAATATCAAAATGGCCGATTTTCTCGAAAACGGTGCGATTTTTCGAACATGATTTTACTTTTTCTGACCCGGCTTGAGGTCGCTCATCTGCTCTTAGAGGGTTATCCACTATTTATGGTACACCCTGTATACAACCGCTGATAGTGCGCATTTATTTCTACACAATTATGAGCGACAGATTTGTACACGTACGATCGCTTATCTCGCTTTCACACAAAGTTAATATTCACTTATGATTGAAAAGTTGTTGGCTTGCATTCTATCATTTAGGAATGCTACTCGATGATGAAAAAAAAAAACAGAGACACACATACGATTGCGGTGCAATAAAGAGCGAGTATTGCATTAATGAGAATTGGCGAATTAAAAAAATTCTCAAATAAATAAATAAATAAATAATTAAAAAACTTCATACGTGAATAAGTCGAAGACCGACTATTTCTTTTTTTACTTTTTTAAATGAGGATATACTCGAATATGAATTATTTTTTGAAAATCAAGAGTTCTTGAAGTATTTTAGAACATGCCATATATTTGAAAATGTCTAATGTATATATTCGGTGTTTTTTTTACTGGTGAAATTTCTTGGTGTAATAATTTTAATTTATTTTTTTTTAGTATTGGCAGTACATTTGCCTTCATTCAGTCTATTTTCACAAAAAGCAAATGTTTTTTTTTTCATAAATTGCATTAATTCTTTCAAAAGCTACTTACATTTTCGTTTTTAAGTTCTCCATTTGAATATGTTATGGAAAAGACATGCTCTTTGCTAGTGACTCCAGCATCCGTTATTCCAACAACATGAAATATGTATTTAACACTAGGGACAACCTAAAAAGAAAAAACTTCATGTATTTTGTTTGCTCAGTACTTTTCACTTGAAAAAACACAAAAATTTCCAATTACAACTTACACTTGCAAAAAATTGAGTTTTAAGCTTAAGGGCCTCCGGGAGTTTTTCGAAAAAAAAAGACATTTTGTGAAATTTTTTTTTGAATTTGCATTTTATTTTAGACCAACATTTTTTTTACGTTACTAAAGTATGTATAACTATTCAAGACTTAACCCTGAAATTTCAATACAAAAATATTCGTTGATAAGTTAGGAAAGTGCAATGTCGTGAAAGACCTCAAAATTTGAGGTGAGCAAGATATCTGGAGACTGTTTCACCCAAAAAAAAAAATATAAATTTCGGTTAAAAAGGGGGTAGGGTCAGAGCGCTACATTTTAAACTAAATTTTAAGAATTTTTTTAGTGATATGGTAATAATAATTTTATATATTTAAAAAACGTATTAAAGAGCAATATTTAAGGAGTATTCTGTGAAAATTTCATGAAAAAATATTGCAAAATAAGCCATTGACAGCAAATTTCCGCACACGCCTCAAAAAAAATGTGCTTTGCGGTGGACATGATAACTCATCACTGGATCATTCGGAATCAAAAAATTTTAAGAATTTTGTTAGTTTTTTTTTGTAGAATTTTTTTTTTAAAAATACAAAAATCACTATATTTGTTATTGTAAAACTAATTGTTATGCAAAAAAAAAAATCTCTATTTTACTACATGGTATTTTATGTATTAAAAAAGTGTGCCAATTTTTAAGAGAATCGGTCAAATAGTTTTTGAGTTACAGTGTAAACCGAATTTGAAAAATTATATTCGAGAAAATCGCGTTTAAAGTTTTAACACGGTTTTTTTTATATACTTAGACAGAATTATCGTTTCCGGCGCCATAAAATATCTCCGTCAGAGTATTCTGTTAAAATTTGAGTTCGGTTGGAGCAAAACTAACGAAGATACACGGTTAGAAATTTTAGAAGAATAAATTTTAATACTTTTGGGCTTACTTTTGGACTTTGAGTGCGTTTTTCTCGAATATAAATGTTCAAAGTCGGTGGACATTTTTACTCAAAAACTACTTGACCGATTCTTTTGAAATTTGACACACCCTTTTAATACATATAAAACCAGGTATTGACGAAGGGTTTTTTTTGCATTACAATTAGTTGTACAATAACAAATATATTGATTTTTGCATTATTATTTTTAAAAAGTTCGTTTTTTTGGCTTAAAAATTATGCCAAAATCGTAAATACTTTAAAAAACTCATAAGCTAACCAAATTTTTTTGATTTTTTGATTTCAGATGATAAAGTGATAAGTTCTGTTGTACACCGCAAACCACCTTTTTTTCTTAGGCGTCCGCGGAAATTTGCTGCCAATGGCTTATTTTGCAATATTTTTAATGAAATTTTCACAGGATACTCTTTAAAAGCTGTACTTTTATATCTTTTTTAAATAAATAACTTTACTATTACCATATCACTAAAAAATATTTTTAAACTTATGCTTAAAATGTAGCGCTCAAACCCTACCCCCCTCTCCTTAAGTAAACAGTTCTAATCGTTGATTTTTCAAAAATATTGATTTTTGACAAAATGGGGGGCGTAGAAAAAAACTTTCATTTTTTGTACACAAAATTGAGGTCATTTTAGGTTATAAGTCTAGGGCTACCAGATGGCGTGCCTAAAAAAGTATCACATATCAAAAAATTTCAATTTAGTAATGAAAAGCAAACATAAAATTTCAATTTTGTAAGGAAACCAAAAATTTTTTTAAATTCCATAGCAATATTTTTGATGAGCAAAAAAAAAAAAAAAAGTCCTCACTTTGTACGAGAAAACCCCAGCAAATTAAAAGAATATTTCAAATAACTTTTTTTTTTTCAATGCAAACATCCTAAGTAGCAAAACCATCCAAAAGTAGCACATTTCGAGTGAAAAGTAGCAAAGTAGCACAGCCTTGCAAAAGTACCACTTTTGCTACTTTAGTATGCCATCTGGTTGCCCTATATAAGTCAAAAAAACATGTATTCAAAAAAAAAACATAAATGGAGCGATCAAACGCCCAAGAACTGCTTACTTAACCGAAAAAAATTAATTTTTTTTTTATCGGATGAACCAGTTTCCATTTGCTCACCGCAAATTTATCGACAAATATTTTTGGACCAAAATATCATAGACAAAACTTGAATAGTTATACTTTAATAATGTAAAAAAATGTTGGTCTAAGATAAAATGCAGTTTCAAAAAAAAATTTTAAAAAGGTTTCTTGTTTATTTTCGAAAACTCTCAAATATCAATATAAAACAAGTTAAGGTGTTATCTTCGGCCAGGCCGAAACTCACATACCCTACACTGCACTGAAATCAAATGTTAAGAATACGTTGAAGAGGTTGAATAAGTCGAAAAAAATGTGAAATGTTAGAAAGGTTGAAAATTGTTGAAAAAGTCGTGAGTATAGGCAAAATGTTCAAAAAAGTTGAAAGAGGTTGAAAAACTCTAAAAAAGTTGAAAGAGGTTGAAAAAATTTGAAACTTCAAAATTGATGAAAAAGTCGAAAAAATAAAGAAACTTATGAAGAAAGTTAGAAAAGGTTGAAAAAGTCGAAAGAATATGGAAAATGTTGAAAAAATCGAATAGAAATGAAAAATTTTAAATATGTCACGCCCACTTCTCCAATTCCGCCTACTTTTGGTTCAACAAATTATATTTGTGATCGACATCCTCATATTAAATTTCAGCACAATAGATTGTATAGTTTGCGATATATGCTGCAGTTAAATTTAAAATTAAGGGCGGCGACACACCCACAAACCAGCCCGGTTTCGATCCAGAAATAGTTTTTCATAAGCAAACCCCTAACACCAAATTTTAGTATGATTGCTCACTTATTTCGATAAATATGCCACTTACCGTATTTTATTTGTATGGGAGGTGCGACGCCCACTGGAGCTATTTCAGCCACTTTTGATTCATATATACTCTATAGCAACTGAACCACTTTCATTAAATTTCATAGCAATTGCTGCAATAGTTCACTTAAAACAGCGCTTACAAATTAATGTTAACATGGGAGGTGCCACGCCCACTGATGCAATTCTGTCAAAATTAATTTATTTTTAAAGCCTATAGTAATTGACATCTATACACCAAATTTTATGAAGATTACTCTCCTAGCACACTATCTATAACAATAAACCGTTTTTGCTTATATGGGAGGTGCCAGCCTACAGGTACTATTGGACCAAATTTTTGTAATAGCAAGTATATCTACCTCATTAAATTTCATCACGATTACATTGTTCGTTCTTTTAATATAACGTTTATAAATATGGACAGACAGACACACAGACACACAGACAGACAGACAGACAGACAGACAGACAGACAGACAGACAGACAGACAGACAGACAGACAGACAGACAGACAGACAGACAGACAGACAGACAGACAGACAGACAGACAGACAGACAGACAGACAGACAGACAGACAGACAGACAGACAGACAGACAGACAGACAGACAGACAGACAGACAGACAGACAGACAGACAGACAGACAGACAGACAGACAGACAGACAGACAGACAGACAGACAGACAGACAGACAGACAGACAGACAGACAGACAGACAGACAGACAGACAGACAGACAGACAGACAGACAGACAGACAGACAGACAGACAGACAGACAGACAGACAGACAGACAGACAGACAGACAGACAGACAGACAGACAGACAGACAGACAGACAGACAGACAGACAGACAGACAGACAGACAGACAGACAGACAGACAGACAGACAGACAGACAGACAGACAGACAGACAGACAGACAGACAGACAGACAGACAGACAGACAGACAGACAGACAGACAGACAGACAGACAGACAGACAGACAGACAGACAGACAGACAGACAGACAGACAGACAGACAGACAGACAGACAGACAGACAGACAGACAGACAGACAGACAGACAGACAGACAGACAGACAGACAGACAGACAGACAGACAGACAGACAGACAGACAGACAGACAGACAGACAGACAGACAGACAGACAGACAGACAGACAGACAGACAGACAGACAGACAGACAGACAGACAGACAGACAGACAGACAGACAGACAGACAGACAGACAGACAGACAGACAGACAGACAGACAGACAGACAGACAGACAGACAGACAGACAGACAGACAGACAGACAGACAGACAGACAGACAGACAGACAGACAGACAGACAGACAGACAGACAGACAGACAGACAGACAGACAGACAGACAGACAGACAGACAGACAGACAGACAGACAGACAGACAGACAGACAGACAGACAGACAGACAGACAGACAGACAGACAGACAGACAGACAGACAGACAGACAGACAGACAGACAGACAGACAGACAGACAGACAGACAGACAGACAGACAGACAGACAGACAGACAGACAGACAGACAGACAGACAGACAGACAGACAGACAGACAGACAGACAGACAGACAGACAGACAGACAGACAGACAGACAGACAGACAGACAGACAGACAGACAGACAGACAGACAGACAGACAGACAGACAGACAGACAGACAGACAGACAGACAGACAGACAGACAGACAGACAGACAGACAGACAGACAGACAGACATCGCTAAACCGACTCAGGTGGTGACGCTGATCAATAATATATATACTTTTCCAACCTGCCACGCCCCCTTCGATGTGTTACAAACGGAGAGACAAAGTGAATATGCCCTCGGTGTTGGGTATAAAAAGTAAAACCAAACTAAAGACAAAAATCAGGCAGCTAACAGCCGTTTTGCCTACTCTACAAGACATGGATACATTGCAAGAGACAAGTTACATTAAAAGGTGCACTTTACAAACGATTAAACTTTAAAACGGACTCCAAGGAAATTGCTCAAAGCTAAACAAAATAAAATAAATAAAATTAGTTAGTTTAGTTGTAAGAATATTGTTACCAAAGTTGGTCAAAATATTGGTAATTAAAATTGAACATCATTAAAATTAACATTAGGTTGAGAGTTTTAGCGACCTTTATTGTTAATATAGGATTGTTTGGCAAAAATTGAAAAATAACAACAATAACAATTTTTTAAATTTTGTTTTTGTGTTAAATTTTTTTTTTTTATTTTCTTCAATATTTCGAGCATGATCAACTCGAAATATTGAAGTAAATGAAAAAAATGACACAAAAAAAAAATCTCAATTTTTGATGACCTGGAGCCAGCCAATCCTATATAATGAACATTAAAAAACGTTTTCATTGAATTGGACATTGAGCACACAAAACATATTTATAAAATCAAATATTCAAAGGTTCTACCTCTTAACATAAGGAGATAATACTATGTTGAAATGCTGAAAAAAAAAAAAACGATTCTGTGTCGAGAAAAAAAGTTTCGACTGATTCTTTATTAATTTTTAATAAAGCTTTTGAAAAATATTGCAATAATTAAACTTTAGGCCAACACGAGGGTTTGCATCATCCACATGTTGATCAACGGTGTGACCCTCATTTACATATTAGCCGTGTTTTATTCACTTTGGTTAAACCAAAATCTCATACAAATGTGTGAACCAGCTCAATTTCTAGTTCAATTGATTCAATAGACACAAACCTAAAATAATGAAAAACATATGGCAACTTTGATGGAATTTTGAAGAAACATTCTTATGTCACGCGAGGTCTTGTGCACATAGTCAGTGCTAGGCCCAAATATTAAAATAGAAACACAAAATAAAGTGATGAAACAACAGAAATCGAAGAAGAAAACTTTGGTATTAGAGTCTGCGACACCTTAAAAACAATTTGAAATCATTTGATAGCAAGAATTTGAAAAAAAAAATATGTACTGATACGTGGGGCCCCTTACCGTGCTAGGCCCCGTTCAACCACACAACCATAAGCCGGCTCTGATTTTAAAATGGAATTTCTGTCAAACACCGGTTAAACTTATGTGTTTTATTCACTTTTAGGTTTAACCAAAGCGAATAAAACCTGGCTATTATATCGCATCCTGCGTGGCGGGAAGTAATTTTGTGACTGTAATGGTTTCGGTGAAAACCTACAGTGACTCACAGATTATTTGGCCCACATCATTTATAAAATTGTTTTGTTATACAAAACGGTATTTTTATACACAACGAAAAAAAAATTGATTTTAATTTTTTTATTGAAATCTTTTCATTTATTATACACAAACAAAAAATAAAAGTACACCTAATTACACGGTTTTATTTAACACGGTCTAGATTCTTCGATTGAGCACGACTAAAAAAAGAAAGAAAAATATTTTTATCAACCGTAATCTTTAAGAAATTTAGTTAGGGAATTGTGTTAGAAGGTTAATAGGGTTGGAGGATATGGAAGGAGTCCCCTTTTTTCATTGCATGTACATACATATTTCATGACTTTTTTTACACCGTTTTTTTTGGAACGTATCTACCGTGTAAAAACAGAATTAGGTGTATTCAGTTTTCACAAAGTTACATAAAAAAAAAGAAAAAACTTGAACAAAATTCATGTCACAGCTTAAACGGCCCATCAAAAACATATAGTAAAAAAAGTAATTATTTCACATAAAATTTGTTGAAAAATTAATCTCTCACATTTTATGGGATAACCTTTTTGATCCAACACGGGCTTAAGGCGCTTTTGCATCGAATCCACTACTATTTATTTATATTCAGGAAAAATTTTATTCCATTCGATCATGAGCACATTTTTGAGGTTCATTTTGTCTCTTTTGTGGCGATTTCGAATACCTCGTTCCAGTACAGACCGCAAGTTTTCTATAACAATCAAATCTAGAGACAGTGAAGGTGTTGCGATGATATAGGGACATTTTGAAGTGGGTCATGTTCGCACAATTGATGACTTGTATTTGTATTCTATATTTAAATTTTTGGCACCCTGTATCAAATTTTACTGTAGAATTTCCAAATACATATTTTTGTCAATATTTCCTTCAACAAAAATGAGATAACCAACCCCAGAGGACGCCATGAAACCCCATACCATCCAGAGCTGGGCGATGAGGATAATTGATTGCGTCTAGGATTACGATTATTTTAATCGCAATTTCAAAATTTTTAAAATTAGGATTACTGTAATCGTTCATCGAACGATCTAAGGTTACGTAATTTTAAAAAAGTCGCAATTACGATTGCAGTAATCGTAATCTTAAAGTCTTCGATGAACTGTCACAGTAATTTTAAATTGAAATATTCTTAAATTAGGATTTTTTATGTAATCGTAAACAAAGTAATTGTACGTACTATGCTATGTAGAGTAACTTCGGGTATTGTGATATGGTCGGGTAATGTGATAAGCCATCATATTTAGCAACTCTCGACAAAGTTTTTTTCGTCAACGTAGCAGTAACCAAGCCATATACGGCAATATATACGTGCTACAAGGTTTTGTGCGTTCGCATTCACTGTTTTTGGTCTCAGTGTGGTGAAATTGATTTAGCCATAAGTCGAGATTTTATTTGTGTGTATTTCATCTGTGAACTAAGCCCAAAATTTGTTAGTGGGTGTATATACTTTGTCATAAATAATGTGAGTTCTTTATTTGCTGAAATGTGTCTAATAAATATAAACCGAGTATATTAAACCTGAAATTCTTGTAATGTGATATAATCCAATTTGCTCTACCCAGCAAGGGTGAGCTCAATGCCTGCAATGCGATTTAGTTTGGGCTTACAATGATTGTCTTCCAAAACGGGAAGCAATTTTTGTATGTGAGTTATCTATCTGACTTTAATATGTTCTGCTTTTCGCTTATTGAATCAGTTTTAATCTAGTTTCCTTTTTTATGGAAATTGTTTAAAAGATGTAATGTTATTGTATTTATAGTTCCTACTGTTTTATGCTTGCTTAACTTTTCATAATAGTATATCGCATTATCCGAACGCTATATATCACATTACCCGCAAATTTCATTTAGATGTGTCACTTGGCTTTTTTCCATTTTGTTGAAATAGCTTCGGATTGGCATACGATATAGAGCTCCGAATTCGTAATATACTGTTCAATGCATAAACAAACCAAAAAGTCGAATAAATACGAACAAATCTTTGGAAAAAGTTAAAAGGTTGAAAAAGGCGAAAGAATATGGAAAAGGTTGAAAAAAATCGAATAACAATGAAATAGTTGAAATATACCACGTCCACTCCTCCAATTCCGCCTACTTATGGTTCACTAAATTATATTCGTGATCGACATCCTCATACCAAATTTTAGCACAATAGCTTGTATAGTTTGCTATATATGCCGTAATTAGCCTTAAAATTTAGGGCTGTGACACCGACTGGTACAATCCAGTCCGGTTTTGATCCAGAAAAAGCTTTCCGTAAACAAACTCCTAACACCAAATTTTTAAATATGCCACTTAGCGTATTTTATTTGTGTGGGAGGTGCCACGCCCACTGGTGCTATTTCAGCCACTTTTATTTCAGTTATGCTCCATAGCAACTGAACTACTTACATACATTAAATTTCGTATTAATTGCTGCAATAGTTCACTTAAAACAGCACTTACAAATTTATGTTAATATGGGAGGTGCCACGCCCACATATATTATTGGACCACGTTTTTGTAATTAGAGGCCTTATAGCAAGTATATCTACCTCATTAAATTTCATAACGATTACGTTGTTAGTTCTCTTAATATAACGTTTATGAATATTGTGGGCTGTGCCACGCCCTTCAACGAGTTTTTTCAGTAAAGAAGCTGAGCTTGTATTAATAAATGCTTACAGCGACATCATCTCCAACATTTTTATGAAAATCGTTTGTGCCAATTTTAAGATATACGGAATTGATTCCGCCCATTTTTTTTTCAAAATTCAAGATATATTTCATGCGTATCCGTTTACCAAATATCATCGCAATATCTTGAACGGTTTACAAGATATGGTAGTATAAAGGATAAAATTCAGGTCTGTGCCACGCCCCTGTACGAACCTTTGGAAACTTAAAACCTAGCCTAATCCTAATTTGGTTCACATGTACACCAAATCACCAAGTTTTATCAAAATCGCTGCAACTTTTTTCAAAATGGGCTTGGGCAAATATATATTGAGTATGGACGGTAGGCGTGTCCGTGAACCGATTTCGCCCATTTTCAATATCAAGATGTCTGCAAGAAGGTGCGACCTGTGTGTGAAAGTTTTATTTAATTAGCGTTCTTGGTTTTCCCGTAAACCTGATTTCAACAGACGGACAGATAGGCAGACATACAGAGACAGACAGACAGACAGACGGACGCACATCGCTAAATCAACTCGGGTGGTGACGCTGATCAGGAATATAAGTTATGGACACCCTAAAACGTCCACCCTAACAACACTACAAATAACTCATATTCGCTGCACTTATGACATAACGTGATACGATCTACACGCGCAGCAACAACATTATTTGTACGTAACACGAGCATGACAACGGCGACGGCAACGAGCAGCCGCTGAATGGCATTGAACACAAGAAAAGCTGACGACCGAAAATAAGATGAGAAATAGGTAGAACTTTAGTTATTTTAGATTGTTTAAGACAGGGAAGGGCACTTAGTGCCTCAATTTACTCACATTGCTCTAACCGTTATTCGACGCACAACCAAGCGAAAAAAAATTCCCAGAATTTCAAAGCTATCGAGGCACAAAATTCGCAGAATTTCAACGCTATCGAGGCTTGACTTGAATTCAAATGAAAACAAAAACAAAACACAAAGGCATAAATGACGGCGTCGCATTGTGTCTTGACCGTGGCTGGGCAAAACGTACCGCGCGCGGTACTGCGGCAGAATGAGAATAACTTTTCATATACGTATATAAAGCAGAGAGCGTAAAATTTAATTCAGTTTGCTTTGAAAAGCGAACAAAGCACAAATACACATGCATTGAAGAACATTTAAAAAAAACACACGTGTAGTGGTGCCCAGCTCTGGTCTTGACGAATGTAGCAATTGTTTTTGTTTGTAGTGTAATTTGTTTTTTTTGTGCTAATGGCAATTTTGGAAATGAAATTAAAAAAAACTTTAAAATTTCATTTGTTGTTGCTTGATGTTGTTGTTTTCCTCTTTTGTTATATTTTTGTGCCCACCGCTGGTTTAAGACATTCCGATTGAAACATTAATAAAAGTAACTTCCAAGTAGCTTCTGATAAGACTGTTGTTTAATACTACAAAAAACTTATACACACTTTTCCATACCTGTCACGCCCCCTTCTATGTGTTACAAACGGAGAGACAAAGTGAATATACCCTCGGTGTAGGGTATAAAAATAGCAAATAAAAAAAAAATACTGACCGATTGAGGTGAATATTAATACTTCATACTGAGCAGGCCAAATTAACCAAATCAAATTTAAATATGTATGGTGTTTAAGAGCGAGTACGCTTTGCAGACTTTTCATATTCACCACTTTAATTGATATTTAAATGTTATGTTATTCATCATTTTCCATGGGAAAGAATTGAAAATATTAAAAAAAAATTCTTTAAGTCCTTAAAAGTGGTGAAAATTAAAATTTTTTTGTGGGCTTTGTAATATAAAATAATTTTAAAACCCATGAAACAGAAACATATAAATATTATTTTTCAAAAGTTTTTAAGCCCAAAATTTTTTTTTAACTATGATTTTCTTTTTTTTTAAGAAAAACGGTAAATAACTACGGTGACCATAAATTTAAATTGAAAAACAGAACAAAAATTGTGTTTATAGAAACGTATTTTTTATATTGGAAGAAACAAAACTCACAAAAAAAAACATAAATCACATTTCATTGGCTTTGATTTTAATTAACAATAGTGTAACAAAAATATATGCGTCAAATGCAAATCATTGGTAATTTTCTGAGTTATAGGTTTCTTTAATAATGTTTTCCTGACTTTGTAATTATTCCTTAAAATTTAAGCAGTTAAGATCATAGTTGCATCTCGTTATTAAAATAAATTTTACAGTCTCAATTTTCATATGGAAATTTTCGTCAGTCCATATATTGTTTAAGATACCCTTTCGGTGGAGGCGTTTGAGCCCGGTAAGCACAAATTAAATTCTACTATATTTAAAATATTTTGAAAAGGTATGAAATTTTTTTTAAAATGTTGAAATATTTCAACCCTTTTATTCTCGACTAGCTTTCCACCATCTATCCATTCCATTAGTTCTTCACAAATCACATAGGCCCATATTCATAGTCGCAAAATAAAGTTAAAGCCTGGTTTTTACCCAAAATCGAAAATAGAAATTTGGAAACTTGAATAAATTAGACAACGATTAACCTTTAAAGAAAGACGTTGCATTTAATCATTTTTAATTGTTTTTAAAGTTAATTTTTTCTGCTCAATCGTTGCCCGTAGATTTTATTTTTCCTATTTCGGTAAAGTTTCTCGCGGTTAGGAAAACTCTCCTGATCCTACATTTTTGGCGCCTAACGTGGGGCACGAGTGTTTAAATTTAAAAAAAAAAACTATAAAGACTTAAAAATATTCTTAAAATAAAATAAATTTTTGGAAAAATTCGTGGCATTCGCGTCGCGTAACAAAAAGGTTCCAGTACAAAAATTAACATAAAAGTTTTTGTTCCTGTCTCATTTGCTGGTTCGTCGTTGGACTCATAACTATTTTCGTTTCGTCGATGGATTTGGCTGTGAAATCGAATGTTAAGGGAGTACCATATAAATCATTGAAGTATATGTAAAATACAGTTCAGAAGCCGCTACCGCTGCTTACATTTTCGGCGCATCTTACTGCGTTTTGCCATTTGTCGTCGCCCTCGTCTCTTGCCGTCTCACCGCTGCTCACTACTTTGTCTTCGATTCAGGGCTGTCGCTGTCACTTCAATCGCAGTTTTTCACTGCGATTTAAAGTATGACACTGCGACACTGCATCTTTTTTGAAAACACTGCAATTTCAGAAAAAAGTGTCGCAAAAGTAATCTAGCAAAAAATTTTCAAATTATAAATTTTCAGTCATAAGCCATTTCCATTTATAAGCCATTGTGAGATGTATACCTTGGCCCGAAAGCTAATTCATTCATTCACGATGGTTTGTTAAGTGAGAAAGAAGATACAGAAATCAAAAAGAAATGTCAACAATTTTATATGATTTTATGCAAACAAGTGCTAAAAATAATTAATTTTAAAGATCCTGCTTTAAAAGCGTTTCAATCTGAAAGTCCGGTTTTATAAGCTTGTTGACACTGATTCTGCTTTTTCCTAATCCGATAAATTATGATGACATAGATGATGTCGAAGCCAGAAGAAAAAAATTTGGAAGAGTTTTGGCTCGCTATATTTCATTAAAAAAAGCCTTAGGCGAAACTACTGTATGTATCCTGGTTTATAGAAATTTGTTGGCGCACTATTATGCCTACCTCACAGTAGCGTATCCAAAGACCGCATTTTTTCACTTACAAATCAAATAAAAAATTCAACTTGGAATGGTTTAAAAGTGGAGACGGTTGATTCGATCATGCTCATTAAAGGAACGTTTCCAAATTAAGATTTTAAAAATTGGGTGCCATCAAAACAATTACTAGCAAATTACAGAAAATAGTCGTACATAAATCGTATTTTTATATTTTTTTTTTTAAATAAAAACACTTTTTCTGGCTTTAGGTAAGTGTTTTATTTATAATTTTTCCCAATATTTCGAGGAAGATCCTTACTTATCTTCAGGGGTGACTAAGAAATAATAATTAAAACAATAAACAATTGAATAAATTAACAAAACAAAACTTACGTTAAAATTATAGAAAAGCTAAACTTAAACTAACCTAATTGTCAACTAAATTTCTGTATACATGAGCACAATTTTCTGTGTCGCTCTTGAAATTTATCCTCTTGTCAGTGTGGGTGTTAACAATGTGGAGCATCTCTAATATGAATCTCTTCTCATGATTATTTTCTCCTTGTAAGATCTCCACAGCGTCAAAATTGGGAAAATGTCCAAGCTCAGCACAGTGGGCTCAAAGGGCTGTCTTAGGGGCTTGTCCATTTCTGTTTTTTTGGTCCGATCTGTGTCCTGAGAGTCTTGTCCTTAATTTGTTTTTTGTAGTACCAACATATACCTTCTGGCATACATTGGACCCGTCTCCGTCACAAAGAATTTTGTAAATAAGACAGGATTTGTCAAGTTTTGATATTGCTGTAAAATTGTCCAACTTTATGTCTTATTAGAAATTTTTATGTCCTTAAACGCACTTAATTTCGCGAATCTCTCTGTCAAACCTGGAATATGTGTCATCGATTTATATATGACTGTACCTCTTTCCTGTCTTGGTCCCTTATTCTTATAAAAATTGTCTTTTAATCTTTTTGTTGTGTGTTTTGGAAAACTGTTTTTCTCCAAGATTTTCTCAATTCTTTTTATGTTGTCCCTATGGAATACTTGGTCGCTAATTTTTTTTTAGATTATTTTGATGTACACAGTACATAGAATATATAAACTTTTATTATTATATTTTTTTTATAAAATGTACTGATTTATGCCATGAAGGCACAAAATAACAATGTTATTTGTTTAATTTTAACTATTGATTACATTTTATTAAAAATGTACCGAAAAAGTGTTTTTTTTTTCATGTGATTTTAAAAATATTGTAGAATGTATCTTTTTCTTATAACACTGCAAAATTCACTGCACTTTTGTTTTAGAAACACTGCGAACACTTCACTTTTCCTCAACTTTTCGGAATTTTCACTGCGGTCAAAAATTCCAAAACGACAGCCCTGCTTCGATTTGCTTGCCTATCGTGTGTGAGCTTTGTCGTCTGCTGCTGCTATCATTTATTGCAATCATAGCTGCAGTTACTCTTGCTCTCTTATTCTAACACATTTAAAAATTTGCTAATTGCACCTCGCTTCGTCTATCGTCGAAATCACTTCGTTTTTGGTATTTTTGAACAATTAGCAAATTCGGTCACAATGACCATCGAAGAGCTTAAGCAGCAGAGAGCTAATACAAAGAAAAGTATTACGCGTATTAAAAATATCATCGAAAGCAGTGGTAGAGGGGAAGGGAAAGCTCTTTCCTCGGCTGAACTCAAATGTCGCTTAGGTATACTTGAATCGTATTTCAAGCAAATTCTTACAATACAAACGAACATTGAAAAAATTGACACGGATGATTCTTGTCGTTCTGACATTGAAGAGCTCTACATTACCACAAAATTAGCTATTCAAGCGAGATTAGGAGACGATTCAAATAACGCTTCAATGTCGGATGTCACCTGTTTTATGCCTATGCAAAATTCAAAACTACCACAGTTAAAACTGCCAACATTTAATGGCAAATATTCTACTTACAAAAATTTCATTGTCTCTTTTACACAAATTATTGATCGCGAATTGAATTTATCTAACATAGAAAAATTTAATCATCTTCTCAATTGTCTCCAGGGTCCAGCATTGGAAACTGTCAAAGCTTTCCAAATAACAAATGAAAATTACCTTACAGCTTTGGAAAGGCTACGACAACACAACTTTAATTTTCCTCGAAAATATTTCGTCACTTTTTGATTTGCCTGCAATTTCCAAGCCTACTGGTAGTCAGCTTCGAAGTCTTGTCGACAACGCATCGGCTCTATATGGTTCTTTGCTGTCGTTAGGTTCGGAAAAAGAAATTTCAGAAGCCATGTTAACTTATTTAGTTTTGCAGAAAGCTGATGAGGAATCTAATAAAAAATGAAAGCGAATGGAATAGAGGTTATTCGTTTGCATGCTCGAACCTAGTGTGCTCTTTTTGCTCAAGCACAAATCATAAAATCAATAATTGTGAACGATTTAAGTCTCTTGAGGTTGTTCGGCGTTTTGAAAATGTAAAGAAGCTTGGTCTTTGCATTAATTGTCTCTCCAAAGGGCATCAACTTTCAAATTGCTTCTCTTCACATAAATGTAGAATCTGTTCGCGTCAACATCACAGTTTATTGCATAAATCTAATCCAGTCAGCACTGTCGATAATATTCCTGTTCCTAGCTATGCACCAGCACGGTCACCTGCACCTCAGTTATCATCAACGACAACATAGTCATCATTGCCTTGTACTTCAAGAGAGGCTGCAGCTCATACGCACATGGAAAATTCGTCGACAGATAATGTGATTCTCGCCACTGCTATGGTGTTGGTTCAAGATGCTTCAGGTTGCTATAAGCTAGGCAGAGCTTTGTTAGATTCTTGCTCGCAGGTTAATTTTATTACCGACGAATTTTCTCAAAAATTGCATTTGCCTTGTGGCAAACATAATATTGAAATCCATAACGTTGGAAATTCATTTGCAAACATAAAATTTAAAGCCTCAACAACTATCAAGTCTCGCTTAAATAATTTTGAAATTCCACTTTCATTTTGTGTAACGTCGCATATTGCATATCAGCCAGAAGCTGAATTTGATGTCTCATCATGGAATTTGCCACCGAGCGCTACACTCACTGATGAACAATTTCACAAATCAAAACGTATCGATTTGCTTTTGGGCACAGAAAGTTTCTTCAATATTCTTTCTGTTGGTCAGATTCGTCTTGGCGACAAATTACCTGTTTTGCAAAAAACATTGCTAGGTTGGGTGGTTTCAGGTCGATATCAAAGGCCACTCAACACCCAAATATCAACATGTTTGCTCACATCTCATGATTCAGTAGATGAAAGGTTAGAGCGTTTGTGGAAACTAGATGAAGTTTCAACTACTGCGGAAGTGTGGACCCGTGAGCAACACAATTGTGAACTCGTGTACACTGAAGCAGTCTCGAGAAATCCTGATGGCAGGATTGTCGTCAAATTGCCTTTTAAAGATGATCCAAGTTGTCTTGGTCATTCTCACGCTATAGCATTGCAGAGGTTTTTAGCTCAAGAACGTCGTTTATCACGCTCACCTGAACTCAAAGCGCAATATGTCGCCTTTATGAATGAATATGAGCATTTGGGCCATATGAGTCTGGTAAAAAACCCAAACTTGAAAGAGCCTCACTATTATATTCTACATCATTGTGTGCTTAAACCAACTAGCACTTCAACTAAATTAAGAGTTGTTTTTGACGCATCGTGTCGAACCACTTCACAAAAATCTCTTAATGATATTCAAATTGTTGGTCCTACTCTTCAGAGCGAATTATTTATTTTGCTTTTACGTTATCGTCGCTATCGCTATGCTGTCACTGCAGACATCGTTAAAATGTACAGACAGGTACTCGTCGAGCCAAATGATCGCAAGAATCAATATATTTTATGGAGAAATTCACCAGATCAAGAAATTGTCACATATCAGCTCAACACCGTGACGTATGGGATGGCTGCTGCGCCATATCTTGCCGTGCGAAGTCTATTTTATTTGGCAGATCAACATACTTCAGAATTTGCAATTGGCTCAAATGTCGTTTTATCGTCATTTTATGTTGACGACCTTTTATGTGGTGCGAATTCACTCACTGAATTATCTGAGATAAAATATGAGGTGACAAAATTGTTGAAACTAGGCTGTTTTGAATCAGCAAAGTGGCACTCAAATCATCCAGATTATAAAGATGATAATACTATTAAGAATCTAGATATTGAAGATACAGCACTCACAAGTGCATTAGGACTAAAATGGGACCAGAAGAGTGACACATTTTTATTTTCTTTTGAACCAAAGCAAAATAAAAACAATTGCGTTACAAAACGCACAATTCTTTCGATTGCCTCATCACAATTTGATCCTCTTGGACTCTTAGCACCAGTAGGGATTGTGGCTAAAATTATATTACAAGAACTATGGTTGCTCAAGCTGGACTGGGACGAATCAATACCGCAAAATTTGCATTTGGTATGGGATAATTTTCTAAAAAGCATATCATCACTCTCGCTTATCTCAATTCCAAGATATTGTTTGTCATCGAATACAAAATTCATTCCGATTCATGGATTTTGTGATTCTTCCATTCGCGCCTACGGCTGCTGCATTTACACTCGTGTAGTTGACACTTCGGGCAACATTTGTGTTTGTTTTCTTACAGCAAAGTCACGAGTTGCACCAACGAAAAAGCAATCACTACCAAAACTCGAACTATGTGGTGCTCTGCTTCTCGCCAGACTCTACAACAAAATAAAGGTAATTTTCGTAAATAATGATATTGATGTATATCTTTGGACAGATTCGCAAATTGTGCTCCACTGGCTCAGGCTTCATTCAGCCACGCTTTCTACCTTCGTTGGAAACAGGGTGTCAGAGATTCAAGATCTCACTACTGATGTTCATTGGAGACATGTCCCAACGCAAAGTAATCCGGCTGACATTGTTTCTAGAGGCAGCACAGTGGAAGAACTTCGCAATTCAATATGGTATACAGGCCCATCGTTTTTAACCGAAGATATGCACAATTGGGCGAAAAATAAATGCGACAATTTGAACATGGAAGAAATCAAAAGGGAAAAGCGGAAGTCAGCATTCAAAATTGCAGTTTTAAACAACTATATTCTTGATACTATCGAAAAGCACAGCTGTCACATGCGCAGTCTACGTGCGACTAACATAGCGACTTTGGGACAGCTTCCTTTTCCCCTCGAGAATTGCAGCATGCACAAAATTGTATTATATGGAATATACAACAACAGAACTTTGCTGTAGATATTCAATTACTCAAGAAAAATGTGGCAACAAATGGCGCGTTAAAATTTTTAAATCCATTTTTTGAAGTCACTGGAGGCTTCAATCTACTAAAAGTTGGTGGTCGGTTTGAGTAATCTAATCTATCAGAGAGCCGCAAACATCCCATTTTGCTTCCGGCAAAATCTAAATTCGTTTTTCGCTACGTTCGTCACGTACATCTTAAAAACTATCACGCAGGACCCAAAGCGTTGATAGCTCTCATTCGCTTGGAATTTTGGATTGTGAACGCGCGAGATATTGCTCGGCGCGTTGTCAATAATTGTATCCACTGCGTTTGGTACAAACCAAAATTATTACAACAAATCAACACTTATCTCCGAATAAGAGGTAAAACGCCATATAAGACTTACATCGCAATTTTCATTTGCTTGGCTACGAAAGCGGTTCACTCGAAGTCGTATCGGATTTGTCTACTGATGTCTTCTTAGCAGCACTTAAACGACTGATCGGCAGAAGAGGTTTGCCATCAGATATCTTTTGCGACAACGCAACAAATTTCGTTGGCGCCTGCAGCAAGCTCGCTGAGCTGAAGCAGTTTCTTTTCAAGAAGGAGCATTAAACTACAATCACTAAGTATTGCTCTAATGAATTTATTAATTTTCACTTTATTCCTCCCAGGGCTCCTCACTTTGGTGGAATTTGGGAAGCCGCTGTGAAATCGGCCAAAGGTCATCTCAATCGCAGTCTCATGAACGCAAGGCTCACATATGAAGAATTGACTACCGCTTGATCGAAATCGAATCGATTCTCAGCTCTCGTCCTATATCGCCACTTTCGCCTGAGCCAAGCAACTTAGAAGCATTGACTCCAGCTCACTTCATCATTGGCAGTTCGCTCAAATCATTACCAGAGCGTACTGCACCTTCTGATATCGATCATCTTTAAAAATGGGCTCTTGTTACCGGCATCAAGGAACATTTTTGGAAACGGTGGGCTCATGATTACGTTAACGAACTTCAAATACGTACGAAGTGGACGAATGATCAGCCAAACCTGAAAAACGTCACTATGGTCATTATCCATGAAGACAACGTGCCCCCACAGCGCTGGCAGTTAGGCCGGGTTATCAACTGCGTACCAGGCAGAGATTCACGTGTCAGAGTTGTAGATGTTCGAACTGCGAGAGGAATTCTTCGACGCCCATTCAAAAGCTTGCAATCCTACCTGCTTGAAAGTATGTCCTTTCAACGGGGCCGGGATGTTGGGTCACCGATTGGGAACCACTGTACTTAGCAATTAGTTTTACTAATTTCTTTATGCTTTCAATGCACTCATTTTTTATATGCATCAGCGTTCCAAATTGCTAAAAAACTATTGCTATTGATAGTCAGCCATTGCTATCTGCTGCGTTAAGTACAATAGTCGCTGCAATAGTTCACGAAGAGCTATCGTAGTTGACAGTCGTTTACTATAGTCTGCTGCGTAAAATACGATAGTAGCTGCAATAGTTCACGACGAGCTATCGCTGTTTGTTGTCGGCTATTGCTATAGTAGTCGTAGCTGTTGCTTTCGTAGTCGACTATAGCTTTATTTATCGTAGCCATTCTACCTGCTATTAGTAGGATGTTCATACATGCATATCTAATGTAAGTGAACTATTTCTAGCACAGAAAAAGAGTGCACCATTTTTTTTTTGATTTTCATTTATTATTGAACATTTGGCTCTCCCGCTTTTTGACTTTTTTTTTTAATTACTATTTTTTTTTCTCTATTTTTGTTTTATCGAATAATACTCTTATTTTATGTTCAATAAACGATTAAAATGCCCATTTACACAGTTTTCAATAAAAAAAAAAATGCTAACCTTCAATTTAAACGGTTTTCCGAGAAACCTTTCTTCCGTGTAAAGCGGGAGAGGCAAATGTTCAATAATAAATGAAAATCAAAAAAATGGGGCACTCTTTTTCTGTGCTAGAAATAGTTCACTTACATTAGATATGCATGTATGAACATTAGAGCGGTTCAAAAAAAAAAAACTTTTTGATTTTTTCACGATGTGTCAGCGGATTACAATAGCCTTATATGTCTGGACAAGCCCCATTACTAGGATTAAGGTTAATATTGAAAACTGGATTAGCGCCCTCTGTTTTAAGTAAACAACCCATTTTCAAAAATCTTGATTTAAAAAATGCTGCAAGTTGTAGAGGTTATAAAATTTTTCAACAAAGTGGGTATGGTTTTCGGGAAACAATCGATCGGGGAATTCAAATCCGTGATTGGTTTTTCTTCTTCTTCTTCGTTTCTTACAAAAAAATTGACAATTGACCGGACAAACGTAAAAAAGTACCGATTTTACACTTTCTAGCTCCAACACCTCAAATATTATGTGACCGCTGATCCCATGGAACATAATTTTTAATGAACTGATATTCCCTTAAATGAATGCCGAAACCGCATATCATTATCTTATTTCAAAACAAAGATATCTGCATTTTTCTAAATTAACAGACCTGATTTTTTTCGAATCGTGGTCGACAAATTTGCATATTAAGGTTATTCTAATTTTTTTTTTATTTAAAACAGTAACCATCAATCGGGGAATTCGAATTCGTGATTAGTTTTTCTTCTTTTTTTCTTACAAAAAAATTCAAAATTGACCGGAAAAAAATGAAAAAATTCCGATATTGTACTTTAAAGTTGCAAAATCACTCCATATTATTTTGCTGCCGATCCCGTGTGACATCATTTTGAATGTACTGTTATTTGCTTAAGAGAATGTCGTAAACTGCATATCATTTCCTTAATGCAAACCCGAGATATCGGCATTTTTCCAAATTAACAGAACTGCCATAATTGAACTATTCTATAGATTTTTCTAAAATATTCAAAAATTCAAATTATGTCAGTTCTGTTAATTTAGAAAAATGCAGATATCTCGGGTTCGAAATAACAAAATGATATGCGGTTTACGGCATTCTGTTAAGCAAATAACAGTTCATTAAAAATGATGTAACACGGGAGCGGCAGCAAAATAATATGGGGTGATTTTGCAACTTTAAAGTACAATAACGGAATTTTTTCATTTTTTTCCGGTCAATTTTCAATTTTTTTGTAAGAAAAAAAGAAGAAGAAGAAAAACTAATCACGAATTCGAATTCCCCGATTGATGGTCACTGTTTTAAATAAAAAAAAAATTAGAATCACCTTAATATGCAAATTTGTTAACTCCGATTCGAAAGAAATCAGGTCTGTTAATTTAGAAAAATGCAGATATCTTTGTTTTGAAATAAGATAATGATATGCGGTTTCGGCATTCATTTAAGGGAATATCAGTTCATTAAAAATTATGTTCCATGGGATCAGCGGTCACATAATATTTGAGGTGTTGGAGCTAGAAAGTGGAAAATCGGTACTTTTTTACGTTTGTGCGGTCAATTGTCAATTTTTTTGTAAGAAACGAAGAAAAAGAAGAAAAACCAATCACGGATTTGAATTCCCCGATCGATTGTTTCCCGAAAACCATACCCACTTTGTTGAAAAATTTTTTAACCTCTACAACTTGCAGCATTTTTTAAATCAAGATTTTTGAAAATGGGTTGTTTACTTAAAACAGAGGGCGCTAATCCAGTTTTCAATATTAACCTTAATCCTAGTAATGGGGCTTGTCCAGACATATAAGGCTATTGTAATCCGCTGACACATCGTGAAAAAATCAAAAAGTTTTTTTTTTTGAACCGCTCTAATGAACATCCTACTAATAGCAGGTAGAATGGCTACGACAACAACTGCTACGACAAATAAAGCTATAGTCGACTACGATAGCAACAGCTACGACTACTATAGCAATAGCCGACAACAAACAGCGATAGCTCGTCGTGAACTATTGCAGCGACTATCGTATTTAACGCAGCAGACTACAATACACGACTGCCAACCAGCGCTGCCACTTTGCTACTATTGTAGCAAATTTGCTACACTTAAGCAAAAAATAACACATTTGCGACTTCGCTACCCACTCTCATCAAATGTATTAATTTTGCTACATTTTTCCCATTTCTATATAATTTTGTATTATTCATATAATTTTTCTTACTTTTTCTCCTGCAATTTTTTAATTAAACACATTTTCCAATTTATTGCCAACTCTGTATCAGCACTAGCTGAATTGTGAACTAAACAAAGTTTTCATGATTTCTATTTCCAGTTACTTTTCAAAAAAATTGCTTGCTTTGCCACACAGCAGTGCATCTGCAGAGCGAATTTTTTCAGACCTCAATTTAATAAAAAATAAAAAAAGTAACTCCTACAAAATAGATACCATAGATTTTATAATGGCTGCAAAATGTTTGATCTCAAATGAGGACACTTTATGGATGCCTTAAGTAGATTATAATCAGATGATTTATATAATATGTTTATGAACTATTAAGCCCAATTTCTATGTGATCTTATCTTATCCCATATCATTGATATCGAATCAAATTTTTGTAAGAAAGAAAAAGCATGCGAACAGTACCTAATGCGCTTGGAGAATGCGAGAGTGAATAGCATACATTTGCTATCTTCATAGCATGTGATGTCCTCCCTGATATTTGATAAGATAAGATAAGATCACATGGTAATTGGGCTTTATATTTATTCTTATTTATGTGAATTGTAATTTGTTAATCACATTTATGTTATGTACTGTTGCACCATTCTGAATTTCAATGTGATATTTTCGTGTTATAAAAAAGTTTATGTTTAGTTTACTGTTCAATAAACGCAGCGCCGGATTAACCGGGGGGCTGCAGCCCCGGGCCCTCCATAGTTGGAGGGGCCCAAATTGGTTATTAAAAAAAAAAAAAAAAAAACGAAACCAAAAAAATTGGAAAAAAAATTAAATTTTTTATCGAAAAATAAAATTGCGAGTATCCGAATCGACCCAGCGCATACAGTTTTTTACTTTTAAATATGCAACCCTAAGTAACTAATCAGACCAACTCGTGCAAATTTTTTGACCCTTGAGAATGGAATCGCAAGTAGCCGAATATTTAGATAAACTATAGTAAAGTAAGTACCTCAGTTCGTGCAATTTTTTTATTTTTAAATATTGAATATGTAGCCGAAGTATTCAAAGAAATAAAGCGAGCCGTCTTATTCAACTTTGTATAAGCAATATTGAATGTTGAAGAATCAAAAAAACTACACAAGAGGTATCGATTCAAGTACTTATTATTGCTGGTCTAAAGCCTAATAAGTACTAAGTTTAATGAGCTGGGTTGATTTAGTTACATTTTCTTTTGTTTAACTGCAGCTCGCGGGGCCCTCTTGAGTTCAGAGTCTTGCTACACCGCGGGATTCACGAACACCCAGCTACGTCACTCTTTGTTAGTTCAAAAAAGTCAGATCAAGACCGATACTGAAATTGTATGGACTAGAGAAAAAACAATAAGAAGAACGCGAAGAAAAATCAAACTGATTTTTGCACATTTATGTGTGTGCGTGTGTGTGAATACTATAGCCAAACAACTGAGCTTGTCCGCATTTATCACCAAGACTTGAATGAAAATTTACATGATGAATTCCAACAATTCATTCCTTTACTAAAAAAGCAACCAAAGAATTTTTTTACTAGTTCTGATTCTCAAAAAAATTATGATAAAGAAATGATAAATCCGCTAAAAGTATTAAACTGGATGGTGAGTTTAGATATGGAACAGGTTTTTCCAAATATCTATACAGCTTATAGATTACTTTTAACAATTCCTATCGCAAACTGCGAAACAGAAAGATCGTTTTCTGATTTGAAACGCATAAAAAATATGTATAGGTCGACGATGATCGATGAAAGATTGTCATCATTATCACGATTAAGTATAGAAAGAGATCTACTTCGTTCTCTTGATTTTAATGATATTATTTCTGAATTTGCTGAAGCAAAGTCCAGGATGAAACCTATTTAATATCATATTGTATCGCCATTTTAATGTCATTGTCATTATATTACAATAAATGTTAAAACTCACGATTTTACTCGTGAGTCGTTCAAAAAAAAAATTTTTTGCTTTATTTATTTATTTGAATGAGGCCCTTTTTTCCTATTAGCCCCAGGCCCGACACAGGTTTAATCCGGCGCTGAATAAACGATAGTTCAGCCAATTATTGACTTTTGCTACGCTGCTCGCTGTTTTGCTACGCAATTTTGCTACAAAAATTTTATCCAAAGTGGCAGCACTGCTGCCAACTACGATAGCTGAGTATATGCTACTGCTATAGCTATTTATTGCGTTTACTATTACTGCGCAGTTATAGCACAATTTTTGGTGCTGTTACTAATTCTTGCATAGCAATTTAAACACTGTATGCATATAAACTAACATGTTATTTTATTATTGTTTTTTCTATCATGTAAAATCATATGCATAAGTACATACATAACAAATTAACTGCTAATCAATTGTCTCACAACTGCACATATGCATAACTCTCATTTTTGTCTCTTATGCTTTATGCTATATTCTTATTTTGTAAGAACTAGTTTTGTAAGCATTAGAAATTTGGAAACTTGAATAAATTAGTCTACGATTAACCTTTAAAGAAAGACGTTGCATTTAATAATTTTTAATTGTTTTTAAAGTTAATTTTTTCTGCACACTCGTTGCCCGTAGATTTTCTTTTTGCTATTTCGGTAAAGTTTCTCGCGGTTTGGAAAACTCTCCTGATCCTACATTAGTTTTCACCAGTTTTATGGCCTTAAAGAGTTTTTTTTTTTTAATATTTTCAATTCTTTTCCATGGAAAATGATGAATAACATAACATATATAAAAACTTTTTTATTTATTTTCTTTGTGTGCTTTGTGGTCAAAAGTACTTTAAAAGCTCACAAAAGACAGTAAAAAAATTCTTTTTTTCACTAGTTTTCGGCCAAAACAAAAAATTTTTTTTTTGTATCGACTTTTCCCATGAAAAATGGTGAATAACACAAAAAAATTTGCATATTTGCAAAATTATTTGCATATTTCAAATTACATAAAAAACAATTACCATAGCATATTTTAAAATTTCACTTGATCTTAAAAGCATCAAAAACTGTACACAGCTTGCGTCATAATTTTATTAAAATTATGGTTAAAAGCGTGTACCTTAAAATGACCATGCAACGAATAAATGACCAGGTACGATTTTACGGAACTTATTTTTGGAATTTCCGAACTTTAAATAATAATTGTGCGTTGTCAGATTTGGTTGACAATTTTTACCGATCTTGATCTTGCTTGAAACGAACCGTGTCGG
The DNA here is from genome assembly GCA_949775025.1 of Tricholauxania praeusta. Lineage (NCBI taxonomy): Eukaryota > Metazoa > Arthropoda > Insecta > Diptera > Lauxaniidae > Tricholauxania > Tricholauxania praeusta. Next base: position 93,415,181 of record OX459029.1, on the reverse strand, counting down.
CCAAAGTGCTAACATTAAAATGGCCATAAAACGAGTAAATGAGCAGCTCCAATTTTGTGGATTATGTATTTGGAATCTCCGGACACTGTATAATAACTGTGCATTGTCAGATTTGGTTGAGAATTTTATCGATCTTGATCTTACTGGAAGTGAACCTTGTGATGAAGGCATCGATCGCAGCTATGCCTGTTGCTAAAAATGGGCTCAAGTTTACTTTAGGGACAACTCAGATTTTATTTATTTTCTTAGGGAAAGTAGCGTGCTATGAATAAACAATAAATCTGCAAAAAAAATTGTAGCTCGGATCTGGTTCAGGAGATATAGCCATCGGAAGTTGCGGATATAGCTTTTATAAAAAACGGTATAAGTTAGGAACCCCTGAATGGATTTCCAAAATATGAATATAATAAAAAAGGTAATTTAATAAAGTTTAAAGTTGCTTGGAAAAAAATTCAAATCCGTTGGATAGTTTTCGAGACATGAAGTTTTTTGAAAAATTTTGACCTCTTTTTTTGAAAAAAAAGCGTTATTTTACCCAAAAAATGTAATATTAACCTATAGTGAGTGATACATATATATTTAGAAAGTATAATTTATTAGCCTTAAAACGATGTGCTATTTAATCAATTTTTTTACTGAAAACAAAAAACAAATATTTTTTTTTTTTGAAAACAATAAAATGTGTATGGGCAACAGTTCTATGTTACAGACTGAACCGCGGTCAAAGGCCTCCGCGAAGCCGGTGTCGGATTTTTGGGAGTTTTAGATCCTGAGCCATTTATCCTAACTTTTATGTATGTAGCTGTGGCCAGCGAAGCCAGTTTTGGACTTAATCTTAAACTCTGCGCCGCGGCCGAAGGCCACCCAAATGCAGCATATTTTAATTAGAATTTTTAGGACCAGTGGTTCAGTCCATAACATATGGTTGTTGCCCATATATATTTTATTGTTTTAAAAAAATAGAATATTTTTTTTTGTTTTCCGGTAAAAAAATTGATTAATATAAAAAAATATATGTACAAGAACCACATCATATATAGCTTTTTTCGTAATTTTACTCAAATTTAGTACTAAAAAGAAACAGATTTTTTTAGGAATTTTAAGTGAAATTTAATTTTTTTCTTTCTGAATCTTTTTCTAATTTTTTTAACACTTACGTATTGAAAATTCTATATTTTTTCTATTTAAAAGATTTTTTTTATGAAACAAAATTTTATTATTATAATTCTACTACTAGTACTTCTAGTGCAAAAAACCACAAAAAAATTACAAGAGAAAAATTCATCAAAATGGGCAACGAGTTTCAATGACTGCTACGTCATATCATCAGTAAGCTTTGTTAGCCGTTTCTTGCGTTGATCAGTTAAGAATCACAGCAAAAAACAGAACGAAACTTCTACATTTCAAAAATGCTTACTTCGGCTAACAAAGCTTACACACATAAAAACTCTGTACAAAAACACATTTTTTTTTATATTTAAAGTCACTTAATTTTGTGTACAAAAATGCAAATTTCTTGCATTTTCAAAACGATTTTTACACTATTCTACTCTACATTTTGGTATTATGAAAACCAATATATGACTCAGGAACGCTATGATTGACTGCCGTAGCTGTTCTACATGATTTTATGCCTTGTTTCTAAGGCATAATGATCGTTTTTGATTTTCTCGACCTTAGTGCAAGTGAAAATTGAATTCTCTCATTTTTGTCTTTCTTTAGACATTAGATGTTTATGATTAAATTTAGGTTAATTAAGCCATATTTGGACTTTTAACAATGTTTAACTTTTAAAAATTTAAAAAAAAAATTTTTCTCCTTTTTCTAGGCTTATGCGAAGCACATACAAAAATTCTGTATTTTCCAGAAGCATCACCTTTTCTTAATTTTAGTTTTCTTAAAAAATAGTAAATTTTCGGAGCTACTAACTTTTCTTAAATTTTATTGTTCTAGAAAAATAATAAACTTTCGGAGATACCAACTATACTATTTTTCTAAGCGATGTCGGTTAAGGGATTAGCTTAATATGTACATATGTATACCCAAAAATGGTAGAAGTCTTGAATAGAATAACTGTAAATATCAAAATCAATAATAATTTTACTTTGAAAAGTTGAGACACCTGGGGCAAATCGCCGCAGTCGTTATCGAGCAAGCAATCGTATCGAATAAAATTTCAAAACAAAACGAGTTACTGGATCGCTGCACTCGATTCGAAACTAGTCGAAATTTTACGATAAAGTTTTCGATTACTTTTATTATCATATCACCTCAGAGTGTAAGTGTCCTATCAGCAAAAACATGAAACTGAGAAAACAGCGTTTTAAAGTTATTTACTCTGCGATTTGTTATTTAAGGATTATTAATGTGTTTTATTTATTATTTTGCCTCTCTGTAATTACCTATACGGTATTTGAAAAAAAATTATTGAAACTTACCTTTGATTTTTCTGTAATTAAAATTATGTAGATTTGTATGAGTTAGGACATTTGCATTTTGAAACTCTACGTCAAAGGTATATAACGTTTGATCCAAAACACACGAAAAAGCCTTCTTTTTTTATTCGTGAACATGTTTGATGAGGGGCATAAGAAAACGGGTATGTAGAAAAATCTATTCTTAACTTATGTTATTTTGTAAAAAACGATTTAACACAATCTCTCAAACATTTACTAATATTTAAAAAATTAAAAAACCTTTATTTTGAGATTGTTTTTGTATTATTTTATTTTGGATGCATTTCGAGCAGTTTTCTGCTCATCTTCAGCAACACGACTGAAACGTCAAGTGCATTTTTGAAAAAATTGGAACGGACAGAGTAAAACAAAAAACGATAAACATCTATTACATTTGTTGAGTAAAGCTTCAGAAAAGAAATTAAAAGTGTTACATTTACATTACGCTTTAATGCGTTAGAAATCAAAACAAAGAAAAATGAATATCCAAAGAGATCAGCAAACCAGTTTTGTTTTGTGACGTCAGCATTACTGAAAAAGTTCTGATTCGATGTTGCCTTTATCAAGGTTTATAGCGTTGTTGTTTTTATGTATATACATTAGACCGGGTCGAAATTTAGATTCATCCAGACACCGACTCAAAAGTTAGAGGAACCCTTAAAAACGATATCTGCATCATTTTTTTTTCGTTCCGAGAAAAACCAATGGAATACTTTTGATTCTCCCGAAGGTCCTTTTTGGCTAAAAAAACGTGTTTTTTGCTCATAACTTTTATTCCTTCACAGAATGAATACCCGACTTTGCTCGAAAATTAAAGAGTGCGCTCTTGCAAAAAATTTGACGTTAAAAAAATGTAAGTTTTTTTTCTATTATAGATAATATTTAGTCCCGAAATTCCATTTTTTCACATTTTTTATTTATTTATTTTGTTTAAACTACTGTAGATGCTGCATTTAGCATTGGATTTGTATAATTTTGGTCTTATTGGAAATTTAATTAGCTCTATTTTCAATGATATAGTAGATCCTCTCTAACTTGAACCTCGTTAACTTGAAATCTTCTATAAGACGAAGAAATTAGCCATTCTCTTCCGTTCAAGTTCGTACTTTGCTTCGTGAAATGTACATTATCATTCATTATATGTGCTCTATACATAGAGCTTTGATTTTCTGCTCAAATTTGATGTTTTCATAAGTGCGTTCATAAAATTATTTGGTACAACGTGTGAACAATTTTGTAATATACAAAATGGATTTAATAGCATCGGACTTAAGTTTGACGAAACTGCCAACTTATCGCGACGTGGTGCAGTTTTTGATATAATTGCGCGAAAGTGAATGCAGGCGTCGGGAAAATATAGGTTTCAGAAAATTTATCGTATCTTCTTTAACGAAAATCCGTGGGCTATGGACGCGAGCCAAAATACCGATGGTAACAAAAACAATGTGTCGTGCACAAATAAATGCATTGTTGGAAGACTATCGCATATAAAAAAAAAAATTAACAGTAAATGATGAAAAGTGGAAGTTTTTGTTTAATTTGGCTTAATGCAAATGTGGCATTGAGTCAAATATAAGCTGTGGCTGCTCAAAGGAACACCGTATTCCAAACAGTTCTAAAAATTTTTACATCGACCAGTGGAATGCTCGGCATCTTAATCTGGATAATTGTAACAGTGAGAATGAAAGTGCTGTTGCAGTTGCCGTTGCTATTGCAGGTGCTGCTGCTGCAGATTTTTATGAGGATTTTGATTTTCAAGACTTGTGCAGTTCAAATGGAACAGGTGTTGCACCTTCTGTAGCTAACAGAGCCACCTTGCACTCAGTTTCTACCTGAAGAAAATCTTTTGATTCATGATGATTTAGAAGATATCATTGCTTTTCCAGGTGAAGAATAACAAAGCAAAAAATATATAGCATATTTTTAACTACATAGCAAATTACAATACATAATTTTCATTACAGACTTTCCATGTCATTCCCAAAGCACTGAACGTCACGTAAAAGCAGTGAGCGAATCACGCATGCAAGTCGTGCACAAAAACCGCCTGGGTCACATTTTAAATACTTTGGACTCACGCGAAATATACAGTAGCCTAGAATCGCGCCAGTCCTTAATATAGCGATAGCAAAATTCTGTCTTAACTTTTATATAGCGATAACCAAATACTGTAAAAATTGAGTAATAAAAGTTGGGTTTTTTGCCAGAGTGCTTTTGCCAACAATAAAAATTAATTGCCTTTTCAATAAGATCAAAATTATACAAATCCAATGCTAAATGCAGCATCTACAGTGGTTTAAACAAAATAAATAAATAAAAAATTTGAAAAAATCGAATTTCGGGACTAAATATTATCTATAATAGAAAAAAAAATTCAATTTTTTAACGTCAAATTTTTTGCAAGAGCGCACCCTTTAATTTTCGAGCAAAGTCAGGTATCCATTCTGTGAAAGAATAAAAGCTATGAGCAATAAACACGTTTTTTTAGCCAAAAAGGACCTTCGGGATAATCAAAAGTGCTCCATTGGTTTTTCTCGGAACGAAAAAAAAATTATGCAGATATCGTTTTTAAGGGTTGCTCTAACTTTAGAGTTGGTGTCTGACTGACTTTATTTTGCTTCATACAAATCGACCCGGTTTAATATACATACTTTCATATGCGTCCAGTTTTTGGTCTTTGTTTACATTTTTCAACAACCGTAAATTATCAATTGTTGTTGAAAAATGTTTTTGTTCTATTGCGTGTGCTGCAAATGCTGATTTTCGGTGTTCGTTTTTACGGATATTAAGGCAATGTTCTCCGAATCTCTTTTCGATGGGTCGTCTGCTTTGGCCGTAGTAGACCGCCAAACACTCGTTGCATTTAATTTCATAAATGCCTCCTTTCTTTAACGAATCTGTTTTGTCTTTTACATTGGCCAGCTGATTTTTAATTTTAAATGGATTTTCATAAACAATTTGCATGTTATTGCGACGGAATGTTGTTTTTAGACTGTTTGTTAACTTCTCGTTTCAAATCGTCTGCTTGGTCTATTTTTTTATTTTGTGTGAAAAGTGTGGATAAATTAATGTCAAAGTTCTTTTTTGAATGTTTCTTTACTAATTTTTCAATGATTTTTTCGCTGTATCCGTTGATTTTAGCCGCTTCTTTTATATAATTATACTCCTTGATGTAGTTTTGGAGAGAAAGTGGCAAGCTAACTAAACGGTGCACTAGCGAATGAAAAGCGGCAAATTTTTGTTGGACAGGAGCGTATGAATCGCTGGTTATGTATCTCATTGTGCTTGTGGATTTATGGTGAACTGCGATATCAATGGTGTTGTTTTGGTTTCTGTGTGGAAATTAATTACGGATAACAATTACAAAAAAGTGACGAAATCTCCTTTGAGCAAAATGACAACAGCAGCAAACAAAGTGAGAAAAGAAATCAGCAGCGTCTTTGGTGAACGTTTCAAGTGGAGGTTAATCGTCTCTAATCCAGAAGTACCAAAACTGTACTGTTTACCCAAATTCCACAAACCAGGTGATAGAATGCGACAAATAGTGGCACTCATTTCAGCCCCGTGTACGAAAATGGCGCGATGGTTAGTGAATGAAGTAAAATTATTCCCACCTTTCGAGAGTTGTTCTGTGAAAAATTCAATAGAATTTGCAAAACTTATTCGACAAATAACCATCAAAAATGATGAAGTGCTCATATCGTTCGACGTCGAAAGCCTGTTCCCGTCAATACCAGTAGATAAAGCTCTCACAGCATTGGAAATACATCTTACCAAACAAAATATCACCGAAGAGAAGGTCAATGTATACATGCAAATAGCTAAAATGTGTATGGAAATGAATTTTTTCCAGGGACATAACTATTATAAGATTTATGTCAAAAAATTGGTTTATAATTATTATGAATAAGAAATATTTTATTAGTTGTCAATAACTATTATTTTTCAATGGATTCTTTTTTACGTTGAGTCATAACTATTATGCATAAGAGATATTTTATTAGTTGTCAATAACTATTATTTTTCAATGGATTCTTTTTTACGTTGAGTCATAACTATTATGCATAAGAGATATTTTATTAGTTGTCAATAACTATTATTTTTCAATGGATTTTTTTTTACGTTGAGTCATAACTATTATGCATAAGAGATATTTTATTAGTTGTCAATAACTATTATTTTTCAATGGATTTTTTTTTACGTTGAGTCATAACTATTATGCATAAGAGATATTTTATTAGTTGTCAATAACTATTAATTTGCAATTGATTTTTTTTACGTTGAGTCATAACTATTATGCATAAGAGATATTTTATTAGTTGTCAATAACTATTAATTTGGAAAAAATATTTTTTTACGTTGTTTTGAAAAAAGTGTTCAACAGATTTTCATTTTTGTGAATCTTTTTGCACCAATCGATGGGGAGGTGGTTTTTATGACATCACCAGAGGTGGTCATAAAAACTTTGCTTCAATTAATGAAAAGAGGTCTAAAAAGGATATTGGCCATCACTAGAAGTGGTACCGATCCTTAAAAGTACTCTATTTAGGTCCATTTTCGAATCTTTTTTTGCAAAAAATCGATGGAAAGAGGTTGACAATGGGCTTTGGCCATCACCAGAGTTGGTGCGTTTTGAAAAAAAAATTTTGTACCAATCGTTGGAAAGAGGTCGAAGTCGAAAAAAAGTACGAGAAAGTGCCCGATTTTGGTCCATTTTCGAAATTTTGTTTGCACCAATCTTTGGAAAGAGGTTGAAGTCGTAAAAAAAGGTACCAAAAAGTGCCCGATTTTGGGCCATTTTCGAAATTTTGTTTGCACCAATCTTTGGAAAGAGGCCGAAAATACATTTTGGTCATCATCAAAGTTGGTTCCGAGTCCCAAAATGTGCCCGATTTTGGTCCATTTTCGAAATTTTGTTTGCACCAATCTTTGGATAGAGGTCGAAGTCGAAAAAAAGGTACCAAAAAGTGCCTGATTTTGGTCCATTTTCGAAATTTTGCTTGCACCAATCTTTGGAAAGAGGTCGAAAATAGATTTTGGTCATCATCAAAGGTGGTTCCGAGTCCCAAAATGTGCCCGATTTTGATCCATTTTCGAAATTTTGTTTGCACCAGTCATTAAATAGAGGTCGAAAATGAATTTTGGACCTCATTAGAGGCGGTTCCGGACCCTGGAAAGGACCGTTTATGACCCATTTTCGAAAAAAACTTCTTTTTTCTGTAATAAATAGGAAAAGGTCGAAAATGGATTTTGGACATCACCTAGAGTGGCTCCTGAGTCCGGCCCCGAAAAAGAACCGTTTTTGACCCATTTTCGGAAAAACTTTTTTTTTCTGTAATTAATGTGAAAACGTCGAATATAAATATTTGAAATCATTCAGGGTGGCTCCAGACCCTGGAAGGGACCGCTTTCGATCATTTTGGTAGTTTTCAAGTTCCAGAGCTACTCTAAAAGACATCCAAAACGCATTTTCAACCTTTCATAATCGATTGGTTCAATAAAAAATTTTAGGGTGGTTCATAAAAAATTTTTTTTTTGTCCGAATCGATAGGGCAATGTCGACAATAGTCATTTTCGAGCTTTATCTATGCATTGGAGCAAAAAAAAAATTTTTTATGAACCACCCTAAAATTTTTTATTGCTCCTATCGATTATGAAATGTTGAAAATGCGTTTTGGATGTCTTTTAGAGTAGCTCCGGAACTTGAAAACTACCAAAATGATCGAAAGCGGTCCTTTCCAGGGTCCGGAGCCACCCTGAATGATTTCAAATATTTATATTTGACGTTTTCACATTAATTACAGAAAAAAAAAATTTTTCCGAAAATGGGTCAAAAACGGTTCTTTCTCGGGGCCGGACTCAGGAGCCACTCTAGGTGATGTCCAAAATCCATTTTCGACCTTTTCCTATTTATTACAGAAAAAAGAAGTTTTTTTCGAAAATGGGTCATAAACGGTCCTTTCCAGGGTCCGGAACCGCCTCTAATGAGGTCCAAAATTCATTTTCGACCTCTATTTAATGACTGGTGCAAACAAAATTTCGAAAATGGATCAAAATCGGGCACATTTTGGGACTCGGAACCACCTTTGATGATGACCAAAATCTATTTTCGACCTCTTTCCAAAGATTGGTGCAAGCAAAATTTCGAAAATGGACCAAAATCAGAAACTTTTTGGTACCTTTTTTTTCGACTTCGACCTCTATCCAAAGATTGGTGCAAACAAAATTTCGAAAATGGACCAAAATCGGGCACATTTTGGGACTCGGAACCACCTTTGGTGATGACCAAAATCTATTTTCGGCCTCTTTCCAAAGATTGGTGCAAACAAAATTTCGAAAATGGACCAAAATCGGGCACTTTTTGGTACCTTTTTTTTCGACTTCGACCTCTTTCCAAAGATTGGTGCAAACAAAATTTCGAAAATGGACCAAAATCGGGCACTTTTTGGTACCTTTTTTTACGACTTCAACCTCTTTCCAAAGATTGGTGCAAACAAAATTTCGAAAATGGACCAAAATCGGCCACTTTATGGTACCCTTTTTTTCGACTTCGACCTCTTTCCAAAGATTGCTGCAAACAAAATTTCGAAAATGGACCAAAATCGGGCACTTTTTGGTACCTTTTTTTACGACTTAAACCTCTTTCCAAAGATTGGTGCAAACAAAATTTCGAAAATGGACCAAAATCGGCCACTTTTTGGCACCCTTTTTTTCGACTTCGACCTCTTTCCAAAGATTGGTGCGAACAAAATTTCGAAAATGGACCAAAATCGGGCACATTTTGGGACTCGAAACCACCTTTGATGATGACCAAAATCTATTTTTGGCCTCTTTCCAAAGATTGGTGCAAACAAAATTTCGAAAATGGACCAAAATCGGGCACTTTTTGGTACCTTTTTTTTCGACTTCGACCTCTTTCCAAAGATTGGTGCAAACAAAATTTCGAAAATGGACCAAAATCGGGCACTTTCTCGTACTTTTTTTTGACTTCGACCTCTTTCCAACGATTGGTACAAAATTTTTTTTTCAAAACGCACCAAAATCGACCACTTTTTTAGTTGGGAACAACTCTGGTGATGGCCAAAGCCCATTGTCAACCTCTTTCCATCGATTTTTTGCAAAAAAAGATTCGAAAATGGACCTAAATAGAGTACTTTTAAGGATCGGTACCACTTCTAGTGATGGCCAATATCCTTTTTAGACCTCTTTTCATTAATTGAAGCAAAGTTTTTATGACCACCTCTGGTGATGTCATAAAAACCACCTCCCCATCGATTGGTGCAAAAAGATTCACAAAAATGAAAATCTGTTGAACACTTTTTTCAAAACAACGTAAAAAAATATTTTTTCCAAATTAATAGTTATTGACAACTAATAAAATATCTCTTATGCATAATAGTTATGACTCAACGTAAAAAAAATCAATTGCAAATTAATAGTTATTGACAACTAATAAAATATCTCTTATGCATAATAGTTATGACTCAACGTAAAAAAAAATCCATTGAAAAATAATAGTTATTGACAACTAATAAAATATCTCTTATGCATAATAGTTATGACTCAACGTAAAAAAAAATCCATTGAAAAATAATAGTTATTGACAACTAATAAAATATCTCTTATGCATAATAGTTATGACTCAACGTAAAAAAGAATCCATTGAAAAATAATAGTTATTGACAACTAATAAAATATTTCTTATTCATAATAATTATAAACCAATTTTTTGACATAAATCTTATAATAGTTATGTCCCTGGAAAAAATTCATTTCCATACACATTTTAGCTATTTGCATGTATACATTGACCTTCTCTTCGGTGATATTTTGTTTGGTAAGATGTATTTCCAATGCTGTGAGAGCTTTATCTACTGGTATTGACGGGAACAGGCTTTCGACGTCGAACGATATGAGCACTTCATCATTTTTGATGGTTATTTGTCGAATAAGTTTTGCAAATTCTATTGAATTTTTCACAGAACAACTCTCGAAAGGTGGGAATAATTTTACTTCATTCACTAACCATCGCGCCATTTTCGTACACGGGGCTGAAATGAGTGCCACTATTTGTCGCATTCTATCACCTGGTTTGTGGAATTTGGGTAAACAGTACAGTTTTGGTACTTCTGGATTAGAGACGATTAACCTCCACTTGAAACGTTCACCAAAGACGCTGCTGATTTCTTTTCTCACTTTGTTTGCTGCTGTTGTCATTTTGCTCAAAGGAGATTTCGTCACTTTTTTGTAATTGTTATCCGTAATTAATTTCCACACAGAAACCAAAACAACACCATTGATATCGCAGTTCACCATAAATCCACAAGCACAATGAGATACATAACCAGCGATTCATACGCTCCTGTCCAACAAAAATTTGCCGCTTTTCATTCGCTAGTGCACCGTTTAGTTAGCTTGCCACTTTCTCTCCAAAACTACATCAAGGAGTATAATTATATAAAAGAAGCGGCTAAAATCAACGGATACAGCGAAAAAATCATTGAAAAATTAGTAAAGAAACATTCAAAAAAGAACTTTGACATTAATTTATCCACACTTTTCACACAAAATAAAAAAATAGACCAAGCAGACGATTTGAAACGAGAAGTTAACAAACAGTCTAAAAACAACATTCCGTCGCAATAACATGCAAATTGTTTATGAAAATCCATTTAAAATTAAAAATCAGCTGGCCAATGTAAAAGACAAAACAGATTCGTTAAAGAAAGGAGGCATTTATGAAATTAAATGCAACGAGTGTTTGGCGGTCTACTACGGCCAAAGCAGACGACCCATCGAAAAGAGATTCGGAGAACATTGCCTTAATATCCGTAAAAACGAACACCGAAAATCAGCATTTGCAGCACACGCAATAGAACAAAAACATTTTTCAACAACAATTGATAATTTACGGTTGTTGAAAAATGTAAACAAAGACCAAAAACTGGACGCATATGAAAGTATGTATATTAAACCGGGTCGATTTGTATGAAGCAAAATAAAGTCAGTCAGACACCAACTCTAAAGTTAGAGCAACCCTTAAAAACGATATCTGCATAATTTTTTTTTCGTTCCGAGAAAAACCAATGGAGCACTTTTGATTATCCCGAAGGTCCTTTTTGGCTAAAAAAACGTGTTTATTGCTCATAGCTTTTATTCTTTCACAGAATGGATACCTGACTTTGCTCGAAAATTAAAGGGTGCGCTCTTGCAAAAAATTTGACGTTAAAAAATTGAATTTTTTTTTCTATTATAGATAATATTTAGTCCCGAAATTCGATTTTTTCAAATTTTTTATTTATTTATTTTGTTTAAACCACTGTAGATGCTGCATTTAGCATTGGATTTGTATAATTTTGATCTTATTGAAAAGGCAATTAATTTTTATTGTTGGGAAAAGCACTCTGGCAAAAAACCCAACTTTTATTACTCAATTTTTACAGTATTTGGTTATCGCTATGTAAAAGTTAAGACAGAATTTTGCTATCGCTATATTAAGGACTGGCGCGATTCTAGGCTACTGTATATTTCGCGTGAGTCCAAAGTATTTAAAATGTGACCCAGGCGGTTTTTGTGCACGACTTGCATGCGTGATTCGCTCACTGCTTTTACGTGACGTTCAGTGCTTTGGGAATGACATGGAAAGTCTGTAATGAAAATTATGTATTGTAATTTGCTATGTAGTTAAAAATATGCTATATATTTTTTGCTTTGTTATTCTTCACCTGGAAAAGCAATGATATCTTCTAAATCATCATGAATCAAAAGATTTTCTTCAGGTAGAAACTGAGTGCAAGGTGGCTCTGTTAGCTACAGAAGGTGCAACACCTGTTCCATTTGAACTGCACAAGTCTTGAAAATCAAAATCCTCATAAAAATCTGCAGCAGCAGCACCTGCAATAGCAACGGCAACTGCAACAGCACTTTCATTCTCACTGTTACAATTATCCAGATTAAGATGCCGAGCATTCCACTGGTCGATGTAAAAATTTTTAGAACTGTTTGGAATACGGTGTTCCTTTGAGCAGCCACAGCTTATATTTGACTCAATGCCACATTTGCATTAAGCCAAATTAAACAAAAACTTCCACTTTTCATCATTTACTGTTAATTTTTTTTTATATGCGATAGTCTTCCAACAATGCATTTATTTGTGCACGACACATTGTTTTTGTTACCATCGGTATTTTGGCTCGCGTCCATAGCCCACGGATTTTCGTTAAAGAAGATACGATAAATTTTCTGAAACCTATATTTTCCCGACGCCTGCATTCACTTTCGCGCAATTATATCAAAAACTACACCACGTCGCGATAAGTTGGCAGTTTCGTCAAACTTAAGTCCGATGCTATTAAATCCATTTTGTATATTACAAAATTGTTCACACGTTGTACCAAATAATTTTATGAACGCACTTATGAAAACATCAAATTTGAGCAGAAAATCAAAGCTCTATGTATAGAGCACATATAATGAATGATAATGTACATTTCACGAAGCAAAGTACGAACTTGAACGGAAGAGAATGGCTAATTTCTTCGTCTTATAGAAGATTTCAAGTTAACGAGGTTCAAGTTAGAGAGGATCTACTATATCATTGAAAATAGAGCTAATTAAATTTCCAATAAGACCAAAATTATACAAATCCAATGCTAAATGCAGCATCTACAGTAGTTTAAACAAAATAAATAAATAAAAAATGTGAAAAAATGGAATTTCGGGACTAAATATTATCTATAATAGAAAAAAAACTTACATTTTTTTAACGTCAAATTTTTTGCAAGAGCGCACTCTTTAATTTTCGAGCAAAGTCGGGTATTCATTCTGTGAAGGAATAAAAGTTATGAGCAAAAAACACGTTTTTTTAGCCAAAAAGGACCTTCGGGAGAATCAAAAGTATTCCATTGGTTTTTCTCGGAACGAAAAAAAAATGATGCAGATATCGTTTTTAAGGGTTCCTCTAACTTTTGAGTCGGTGTCTGGATGAATCTAAATTTCGACCCGGTCTAATGTATATACATAAAAACAACAACGCTATAAACCTTGATAAAGGCAACATCGAATCAGAACTTTTTCAGTACTGCTGACGTCACAAAACAAAACTGGTTTGCTGATCTCTTTGGATATTCATTTTTCTTTGTTTTGATTTCTAACGCATTAAAGCGTAATGTAAATGTAACACTTTTAATTTCTTTTCTGAAGCTTTACTCTACAAATGTAATAGATGTTTATCGTTTTTTGTTTTACTCTGTCCGTTCCAATTTTTTCAAAAATGCACTTGACGTTTCAGTCGTGTTGCTGAAGATGAGCAGAAAACTGCTCGAAATGCATCCAAAATAAAATAATACAAAAACAATCTCAAAATAAAGGTTTTTTAATTTTTTAAATATTAGTAAATCTATTCTTAACGTTAACGGCACGCTCATGCTAGTGTTATATTTTAGACCAAAACTTCTAAACTACTGAGCCGATTCTGACAAATGAAATATCGTTGTTTTCATATTATCAAGAAGAGTATAATAAAGCTGTTAATAATTCAAAAATCTGTTCACAGAGGGCGCTGTATGCAAAAATAATGTATAATAATTTTATAAGTCACAAGTCATCAATTGGTGCAATAATTTTTTTTTCATCAAATGAGTCCTAAACAGATATAAGAAAGTACCATTCGTACTTCAAAATCCATTTACGGCCTTTTTGCAACGATTGGTGCCAGAAATTTTTTGTCTTGAAATGAGGCCAAATTACCTCCGGGGATACCTTTTCCCCTCTCTTACAAAAGTCCATTCTCACTTTTGACCTGAGAGCGATTGTTTACTATTTAATGTGACTTCAAATGCAAAAAAAGCAGTAAACTAGGACATTTGCACTCCGAGATTTTATTTTAAAAGCTGCAGTTAGGACATAAAGCATACTGAGACCTTTGGAACGGAAAGAGGTAGCCAAATTTCGATAACACCAAACGACAGAGTGTATTTTCTTAAGTAAGTTGGCGTGCTAAAAAAATTTTGTCAAAAAGTGTGATAGGACTAGGCTTGCTAGATCCAAATTGTGTTTCACCTGGACATTTAAGAAAAAAATCAGAAAAAATCTGTCCTGAGGACATTTGAAAAAAAAAAATCTTGATTTTACTGGACAATAAATGAAACTAAAACTTTGTTTCAGAAGAACATATATATTTTATTTAAGCAAAATAAACATAAAAATTCAGTAAAACAACACTTTCTGTGAGCGGTGAATTTGTGTAAATTTCCAGAAAGTTTCAAGAGATTTATGAATGGCTCACATGCTGAGTGGCCAGAGCAGTTTTCCGGTACATACAGTAGGATGATTCAAAAATTTTTTTTTTGATTCAAACAGGATTAATAGTGTCAGGCACTTGAAAGAAAAATGCTGGTGCAAGGAGAGCTCATAATAATACTAAGTGAATAACAGAATTTTTCCAACAGCGATAACAATTTTTCGTTTGTATCAACTGCGATTATGTTGCATAGCAAACGTTTATCCACAGCTACTTCAGCAAAAACTATAAAACCCAAATTTGTGCTTTGAGCGGTTGGACAGCCTTCCGCACCTGATACAATTTTCCATTTCACTATAGTCACCCAAGCGCCTGCACCATGCAACAACAAGTATGCCTTGTAATATGAAAATCTGTGTCTGCCAACTGTAGTGAACGCATTTTCGGCAAATGATTCGTTAACGGCGTGGTTGGTACGGCTGTTCGAATTTCACCTGGACATATTTCTGATTGTCTGGACTCTGGACTTGGAACTAAGAATCTGGACAATCCAGGTGAATCCAGACCATCTGGCAACCCTAGATAGGACACTTACACTCTGAGGTGACGATATGACAAAATACGTAAATATTTCAATTTAGTGCAGTTGGTAAAATTTGAGTTAAAAAAAATTAATCCGGTGTTATTATTTTATTCGTCTTCGGAGTCGGAGGAGGAAGGCCGGGACATGCGGATGAGAAAACAACTTCGTGATAAAATCAATCCTTTTTCGCTACGAACAGCAGCGTAAGACACATACAAGTTTAAAATACATAGAAATATTGAAAGTGATTTATCTGCAGACCAAATCCATCTCAAACCATGTAAGCGGATTATTTAATGTTACGGAATTGGTTGCCGATTATATATGTTGTTTTTCAAAGGATATAAAGGGACCCATATTTCCCCGATTTGATTAAAAAAAATTTTTCATGAAGTTATGACCATTTTAATTTATACCCATTTTAGGCTGAAAATTGTTTCAAAAAAGCGGCATTTCCATCCAAATCAAAATAATTAACTTTTGTCTTTTGATTCTTATAGAACTTCTGAAAAACTCTACCATTAACAAAAGTTAATTATTTTGATTTGGATGGAAATGCCGCTTTTTTGAAACAATTTTCAGGCTAAAATGGGTATAAATTAAAATGGCCATAACTTCATGAAAAAATTTCCTTAACCCTTCTGTGCGTGACAAAAAAAAGCACCTTTCCATGCGTGACAGGGTACCTGGGTACCCCAATACAATTTGTATGAAGATTTAAAATATTTTGGCTCGTACTGTACAAAATAACGACATTAAGCTAAAATTTTATTTTCGAATGTCTCGTAATGTCTTCATATGCATTCGGGGATTCCTCTTTTCATAACATTATACAATATTTTATGATGCATGATACAAATTCATTATTAAATTAACTTCCACAGTGACACTTGCACTAACAGAATTCACTTTAGCTGAAAAACCCGAAATTATTACATACTCTAATAAAACAAAAGGAGGAGATGATAATATGGATAAACTACTGGGAGAATATACGACAAAACGCACGACAAATCGCTGGACGTTAGCATTATTTTTTAATGTTATTGATGTAGCAGCATTAGCAGCCTATATTATACTTATGGAACACATTCCACTATGCACTTCAACAAACCGTCGCAGAAAATTTTTGAAAGATCTAGGTATTGAGCTTTGTTTGGCAAACATAGAGCGACGTGCTCAATATTCAAAGATATTTTCGAAACCTTCCACTAAAACAGCAATACAGGACGTACTTGGACGAGTAATTCGATTGAACATTGAGGGTATTTACGACCATAATCGAGATGAAAGTGGCCGCATAGCAGTTGTGGGAACTTGTTATGTATGCAAGCAGCTAGAAATGAATCGCAGAAAAACTAGAAAGCCTGTACAAGTTGCTTCAATACAGTTTGTAGTGAGCATCAGTGTTGGCATGTCACAAGGATTTTTAGGTTTACGACGGTCACACGTCGTAAACTGTCGTAAATGTCACAAATGTCACAAAAGTCGCAAACTCCAGATCAACCTCTTTTTCACAACAACTAAAATTGTTTTTCTATCAATTTAACGAACAAAAAATTATATGTTATTTGATGAGTATTTGAATATGTTAGAATTTTCCATTTTGCCGGTTTGCCGGAACTTTCCCCCTAAAAAAAATTTGTCGGTCGGATTTTTTCTTAATGTTAATGAAATATCGCATCAATTATGATATGATTGAACAAAATCCGCGATGACGGTAAGACCTTATGGAAATTTAATAATACATAATTTATTTAAACATATTTACAACCAATTAAATACACTCCGACCAAGCTTATCTTATTCGTCTAAGTGTAAACTATTATTTTTCATTAACATTTTTCAAATCCGCGATCACGGGGCTTTTAGGATTGCCGGCTCCCGGACTATTAAGTCCTATAAGCTTATCAAGCTTACATATAATTGTAGTGTGTGATTTTTCAAATGCCTCGATATTTGTCTTCAAAAGTGACAACTTTCATTCTTTTCTTCGTGACATCTTTTTGAGCTTTTTTAAAGCATCGCTTATTGTTGAGGAGTTATCGCTGCTTTCATTATCATTTTCAAGCAGATTTTTTAATGATTCTTCTAACGGATTAGGCTCATCCATTGATGCAGGTTTGGCATTCGTTTCTTTTTCGGTTTCAATCACGTTTCCGAAAGACTTTGCAGAGATACGAGTATCTTCGACCATAGTATCCATTCCGGTTGCCTGTAATATCTGCTCTTCTAGTGCATTCAACAGCTTTTCCTCATATAGACCTCCACCAGCTTGTTTTTTTCATTCATTTTCTTACTATTGTGGTTCTGGTCAGCAAACACCTATCATTGAGAAAAATTTTACATAACAGGGAATAGAAGAAATTTAAACAAACGTACCTTTCGCCATAATTTCGAATATTTAATAGGAGGATGTGCAGACTTTCCATTGCCCGCAGTTTGGCAGACGGTTTTTTGCAAAATTTTGATGCTCCAGCATAAATTCTACTATAATCCTTTTTTATAGAGCGATAATTTTATTTGGCTCAGTCCCTAAAAGGGGCAAAAAGTTAGTTCATTTATTTAATTTAATTTTAAAAACAAAAATATACATACTTACATTTTATTTATTTCAAAGATTTTTTGGAATTTTAAATTTTTTTTCAAACAATTCCGTTCACAGTTGATCTAACGAGTGAGCTTTTGTAAGGTAGCATTTGAACGAGTACTCGTTATCGAATGGCATAATCTCAATTTTCGATACTTTTTATTCGATGACGAGAGCTTGATAACGACTGCCGCAATTCGGCCCCTGATTGTGTTACCGGACATGAAAGTTTAAATTGAACTTTTCAAAATTTTCAAAGTCGTATATTACAAACTGGATAATATGTTTTTATTAAATGAGAATATTAGCCAGCCTTTTTTTTCAAACTTCTTATTTATTTATTGAATCTACTCGCTTGGAGACTAACAATAATTATGCTAATCTTAAGAAACTAATGGAACGTCAGACTTTTCCAAGCCATTGTTTAGAAACGTTGTTTTTTCAAATTCGTTTTGCGTTGTGAAAGGAGTACCCATTATGCGTATACATAATGGTTACAGGGGTCGTAAGTTTTGTCTCTTCAATCGAGATGTATTCGATGTTGGAAGTAGGTTCCT
The DNA here is from genome assembly GCA_949775025.1 of Tricholauxania praeusta. Taxonomy (NCBI): domain Eukaryota; kingdom Metazoa; phylum Arthropoda; class Insecta; order Diptera; family Lauxaniidae; genus Tricholauxania; species Tricholauxania praeusta. Next base: position 93,396,754 of record OX459029.1, on the reverse strand, counting down.
AGCCAGTATGTTTGGATGTTGCTGAAGTTTTTGTTGATACGAACGTGTTATGTTTTCCTGTATCTGCTTAACAAAAGGTATACCAAGATCTTGGTGTATGTTTATATTCATGGTGCGCCGGACATAGTTCGAAGTATTTTTGACTGAGACCTTTGCAATATTTCTATGTTCGATGAACTTGCGTTGCCCCACAGCTGGATTCCGTATGACCATATAGGTATAATAATAGCCTTGTACAAAATAACTTTATATTCAAGGCTGAGTTTTGAATGTTTATGCAAAAGCCAATTAATGCTTGATGCTTCATTTGAATTTTTTTCTTTTCAATGTGACTTTTCCAAGTAAGGCGTCTGTCGAAGTGCATACCTAAGTATTTAACTTCAGTGCTCTGAGGTATTGCAGTGCTATTTAGGTAAACTGAGGGCAAGTTTTTGTATTGAGTGTAAAAGTTACATGTGTACTTTTTTGCTCGTTCACTTATTTGCTATTTAAGTAAAAGCCATGTTTCAACTAGACGCATAAGTTTTTCGAGAGTATGTGACGCACTATGAGGGTCTGCGTGTCATCAGCAAAAGTAGATGTAAGCACAGAGTTGTTTGCTGGCAAGTCATAAGTGTAAATTAGGAAAAGAATTGAGTCAAGAACACTACCTTGTGGTACGTCTCCAAAAATGTCGACGTCATCTGAAATGTAGTCGTTGCATTTTACCCTGAGCTTTCGTCCTGTAAGAAAGGAACCTAGTAAGGCATGGGTATTTTTAGGGAGTAATTTCTTTATCTTGGATATAAGTCCATCGCGACACACCTTATCAAAAGGTGCTGAACAGTATTTTTTTTCTTCATATGTCTTTTTAATTTGTGCTATTATCCTGTGAACTTGCTCTATAGTTCCGTGTTTTTTGCGGAAACCAAATTGGTGCTGAGGTATTATGTTGAGTTGGTTTATGTGGGGAAAAATTTTCGAGCGCAGCAGCTTTTCAAAAAGCTTGGATGTGATGGTGAGCAAATGCTTGCCCTTTTTCTTCGTTACTTCTAGCCCAGCAACCATTACTTAGTGTTATGGGAGAATCTAGGTCAGTAGGTTTTTTCGTATTTCTGATGGCCTTCCATAAAGAGTAGTTTGAAGACTCTAGCGAGCTTAGCTTTTTAATACAAGAGTCTGTACCTCTTTCAGACTCTTCTCGGAGGGTATTTATCAATTGATGTTTGCCTTAGGTTAGCTTATGTTTAAGTGTAGGTGACCTGACTTCTTATCATAGTCGCCTTAAGCGTCTTTTTCCTTCACTAAACGTTCAATTTATGAGGAGCTGAGGCGTTGATTTATATGGATTGGTTGCACAGGATAAGCATAAAGAGCAGCTGATACAAGCATCTTTTTATATAATATTATTGCTGATTCTAGCTCCTCTGAATCTTTAAGGCTTACATCGTTACGAAGATTACTACTTATGTATTTTTTATATTTAAGCCAATTGGTTTTAACATGGTCCATGACAATCCTATAGTCCCTTTCTTACTTCAAGGATAGGGTCCTAAAATATCTACATACAACCTTTCAAAAGGTCTAACACTCAAAACTTGGCTACCCATGGGTGGTTTTAAAATAATATTAGGAGCTTTCGTTGTTTTGCAAATTTCGCAACATCTTATATAATTCTTGACTTCTTTGACGAGACCAGGCCAGTAAGAGTTTCGACGTAGTAAATCAATGGTTTTTGTCACACCGCCGAGCGCTGTAACCACAGAACCATGCGCTCGCCTTAAAGCATCGTTTCGAAGTTTTTCGGGAACCCAAAGCTTCCACGCGTTTAGTTTTTATTCAAGAGAGCCATCGTAGTGCTCGGTAATAATTTAAACAAATTTTCCTATTATTTTAATACATGTCTGGAAACCTGGATTGGCTGCCAATAATTTTTGAATTCAGCGTCTTATAGTCAGGATCCTCAAAATATGACGAATTTATGTCGATCTCTGGTCATACTTCTTCTATGCTAAAAATTACTTCATCATAGATTCTTGATAGTGCATCTGGCACTACATTTTCTTTTCCTTTCTTATAGTCAGGATCCTCAAAATATGACGAATTTATGTCGATCTCTGGTCATACTTCTTCTATGCTAAAAATTACTTCATCATAGATTCTTGATAGTGCATCTGGCACTACATTTTCTTTTCCTTTCTTATAGTCAGGATCCTCAAAATATGACGAATTTATGTCGATCTCTGGTCATACTTCTTCTATGCTAAAAATTACTTCATCATAGATTCTTGATAGTGCATCTGGCACTACATTTTCTTTTCCTTTCCTATGACTAATTATAAATCTATAGCCTATCAAATCGGGTTGTCTCATTAGCCAAACGAGACTGGAATGATCAGTGATTACTTAAAACTCCAGTAGTTCCATATAAAATCTAAACCTTTCAATTGCTACAATAGCAGCCAAACATTATCTTTCTGTTCTGAATTCAATTTTTTCGACATAAAAACCACAGGCTTTTCTATGCCATCTTCTGCCAATTGAACCAACACTCCTCCAACCACTCCAGCCACTTGCATCACAGTTCAGAATTTTTTTTTTTTTTTTTTTGAAAAATCAGGATACTGAAGCACAAAGTTTTAATAGCTTTAAAAGCTTTTTGAGCACTTTCGGTTCACAAAAATTTTTTCTTAGTCAAGAGCACTTCCGTTATTGGAAACGTAACGTCGGCAAAGTTTACAATAAAACGCCGATACCAGCAGCAAGACCAAGGAATCTTCAAACTTTTCTAATATTTTTCGGCGCAGGCCTGGACAATCAGTGGCAATACCGCCATTTCCTATAATATATCTTAGAATTAATATATGAGTTTCAAAATCTTCCGAAACGGCACATATCCAGATATCCGAAAACACAATGTCTTAGTTCTGGAGATATAATATCATCCATAAGTCGGCACATGATTTGTGGTGCATTGCACAAGCCAAATGGCATAACTACAAATTGATAAAGAGGTCTTCCCGGTATTGTAAATGCTGTAAATAGCTTGGATTCTTCGCAAAGAGGAATTTGTCTATACATCTTTTAGGTCAATTTTCGAGATCATGTTTGCTTTTGGCAAACGAGAAAAAGTTCCTTCTATGCTTGTAAGAGGATAAGCATCCTTTTTTTGTTACTTCATTTAACTTCCGTGCATCCATGCATAGACGAATCTTTCCAGGCTTGACCACTAACCTTATTGGAGAACTCCATGAGCTTTTAGATGGCTCAATTACTCCTTAACTAAGCATCCTATCTACTTCTTGGAACATAAGTTTTTCTACTGCCGGTGAAAATGGATAGAGCCTTTGTTTTACTGGCTTAGCATCAGCTACATCTATTTCATGTTTTATTAAACGTGTTTTCCTAAACCCTGTTTTTCAAAGTTTGGAAATAAAGATTTTATAGTTTCAAGCTGTTGACGCTGAGCTGTCGTCAATGGATAATAAGATTCAACATTCAGTTTGTCCAAATTATCTAAAGTTTGAGTTTCTGAGTCACAGGAAGATATTACAGCAGGTGCTAACTCAAATATTTTCCAAAAATCGATGCCTACTATTAGATTGTTTGTAATCGTATTATAAACAATTTAATTTTTTTAGTTTCATGCTTGTATTGCATTCCTATGTCAAGATATCCTAATACTTTATGATTTCGGCCATCCGCTGTCTTAACATTGGAGGGAATCTTTCGAAAATTAGAACTTTGGGTAAACTCTTGTTTTGCTAGATCAGCACCAAAGCAGCTACTGTTCGCAGCAGTGTCAAGCAAGCCAAGTTCTGTTCGACCTAAAAACTTTATTTCTGCATAGTACCTCAAATCGTTCTTGTTTATAAAAATTGAGGAAATTTAGTTTCTTCTAGCTTCACGCACAGATTTCCAAAACTTTCGAAGGCGCAAAGTAGATCTGTTAGGTTTTGTAGACGTTTCAGGACCTGCAGAGGTTTCACTAAAAATTCTGTTTCTGGTCAAAATACTTATATTGTTTCCACCTTTCGCGAAGTGGCTTAATCGGATATAAAATTTTGCTTGTGTTATTATTAATTTCAGTCTTTAATATTTTAATATTTAAGTCTTCGAAATCTTCGCGCTGCAAAATATTGCTACATTCATCTTTTGAGCTAGCCGGTAAGCTAGGCTCAAAATGATTAACTTTTACTTGGTCTTTGTTAGTATTATTTACTTGGGTTTCATTCGGGTCTTGTTGAATGGCCCCATCTGAGAGTTTTCCTTCTTGCGTGCATTGCAAGGAGGGCACTGCGGGTTATAGATATTTTTTTCACCACCGGTAACATAAAATTTTACGATCATCTAAGCACATCTTGACTGTGCAGTTGTTAAATTACAAATACCGTAAAGATTATTTGGAGGATTTTGAGAACTACTTAGCAACATTATTCTGAATATTTAAATTTCCCAATAATCTTTGTAAGCTGGTTTCTATCATATGCGCAATTTGGTTATAATCAACCACGTTTGACGGTGCGGAATTAATACGACTTGGAGGCGTACGTGCAACATTATTTTGTTCATTACTTGGATTACGGGTGGTATGAGCGTTATTTTTTGGTGAGTTATTTATTTGAATTTATGGTAAGGATAAATTTTCGTTTTCGTTAACATGCTGCTGTTCACGATTGACGTTTGGCAATAACCTGGAGCAGATTCTTCATAAAAACGTCCCTTATAATTTCACGTAAGATGACGCTTTGGAGCTGCACCACGTCCGCGTTGAGTTTCTATTATTCACGTTACTCGAATCATTAATTTGCATGTTTTTTGGTTTAAAATCTCTTAAATGGCAAGCAACTTTGCAACATGGACATTCCTGAGAATTCGCAAGCCAATTGGTTATACTTAACTTATGAAAAACATGACTACACAAAGTTATTGGACAGTCGTTTAAGCTATTGAGTTGAGTTTCGTTTGTCGTGGGGTCAAAACATTTTTCGACTGAGTGCTGCGTTTTAATCGGAAAATCACAAAACAAAATCGATTTAAAAATTTTAAAAACTATTTCAACATGCCTTGTTTATGCAACCAAAAAGTTGAGCGAAATCAAGCAAAAATTCAATGCATAATTTGCAATGAATTTTACCATTGCAGTTGTGTTAAATTAAAAGTGACATAAAATATATGCAATTGAATGGTGCAAAGTTCAAGTGTAATAAATGCTTGAGCACAAGACGAACGTCCGTCTCGACACTTCGCTCACCACCAATTTCTCCAGCACCAGAATTCCCGCTCAGAGAAAATAGAGCTGTTAGTAGTGAAAAAAATTGCAATACTCCTACTTCTCTTGCGACATTGCCAGATCAAAATCCTGATAATGCGAACAATAATGCAACTCAACAACAACAAAATCATCAACTACACCCAGAGCAACAGAGACAGCAAGTAAGAGTAGCCGAAAATAATGCAACTCTTTATGCGGGTGAGCAAATGATAACGTTGGACTTAGTTTTTAACGAGCTCGTCGAAATAAAGAATATGCAGGCAAATATGCTCACATTAATTACTTCTTTACAAGAGGAAAAAAGCGTTCTAATTGAGAAGGTCAATCACCTGCAAAATGAAATAAAATTTCTAAAACAACAAAAGAATGTGAAATGTATTGAGATTGTTGGCATACCTGATCTCAGCCAAAACAACGCTCTTGATTGCGCGCTTAAAGTATTTGGTGATGGTTTAAACACAAACATTTCTGAGGAGCAAATTGATGACTGCTACGTAAAGAAAATTAAAAAAGCCAGCAGTTCTGAGCCGAACAAGACACTGGATGTTCTCTGTGTTAAATTTGTATATCGCCTTACTAAGCAAAAAATATTATAGGAAAAATACAAAAATAGAAAGAATCTTTCCACAAAAATTTTTGGTAATGCTCAAAAAAATAGCTTTATATATATTAATGAAAGTCTTTCTAGTGACAGAAGAAACCTTTTTAATTCATGTCGCAAAATAAAGAAGGAGAGAAATTATAAATTCCTTTGGATTGGTGCAAGTGGAAGAATTTTAATGCGTAAAAAGGAAAATGACAATATTATTATAATTGATTCACTCGAGGATCTATCCAAAATCATTTAGCTTCAAATTGTTTGTTTTTTTTACTTTTGATTTAGTAAAAAGATGAACAATGCTGAAAAGGATTCTCGAATCAATTATTCAAATTTTATTTTTACGCACTGCAAAAATGTTATGTTTGACAGAATTTCTTCCATTCTAGCCATTCCAAATAGTTTTTATATTATAAATCAAAACATTAGGAGTCTAAGAAAAAATTTTGATAATTTAGTTTTGCATCTTGATTCTTTCGTAAATAAGCCTGATTTCATCTTTTTAACGGAGATCTGGATTTTTGATGAAGGAGTTTCTCTTTTTGCCTTACCTGGGTATAAGTTTTTTGCTAACTGCAATAATACATACGCATCTGGTGGTGTAGCAGTTTTTTATCGGGATAATTACAATTGTATTTGTGATTCTTATAAAATTTGCAGTGCGGATGTCTTAAAAACCAAATGCTCTATAGAAAACAAATTATATACTTTTTATTGCATTTATAAGTTTCACAATACCGTAGGTAATGATTCTTTTTTAAATGATTTACATTCATTGTTGTCAGAAAATAGATCTAACAATATTGTGTTACTTGGTGACATGAATTTAAATTTATTAGTTGATTCGGATTTTACCGATAAATATTTGATGCTTCTGTCCTCTTTTGGGTTAGAGTCATGTATTAATGAAGCTACCAGAATTACTGAAACATCTTCGACTTGCATTGATCACATTTTTTTGAGACTAGGTCGTTCCAGTAACGTTTCAGTAAGTAGTTCCGTAGCCAGCTTTGAAATTTCTGACCACTGCATGACAAGCCTTTATTTTGAAAATGTTACGAACTCAAGAAACGAACACATTTCTTGTGATTCTTTAACTATAAAAACTGATTTTAGTGCTCTAAATAATCTTCTTATATGTGAACATTGGGAAAATGTATATGATGAACCAGATCCATCAATAGCGTTTGGCTTATTTAATGATATATTATTGCGTCATGTTAACTTTTGCACAAAGAAGATACCAAATAAAAATTTCAAGTTGAAACGTTTGAAACCATGGATATCATTAGACTTAATAAAAAAAGTTCAGATAAAGAAAAAGCTTCACAAGAAATGTGTTAAGTATCCAACTAATGTGATATTAAAAAAGAATTATAAAAAACTTTGTAAAGAAATCATTTCTGAATGTGTAACTACCAAGAATAATTATTATTCAAATGAATTTTCAAAGATAAAGGGAAATATAAAAAAAGAATGGCAACTTGTCAATAAGATTTTAAATAAAACTTGTCGCCAAGAGCAATTAGGCAATTTTAATGTAGATGGGGAAACTATTTCAGTTTTGAGTGATAAGGCAAATGTTTTAAATAAGTTTTTCGCGGAAATAGGTAGTGCTGTTGTAACAGAAAATGGCCTCAATGACTCTTTTTGTAATTGCTTATCAAAAGATCAAATATCCTCCGATAGTTTTTTTTTCAGCCTATTTCTTCTTTTGAATTATACAAAATAATTATGTCACTTAAAAATTCCAATTCAGGTACTGAAAATAGCATGTCTAATAACTATATTAAACAAATTCACAAATCACAGATCACCACTTGAAAGCTCATTTTAAAGGGCAAGGCTGGCACTAAATCATGCTTTTGTTAAAAATATGCTGATCAACTTTCTTTGAATCCTATACATGGCCTCGAAAGTAGACAAAAATCATCACGTTTTAGGTAATTAACCTCAAATATTTCATGATTCTGACATGATGGGTCAATTTTGAGGCCAGATTCGGATTCAGCGTAAAAAATTACATCGAAAAACCACCATTTTCAGCTCAACAACACTAATCACCTATTCATTTAGATATATTTTTTGTAAAAAATAATTTTTCCATGCAATTTACATGTAAAACTATCAGGCTCCGGCGCCACCTTATAAAATTGAGTTACAGAGCTGAATTTTCGTGAACTTTTTCTTCATATCATAAACTTACTTTTTAAGCAACAGCACCTTAAAAAACAAAAAAAAAAATTTTGAATCACCCTAATGTACATACTATTTTTGCTTTTTTTTCCCTAACTATTTTGCACTTGGTATTGAGGCTCCACGCTTAAACGCTTAATTATTTTACTTATATTATGTTTATCTTTAAGCATGACTGCATTCGTCTCTTATTCTTATGAATAATAGAATGTAGCCTTATTTTTGTAATTTTGTATGAATTCTTAGTTATGAATTATATTTTCTAAATTTGTATTTTGATAAAAATTACATTGATAAATAAATAATAAATAAAAAAAAAAAATAAAAAAAATTCCAAGCAAACTGCACAATCACATCCAGATGCAGCTGCCAACAAAGCAGGTAGATTTTCGTTGCTATGCATGACTGCCATTTCGTGTCAATTATTATAAAAAAAAATCTTCAAATCAAAGTTCGGCAATTAGGTGTAGGACAAAAGAATTATTTGGTGTGTGATTAAAATTCGGTTTGATTGGGTAATTGAAACAAAAAGTATTATAAAAAAATGTTTTTAAAATTGACGTATTGTTGTCCGTAATATTACAAATCGGACAAAGATTGCACCGAGTGCTAATACTTTGTAAAGGGTGATCCAATACGAGGTCCCTTTTCCAACTGGGTTGTGTCAAATGGCTTGTCCATATGACGTTTGTGTTCAGTATTCAATACGACTCAATCATGAATAGACTTACTCCTGAACAACGTTTATTAATATTGGAAACTTACTACCAAAATTAGTCATCAGTTAGGGAACGTTATAGAGTTCTTCAACATCATTTTGGTAGTTATGAGCGTCCAACTGAGCGCACTATTCGTAACACCATCACCAAATATCGAACCAATTTTACACTATTGAACATTCATCATTCACTTTAGTTTCAACTAAGAAGTAAACATTGTTGTTCCACAAGTCCTATTTTATTTTTGGTTTTTATGAACTTGCTTATGTTTAAGCAGAGTTGTTGCTTTTGCAGACGACATGGCTTGCACATTAAAGTGTTTATTTTGAAAGTTTTGTATGTATGTATATCGGTAATTTTTTAAATAACTGTACACTTAGTTTTTTTTTAAGTTTTTGAACATTTTTTGAAACGAAATATCTCAAAATTTATAGTAGATAAGATAAACATATTTGTTAAAAGAGACTATAACTTTATAAAAAAAGTTGAAAAACTTTAAATAAATTTGTTAAAACACTAACTTTTTTAATTAAAAAATTTTCACAAAATATTTCATCCGTTTTCTTTTATTTTTTTTTATTCCTCAATCAATTCTAAGAATGCATGTGCTTTTATATCAAAATTCCCGCCATAACTTTGGAAACTACGAATTTTTTACTGATGACACATAAAATTTGACATACTTTTTTTTTTTTTGTAAGGTTAATAGCCCCCACTACGATGACGACCACTGCAAACGAAAAACGGACAATGATTAACGGATATGCACCTGGAATGTCCGGACCCTCCATAGGGAAGGTGCAACTATCCAACTGGCGGAAGCCCTCGTAAAAATAATGGCTGACATCACCGCCATCCAGGAGATGCGATGGAAAGGACAAGGCTGCTCTAAGCGGACGAACTGTGAGAAGGCGCGAATTTGGTTGCGGATTCGTTGTAAGTCGAAAATTACGCCACCTAGTTTCCCGGTTCACGCCAATAAACGAAAGGTTGGCTACGATCCGTATCAAGGCAAAATACTTCAACATAAGCCTAATTTGCGCGCACGCCCCGACGGAGGAAAAGGACGATGCCACCAAGGATGATTTCTACGCGAGCCTAGAGGACGTGTATGACCGTTGTCCGATCCGATGTAAAAATAGTCCTCGGCGATTTTAACGCGAAGGTCGGAAGTGAAGGCATCTTTGGCGCTACAGTCGGTCAGTTCAGTCTCCACGAGACCACTTCAAACAACGGTCTGAGGCTGATCGACTTCGCCGTGGTGCGAAACATGGTAGTTAGTAGTACCAGATTTCAACACCTCGACATTCACAAGACCACCTGGCTATCCCCGGATCAAAAAATGAAAAACGAAATTGATCATGTTGTGATCGACGGAAGGCACGCTTCAAGCGTTTGGATGTGCGTACATTTCGGGGGGTCAACACTGACACCGACCACTTTCTTGTTGCAGCTAAGATCCGCACGCGGCTATGCAATGCGAAGAATGTACGCACGGGCATGCAATGAAAACTGGACGTTGCCAAGCTGCAATCACAACGCACTGCCGAGGCGTACTCCGCTCAACTCTCGGTTAAGGTCAACCAACCAACCTCTTGAACCGACGACGCCGGTGGACTTTGGACACACATCTCCCACTCCATGCGCGCTGCTGCCGAGGAAGTCATTAGGTTTCGACGCCCACAACCTCGAAACCAATGGTATGACCAGAAGTGTCGCGATGCGACTGCTGAAAAAAACGCCGCATACAAGAAGACGCTGTAGTCAGCCGCAACGCGAGCCGTGCGATAAAACTACCGCGAAAAGAGGAAGGACGAGAGGCGCATTTTCAGACGTAAAAAAATGGAGCAGGAAAAGCGTGAGCTGCCGGAACTAGAGGTGTACCAGGGCAAGAAGGATGCACGATAATTCTATCAACAAGTTAAGCGTCTAACTCAAGGTTTCAAGCCCGGAGCATCCACTTGTAGAGACGAAAATGGAAATCTGGTTACAGATGCACAGAGTGTACTAAGGTTATGGAGGCAGCATTTCTCCAACTTGCTTACGGGCGATGATTCCACCAAATCCGCCCAGAGAGAATGCAGTACGACACCACCAATAGATGATAACGCAGTGGAAGTACCATCACCTAGCCATGAAGAGGTTCGAGTTGCTATCCAGCGACTCAAAAACAACAAAGCAGCGGGTAATGACGGCCTGCCAGCTGAGTTGTTTAAAGCTGGTGGTGATGAATTGATAAGGTGCACGCATCAACTCATCAGCAAAATATGGCTAGCGGAAAGCATGCCCGGCGATTGGAATCTCAGCGTGCTTTGTCCTGTAATAAAGAAAGGAGACCCGACAATCTGCGCCAACTACAGGGGTATCAGTCTTATTTCCATCGCATATAAGATCCTCGAGCGTATTGTGTGAAAGATTGAAGCCGTATACAGAAACGCTGATCGGATCCTATCAGTGTGGCTTTAGACCTGGTAAGTCCATCATAGACCAGATTTTTACACTACGCCAAATCTTGGAGAAAACCCATGAATATCAAATCGACACTCACCATTTCTTCGCCGATTATAAAGCTGCGTTCGATAGCCCAGTGCGGAATTGCCTATACGCAACAATGTCTATGTTCGGTATACCTGCAAAGTTGATAAGGTTCTGCAGGATGACGTTGAGCAATACGTGTAGCTCCGTCAAGGTAGGGAATGACCTCTCCTGAACTTTTAATACCGAGCGAGGTTTCAGACAAGGCGACCCGCTCTCATGCGATCTCTACAATTTCATTATGGAGGGGATCGTACGAAAAGCTGCTATTGAAAAGGAATCAGCCAAAGTGGGTTTGACGGTAAACGAGGGCAAGACGAGGAATCTAGACTCTCATGTTACAGCGGGCAACTGTAAATTAGAAGTTGTCAAGGAATTCATTTACCTTGGCACAGCCGTAACCAGCAACAATGATGTCAGTCTGGAGATTAAGTGGAGAATAACAATTGCTAATAGGTGCTACTACGGTCTCAGTATGCAATTACGTTGCAGAGCTCTCTCTCGATCGACAAAGCTAACACTCTACAAGACGCTCATTCTACCTGTGCTTCTTTATGGCGCTGAGGCATGGGCAGCGTTGCCATTAACCCGAAAGATATTATGTCATGACGACTTCAAAATTATGTCAGTGACATAATTCTCTAGCGAGAATAAAAAAATAAAAAAGTAAACTAAATTTCCTTTATACACACTTATTTTGCTCTGTCCAATAATTTAAGTAATAAAAAAATATACTGAATCCTTGTAAGTCATAAAAAGAGAGACTAGAAATATGCAAAATAAAACACGTTTTAAGCGCATAGAATATGCTTCAAAAAATACCAAAATATGCCCGAAAAATAGCTTGAAAATTTCATGAGGACTAGATCCTGCACGAAAAAATATAAGAAAAAATCAAAAACTGTGTTATCAGTTGGATTTTTATATTTTAACATACAAAAACTTAAGATAATACATTCCCACAAGACTCAAATTTGCATAAACTATTAAATGCTGCTTCAAATTCTCGAATAAAAAATTGTATCGCTTTTCAATCAGTAGTGCGTTTAAAAAACGAGCTAGGAGAATACGGTTCACAAAACGGGCTTTTTGAAGTAGTATCTTCGTAAAGAATTTGATGGATATCAAAGATTACAGATAATCACGCTTTCAAATGTGTTACTGATATCCGCACGATTTAGAGCAGCCAACTTTTTGCGCACATTTTCAAAAACTCTTACGCTTTCTTTGAGCCCTAAGTCAGGAGTTTCTAAGTTTAAAATCGAATCAACTATTAGTATTAAAAAATTACATTTAATGTAACTTATCTCAGCTTTTAAGCTTGTAGATCGCGGCAGTCCTTTTGTTGTTCGTATGGCTTCAACATCATTTTCACTGAGATCTTTAACAGCTGCCTATACTGCCGTACTAAGCGAAAAAGACGTATCTCAAAAAAATCATTTCGAGATAATTGATGTTTTGTTTATGTCAATTTGTTGAAATACCTGTAAAATTGAGATAGAGGAAATTTTCTTAGTAGATTTTTTATATGATTGAACTAAGATGCCGACATTTGAAGTATTTCATTAGACGCGTAATTTTTTAAGTTATCCGATGCCATAAGAATCTTTTTTTTTTTGAGATACATCTTTTTCGCTTAGTACGGCAGTATACGCCTTTAAAATTGCCGCTGTAATAAACTGCTGCTTCTAGCCAAGTGCCCCATCGAGTAATAATTGGAGATGGTGGCAGAGGTGTGTTTGGAAATGTTAGCTTAAAGGCTGCCATCGTGAACCGCAAAAATTTAATTTTAATATGAGCTTCTAATGAAAATGCTCAAATATGCATATTAATCCAAAATATGCTCTAAAGTACCAAATAGTACCAAATATGCAAAATGCATATACAATATGCAAATATGAATTTATAACATCTCTGGTCATAACATAATAAATTTATTTATTTTAAACATAACTGAAACATATGTAAAGATAAGGAAAACTTTTGGAACAGCTCGAAAATACTGTCGGACAGCTCGAAAATAGCTCGAAATTCCTGTGTTAACAGTTTTTCATAACCTCAGTTTTGTACAGCTTAGATATCTCACCTAGGTAAATGCCTAGAAGAGGGAACCGTCGGTCGGAGAGAGGAGGGACTGTTGATAATCTTGGACAATACTATACGTGTTTGGAGGTGGAGGCGCGGGGTGGAAGTAAAAAATCGAATATTTCTCCAATTGAAAATTTGAATGAAACATAAATTCTATACGAAATAAAATTTGAAATATTTTGGAAGATATCAGAAATGACTTCCGATGTAAGCTATGACAACAATATACATATACATACATATAAGTTTTTCATAGATAACTTTCGGTCTTCCGTACCGAAAACAAATTTGCAAGGGTATCCAATAGTTTAAATGCATTTTTTTTCATAGCTTAACCCTTTAAAAAAAAGCTCGTGAAAAGACTGAACAGCTTAGACCCACAAAAAAACAATTACATCGCAAAATAACGGAACCGAATCGTTTTTGTTATTTTGATTTTGACGTTTCATTCGAGCAAAACATCAAACAAAAACGCATCTCATTGAGGTTGCAATTTGTGACACAATTTGCCCTGGTTTTATAGCTTTACGAAATTGGAACTATGCCGAAGATTTTAGAATACTTTTTTTGGTCTTAGCATAACAAGATAAGAGCTCATTTGCGAAACCCAATTATTTGAGCTAAAATTATGTCATATATTTCATTGGCCATTTTAAATTATGTCACCCTTTATGTCAGCATAATTCTTTTTTAAACTATGTCACCACCAAAAAATTTGTGTCACAAGTGACATCAATTATGTCAAGATGGCAACACTGGGCATGGGTGGTTTCGACAACAGACGCAGCCGCTCTTGGGGTGTTCGAGAGGAAAGTTCTCCGCAAAATCTTTGGTCCTGTTCGAGTTGGCGACGACTATCGCATTCGAATGAACCACGAGCTGTATGAGCTCTACGCCGACATTCAATTCAATTCAATTTATTTACTAGTAGTTCATTGTACAAGTAAGCTTAAGCTTATAAGTTTTGCACATTCTTTTATGAATTTCGAAATAACAAAACAAAATAAAAACCTAATATATATCAGTACTAAAAAATAAATATTAAAAAATAAATTACTTTTGTAATAGGAGTATAAATTTAATTTCAAAGTTAGCCAGAAAAAAAAAGTAAGTACAGAGAAAAATTAAGAAAGAGTATTAAGAAAAAGATAGCGAAAAAGACACGCTAGTAATCATCAGAAAAGTACTTGAATAGTTCGTGCCTGAATGTGACATTACTGCTTGCACGTTTAACACTGATGGGGAGAAGATTCCATAAATACACAGCATGAACAAAAATTTGCCGCGATGTAACTAAAAATTTATGTCTCGGAATGATCCATTGTGCAGTCCTTTGGGCACGGGCAAAAACGATTTTTTCAAAGAGATAAACAGGTTCCTTGAACTTAATAATTTTCGAAAGTAGCAATACCGATCGATAGTTCATAAGACCCTTTAACGAGTAGCCTTCTATTTGTAATGCAAATTCTGAAATGTGTGATCCTCTTGCAATACTGAAAATAAATCTCGCACAGCTATTATAGGCCACACTAAGCCTCCGATAAGACTCTCCATCCATATTTGCAAACAACTCACAACAGAAATAAAATTTAGGCAAAATAAATGATTTCACTAGTTTTTTCTTCACCTCAGTCGGCAAGAAATTTGTGGTAGGACTTAAGCCCCGTAAAGCTCCATAAGTTTTTGCTATTATGTTATTTATATGTAAGTTCCAACTTAGGTTGTTTTTAAAATATACACCAAGATTTTTTAGACACTCAACATACTCTATATTTGCATTGTCTAACAAAAGTGGAGGCAAGACGATTTTGATTTTACTCCTATTGATAATCATTGCCTTAGTTTTTGTAGGATTTAAAATTAGACTATTTTTGAAAGACCAAGAATGCACCTTATTCAATACTTCGTTAATATTGCGTACCGCTGAAAACTTGTCTTTTTTTGAAAACATCGAGTATATTTGGACATCGTCAGCATAAATATGATACTGGCATGTAGAAAAACATTCGGAAATATCATTAATAAATAATGTGAATAGCAGAGGACCCATCACAGAACCCTGAGGAACGCCATTGAGAACTGTTAGGCAAGTGGAGCACTTCATATTGTGGGAAACATATTGTGACCGATCTGTAAGATATGAGAGGACTAAGTTGCATGCACTACTGCCAAAGCAACATCGATAGTAAAGTTTATTGATTAATAACCTATGGTTAACACAATCAAACGCTTTAGAAAAATCTAAAAATACTATCAATCCTATCATATCCAAATCCAGTCCAACACGTATGTCCTCAGCTACCCTCAGAAGCGCTGTAGTACAATTATGTTTGGTCCGGAAACCTGACTGAAATTTATTAATGATGTTATGCTTGGATAAAAATAGCTTGATCTGCTTAGAGATAATTATTTCAAATGCTTTGCTGATGAAAGGCAATAACGCTATTGGTCGATATTCAGGTCTGTTTTGAGATGTGGATTTTGGCATTGGTAAAATTTTTGCTATTTTCCAACTGCTTGGAAAAATGGAAGTGGTAACAATTATGTTGAAAATATATGTTATGTGTTGCAAAATAACAGGTAACAACATTTTTATAAATGTAGGATGTATACCATCCGAACCCACTGCCTTAGACTTAATTTTTAGGACAGCTAATCCGACAGTTATATTATCAACACAAGTAAATGAGAAAGTTTCAGAATTGTCAGTAATTGTGAAATTGTCATATGAAGGTAAAGAAGATGGTGGGACAGAAGGTTGTATAAAATGTTGATTAAGTTGATAAGGTCAAGCAATTCAGGTAAATTACGTCTTTCTGTGCTTATTCCTATTTGTCTAACTTTTTGCCAAAAGACTGAACTTGAATCACTTGAACGAAATTTACTTGCATAAAAAGATTTTTTATTTCTACGAAGAAGCGAAATTACTTTATTTCGTATCTTTTTGAATTCATTATAAATAAATGAACATTTAAAATACCTCCACCTCGCAAACAAACGATCTCGCAATTTAATATTATCTCTTACTTCTTCCGTAAGCCAAGGAATATTTTTTTGCATAACCTTTTTATTTTTTAATGGTACATGGTTACTGTGAAAGTATTTAAGTGACTTATTCAGGTATTCAATTTGCAAATTAACATCGTTAGTTGAATAAATTGGAGTCCAATTGTGGTTGTAACAGCTCGAAAATAAAGATTCTAAGTCAGTACTAGAGTAATCATGCCATTGAAAATAGTTTTTTTTAAAGGTTCTGGGATAACATCAATGGCTAAAAATATCAAGTCATGATGTGAAAAAGCAGGAGCTAAAAGTTGGTCATAGCAAGATATAAGGCTGGGGTCAGATAAAAGAAACACATCCAATAATGTTGGAGTTTTGTTTGGAAAAAAATGAGTTGGTTGATTGTAATTTGCAAACGTCATACTAAAGGATTCAACCATTTCAATAAAATTTGTATTGTTATGGTCAAGAATGTTTATGTTTAGATCACCACAAATTATAATCTTTGTACATAATGGGACTAATTCTTCAAGTAAGTCTCTAACATGAATGAAAGATGAAACATTGGGTGCCATATACACACAACCCAACAGAAATGTACCATTGCTATAAGCTACCTCAATAAAAAAATATTCTATGGGATCATCAACACTCGACTTTTTTTTATATGATATTTATATAGTTAAGCGTATAACAATACAGCGACTACGCTGACTGGGTCATGTCCATCGTATGGATAAAGAAGCTCCAGCGAAAAAGGTATTCGAAGGGAAGGTCCCCGGTCAACGACGAAGAGGGAGACCATGCCTCCGGTGGATAGACCAAGCTGAGGAAGCCCTAACCGCGCTTGGCATTAACGATTGGAGAAGGCGCGCGCAAAACAGAGGCGCCTGGCGAGAGCGAATGAGGTCGGCCGCAACCTGACAACGGGTTGTTATGGCCATCTAAGTAAAGTAAGTAAGTAAGGATATTTTTAATCAATCCTAAGAATGTATCTGTATTCAAATCGAAATTCCCGACATATGTAACTTTAGAAGATAGTATGCGATTCATACAATTTGACTGATGCGCGTCTTTATAAAAACTCATATAGGGTCAGAATAAGCGAAACCGACATGTCTGAAATGTTTTTTATATAAATCAGTAGCTGCAAGTGGGAGAAATTAGTGTACGGAAAAATTTTTTAAAAAAAATTGTTGTTGCAATAATTATTGCCAGTCAAATTTTTCATTAACCTTTTTTTTAAAATGCTATAAGTTTTGAACTGCTTGACTGATTGTGACGAAATTTTTTAATGTATTAAAAAAAAGTTGCAAAAATTTTGCATTTTTGATCAATTTTTCTATCAACAATTGAATTTTAATGACTTGCGCCGCCTCGAAAAAATCTGAAAAAAAATTACAGAGCTGCATTGAACCCTTCTAAACTAGAATTCGTAAAAAAATCGTGGTGCCTCAATTAGTTTTTACGGTATAAATATTATAGTGGTACCGGGCGGACATAAAATGCATAAAAATTTTGTTGTTTTTCAAAAAAATCAATAACACTAGTTTACAAGAAAAAGGATCGGGTTTCTCATAGACTTTTTTCCATATATTTTGGGGCGTAGTTTCCAAAAATGGCAATAATTTTTTATTCTTAAGAATCGTTTTCGAGATATCCCCAAAAAACCCCTTTTTCGGCACTTTTTTCTTTTATTTGGCTTTATCTCGATTAATTTGTTTTCGACTCAAAAACGCTTTTCAGCACTCCAAAGATATTTTTATTCCCTCTCTAACGGTATGCTCAAAGTTCAAAAAAACTGACTTTTTTAAAAATCTCTAAATTTCAATTGCTCCATTTGAATGAAAAATTGTTTCTTTTTCATTTTTAGAATTAAAAATGAAAGACTATTCTTTTGCAAATATTTTAAGTATAATTTTGCGGATATCGGACAAAAAATGTAGAAGTTATTCGAGAAAACAGTAATAAACTAGCAATAAAATTTAACGAAAATACATATGTTTTTTATATAAGTTATGGCGGGAATTTCGATTTGAATGCAGATACATTTTTAGGATTGATTGAAAATAGCATTACAAAAAAAAAACGTAAAAAAAAACCAAAAAAATATTTAAATTAATTTTATGTTGAAAAAACTTGATGAGCGTCATTAGTAAAAAAGTTTCCAAAGTTATGGTGGGAATTTTGATATGAAAGCACATGCATTCTTAAGATTGATTGAGGAATAACATATAAAAAATAAAAAAACGGAAGATGTTATATTGAAAATATTTTGAGAACAATTTTTTTAATTAAAACAGTTAGGGTTTTAACAAATTTATTTAAATTTTGTTAACTTTTTTTATAAATTTATAGTCTTTCTTAACAAATATGATTATGATTTTTATCCCATCTACTATGTTTTTGAATTATTTCAAATTTCAAAAATGTTCAAGAACTTAAAAAAAAAACAAAGTGCGCAGTTGTTAAAAGAGTGACAGATATGTATTTAACTATATTTTTTGTCTATATTTTAGTTTGATGTTTAAAAATAACTGTCTCACTATTTCAGCTTCCTAGCTCAAACCTGTAATCGGCGCGGACAGAGTTTAAGTCCAATTTCGTTGAAATTTTATGAAAAAAGCAACTTACTAAAACGAAGAAAAAGTTTACCTAAGGTGCCAAGACAAGCGTTTTAGGTATTTTAGTTATATGGGAGATGCCACCCACTGTTGTCAAATTAGGCTCACATTTTTCATGTTTCTGAAAATGCATCCGATGGGGGCTTATTTTATTTTTTGTTTTTTAAATTTGAATTGGGTTTGAAGAAAATTCACCCATGATTTCAGCTTCCTAGATCGAACCTGTGAACGGCGCAATCAGTTTGTTTCCTATGAAAAAACGAAAAATCAGAAAAACGAAAGAAATTTTTTTTTTGCGTTTTAGTAAAAAAAATTTCTTTCATTTGAATTGTAATTGCAATTGAAACAATTATGTTGATTCCTCAAGCTAAAATATAGGAAAAAATAATATCCATCTACAAAATTTTCAAAATAAGCACCATAATCTATATATTTGACAAGGTTAAAACTTTTTATACTCTGATCTTGTTGAAATTGTGATTACTTGTATTTCTAGTAGAGATCGATTTAATTCCCGAAGGATTTTGCTCCAATGCTTTTAGTTTTCAAAATACAGAAGTGTAAAATTGGTGATTTTCGCTATTTTATTTAGGACTGTCTTTTTTTTTTGAAAATTCAGTACTTGAATTTCATTTGTAAGTTACAAATAGTAATAATTGATTCCAAGACTTTTTCGTGGTCTAATTTTGCAGAAATTGTGCAGAAAAAATTCAAAATATAAAAAATTAAAAATGATTAGGCAACGTCTTTCATTTATGGTCAATCGTAGACTAATTTATTTAAGTTTCCAAACCTATAATGCTTAAAAACCTAGTTCTTACAATATTAGAATATACATAGCATAAAGCATAAGAGACAAAAAAGAGAATTATGCATATGTGCAGTTGTAAGACAATTGCTTAGCAGTTAATTTGTTATGTACCTACTTGTGGGTATGAATTTGCAAATTAGAAAAAGTAGTAATAAAATAACATTTTAGTTTATATACAAGAATGATAGAATAGAAATAGAAAGATTACGCATTCCGATTTGAAAAATGGAAATCTGCGCAAGTCGTCTTGTGGTGGACGATTACGGTTGCATTTTTCTATTTTTGCAAGAAGTACATAAGAGTTGCCGAGTACTTTTTTCCTCAACTACATTTAAGCTTATATGAAAATATAATATTAATTTTAAGTTCAACTTCAATGTTTAGTTTGATTTATATTTTTATTATGTTTAACTATTTCACCATTATTCACAAAAGTTTTATAAATACGTAGATCTTGTTCTAAGCAATGAAAAACATATTCTAAGTCAGGTAATTGTTTTATTAAGTTTTCGTTTTTTTTTATAAACATTTTCATCTAAGTCCCTATCAAAAAATCTTATTCTAAAATACATCCTAGCTCTGAAAAACCGCGCTGCAAAAATTGTTGAATTTTTTGATATAAAGTATATTTCTACAGTAATTACAGCCCCCTGATTCCAAATCCGTCATCAAAAAAATATTACCCTAAACCGATTTCCCGTTATGTCAAAAATTCAAATGTTCGATTAATCGAACTTTGGCGCTTATCCCATACCATAAGATCCCTTACATAGGTATACGAAATGTAAAATTTTACCTCCAAGTGACAGCGTCTCTCCCATTTGTTTTGTGTTTTCAAAGGATTAGAGGTGTTTTGTGCGTGCTTATCATATTTTTAATTGTTTTTTGGTTTTGGGAAGGGTTTTCGTCTACAGACGAGCAGATGGTGGCTTATTTCGGCCATCATAGTGCAAAATATTTACTCAGGGAAAGTCGATATAAGCATTAGTCCCACCATTTGTCAGCCGGCTATTTGTTCTTGTTCATCCCTTTCAACGCTGAATTTGATCTTGGAGCTGATGTAGTTCTCCGTTTACTCAGCAAAGTCTAGGCCCCCATGCGGCACATAGTATTTTTAGACAACTTCTTCACATGTTATCATATCCTGAGTTTCCGATCAGAAAATGGATTCTGTGCCACTGGAACTGTTTGATGTAACGTGTAGCTGCTGGTACTATCAATATATATATATATTTTTTTTTTTAACTTCATTTTCTTTTATTGAATCTTCTCTTAAGAGACTTACAATAAGTTTTAAAATCTTAAACTAAGTAACATAATTATTGTGAATAATGAATACTTAATTTAATAATGAACTTGTCTCCATAAACAAAAGTTAGCAGGGACTTATACTTCTTGTGTAGTAGGTGAAGCTTGTGTATGGCTCAGCACAGCGAATGCACAAGAGCGAGTAACTCGTTGGAGCATAAGTATGGACGCAGCTGACGATCGCGTCTCCCCATATTGTTTGCCAGCCAAGACGACCGAGGTCCCGGTCTTGGCTTGGTAGCTGAAACGAGCTAGGTCTCAGTCTACCCGAATGGGGGTTTCGAGTACCACAAAAACGATTTTCTTCGTGGTCGCCGAGACGAACTTGGTCCCGGTCGACCACGTTGGGAGAAATTAGTGCCTCCAGGACGTTCTTGAGGTGGTAGCCGAGACGAACTAGGTCCCGGTCTAGCACCCAAAGAAGACCGAGGAGACACTGTTTCAACTCTCTTCCTGCTACTCTCACCAATTCATCGGAAAGCGGCCGAGACGAGCTAGGTCCCGGTCTTACACCCTCATCGGAAGGGGAGCTGGCGGCGATATGTTGCCAAGATTGGTTTGTATTGGAGGACTGTGCCCAAGACGAGCTAGGTCCCGGTACAAAGTCCTCATATGATTCTTGATGATTACGTGTAGTCCCTCGGAGGGAGGGTAAAACGTTTGAGCTGTTTAGTTTGGTTCGGTGTAAGTGACTTGCAGAGAAGGACGATCCTTCTTTTTAATCTGGAGCGACTCTCTATGTTTGTTAAATTACGAGCCAATGGGTTCGGATGATGCAGCAACCTTATGGCGTAGGTTTGTTTGATTCTGTTAATTTCATCTATTACCATGGGGATGCATAGATCTCTGTGAATGTTTTCATTCCGTATATACCATGGTGCACCTGTAAATATTCTTAATATTTTGAACTGAGCCCGTTGTATTAGTTCAATTTTTGAGGAGCTGACGTTACCCCATAATTGGATACCATACACTCTAAAAAAAAATTACTATATTTAATGTTGTAATCGTGTTTCCATTAATAAATGTTGTAATTTTACACACGAAATGCATTCATAATTTTTACACATAAAAATTAGTAAAATAGTTATACATTAGATGTGAAAGATACACCAAAAATATGTAAACCTATACACATTATTAATGTAGTTTTAATGCCTACAAATTTACTACGATGAATGTGTACAAATGCAAAATTTTTATTGGCGCAAACATACTATAATAATTTTATTAGTTAAATTTTTTTAATAAAATTATGAGATGACAATAAATAAAAAGTACAAATTCATTTTGCTGTAATATTAACATACATGCGTACACCATCTGATGAAATTGTTGAAACCTTAAATTGCGAAACATCCATACAAAATTGATAACCATCCTTACCTACAATTGGCAATAGCTGCGAACCGGCGGTGCTAGTGCCATCACCACTACGACCATTTGCTGCACCGTGTTTTGAAAGCATATACTGATGTCTATTAGTCTATCATAGGGTGTATGCCGGCGTCTAGGATGCAGCATCATTGATGTACCAACGCGCGGACGGAATAATTCCATCGGATGAATGCCAAAACCAAAATCATCGTCCAAAAGATGATCCAGTTAGCCTACCGGAGAACGGTAGTAATCAGAATCGAGTTCACGTGCCAAATTAACCAACATTGGAACGATATCCATTTTATTTATTTCTTTTCTTGTGGTAGAATTATCTGTTTCTTTTTTTTTTAACGGAAGTTTTGCTTGATTTTAATTTAATTGAATTTAAACTGTGAATATTTTCTTATTGATGAAATACCGAATGACAGCTTAATACTTACACTTTAGTTTTTGTAATAAAAGTAGAATACAATTTGTTTTAGTAATAGACAGTATAATACATATTTTTATTAGTAGAAAGTAGTACAATACACATTTTTTCCTGCAATTTTACATATTAAGGGTGTGTTTCCTAGAATTTAAAAAAATGTACATCTCTTGTAAATTTTTACACATTTTTTGTATTTTTTACAACAATAATACTAGTAAATTCACTATGATTATTATAGTAAATTCACACATCACATTTTTCATTTTTTAGAGTGTATATCCAAATTGGCTTAATAATTGTTTTGTACAAAAGGATTTTATATTCAAGCTTCAAATGGGAACGATGATTAATTAACCAGTGAAGACTGGCAGTTTTTAACTTTAACTGCGTTTTTTGGCTTCAATATGCTTGCGCAATGTTAATCGTCGATCTAATTGAATACCTAGATATGTAACAATTTCACACTGTGGGACTGAAATATTATTTAGTACAATTGGTGGGCATTCGCCACGCCTAAGAGTAAAAGTAACTTGCATACATTTTTGCTCATTTATTTTTATGCGCCATAGCGATACCATTTTTCTATTGATTTTAAATGAAGCTGGAGTTTTCGAGAAGCATCAAAGGGGCAACGGTTACAACTTAAGACTGCGGTATCATCTGCGAATGTTGAGATAGTAGTTTTGGCACTGATTGGTAAATCCGAGATATAGAAACGGTCCTAGTACGCTACCTTGAGGGACACCTGCTCTTACATATATTAAAGTGAGTTGAAATAAAATTCTTGTTTTATTTTAAAAAGCCTGCTTTCGAGGTAAGAAGTAAATATTATATGAACATTAAGAGGCAATAGGTGTTAAATTTTTTTGATAAAGGCTTCATGCCATACTTTATCAAACGCCTGTGCGACATCGAGAAATATTGCAGTGCAGTATTCACTGCGCTCATAAGCCTTTCTTATTTCATTTGTGATCCTGTTAACCTGTTCGATTGTGCCGTGTTGTTTTCGGAAGCCGAATTGGTGAGGCGGTAATAAGTTTTTATCAGTAATATATGGCATTAATTTTGCTAGAATTAATTTTTCAAATAATTTTGACAAGCAAAGTAAAAGGCTTATGGGTATATACGATGACGGTAGTGTACGATGTACTGAATAATAGCATTAAAAAGCCTGGTCAGAAAGATGAAACCTGAGTGAGGCAGTTCCTTAATCATTTTGGGAGTGATGTTATCACACCCAGGGGCTTTTTTAGGACACATTTCTTGAATTAAACTGATTAAATTACTGCTGTAGAAACTGATTTGGATAGTATCGGTGTTTATTGGCAGAAATATGAAGACCGAAAATACCTCACTACGCACATTATTATAAGGACCAGATCTCTCAGTGTCAGTGGTAAGATTATAAGGTCACCATTGCTACAAAATACGATCAGATTCTGCTACTCCATCCTATTCGGCGTTGGAAAAAAAGCAACTAAGTCTTCTAAGAAAGGGCACATTTGTCAACGTGGAGCAGCCTGTTATGCTTCGCAGCTATAACAAGTGGATGAACGGCTTTGATCTATACGACTACGCTATTCAAAATTATTGAGCCAACATCCGTGGAAAGAATGTGCATCGTTTGAACGCAAAATATAGAAAAAGAAGCCAATGAGCCAGGAACAATCCAAGTTGTCTCTCACTGAGTCTTCTTTTGGCCGATGATGAAAAATGAATGAAAGTAGATGCTGACCTGGAGTCTCAGAGACCGGTCAATTAACGTCGATTCCAGTTGAAAGGCTCTGGCAAACCATCAATTTGAATTTGAGAGCAATGTAGCGACCAACTCTTGTTTCAAGGTTTTCCATGCACGAAAAAAAAATTCATTGAATTTCCGACAATAATTACAGTTTTTCCCTGTAATGCCCAGATAGTAAGCGAAAAAGTAATAATTGATTGT
This sequence comes from Tricholauxania praeusta, assembly GCA_949775025.1. NCBI lineage: Eukaryota > Metazoa > Arthropoda > Insecta > Diptera > Lauxaniidae > Tricholauxania > Tricholauxania praeusta. The sequence goes on along the minus strand of OX459029.1, from coordinate 93,371,866 downwards.
GATTGTCAATGAAAAATTACACTGTAAAATGTAGCATTTACTCTAAAAAAATTTTAAATACGAAAATTCTACTTTTTTTCACATCTTATTATACTTTTTTTTTATTTTACTTTTTATTATACTTTCTAGCCATACTTCTTAACATAGCATGAAACAGAGAAGTAGCCTGGCAACATTCATAGAGTTATTTCCTTCTAAGCGATATTAAAAGCGTTAGTGCACCAAAGGACCTACGGATATGCATTAATTTTGAATTAAATTGGGCTGCTAAAACTCATTTTCATTGTAAGATATTATTTTGGCACGCCTAGATACGTAATATAAGTAAGGTCTTCCTTCTGGATTATGATTCCTTTTTTTTGAGGGACTTTCTTTTAAAGTATTTTAAAGTGTAATTTTGAGGTTAGGTCAAAATCTGAGGGTGATGGAAAAATTCTGACCTCGGATTCGTGTTTAGGACGCCAAAATGCATACCGTATCATACCTCATCTTCCAACTACAAGACATTTTTTTTTGTGGACCTGTGGAATCAAATACAAATAGAATTAGAATGTGAAAAATTATATGCAAAATATAATGAAATGATTACAAAAAGTGGAAGGAATTTAAAAATATTGCAATGTAATTAGTATGTTTTTTTACAATGAAATTAAGACCAAAAAAACTATTTTGTGTTTTATTTAAGCTCTTTTTCAAGCCTCTCATCTTTCAGAATGGTTTGCTTTCATTTTGTTCTAGCAAATTAAAAAATAAAAAATTCTCAAAAATAAAAAACAATTAAAAAATAAAAAATATATAGAGTAACTTCGGGTATTGTGATTTTTGAATTTTAAATTACACGCAACTTTTATAGCATAGCTTCTACTTCGTGAAGTATTATGGTTGATGCATTGTGGAGTATATTACGACTTCGGAGGTTTATAGCGCAAGCCAATCTGAAGCTATTTCAACAAAATGGAAAAAGTCAAGTGACACCCCTTAATGAAATTGGCGGGTAATGTGATATATAGCGTGCGGATAATGTGATGTACTATCATTACGGTGACCATCCGTTCTGTTTTTAGCAGAACAATTCTGTTTTTGAGGCGCTTGTTCTGAGTACTTTTTTTTAATAGCAAATTACAAAAATGTTCTGTTTTTCGCAAATGTTCTGTTTTTTGTTCTGCTTTACTATTATTTACTAATCTACATTATAAATCTAATTCTACTAACGGCAACCCTTTGCTGATCGATATGTTAGTTGTTCAATTAGCAATCCCTATTTAAAAACTGATTGTGCAATGCAATTACCGTGACGTTTGTCGGTTTGGATTTGAACTCAAATTTTCGCTGTTTTTTCGCTGAACGCAGAGATGAAATTTTTTTACCTTTCATGATCAAGAAAATAATTTCGGAATTTGAAAAAACAGGAAACCTAAGCCTAAGTGAAATGAAAGATTGTGTCAGTTGTTTTTATAATAATTGCATTGATTACACAAGGTGACAAAATTTGGTCAAATCTCTAGCTCTGAAACCTGAATATACTTTACCGAATGTTTTTCGATGCGCTGAGTTCGAATCCAATATCAGAACTTCTCTGATCATTCTGGTTTTCAAGATATTCTGACCTATAAGTACAAAAATCACAATTTTTTGAGATATTTGAGGCTATGTAAAATTGAAAGGCAATTTGTTTTTGTTAGACCATTAACGGGGTTCGACAGAACAACTCTTTCTCTACAAAATCCTTTTTAAATTTGATTGATATCATTTTTATTTCTCTGAAATATCGTAAAGTGAAGTTTATTACAAATTTGCCCCACTGAAACTAATAAAGATTTGTATGGAGTAATGCACATTAAATTTCAATTAACAATATTTCGGAGAAAAACAAAGATATCGAATAACTCAAAATGTGCCTTAAAAGAGAAAGAGTAGTTCTTCTGGACCTCATTAATGGTTTTGTATGAAATTGTTACCTTTCGATGTAAATTTGCCTCAAATATGTCAAAAAACCATGATTTTCGCATTTTTAGGTCGTTCTCGTTCCTACAAAAGCAAACTTCAGCTAATAAAACTATTTTTTCTTTTATAAGTTATGTCAAAGGAATCAAAATATGACTACTAGAGCCCAAGGACAAAATTCGTGTTGACCAGTGTTATCTACATCAGTGGGATTATGAATTTAAAGAGGTTGAAATGATGGAATGGGTACTGCTGCGTACAATGCAATCTTGGGATAAGGTTGAAAGAAATTTGACATACATTATGGGGAAGAAGAGCCGAATTAAAAATAAATAACAGCAAACTATTTGATGAGCTTACGTGTGTTAAAAATTATGTGACTTGTGAAAAACTAAAGGAATGGACAGATGGTGGAAAGCTGGTCGAGAGTAAATGGGTTCAAATATTTCAACATTTTAAAAAAAATTTCATACCTGTTCCAAATATTTTAAATATACAGTGGATCCCGCTTAAGTGCCTCTCCGCTTAAGTGTCTCCCCGCTTAAGTGCACATCCCGCTTAAGTGCACATCCCGCTTAAGTACCCACTTTTTTGGGACTCTATGTTTTCACACCAAATCTCATCTCATACAAATTTCTCCTTTTAAGTACCTCCCGTTTAAGTACCTCACTCGCTTAAGTACTACAACTTTTTGTGTCTCAATTATGATTTTACCCATATTTTTCCCTCTTTTAATTAAAAAGAGGGAAAAAATTTTCAAAACGTGCAAAAAAAAAAAAACACTGACTTTTTCATAGAATACATACATACTTATGTATGTACTTTTTTATTTGACTTTTTTCGAATGATCTTACAGATATATGTACATATCGTTATTTTAATACAGAATGAACCTATCTACCATTTTTGTTACTTTACAGGAGAACGAAATAACTTAATAAAAATTATTAAAAAACGTATTAAAGTGAGTTATATGTGCCATATGAAAATTGAGACTGTTAAATCTATTTTAATAACGAGATGCAACTATGATCTTAACTGCTTACAGTTTGAGAAATAATTACAAAGTCAGGAAAACATGATTGAAAAAGCTTATAACTCAGAAAATTACCAATTTGCATTTGATGCATATATGTATTTTTGTTACACTATTGATATTAAAATCAAAGCCAATGAAATGTGATTTATGTTTTTCTGTGAATTTTATATAAAAAATACGTTTCTACAAACAAAATTTTTGTTCTGTTTTTTCAATTTAAATTTATGGTCACCGCATGTATACCTCATGTATCTAAGTGTAGACTTAAAGGTATACAAAGTAGGTATTGATACAAGGGTTAAAGATTAGTCCCCATCTTCCCAATTTAATCCATGATGATGTAAATATGTGTAACCATTTACTAATAGTTGATAGTCTTTAGTTGATAGTAAGAATATTCAAAAGGTGGATGAATAACAAATGTTTCAGCTTTTTTTTTTAAAGCAGAAGCCAAGGCTCAGGGGATGTCCATATAAATGCAATGCACCGTGTTGGTTTTAAGAAAAGGAGAAAGGTTAGAGGGAAGGGGGATAGATGGAGTATATCACAACTGCCGCGCAAGACAGACGCAAACAAGCTGTTCCACAACTTGATAGTACGGCCAAAGAAAGAATAATCGCGAAAGTGTGATGTCCTGTTGAAAACCGGCGTGACGCAAAACGATGGGCCTGATGGGGCGCCCGAGTGCTGCGAGAGAAAATCCTGGCTGATGGAATCAGTTCATGAATCTCTCTAGAGCACATCTCATTAAAATACCTATAGAAAAGGGTTAAATACCCTACGTTACGCCGGTGGTGAAGGGAATCGATATAGGTGATGACAACTTCATCACCTATTAGTTTCATCAGACGTCGCTGAGCACGATCTAGCAGCTCCAAGGTGGTTTTTGGAGCCCTAGCCCAAACGTGTGAGTTATACTCTAGTTTGGGTCTAATATAAGTGAAGTAGAGATATCGAACACATGATCTGTGAACCTCAGGTCCGATTGTTGAACTCGCAATATCAAAGCCAGCCATATTAAGAGAAGGAAGGGAGAAATCCATTCGTCTGTGAGACAACAGACAGCACTGGGTTTTTGTAGCATTAAAATTGACTCGGTTAATACGAACCCACTCGGTGATGGTGTTGAGATCGTAAACGAGTGTGCCATTCATATGTCGCCTTTTACTCTCAACCTCCACAGAGCTTGGGCGCTTTTTGAAGCAATAGGATTGACAAATGTTGCTGTCGTCCGCAAAGGAATAAATTAGGTTGGTGGTCGATGACAGAAGGTCGTCAATAAAGACCAGGAAAAGGGTAGGAGATAGGACAGAACCCTGGGGAATTCCAGCATAAATAAGGTGTTCGTAAGAGGTGAAACCGTCTACCACAACACGGATAGAGCTATCACTTCAGAAGCTCGTAATCCAACGAGCAAAGGAATTACCAACACCAAAGGCAATTAGTTTTGAAACGAGGGCACGATGCCACACTCGATCAAAGGAATATCCAGAGCAACAACCGTACTTTCACCGAAAAGGTGAACACATTGGTGAGGAACGACATAAGAACAAGACCTACGGAAACTATATTGTCGATTACTATGTAATTCGCCGCGCTCCAGATAATTCACAAGGTGAAAGCTTTTTACACTCTCCATAACTTTGGAGAGCGCAGAGCATATCGCAGTGGGTCGATAATTATTAGGGTTGGAAACCTCGTCTTTTTTGGAAACTCGCTGGACATTAGCAACGTTCCAACATGATGGAAATATCCCTCTAGTGTAGGATATGAAAAAAATTGCATAATGGCCAAGCCAGTGTTGAGGCACACTTTCTCAACACATGGGCTGATATTTCATCAGGCCCTGAGGCTTTATTTATGTTAAGGTTTGCAAGGACTTTTTTATTGGCATTATTCGAAATTAAATTGTTGGCATAGCCGAAGACTTACTCTGGACAGTGGGTATGGACTGACAGCTATCTGGGAGTGCAGCATTTTTTGAAAAGTTCCTAGCCAACAGATTGGCCTTATCAGCAGGGTGAGTCAGCGAATGCTTGTGAGCAACCAACTGAAATGATCATTTCCTTTACAATAAAGTTATTGTTGATTTTAAAACCCTGTATATTAGGGTGGTTCTTATATGGGTCAAACAAATTTTATTTTAATTTTCGACCGGGTACCATCTCAATTGATTTTCTACCCTAAGAAACTATTTCTGTATTTTTTTAATTAATATTTAGAGGTCGCTACCAATGTTAGAATTTTATATGCATCAAAAAATTAAAATATTTTTAATCGCTTAAGCTTGTATTTATTGATACAAAATATTTACTTGCAAAATTAATGTTAAGATGAGAAATAAGAATACCTCTTATTATTAAACTCATTTATAATCAAGATACTAGTGTTGATTTTTTTTTTTACCAGGATATTTTTTTCTGTATTTTTTAACCAACAAAAGTAAATATTGCTTTTGCTCTTCATCGATTGGTATCAATTTATTATATTCCTGCTTTAATTCAACTCCAAGCTCAGCAAAATCATACACTACTCGAATTGAATGGACGATTTTCTTAATAACCGTAAAATCAGAGTCATCCACCCAAGTTTCAACATCTTTATTTAAAAACTGTGATGAGATACCCAGTATCTGGAAAAATCATAAAGAGATGCTAGTCATAAAATCTTCAATACTGTGACGTGTTTGACATCAATGCATTGTCTTTTAGAAAAATCCTCTACACCTTTAATTTTTAGTAAATCTACCATGTTTTTCTTACTTTGAACTAAAAGCTCATCGTCGAAAAATGCAAAAGGCTACAACTCTTCCGACAAGTACCCATAATGGCCCAGTATTTTTTCATGGCGACTTTGGCCATTTCTTGGTTTATAATTTCAAAGGATGCAAGGTCTTTTAATAATTTTAAGTCGTTTCTCGATCCTGAATATCCGACAGGGGCTTGAAACCAATATTTTATTATAAGCTAACCAAGCTAAGCTATTTACCAAAAATATACCACTTACCACCAATTACTTTCCGATTTATATGGCTGGAAACGTATGACAGCAGTCGAGTGGATGCAGTAAAAAAACCATGAAAAAAAGGTAGAAGAGGCGTTAGGACAAGAAGCTGCCGAAAGTTGAAAGAACAGAGACGGTTTATGTTGCGAAGGCAGCAACGCGAGTTACAGCGACGACGATGAGGAAGACTTTTTGAATTCTGTCACCCAGTTTAAAGAAAAACCTAAGCCACAAATTCATAAAGAGTAAAGCTCAAAATCTCGTAAAAATGTGGCTAGACATGAAATCAAACGACTTATTCAACGATGCGGGGAACAGATATTCATTTATCTGTTTATTAAATATATTACTGCTATATCAAGCGCAGCAGTTGAAAATCTTTTTTCCAGGGGTAAAGATATTTTAACGTTGAAACGAGTCTCGCTTTCAGACGAGAAATTCAACATGTTCATGTTCATGTAGGGTAATATCCATATTATGCCAGGTAACCAAATAACACACTCCAATTATACACGTCTTTTTTTGTTCCTAACCTGTTAACTTCCAGAACCCAAACCAAAAGTTTTTATAAGAAGATCGCAACCATATAAAAAATGCAATTTTTATCACGTGTTAACGGATTAACGTTAATTTGAGTTGAGTCTTCCGAAATATAACGCTTTAACGTTTAACGAAGTTAACTTTTTTAGTAACGGATTAGCGATTAACGAAGTTAACTATTTGATTAACGGTGCCTAGCTAAGTTTATAATCGCTTTTGTCAAATGTGTCCCAATTGTTCTTAAGTCTTTTAAATAACTGATATCAGGACCACTAGATGGACCGATCGATTGACTACTACAGCTTCTAACAAATGCAATGTATTCTTATTTTTGAATATTTGCGTGACCAGAAATACATATGTGAAAAATATATGAAAAATTAATCTCACGGATATGACTTTACTTTCAAAAGACAAATAAATACTTAACTTCAATTTTATAAACACAAATATCAGCTCTGATTTCCGTCTTCATGGCTAGATGTGTAGTTCTCATCTGCAAGTCAGTTTTACTCTCGGCTCCGCTTTAAGCGCTCACTTGTGATGACGAAAGTCGGCAGGGGCCTCGTTTTCGCCCACAATCAACTACAGCGGCAGCAGTACTGATATTTATATTTCTTTATGTTATTATCTTTATTATTATTTGTTTACACTTGAATTCTTTATTTTATATTAAAATTTAAGAAGCCATGAAGGCACATTAATTAAGTCGTTGTTGTGTATTATTATGTCGAATACTAACGAAATCGTATCCAAGTCGCGTCAAACACCCAGGTGGCAACCTAAGTCGGCCATGTCAACGTACCAGCGATGTCAAGTACCAGCGATGTCAAGCGGTGAGGATATTAAACTCAGCTAATGGTGCGAACGATCAGCTGTTTCAGCCACTGGTGTGGAAAATTAAACGCAGCTACGAGGTATAAAAGGGCTTGCACCACTAAAAATTGGGTGAGTTCTGAAGAGCCGCCAGCGCAAGTAGTGCTAAGCCAACAGCCAGCAGCAGTGATCGCAGTGCAAGCAGTGGAAGCAGAGGAAAGCAGTGGGAGCAGAGAAGCAGTGAAGCGGAGAGGCAGCAGCAGAAGTACGACCAGCAGCGTGTAACTCAGGTACATTGTTGTTATATACCATATAACTTATACCGTAGTGAGTAGAGTAGAGGGTGACTGAGTAGGCGATATAGTAGCCATTGCGAGCGTTGGGACTAAGTTTTGCGAATGTACGCGCTCCCGTATCAGTGCATTCGTAACCTGTGAACCAACACGCATACGACAAGCCAAAACTCAAAGGTTTCCACGGTGCTTTCGCTCTCCCGTATTCGTTAGCATTGGTGAAACTGAGAGCTCGACAGTGAAGTAATAGGGTCGTAAAAGCCGTCGTGAGCGTCGGATTTTAGGTCTACGTGTGTATGCGCTCCCCGTTGCCGTACATTCGTGGCCTGGAAACTGACACGCATACGGTCCGCTAAAACTCGAGGTTCCACAGTGCTTTCGTATTTGTGGAGCGGAGAGCTCGGCAGTAAGTAATAGGGTCATAAAAGCCGTCGTGAGCGTCGGATTTTAGGTCTACGTGTGTATGCGCTCCCCGTTGCCGTACATTCGTGGCCTAGAAACTGACACGCATACGGTCCGCTAAAACTCGAGGTTCCACAGTGCTTTCGTATTTGTGGAGCGGAGAGCTCGGCAGTGAGTAATAGGGTCGTAAAAACCGTCGTGAGCGTCGGATTTTAGGTCCACGTGTGTATGCGCTGCCCGTTGCCGTACATTCGTGGCCTGGAAGCCGACACGCATACGGCCAGTTAAAACTCGAGGTTCCACGGTGCTCTCGCACTCACATGCGTGATCACAGTGAAATTGAGAGCTCTGCAGCGGATAAAAGGGACATAGAATCGAAAGGCGTCGTGAGCATCGGATTTTGGTTTGCGGGTGTATGCGCTCCCCGTTGCCGTACATTCGTGACCAGGGACCCGGTGCGCATTAAGGTTTCAGTTAGCTCAGAAGCATGAGAAAGTAGGGCTGAGGTATCGCATAGGCAGAGAAATCAGTCACGCTCTTCTTACGAACCTCACTACGACGACGGAATACAAAACCGAGGCACGCTGACGTGGTAACGATATACTTTCCATTGTTAAACTTTATTTATATATATATATACACATATTTTTGTCATATTACTGAATTACAAATAAATATTTAAAACGAATTAATTCTGCGATCCCCCTCATTTATTAAAGAGCCACTCCTTGCAAAATATAAATTTTTGTGACCGAACCTCTGGACTCCGGCGAGTCAAGACCCCCCCGGCCGTAGGTTCGTTACACACTCTATCAGTACCCTAAGGAGCGGGTCGGGCCTCAAACTTGATGTGTAAGCCCAGGAAAAGAGTAGAAAAGAGGGAGGGGGTACTGACTGTAGTGAGCTAGTGAGGCTTTCTGCATTCTATTTCACTTTGAAAAAGGCTAATAAAATGCATCAGAGTCATTACGCCGGATTATAGTAAGAGTTGCCATACAATGTTTTTTCTGAAAGTTTGACTTATGGTAGCGACCTCTAAAGCCTTTATAAAAGTAAATAAAAAATATACGTATTCATTATTTTAGGGCAAAGAGCCATGTGACGGGGTGCCCCGTCAGTTTTTCAAAAGTCGAAAAATAAGGATCACCCTACTGTATATCTATATCTATATACATAAATAAAATGATAGCCGTTTTCGATGTTTGCTAATAACTCAAAAACTACTGTACCAATTTTGATTAAATTTGTTTAATTTATTTATTTTTTAGACTCTTACAGCCCTATTCTGGCAGCTTAACAAAGCTCACCACATTAACAAAATATTTAATATTAACAAGTTGTTAATGTTCCGTATTCTGGCAAAAATTTGTTAAAAAAACATTTATTTTCATTGATGTCAATATAAAAAAAAAATTCAGATTTACGAGTATCGAACCCACGCACGTGAGCTATGAGTTCACAGTCCTAATTACTTCGAGCACCTTTATTATTCCTTGTTAAGTTAACAATCAGAATAGGGCTGTTAGTCTCAAAATACAATTAAAATTATCACGATACCACTGTTAAATATCAAAATATTTAAGTTTTGAAATTGCTAAACAAATTAATTTCTCCCATACAAACAATCATGTAAGCATAACAAATCCTTGAATGGGAATTGAATGTGTTAGTTAGTGTGTGTGCTTTGTTTTTTGTCGTTCCCATGGCAATTTAAAAAAAAAAAATTAATTGTTTACCAAAAATTTTGAATAAATTTTTGAAATGTCTGAAAGTAAAAGCTGTAAGTTTAAGAAGAAAATATTTGAAAATTATTAAAGTTGTGTTCGAATGTGTTATGTGTGGTACCCGCCACATAAATAAAAAAACATTACAATGAAGACTAAAAAAGCGTCGGATACAGAACCCCTCAATGTTGACGATCACTGCAAACGAAAAATGGACTATGATTTAAAGATATGCACCTGGAATATCCGGACCCTGAATGGGGAAGGTGCCTTTATCAAATTGGCGGATGCCCTCAAAAAAATTAAGGCTGATATCACTGCCATCCAGGAAATAAGATGGATAGGACAAGGTTGCTCTAACAAAACAAGTTGCGATATCTACTACAGCTGCCATGCGGAGAGGCGCGAATTGGGATGCGAATTCGTTGTAAGCAAGAGGTTTACACCTGTGAACGAAAGGTTGACTACGATCTGCGTTAAGGCTCGATTCTTTAACATCAGCTTGATTTGCGCGCACGCCCCGATGGAGGAAAAGGACGATGTCGTCAAAGATGCCTTCTACGCGAGACTCGAGGAAGTATACGACCGCTGCCCGGCCCACGATTTTAAGATTGTACTCGGGGATTTCAATGGAAAGATCGGAAGAGAAGGTTTCACTCCTAGTCGTGAATTCAAAAGGTGCGGATGTGTTTATGCTGAGTCAAATATTTTATTATATAAAAAGCTTAATATCGTTTTAATTAACAATACCTTGTCTCTGTGGTTAGAAGGTTGAACGTGGTCAGCCATCAAACCAGTGTGGCAAGTGTAGTGAACTGTTTCATTTAGATTGTGTCGATATTTTGAAAGCGGACTTGGAATAAATAATTACTTTCTATGTAAAAAGTGCGTGGCAGTGCGCCGAAATTCTATACGTTCGCCCCCACCTTTTGCATCTCCATCAATTCGGGATAACTCGGTTTCTTTGTTGTCGTTAACTGACGCGGAAAGTGTACAACAACATAATACATGTGTTTTATCAAATCATAAAAACTCCAATTACCGAGAAATAACTCTTGAAATTGTGTTTAATGAGATCGTTTCTCTTAGAGCCGAAAATGCACGGGCGCTCTCCATGATAAATTCTCTAGAAAGCGATAAAAAATTGCTTTTTAAAAAAATTCAAGACTTACAAACTGAGTTGCATTCTTTGCAGTCTAATTTATGTATCAGAGATCTATCTTCTTCAATTTCTCTTCTTACTGAAGATGTAAAACTTTTTCGGAACAATTTCATTAAAAAAAATTAATAATCGGTCAATCGTCTCTCCTTGCAAAAAATTCAAATAAAATTAAGAGCAAATTTGCATTGCAAGAGTGGCTGAATGTTGCTGTGCCAAATTCGAGCTCGACATTTGCGAGTTCATCGACCTCCATCTTAATGTCCGCTACGACGTCTCTTTTGCAAACGACACCTAATGCACATTCTGATAAGCAGAATGCTGATGCATTTGGCGATGCTACTGATGCTGTCAGTGCTACTGCTGTTGTTGATTTCTCTGCTGATTTACGTTCTTCTTCTAATCAGCGTTGCCGTTTTTGGTAGTTTCCTACCAAATCGGGTAGGTTTTTTTCCTCTTGGTAGGTTAAATCTGATTTTGGTAGGATTTAGGATAAATTTTTATGAAAATCGAAAATTGAAATTTCTTCGTGAAGTTTTTCGAATCAGGAAGCAAATATTTACATCTGGAAATAAGCTTTTACCAACCCTGTCTTCAACAAGTGGGTATGGTCTCTGTTTTCTTGCATACAAATTACGTTTACGGAACACGCATATGCATATACAATGTGACGAAATAGTGTTGCGACTGATCGCACATCTAAATTGTTGCATGTGTGCTCAGACCCGGCGTATTAGAAACAAAAGTTACTAGCGCCGCTAAAAAAGGGCTTAAGTTCTAAGAACTAAACTTTTTTTATGTACATAATTAGAAAAAATATTTCCGGAATAATAAATTTGAATTTGTGGGCTTTAATAAATAGCATTTCAAAAACGGACTGTAAGTATACGGTTTTTTTTCAGGCTAAAATATGACTCTTTTTCAGAACCCCGACCACTTAGGGTGTGTTTACCATGCTCCAAAAGGAGAATATTTTAAAATGTGCTCTTTTGCGAAATTCAAGCGAAATTGTTTTGTTGATGCATGGCTTATCCTGTGCGACTCAGCCATTAAAATTATTTTTCCGGAGAACTTTTCGAACGGCATTTACTTCTTAATGAATATTAGTTTTACCATTACAGTAAGTTTCTGAGTAGATGATATGAATGGATTTTTAAAAATTTCTCGGATGGTACATTTTTCATCTCTCGAGCTAAACGTTTTTTTTTTTTGCCACCGTTCGTTGTTTATTTGAAATCCTTTTGTCCTCTTTATATCATTTAATAATACCGTGAACCGCTGGCAAAATTTGTAACTTTGCGATCGGTTTTGCCTTCAAAATGATTTTTAATTACTATTTTTCTTTCTTCTAACGTTCATTGCTTAATTGTACGCTGCATGTGTCATGTGGTAACTTTTTGCGCACACTTGCCCGACTTTTGATGTGAACGATTTAGCAACAGAAAATTTGTGCTATTAAGCATTTTAAACGACGACATACAAGAATATGTATTCTAAACAGCATTAAATGTTAATAAACGAATTCAATGCTGATTTTTTTTTTTAATTTGTAAAGTTTTGGTTGGTTACAAACGACTTTGGTAGGTTTTCGAGAAAATTTTGGTAGGAAAATAAATTTCTCAGTGGCAACACTGCTTCTAATTCTACTTTTTCTAATACTTTGTCTCATGCTGGTACTGCTGCTAATGCAAACTCTGCTGTTAATTGTCCCTTACGTGCTGAGAAGGGTTCTCTTGATGTTGCTCTTGCTCAGTGGTGCCCACTACCACAAGCAACGAAAAACATGTGTTGATAATTCTGTATACGTGCACAGTTTTTTACGCTCTTTGACGCTATTTTACGCTCTTTAAGCGTCTTAACGATCTCATTTTTACGCTCTTTGAGCACCTGCTCGACGAGCAGTGCAGCCCTCGTTCTCTGGGCAGCACCGCTCTTGCTCAATCTTCGTCTATTAATTCGCCACCTTGCTCTTCGAATAATTTGAATGTTGTTGCGGCTGCAACTGAGGCTGCGAAATTTCCGTGGACTGTAGTTAGAAACAAAAAACCTAAGTGTGTAATTGTTAATTGGTTATTAGTCAAAATTTTTTAATAAATAAAAACTAACAAAAATTATAGGCAGTACCGCGAAGCAGGTTGTATAAAGAAATTATAAACTCGATAATTTATTAGGAGTAAACCGCCTTTCCTTTCACTTCGCCTGTTTTTTGAAGAACATATAAAGATTGTTTAATAAAAACAACTCTACATTCTTATTTTCCGAATGTACATTTCGGTGTATTTAGCACCATCATCAGCGGAATTTTTTATTGTTGAAACTAAACACAAAAATACAACATTAATTATCAGTTTTTAACATATTAAGAACTTTTATACATACAATTGTTGAAAATTAACAGCACATTATTACAGCAAGAAATTATTAAACTCAATTAAAATAAAATACTTCGCAAACATACCAAAGTGAAAAAACGAATATTTGTAAAACTTCAAAATCAAAAGCTACCATAAAGAGCTTTCATAGCAACTTTTCAAACATTTTCTAAAGTTCTTCCTAAACAATTAAAAAGAGATGACCGGATCGGAGCATCCATTGTATTCATCGCAATGTTATTGTTTTTGTGCATATAAATGCTTTCATATGCATCCAAACTTTCTTCTCTTGTGATGTGCTTTATTAATTTTAAATTATTTTTTGTTATGCTGTGTTCATTTTCTAATGCATGTAGAGCGACAGCTGATTTATTGGGTCTCTCGTATTTGATGTGTGACATATGATCGTTAAATCTCGTTTCTATGTTTCTTTTTGTCTGTCCAACATATTTTTGTTGACAATGGGTGCAACTGACCTCATATATGCCTGATTTTTTATTGTTTTCTGTTTTGTCTTTCGTTGTTCCTAGTTTGTATTTAAGCTTATTGTTTGATGCAAAAACTAAATCGATGTTGTGTTTTTTTAAAACCTTTTTTAATTTGTTTGTTATTGTAGGTGCGAAGTGTATTTTAATGCGTTTCATAGTTTCTGTTTCTTTAATTGTAGTTAAAGAAGTCAAATTTTGTTTTCTAATTTTTTTGGATTGTTTTTCAACCATCCTCGTTATCATTTCTCTGTCATAGCCATTCAGCTCAGCAACATATTTTATGTAGTTTAGTTCTTCCATGTAATTTTGAACATTAAGTGGCAATTTGCACAACCTAAACACCGTGTAATTGTTGTTGGGATGAATTCTAATGCAGAGCTTGCTGTTATTGACCGAAAGAGATGGGTCCATTTATCTTCTTTTGAGCCCTCAGTTACTGAGAATAATATTGTAGAGTACAGAATTGGACATACTAATATAACTAAACAAGATCTCTCTTGTTATAAGCTCGTAAAAAAAATGCCCAGCAGGAAAAACTGAAAAGAGTGAATTTTAAACTGGGTTTGCCGTCATCGCTCTACAAATATATTGTTGATCCAGGCCTTTGGCCGGTTGATGTTCTGGTGAAAGACTTTAAGTTTTTTCAAAAACTGGAAAAATTCCCGATACACTTATAACTACAAGTATGGAATGCAATAACGTAGCTAATTTTAGTAGATATTCATCCGCTCAGCCTAACAATCAGTTAGGTAAAACTTCGCAATTTCGGATTTATTTCCAAAATATGTCTGGGATAAGAACTTAATCCAATTCTATTTATGATTATACCGCGGCTGGAGATTTTGATGTCATCGTATTTGTTGAGACCTGGCTAAATGATGAATTTTTCGATGGAGAATTCTTTGATACAAATATATATCAAGTATACAGAAAGGATCGTGACGTTATAAAAACAGGTTGTAGTCGAGGAGGTGGTGTTTTAATTGCCATCAAACGTTTTTTCTGTACAACAGCTTGCATCCTTCAGAATGAGGACAGTTTGTACGACCAATTAAGTGTCTCCATTTCTGGCTCATCAGGCTCTTTGTATATGTGTGCCTCGTATATTCCGCCAAATAGTTCTGATGAAATTTACGATGCACATGTAAGTAACATTTTATCGTTACATTCATCGTTGGACCCTAAAAGTCAGCTTTGTGTATTGGGGGATTTTAATTTGAATAAAGTAATGTGGACTCACTTCGCCGATGAGTTGACGCCAACAAATATCAATCATCCTCATGAAATCAATCTTATTGATAGCTTCTTAAGTATTAAATTAGTTCAAATTAACAAAATACTTAATAATCTTGGAAAAATTTTGGATTTAATTTTTATTTCGTATAATATTAAATACAATTTGTCTGAATGTTTTTGCCCAATTTCACCATCTAATATGCACCATGTTCCAATTGTTCTCGATATAGAATTTTATGAATTTATTGAGCCTCAGCCTGCTAAACATGTATTTAACTTTAAATTAAGTATGTGATTTTGAGTTTCTAAATAATAATATAAATTATATCAATTGGAAAAATTTATTTGATGGTAAAAATGCCGCAACTTGTTTTGATTTGTTTAAATTTAATGTGTCGCAAATCTGTCATGACCTTATTCCAATTTTCCCTCATAAGGTATATAAGCTTCCATGGTATAATTCTGGCCTTAAAAAACTGAAAAATATGCGCAATAAACTTCTAAAACTTTTTAAATCCACTGGGAACTTAGAGTATAAGGAGAAATATGTGCATTACATGAGAGAATTCAACTTTTTGAATAAGTTTTTATACAAGCAGTTTATTTTGAAAACGGAAACCAATATCAAATTGAATCCGAAATCGTTTTGGAATTTCGTACAATCGAAAAAGAGTGGATCTTTCATCCCCACTTCTATGTTTTTCAATAATATTAGTTCGTGTACAATTGCAGATACAGTTAATTTATTTGCCGACTATTTTAAATCAAATTATACTGAAGATGCTCCATGGTATGAGCCCTCTATAATGCAAAACATCAATTCTTTCGTGGATGTTGGTTCTATTATTTTGAGTGAAACAGACGTTTTTAACGCATTATTAAAGTTGAAGATTTTTGCTAAAGTGGATGTCGATGGATTATCTTCTATAGTATTATTAAAATGTGCTCAGGCTTTGTGTAAGCCACTGTGTCTGATTTTCAATAAATCTTTAAATTCCGGAACTTTTATTGAGCTCTGGAAGGTAGCATGTATTACCCCTATTTTCAAAAATGGGCTTAAAAATAATGTCGCGAATTATCGTCCCATTTCTAAATTAACAATTGTCTCTAAATTATTTGAAAGCATTATAAAAGATAAGCTTTACTTTTTAATTAAGTGTCATATTTGCCCAGAGCAACATGGCTTTGTATCTGGTCGATCCACAATAACAAATTTATCATTATTCTCTAATTATTGTGTATCCTCTTTTGAACGTGGCTATCAAGTGGATGTGCTCTATGCTGATTTCGCAAAAGCCTTTGATAATATTAATCATAGTGCTTTAATTGCTAAACTAGCTAAAATTGGATTTCATGGTTCATTTTTGGATTGGATTAAATCCTATCTGAGTAATAGACTGTGTGTTGTACTTGTTAATAATACTAAATCTTATAAATCTTTGTAGCGTCGTCTGGAGTACCTCAGGGTAGTATCCTTGGACCTCTGTTCTTTATTTTGTTCATGAATGATATTCATAGTTGCTTTCAGAGCTCAAAATTTTTGCTTTACGCAGATGATTTAAAATTATTCAGTCGTATACGGAATCTAGGTGACGTTGAATCCTTACAACGTGACTTGTCCAATGTGAGTAACTGGAGTAAACTTAATGAGTTACCTTTAAATATTGGGGAATGCTTTCACTGCACATTTGCAAAATCAAATAATATACTCGATTGTTGTTTCTCAATTCAGGGTAAACTTCTTAAGTCAATCAATATTATAAAGGACTTAGGCGTAGTTTTCGATGCTAAGTTTACATTTATTGAGCATTTGAATTTTATCATCCCTAAAGCTTATGCAATGTTGGCTTTTGTTCGTAGACACAGCTCTGATTTTATGGATCCACATACCATTAAGAGCCTTTACTTTGCATTTGTAAGATCTAGATTGGAATATGCCTCTTTTGTTTGGAATCCGTTTTATGCAAATCATTGTGCTAGAATTGAACGAATTCAGAAAACTTTTTCTAGATTTGCATTACGTTCTTTGAATTTTGGTGATTCAAGGCCATCATATAATTCACGTTGCCTGCTTTTGGGCATAAATACCCTTGAATCGAGGTGGAAGGTTATATCCTTAATATTTATTTATGATATAGTTAATAGTAATATTGAATGTCCGGAGTTACTTCAGTTAATTGATTTTTATATCCCACCTAGACAGTTGCGTCATTTTGATTTATTCCTCATAAAAAAACATAAAACTAATTATGCTCAGAATGAGCCTATATTAAGAGCTCTCTCATTATTCAATAGATTGTCATCCATATATAATTTTGATTTTTCGATGTCTAAAGACTCTTTTAAAAAATTAGTATTTAATCTTAATATATTTTAATTTTATGTATAAGCTTATTTTTAATTAATCAATTAAAAGTTATGATACAAGTACTTAAGAACAACAAAGCGGCCGGTGCTGACGGCCTGCCTGCTGAATTATTCAAGACCGGTGGCGATGACCTGATAGGGTGTATGCATCAACTCATCTGCAAAATATGGCTATCAGAAAGCATGAACGACGATTGGAATCTCAGTTTCCTTTGTCCTGTACTAAACAAAGGTGACTCGACAATCTGCACTAACTACCGGGGAATCAGTCTTCTTGCCATCTCATACAAGGTCCTGTCGACTGTGCTATGTGAAAGACTTTAGCCGTTCCCCAACACACTGATTGGGCCTTATCAGTGCGGCTTTAGACCTGCTAAGTTCACCATAGACCAGATCTTCACACTACGTGAAATCCTGGAAAAAACCAACGAAAAGCAGATCGATACCCATCATCTCTTTATCGATTTTAAGGCTGCTTTCGATAGCTCGTTACGGGATTGCCTATATGCCACCATGTCTGAGTTCGGTATACGTGCGAAACTAGTGCGGCTTTGCAGAATGATGTTGATGCAGAAAAGGACCTCTCCGAACCATTTGATACCGAACGAGGTTTCAAACAAGGCGATCCACTATCCTGCAACCTCTTCAACTTTGTGATGGAAGGGGTGTGGCGAAAAGCCAGTGTACATCGTAATGGCACTATTTTCTTCAAAAGTGTTCTTGCATATGCCGATGAGTTTGATATCATTGGACGTTGTAAGCGAGATATTACTGCTGCGTTTTCTGCTATCGAAAAAGAATCAGCGAAAGTGGGTTTGACGGTGAACGAGGGCAAAACAAAGTATATGCTATCCACAAACAGGCAGACGCGGAGCATTGAATCCTACTTTACAGCGAACAGCTATACTTTCGAATTTGACAAGAAATTCACCTCTTGGCACCACCGTGAATACTCAAAACGATATTAGCCTGGAGATAAAGCGAAGACCCACTCTTGCTAATAGGCGTTACTATGGCCTCAGTAAGCAATTGAGTTGTAGAGATCCCTCTCGCCCGACAAAACTGACACTCTACAAGATGTTCACCTTACCCGTGCTACTCTACGGCGCAGAAGTATGGGTTGTGCCGCAGACCAATGCAGCCACACTTGGGGTGTTTGAGAGAAAAATTCTTCACAAAATCTTCGGTCCTGTTCGCGTCGGCGACGACTATCGTGTTCGAATGAACCTCGAATTGTATGTGCTCTACGATGACATTGACATAGTCAAGCGCATCACTATCCAACGTCTGCGCTAGCTGGGACATGTTGTGTGTTTGAACGAAGAAGTTTCGGCGAAAAAGGTATTTGATGTGGAAGCCGCTGGGCGACGACGGTGAGGAAGACCATGCCTCCGATGGAAAGACCAAGCCGAGGAAACCCTCTCCACGCTTGGTGTGACTGATTGGAGAAGGCGCGCGCTAAGCAGAGGCGCCAAGAGAGAGCTTTTGAGGTCGGCCGTAACTCGGTAACGGGTTGTTATGGCCACCCAAGTAAGTAAGTAAGTGACCGAAATAACTTCGATGATAACTTCATTAAAAACAGGTTACGCATACAAAGTCGCGAGCATTAGCTAGTCTATAACTAAAATTTCACAATGATTAACAGACATGTCTGCATATGTGAACAATCCTTTTTTATAAATGAGGTTTCTGTGTAATACCACAACAACAACAAAACAACAACTCACATACATACAAATGTCTATTATATTACTGCTGTTATTGCTATCTTCATTATAAATGTCTGTAATATCAAAAAGCCTCAACAATTTATGCTTAAGTCAAAATAAAAAAATATTTGATGTGGTTGTTTTATTTAATATTTTATAATAAAAACTTATTAAATCGAACGTGATTTCCCGATTCAAATCTAGAAAGGAACATCCACAGATATTAGGTCAACAAATTGCATCACCTCTCAACCATGACTTAAAATAATGCAATTCAATTCAATTCAATTTATTGAGGCTAGTTGTACTATGAGACTTACAGCCCTATTCTGCTTGTTTTTTTTTGTTAACAAGAAATTGTAAAGGTGCTCTTGTTAATCTAATTGTTATGAAATGTAAATATTGGTATTATAAAAAATCATTAACAATATAAAGCTTTTGAATTCCCCACACAAAAGCTTTCGTGGTAAACTTGTCAAATTTTGACTTTTAATTTTAAATTAATAAAATAACAAAAAGAGTAATAAAAAACTGGAATAGACAAGGCAGCGTGGCAAAATGGTTAGGACTGTGAACTCATAGCTCACAGTACGTGGGTTCGATTCTCGTCAGTAAAAATGTTTTTTTCTAAAAATTTTTCAATTTTTTTTTTTCAAATAAAACAACTTATAATTCTCTTTAGTTTTTCAACGAATTCTTCCTTGTTTATAATAAAATTTTATTTTCACAACATTTATTATTTAGTTCAATACTGAAATATCACTCGTTGTTAAGATGCTTTCCGACATTAACAAAATTGTTAAGAAAAGAGCTTTTAAATTTTTGCCAGAATACGGAACATTAACAACTTGTTAATATTAAATACATATTTTGTTCATGTGGTGAGCTTTGTTAAGCTGCCAGTATAGGGCTGGTAGTCTATGCAGAAAACTTAATGCATATGAAATTTAATTTAGATATAATTTGTGTATAAGTATAAAAATATAAAATTCATTGAAAACCTTGTTGTTCATAAATTGTTTTATATTTTTTATACGACAAGTTTTCTTGTAATTTTGGCTATTTTCAATTTGTTGCTTCCTTTTTTCTTTTAAAGTCTTGTTTTTGCCAGATGCATATCCTTTTTAAAAATCTTAATTATACTTAATATGCAACAGACACTCAATAAATCGTATCCAACAATATAGTTAACGTTGAAAGTCCAAACTGATAATTTTCAGTATTTACCTTTAATAATTAAATGTTTAAACACGTTTGCATCTATTAATTACACTAGTTTACAGCCAAAATTAACTTTAAACACGATTATTCATTTCATATGTAAAATCAGTTGCTGATTCCGAAAATCACACTATTTTAATTCACGTTGTTTTCGAGATATTTGTCATTTTCGGTTTTTGGACCAAAAAATAACTTAATTACAAATATCTCATGAACTAATATTTATAATTAAACTTACTATGTGTCAAATTAAAAGTTAATAAATTTCCTATAAATGTTGTTCACGTTATATTTTGGTTGATTGGTTAGTCTCGGCGAAATAAATTGATTTCTTTTTTTTCGAAAAAATTAAAACAAAGTCAAAATAAACTGTAAACTGCAAAATGTAAGAAACAAAAATCTTTAAAATCATTTTGTTCTTTTATATCTTACAGCCCTATTCTGATTGTTAACTTAACAAGGAATAATAAAGGTGCTCTTGTTAATCTAATTGTTATGAAATTAGTCCAGTAGAAATAGGGTTTGAACAACAAAATAATTCGTTACAGCAATCTGACAGCGGAATATTGTTGAACACGCTCTTGTAAAAGCGGACAAAAAAATCGAACCGACAGCAGCTATCCGGGGTGGAATGGGGTGCATTTTTAGAGGTCGAACACAGTCTTTCACAATTTCTGGCTAAACTTTGCATCATATCAAAAAAAGTTCAATGCAAAAGTTGTAGAAGTTGTCGCGGAGAGACCACATATTTTCAATTTATCTAAAGAAGACATAACAAAGAGTAAGTGAGCCAAAACAGAACTCCTTAGGAGGTGTAGTTTTAAGAGGAATCTCAGTTAAAAATTTCGGTTTTTTTAGTTTAAAAATTAAATTTAACAACAACCTCTGAATATTTCCGTCTTAAAAAATTACTGCAATTGTGTAACCTGAAAAGTATGTTTTGCCAAAGAAACTTTTTTGTGAAAGAAAAAAATTAAAAACCAAAAAACCGGTTTTCAGCCATTTTTTTGAAAAATTTTGAGGTTAAGGCGAAAATGATCAGTACAAAAGTTGTAGATCTTCTTATTTCCTACAACTTTTGCATCGAACTTTTTTTGCTATGATGCACAGTTTAGCCAGAAATCGTGAAAAACTGTGTTCGACCTCTAAAAATGCACCCCATTCCACCCCGGATAGCTGCTGTCGGTTTGATTTTTTTGTCCGCTTTTACAAGAGCTTGTTCAACAATATTCCGCTGTCAGATTGCTGTAGCGAATTATTTTTTTTCTCGTTTTTTAGACTAATTCTACTGGACTAAATGTAAATATTGGTATTCTAAAAAATCATTAACAATATAAAAGCTTTTGAATTCTCCAATTAGCTCACTACTGAAATATCACTCGTTATTAAGATTATTTCTGACGTTAACAAAATATTAAAGAAAAGAGCTTTCAAATTTTTGCCAGAATACGGAACATTAACAACTTGTTAATATTAAATATTTTGGTAATGTGTTGAGCTTTGTTAAGCTGCCAGAATAGGGCTGTTAGCCTATATATTAGGGTTGTTGATAATTTACTGATATATCAAAATATCGATATCTCAATGGATATCGTTTGCGATATTTTCAAGATATTTTTAGCACACGATATATCGATATTCGATGTCAGATTTATCATATCGGTTTATGATATCAGTTGATGATGGATTTCCTTTGGCTTTTTTTCTGAATTTAAAAAAAAAACTGACTGCTCAATCAATTTGCGAAACACAATCTGTCTCTCTTTCTTCAATTTTCTTTTGTTTTCTGTATTCGAGTGTGCTGGTGCGGTGGCACCAAATCGTATTTTACGAAAGTTAATGATTTAAACGAGACGTGCAATGTGTGCAGACAAAATGTGAAAACAAGCGGCAACGCCAGCAATTTTCATTCACACATGAAGACCAACCACAACTCGTTAGCAGTGCAGATTTTTGGTGATTCAAGTGGTCTTTCGAGGAAGAGAAAGCAGCCTGCGAATAACGTGCAGGACGTTTTGGAAATTATGGATGACTCATCTTTTTCTGCTGTCTACAGAGCGTGTAGGGTCTGTACTTAAACTTTGCGTTCCAAGCAATCGAAGCAGACTCACGTATCGGAATGTACAAAAACGTGTGTTTTTGAAATCCCTTGATGTCAAGTTTTGGCATTTGTAGTTTATGTTATTTATGTATTTATGGTTAACTTTGATAAATAACTGTTACTATTTATTTAAATAAAAAGGTATTGCCTACGATATATCGCTTATCGTTACTTTTCGCTGATATATATCGGTCCGATATTTATCGTACTGTAAAAATATCGATATTATTGATATCCGATATTTAATACAATATCAACAACCCTACTATATATGCATAAAGAATTTAAGATACTATTTAAGAAAATCGATGAAGAAATGGAAAAGTTTGAAGATTGAACGAAAAATTACCGAATTGCATTTTTGCCTGTTTTTCCATTTTTTTAATTTTATTTGTCATAATCTGTATATAACTCGTATATATAATAATATATATATTAGGGTGGTTCTTAGGAAAAAATTGGGGACGCCCCCTCAATCGGTTTGAAATATAAACATATATAAATATATAGTCTAAGGTGTAAAATAAAAAAATGATTTTTAAATTTTTGCCTCTTATATAAATTCGCAGTTGATTTTGATTTTTTTTTCTTTTTTTCGAAAAAAAAATATTTATTTTAGAAATCAATATACTTATTTCGCCGAAACTAGCAAATCAACCAAAAAGTATTGTTAACATTATTTATAGGAAATTTAATTTTGACACATAGTCAGCGTTGTCGTTTTTGGTAGTTTCCTACCAAATCGGGTAGGTTTTTTTCCTCTTGGCAGGTTAAACCTGATTTTGGTAGGATTTAGGAAAAATTTTTATGAAATCTAAAATTGAAATTTTGTCGTAAAGTTTTTCGAATCCGGAAGCAAATATTTACATCTGGAAATAAGCTTTTGCCAACCCTATCTTCAACAAGTGGGTTTGGTCTCTGTTTTCTTGCATACAAATTACGTTTGGGAATATGCATAGGTATGTACAATGTGACGAAATAGTGTTGCGACTGATCGCACATCTGAATTGTTGCATGTGTGCTCAGACCCGCAGTATTAGAAACAAAAGTTACAAGCATTATTAGGGCTGGTTTCACAGTGTTTAGTTAACCAATTAGTTAACTTAAATAATGTCTGTTAGTTAACTACCAAATTTAAGTTGTTCAGTTTCACAGTTCATTGGTTAACTAATGATAATTTTTTGTGCAAAATTTGGCGTCACTGCACAAAACATTTGTTTTTTATTTAACATTTCATAGTTTGTGAAATGGAATCAACAATAAAAAAATTTTTTTTTGTTCGAATCGATAAGAAAATATCAAAAATAGTCGTTTTCGAGCTTAATCTATGCATTGGTGCAAAAAAAAAAAATTTTTTTGAAGCACCCTAAAATTTATTTTTGCTCCAATCGATTATGAATGGTCAAAAATGCGTTTTGGATATCTTTTAAAGTAGCTCCGGAACTTGAAAACTACCAAAATGATCGAAAGCGGTCGTTTCCAGGGTCCGGAGCCACCCTAAATGATGTCAAAAATTCATATTCGACGTATTCCCATTAATTACAGAAAAAAAAACTTCCGAAAATAGGTCAAAAACGGTCTTTTCTCGGGGCCGGACTCCGGAGCCACTCTAAATCAAGTCCAAAATCCATTTTCGACCTTTTCCAATTAATTACAGAAAAAAAACAAATAAATCCAAAAATGGGTCAAAAACGGTCCTTTCCCGGGGCAGGTTTACGGAGCCACCCTAAATGATGTCTAAAATCCATTTTTGACCTTTTCCTATTAATTACAGAAAAAAAAATAAAGTAATCCAAAAATGGGTCAAAAACGGTCCTTTCCCGAGGCCGGTTTACGGAGCTACCCTAAATGATGTCCAAAATCCATTTTTGACCTTTTCCTACTAATTGCAGAAAAAAAAAATCCAAAAATGGGTCAGAAACGGTCCTTCCAGGGTCCGGAGCCACCCTAAAAATGTTGAGGAATAAATTATGTCAAAATACAATTTTCGACCTTTCCCCATATTTTAAAAAACTTCCCAAAATGTTCCACGCGAGTATCACAAACTTTTTTGATACAATCTGTGCCTTTGATTCATGAGTAGCTCATGAAACACTCATATATTTATACGGAGTGAAACGAAATGAATTAGGATTCACTAGAAATAATGCAGAAGCAGATGCAGATTCACAAATTTTTCCGTGAATCGGAATGGTGTCTAGATTCACTAAATTTTTTGTGAGTGGTGTATCTGTCTGAATCAGCTGAAAGATTCAACAGATTCATGAATGGAAAAAATGATGAGTGGCTCACTGACGTTCTCTGGTAGGTACTTAATAATAAAAAAAACCTTCAATTAAAAACAACGTTCATTCATCAAAAGGAAATCATTCATTTAATCCATTAAGCTAAATTTTACATATGTATGTACATTAGTTAAATAAGAAATAAACAAATTAATAACGTGTTAAAATATTTTGAAACAGTCTGGATCTTCAGATTTGATTTCCGGTTGTGAAAGAACCACCTCAACTTCATCTGTGTCTGAACCTTCGCTTTCTTCAGTATTAAATTCATTTTTATTTGCCATGTAAACTGTTAACATAGTTTTCTAGTTCATAAATGACTTAGGAGTTATTGACTTCCCAATTACCAGTAGCTTAACTTTATGCGATCCGGATACATTTGTGCACGCAAGAAAAGTTATTCGCTCCTTGCTTACATTTCGACCAGGTGCTCCTTAAAGAGTACTAAAGCTTTGTTTGGCAGAAGTCTAAAAATCAGACCTGACTCATCCGCATTATAAATCTGATCGAGATCAAAGTTCAGCTTTTAAATTTTATCCCTAAATTCCTTGTTCGATAACTTTTCCCCACAGATTTTCAGCATTCGGATACCATAACGTTTTTTGAAATTATTTGCGTTGAAGGACGTTGGCTTTTGCATAATTTTTTGATGCAATTGTCGAGCTTTTTCTGCTTTCTGCTGCATATAGAGAATATTCAAATGACAAATATTGCAATAAGCGAGGTAATTTTTTAGAAAATGTAATGTAATGTAAGAAATTTGCTTGTTTCGCACATAGAGGAGTTGCATTTATCGAGGGTTGCGTTGACCGAGGTCGCACTGTAGTACATTTAAATGTAGATATTAGCTTTTGAGATATTTATAATTAAGTGGAACCATCTATTTTTTTGGTCAAAAAACCGAAAATGACCGATGTCTCGAAAACGACGTGAAAGAAAAAAAAAAAAAATGTGATTTTTGGAATCAGCAGCCGATTTCACATGTGCAATAAATAGTGCAGACATTTTTGAATTTTTTGTAAACTAGTGTTATTTACAGCATTGTTCATTTCCGTTGGCTTGGATCCGCAATTGTTGCATGATGCCGAAGACTGTTGGCCTATCAAAACATTGCACACTTTTTTTACAATTGATAAAATTGCTGTAAAGCGTTGTGAAATGTGAAAAATAAAAATATTTTTTCATTTAAATATTGCAAAAAGAAAACAGTTATGAAAAAAGGCAGCTGAAACTTTGGATTTTGGTTAGCGATACGTTTTACATAATATATAAAAAAATTGAGAAAATCCGGAGGTACATACATTGTTTTTTTTTTGCTGTTAAATATTGCGAAACTTTGACTTTTCAAGCCCTAATTTTAAAAAAATCAGCATAACTCACACATACAACACTTCGAACAAACAATATTTGAAAAGTACAACGAATTAACTTTTTGCCAATACGCAATTGTGGTAAGTTTCGATACAAATAAATTAATGAGAGTACTTCATAAAAGTCGATATATTTTGTTCTTTCTAAAACTACATTAGGGAAAACTTGATGAAAAAATTTGTGAAAAAAGGCGTCTGAAAGTTTGGATTTTGGTTGACCATACTTTCGCGCATAATAAAAGATTTTTTGTTAAAGCTTGCAAATTTTCCACTTTTACCCTTTTTATACCCTACACCGAGGGTATATTCACTTTGTCCTTCCGTTTGTAACACATAGAAGGAGGCGTGGCAGGTATAGAAAAGTATATATATTCTTGATCAGCGTCACCACCTGACTTGATTTAGCGATGTCCGTCTGTATGTCTGTTGAAATCAGGTTTACGGAAAAACCAAGAAAGCTAATTGAATGAAACTTTCACACACAGGTTAAGTCTTCTTGCAGGCATCTTGCTATTGAAAATGGGCAAAATCGGTTCACGGACACTCCTACCGCCCATACTGTATGTATATTTACCCAGACCAATTTTGAAAAAAGTTGCAGCGATTTTGAAGAAAATTTGTGATTTGATGCACATGTGAACAAGATTAGGATAAGTTAAGGTTTCAAGTTTTCAAAGCTTCCTACAGGGAAGTGGCACAGCCCTAAATTTTAACCTTTATACCACCATATCTCGTAAGCCGTACAATATATTGCAACGGTGGCCAAACGGTACACCGCGGTCTACTGACCGTGTATCCATTTCTAGTCGCCCGCCTGTATGATGCGTCGAAGCAACAATTAATTTTTTAGGTTTCATAAAATAAAGTGCAATATTTCCGTGATCAATTTTCAAAAAAGTATCCATTTTGATTACCTTTCATGTTAATTACTTCAATAGCACCATTGCGCACAACAAAATATTGACAAACCATAGGATTTCTAAGCGCCACCATCAAACAATCGATACGCAGAAAATCGGCAATCAGCGCACCGCTGACGCAGTTGATGCGAAATGAAAATTTGTTAGGCTTTTGAAAGTAATTGTTGTTCTACCAAAAAACAAACAAATTTTTGGAAAAACTCTTTTACCCGCGTAATTGTTCATTTCAATAGGCGTTTGATAATTCAATCAAATTAAATTGTAAGTTTCAGGTTTAATTAATTTTATTGAATTTCATTATTTATAAGTTCAGTTTGTTTTAGCTCTATAATTTTTTCCACTATGAGCCATTCGAGAACAAATTCCAAAAAGCAGAAAATATATCACTATCATGATGAATGGGAAGAAAATTTTTTCATTTGCATTATTTGTCTTTCAAGCGTAGCAATTCATAAAAAGGCCATAAACAATATGAAAATAGATATCCACTTGGCACTGAGATGCGAAAAGTAAAAGTTCAACAATTAATGGCACAATTATCCAATCTGCGATCATTTTTTATGAGATCGAGTACGAAGTCGAAGACAGCTACCATGGCTTCATTCAAGATTGCTGAAATTTTATTAAAACATAAGAAGCCCTTTGAAGATGGCGAAATATGGAAAGAGTTTTATAAAGGCTGGAGAGTTGTTGTTTCAAAATTTTAAAAATAAATCTGAAATAATTTCTTCCATTCAAGAACTGTCACTGTCGCGAAACACCGTTATGCTCGGAACAAAAGCGATAAGTAAAAATTTAGAAGAGTTACTCAAAGAAAAATATTATTGAATGCAGGTTTCTATCCTTGCAATTCGACGAATCAACAGTTGTCACTGATATCGCTCAGCTATGTGTATTTATTCGAATGGGATTCCAATTGTTGACAATTTTATCGATGAAGAGACAAACAAGAGGTCAAGATATTTATAATTCCTTTAAGTCTTTTATAATTAAAACAGAATTTCCAATACATAAACTGGTGTCGATTACGACTGATGGATCCCCTGCCATGGTTGGCAAGCACAATGGATTTATAGCTTGTAAAATTGATGATAATATTCCAAGTTTTACCAACTACCATTGCATTATCCACCAGCAGGTTTTGTGAATGTAGCATTCAAATATAGTGGAAGTAAGTAGTTTGCAAAGACGACAATTCAGAGCATTACTAGAAGAATGTGAATCTGATCTTGGGGAACTACTACTGCACACTGATGTTGCTATAGATTGCTAAGCTGCGCTAAGTTCTTAAAAAGATTCTTGGGTCTCTTACCTGAAGTAAAGGAGTTTATGACAACAACTAACAAATCGTATCCTCAATTGGAAGATGATCAGTGGGTTCTTGATCTTGCTTTTCTCTCTTACATTACAGGAAAACTAAACGACTTAAATTTACGACTTCAAGGGAAGAATAACACATTGACTGAGATGGTTAGCGCCGTGAATACGTTCAAAGATAAACTTTCTCTACTAGAAACGCAATTGAGAGAGGGCGATTTAAAACATTTGAAAATACGGCAGCTAAATCAAAAGGTAAAAAGCCATCTGAATATAATCAATATGCTGATAAGATGACTCTGCTACGAAATGAGTTTGTTAGACGATTTAAAGATATTTCAAAAATAGAGGACATAATATTTTTCATGTCATTTCCATTCAATAATAAAATACAATCCGAAGAAATATCAATAAAACTAAAAGAGTTTATTAATGTGGACCAAATACTGATTGAGGACGAAATCCTCAAATTAAAAAGCGATATATTTTTGAAATCACGATGTTCACAAAGTAGTTTTTGGAACTTACTTTTTGAAGAATTATATCCGTGTTTGTGGAGATGTGCGACATATTTGACAACTTTTTTTGGATCCTTTTTCTCTGCGAATCTACATTTTCTACAATGAACGCCATCAAAACAAAAAATCGCTCCCGTTTAACAGATGACCATTTGGCAGCATGTTTACGAATAGCTGTAAGTAGCTATGAACCAAATTATGATAAGATTATTGAAAATATGGAATGTCATGTATCCAGCGTGCCCTCTGATACTACATAAGTAGTTAATATTTATGAATTGTATTGCTTGCGTTAATAAAACTAAAATAAAAGAACATCTTGACTTATTTACTGATTATTTTTATGTTTGTATTAAGTTATCAATTATTACTGATGTTAAAATGACTTGATATTTAATTGGCATTGGCATCATCTGTATTTATTTTCAATTGAAACTGATTTATAGCTTTACATTGCTATTTTTAAGGTTAGTAGACCGAGGCCAAAAATTTTAAAAGCAGGTCACCCGCATTGGTTAAAACTTTGGCCACCCATGATATAATGTGATGAAAAACGGGTACATTTCAAATATATCTTGAATTGTGGTGAAAGTGGGCGGAATCGTAAAAATGGGCGTGGCTCTTTTAAACAGTTAAAAATTTTGATTCCATGCATCTCAAAAGTGGCTCAAACGATTTTCATAAAAATTTTAGAGATGATGCCACTGAAACTGGTCATCAACATAAGCTCTGCCACTTTACTAAAAAACTCAACATCCCACAATATTCATAAACGTTATACTAAGAGAACTAACAACGTAATCGTTATGAAATTTAATAAGGCAGATATAATTGCTAGAGGTATGTTTTTGCAAAAATTTGGTGCAATGGAGCATGTGGGCGTGGCACCACCCATACAAGCAAAAACGTTTACTGTTATAGATGGTGTGCTATGAGAGTAATCTTCATAAAATTTGGCTTAGAGGTGTCGGCTGCTATGGACTTTGAAATTAAATGAGAACTGACGAGATTGTAGTAGTGGGCGTGGCATCTCCTATATTACCATAAAGTTGTAATCGCTATATTGATTGAACGTATGCAACAATTGGTATGAAATTTAATTTAGGCTTACTTGCTATTAGGTATACCTGAATCAAAAGTGGGCGAAATATCACGAGTGGGCTTGGCACTCCCCATACAAGTAAAATACCTTAAGTGGCATATCTTTCGAAATATATCAATCATACTAAAACTTGGACAAAGAATGTTGCTTATAAAAAGCTATTTCTGGATAAACATCGGACCATATTACAACAGTGGATGTGTTGCCACCCTAAATTTTAAGACTAATTACGGCATATATCGCAAATTATACAACCTATGCGGCTAAGATTTGGTATGTGGATGTCAATGACCAATATAATTTAGTAACCCAAAAGAAGGCGGAATTGGAGAAGTGGGCGTGGCATATTTAAATTTCTTAGTTTTTATTCGATTTTTTCAATATTTTCCATATTCTTTTGACTTTATCAACCTTTAAACTTTTCCAATATATCCCATATGTATTCGTTTGACTTTTTCAACCTCTTTCATCTCAGTTCCTATCACCTTAGTGTACCTTTTTAGTGTCAGATAGTTAAAGCTTGCAAAAAATCATTAAACTTTTCCAATAGAAGAATTTCGATTATTACATTAAAACTATTTTAAAAATGTTTTTAATTTTTTTACCGAACGTAGCGATTCTCTTATTAAATTTTTCGTCATGTCTCCGGCATTTACAGTCCGATCTTAGAACATGATGTTTCGATGTTTTTGTCTCGAGGAGACCAATTTTTTTTTGCTCCAAAGGTCATTGACCTCAAGTATCTACCCACCAAATCTCAACTTCTACAACATGAATTAAAACCGAAACATCATGATTTAAGATCGGACTATAAACGCCGAAAATATGACTAACAATTTAATAAGAGTACCGCTACGTTACGTAAAAAAATTAAAAAGATTTTTTAAAATAGTTTTAATGGAATAATCTAAATACTTCCATTTGGCAAAGTTTAATAATTTTTAACAAGCTTTAATTATCTGACACTAAGTACATTAAGATGGTAGGAACTGAGATCTGATGGGTAAGTACTAGAATGGGGTCCTTGATGTCAGTGACCCTTAAAGCAATAAATTGGTCGTCTCAAGATAAAAACATTGATATATCATTTTTTAAGATCGTATTGTAAATGCCGATGATATGAAGAAAAATGTAAATGCGTGACCTCTATTTTCGGTAAAAAAAAAAAAATTTTATTTCGAAAATGTTTTGCAAAAATGCTTCAGTTTCGATGGTGTACGGTAAACTTTTTTTTTGCGGTACGATATAGTGCACATAATTAAGAACGACTAATTATTTTGTGTTTTGTAGTTTCAAAAATGTCTAGTTTGTTGTTATTTTATCAATATTTGGTTGGAAGTCCTTTACTTGAAAAAACTGCTGCACGTCACCGAGACATTGAAGCCACTAGATCCTCACAGACAGTCTTAGAAATGTTTATCCACGCCTTTCGCACTTCCGCATTGAGTTCCATAAAATTTCTTAATTTTAATGCACCAATAACTTCCTTTACTACTTGGCAGAGGATCACAATCGGACTTAGATCCATACTACAGGATGGCCAACCAAAACAGTCACCATAATGTATGTGAAGCACTTCCTCGTATGACCAGCAGTATGCTTAGGATCATTATCCCGTTGAAAGATCCAACTCATGGGTAAGTTTTCATCGGCATAACTAGAATCTGTGCATGCGATTCTCAGTTTTTTGCGATTGAGCCAGTACCACGCCATGACATGCCGCTCCACACCGTAATGTTACCTCCACCATACCTTAGTTTTGGGCGTTTAGGGTTAAACTCAGCTCGTACCGGGCGCCTAACGTATGATCTGCCATCCGACCATAATCTATTTATTATGGTTTCATCAGTAAAAAGAACATTTTTCCAATCGTGGAGGACCCAACGTCTATATTTTCTAGCAAATTCCATTATTTTTTTTTTTTTTCGATTTCACTTTGATACTAAAGGTTTCTTCCTATATACACGTCCAAGCTGTTTAACTACTCTCAAACGAGGTTTTACGGTATCAGCGGAAGGTTCAGAGGCGTTTTCACCGAAAACAACTACGGAAACCTACCTTGCTGATATATGCGGAAATTTGTTTGGCCTCACGAACAAGCATTATGTCTTCCTTTTCAATCGTTATACGAGTTTTCCTTTTTCGGGGTACATTTTTTGCTGTTGAATATGTGAATAGCATTAAAAACTAACGTTTTTGAACATTTTACAACTTCAGCAATTTCACTATAAGAGTTTTTTTTGCTCAAAAAGTTCCAAAATTAATTCTCGAGTTTAAAAGTCATTGCACTTATTTTTTCCCATGTTTTAGTTTTTATTTTATACTTTTATTAAAATCATTTAATTGTCTACAGCAAATTATTGGTAGCACAACACATTAAAATCAATTTAAGTGATCTTACTAACTGACAGATCATCGTTTAATTATATTCACGCTTCATTTACGCAACAACTGCACGAAAAATTCCCAGAAAATTTGATTATTCACCAGACACCAAGAATGATGGAATGGAAGATTAGGCATTGCGCTCCTCCGTTATTTTTCATGTCATTTTTGAGCGTCATCTGGTGGACGGTATAAGAAATCCATAATCAAGTTACTTTTTTGCTACTAGTGTTCAAAAAATACTAATTACTATTATATAATCATATAATAAATTTTGGACAAAATTGTGTTTGCCGATATTGAAACTACTCTTTTGATACTTCTCTGTATTGTTATTGGAAAATTAGTTAAAACTAAGAATTCAGAAATAAATGTGAATACAAATATATCGCAAAGTGTCTTAAATAAAACTTTTCGATGGAATTAGGCATGATTGGTATTTATTGTATGGATTAAGTTTATTTTATAGCGGTAGTGTGTATTCTGAATCCATTCTGGAAAATTAATAATTTGGTTTGCTTATATTCTTAACGGATTTTACTTAAATGCTGATATTTTATTAGTTGAACGGGAATAAGGCTCGAGAAGCACAAAGCTTTAAAAAAATGGAATAGCCAAATATTGTAATAATTAAAACTAAAAAAAAAACAAATTCAAACTAATAAAATTGAATAAAGCTATGTACATAAATATATATGTATGTATGTATGTAATTACATTAGAAAAAATATGGTGTATTCAATTATTTCGTAAAACTTGATGAGGAATCTGTATCAACACTCAAGCTAAAAAAACAATCACTGATAGTGTTTCTCTCAGGGGGAAGATAGGGCGGAAAATTCACTTGTATTTTACGATAAAAAACACTTTAGAAAAACTTAAGAGAAAATGGTGGGTTCAACTTTAAAATGACTTTATTGTTTGATATACAATGCGGAAGTAAAAAAGATTACATCGTAATACAAAGAAGAGAGAGGGAGCGAGAAGCGCAGCCCAAAAGAAAAGAAAACTTAACAAACACCACTATACCGGCATTAGGGCATAGGGTGTTCATTATTGGCGTAAACATATATTTTGTGACGCAGTTTTTTAATTGGGATAATTAAATGTCTAAAAGTAAGATTTTTAGTTGGTCGCAACTTTGGCATTTACAACTTTAGTCAACACAGTTACTTTTGAATAAAAATAACCGAAAATTATTTAGAAAAGGCAAATGATGTAAACTGCAATATTAAAGTAAAAAAATGTTTTTCAGAGCTGAGATGTATTTTAGAATAAGGCTTCTTAGTGGGGATTTAGATAAAAATGTTTATAAAAAAAACGAAAACTTAATAAAACAATTACATGACTTCGAATTTGTTTTTCATTGCTTACAACAAGATCTACGTAATTTTATAACTTATGTGAATAAATAATGGTGAAATAGTTAAATATAAGAAAAATATAAATAAAACTAAATATTGAAGTTGAGCTCAAAATAAATACAATATTTTTATATAAGCTTAAATAGTTGAGGAAAAAAGTACTTGGCAACCCTTATGTATTGTTGCAAAAATAGAAAAATGCAACCGTAATCCTCCACCAAATGACGACAAGCGCAGAAGATTTCCATTTTTCAACTCGGAATGCGTAATCTGGTATTCTATCATTCTTGACTAGATACCAAGTAAGTATCTGTTTTTTAACCCTTTGACGCCCAAATTATCTCTAGTGGTGTAAAACATTTTAATGGGTGTTAGTTGGGTTGCATTAGGCTTGCCAGATCCAAATTGTGTTTCACTTGGACATTTAAAACAAAAAAAATTTGGATTTTTCTGGACACTTAAAAAAAAAAATCTTGATTTTTCTGGACAATAAATAAAAGTGAAAACTAGTTTCAGAAGAACATACATATGGGACGTTCCATTTCAACCGGGACAGTGGCCTGCCCAAAATTGAGTGCAGCGGAGAAACGTTTTTAAGATGTCAACATTTTTGTATGCACAAGATCTTTCATATGAGAACGGGTGTTTTCGAATTTTTTTTTTTAAGGAAATTGCGTCCATAAAACGGCGCCTACTTATAGATATCTATGTATAAATAGACAGTTGGTAAAAAGCCATAATCATAATCGCTTAATTTTTTTATTTTGTATGAAGGCTGTGAAGAGAGGGAGTGCAGTGTATACTTTTTTTTCAATGGAAGGTGGTGCCACGCCCCTAACGGAAAGCACGTTGCCACGGCTAAGCTAATGGACCGACTTTAATAAAATTTGGTTTGGAGATAGACTGAACCATAAGAAAAGTAATTAAAAGCTCTGAGTCTTTAAATGGGGCGTGGCATTACTCTTAATAGGGAAAAACGCTGTTTCGGTTGAACCACCTAATCGATTTTGGTAAAATTTGGTATAGTGCTAGCTTGAATCCTGAGTAAAGATATTTCTTTTGAGTGGGCTGTGCCACACCTCTAATAAGAAAAAACGTTTTTACTGCTCAAAAACATTTTTTTTTTTGGTTTCAAATAGGATTTATAGTTGCAGGTACACCAAAGAAAAATGCTGGTGCAAGGAGGGTTCATAATATTAATAACTAAATAAGAGAATTTTTTCAACAGCGATAACAGTTTTTCGTTTGTATCAACTGCGAATGTTTTTCCACGGCTACTTCAGCAAAAACTATAAAATCTAAATTTGTGTCTTGAGCGGTTGGACTGCCTGCGCGCCTGATACTATTTTGCTTTTTACTATAGCCACCCAAGCGCCTGCACCAAGCAAATTGTCACTACGCCTTGAACTACGAAAATCTGTGTCTGCCAATTGTTATAAACGCATTTTATGCAAATGATTCTTTAACGGCAAGGTTGGTACGGTTGTTCGAATTTCATCTGGACATCTGTTGGGACTCTGGACTCGGGATTAAAAATCTGGACAATCCAGGCGAATCCAGACCATCTGGCAACCCTAGGTTGCATATAGGTAAAATAACCCAGCTGAAAAGTTTTGTTCGGATAATTCATTCTTGAGGGCTGGGTAGAATGTTGCATATATGCAACATTGGGCACCTGTAGAGCTCAAATGACTTTTTTATACTACTGGGTGTTTTTTTTAGAGGTTTGTTTTTCGAATAGAGATAAAACTGGCATTTTATGGTCAAATCTGGCAACTCTAATGTCATTTATGTTCAGTTTGGTTTGCCATTTCATCATGAACAGGTTGACAAAAGAACAACGCTTGCAAATCGTGCAAATTTATTTCGAAAATAATGGTTCAGTTCGCGAAGTTTACTGCAAGCTCCGTCCATTTTATGGTCGACATAATCGTCCATCAGAGCAATTAATTCGGTTAACCATGGGTCGTTTTCGCACTACGTTTACTCTATGTGATAATACGCATCCGCAGAGACGTCGAACAGTGCGCACCGAAGAAACAATTGCCGCTGTAGAGCAAAATGTTGAAGAGTACCCGAATGAATCGATTCGCCACCGTGCACAGCAATTGGAGCTTTTTCCATCAACTTTATGGAAGATTTTGCGCAAAGATCTTGGCTTGCGACCTTACAAGATCCAGCTTGTGCAAGAATTAAAGCCGCGAGACCATGCAATGCGTCGTGATTTTGGTGTATGGGCCGAAAATGAGATTGATCTCGATGCTGATTTTCATCGCAAAATTTTGTTCAGTGATGAGGCTCATTTTTGGTTGAATGGCTACGTCAACAAGCAAAATTGCCGCATTTGGAGTGAAGAGAATCCACATGAGACTCTTGAGACGCCATTACATCCACAAAAACTGTTTGTTTGGTGTGCTCTATGGGCTGGTGGAGTCATTGGGCCATACTTCTTCCGAAATAATGCTGGAGAGTCAGTTACCGTTAATGGAGACCGGTATAGAGCCATGATAACCGACTATTTTGTTCCCGAATTGGATGGCATGAATGTGGATGAGTTGTGGTTTCAACAAGACGGCGCTACATGCCACACAGCGCACGTCACAATCAATTTATTGAAGGAAACATTTGATGGGCGCATAATTTCGCGGAATGGACCTGTCAATTGGCCACCAAGATCGTGTGATTTGACACCATTGGATAATTTTCTTTGGGGATATGTGAAGTCACTTGTCTACGCCAACAAACCAGAAACGTTAGGGGACTTGGAAGCCAACATTCGTGGCGTTATTGCCGACATACGGCCCCATATGCTCGAAAAAGTGGTTCAAAATTGGACCTGTAGAATTGGCTTTATTCGAGCCAGCCGCGGCGGCCACATGCCCGAAATCATATTTAAACATTAATGGCATAAAATTATCCTTCCAATAAAGCCAAATTGATGGACATTAAAACGATTTTCTTGTGTTTTATTTCAATTCGAAGCTCTATACCTCTAAAAAAAACACCCTGTATAAGGACTGCCCCAGAAAATTTTTTTTACTTTTATTTTCAGTTATAAAAAAATACCCAATAAACTTTTTGGTCTTTTTTCTTTTTTTATTAATAAAAGTTAGTGTTTAAAATATAAATAACTAAAAACTAATTAACAATTTTTTTTTTTTCATAAAAATTTCTAACTTTGTTCTTAAGGCCCTTTATTACATTTTGTACAGGTGTTTCATCGACTTCTTATCTTGTAAGTTTTATGTAGTCTTACCACTCTTTCTTTTCATTAGAGCCCGATATCTCCCAATTGGGCGAAGCTCTGGGCAGTTGAGCGGATTTGCTATTTTTGGTACAAAATTGATCTTTTTACTTTGATACCATTCCATCGTAGCTTTAGAGTAATGAGAGGTTGCTAAATCGGGCCAAAGAATCACTGTATCTTCATGTATAGTAGAACACGTTTTTCGACGCACTCGTCTATATAAACTTTTGAATTGATTGTGCCTTGCGTAAAAAAGAAACTTCTTCTGAGGCCACAGGTACATATGACCTGCCAAACCATATATTGCTTCGAAAATATCGAAATTTTTTTTTTCTTTACATTTACTAGGCATATGCCCCTTCTTCGGTGACGTATAATATTTGTGCCCAGATAGCGGCTTAAAATCTGCTTTGACGTAACTTCCGTCTTTCATAACGCAGCAACTATATTTAGTCAGGTACCTTTCAAACAATTTTCGGGCTCGTATCTGAGCCAACAACTGGTTTTCAGCAGAACGTTATGGTACTTTTTGAACTCTATATGTTTTCAGCTTACTTTTTTCCCTTATCCTTTGTACATTAGATTTTTATGTACCTACTCTAGCCGCCATATCTCGCACTGATTGATTGACTGAGTAAATTTATTAGTATTTTAAATACTTTGAATAACATTTTTATAACTATAACTTAAAATATGACTAGTTTTCGTTTCTTTGATACATCTTTACATATTGCAGTTTATTATTTACAAGTTTGGATTTCAATTCATTGGTTCCTTTTTGCTTTGATGAATTCTAAACATTTTCTTTTAAAAATTCTTAAATTCGATTCATTTTTTATATCATTTGTGAGACTGTTAATTAATCGAAAACCTTTCTGGAAAAGGGTCTTCTGGGCTGCTGTTGATCTCTGGTATTCGATTCTAAAATCACTCGCATTTCGAAAACTATATGTCTGGACCTCTTCTACTCTTCTGACATAATTTGTGAGATAACTTGGTGCTGTCTTGTGTCTTATCTTGAAAACCGTTAATAGTGTGTTGAGCTCTAGTCATTCTGTAATATTAAGCCATCTAAGTGTTTCTAACATCCATCTGATTGAGGTGTATCTATTGCATTTTAAAATTGTTCTCATAGCTTTATTTTGGAGTTTCTGGAGTCTTTCTATATGTCCGAGGTTGCATGATGTAAATAATACTGAAGGACAGAATTCAAAGTGTGGTTTTATTATGGCGTTATATACGTTCACGGCTGTTACATAATTTATTGTTTTGCGAATCCGTTTGAAAAAACCTATTTTTTTACCGATTTTTTTGCAAATACAGTGGAATCGCGATAATTCGTACCCCGTTAATTCGAAAATCTCAATAATTCGTAGCAAACTGTTGGTCCCTTGAAAAAATCGCTTTAATTCGTAAAAATTCCATACATTTTGGTCCCATTTTTTTGAGCAATAAAGTCTGCTTAACCTTTTATAAATCGTAATTGGATTTGACAACCTCTTATAATTCGTAATGGAAAACAAAGTTCTATGGAACTATAATTTAAAAAACAATATCAATCATAGTAGGCTACGTTCATCGTTCATATTTTTTGGTGGAATTTTTTGTGATTTCGTGGTCAGTTTGTTCGTTGCTTTACCAGAGGTGTGTGAAAAAGAGAGTGTGGCGTGAAAATGGCAAATAAACGTACTCATAAGACCTTATCAGTGTTGCAAAAGCAAAATATCATTTCAGCCATTGATAATGGAGCAAAAAAAAAAAATTTATCGAAAAAATCAAAACCTCGTTAAATCGAAAACCCCTGTAATTCCTTAAAAAATTGCTGGTCCCTTGCGATTACGAATTATCGCGATTCCACTGTATAATCGATATGGAGCTGCAGTGTTAATTTTTTATCAATTTGAATACCTAAGTATTTCATACATTCAACGTTTTCTATTTGTTCTCCATTGATCTCTAAGATTATATCATGATTAATATTGATACCCATTATTTTTGTTTTTTTCTCGTTTAATTTTAGTTTGTTCATTTTAAGCCATTCAGTTATTCTATCTATATCATTTTTTAGTTAATCTTTATATTCTTCTGTATCTTTTCCTTCGGCATATATAAGGGTGTCGTCAGCATATTGAGTTATTTTGCTATCTTGAACTACATTTGGCATATCATTTGTGTAAATAATCAATAAAAGTGCTCCTACTCCCACATTTATTTTTATGGGAGACGACACACTGTTGTTAATGTTAGTTCTTTGCTCTCTGTTACATAAAAATATTTGAAACCATTTTAACTGTTTTCCCCAAATTCCATATATCTCCATTTTTTTGAGTGAAACTTCTTGATCGATCGTCTCAAAAGCCCTCTTGAAGTCTAGAAAAAGTGCTATTGTTTTTTTCCGCGTTCTGCCGTCCTTCAATTCACCGATTATATAACTTACTGCTGATTCACATGAGTAGTTTTTTCTATAGCCTGACTGGTGTTTAGATAAGATGTTGGAGCTCTCCATATATTCCATTAACTGTTGCTTAACCACTGATTCTAAAATTTTTTCCAGCGTTCCTAGTGAATTTATTGGTCGGAATTCTTCGCATTTATTAGTGTTTGGAACTTTTTCAACTGGTGTTACCATAGAGTCTTTCTATGTGGTTGGGTACTCGCCCGTATATAATGATCTATTAATAACTTCTAGTAGAGTTTCTCCTACTAGATTCCATTGGTCAATTATAATTTTTGGACTAATTTTTTCGAAGTCAACCTTGTTTTTCAGCTAAACACATATGTTCTTTAATTCACGCAACGTTATTTCACGAAATTTGAAACTGTTTTCGGTATGACTGATGTAGTTTACGTACTCTAACACATGTTATCTATCGTTTCATTGATTTCATTTGCGCTATTCACGAAATATTCATTGAAATTTTTGGCGATTATCCTTTCATCTTTGTACTTTTTGTTTTTGAAAATTACTGTTTGTATGTTGTTTTTATGCTGTGTAAGAACTAAGTTTTTTATTTCCTGCCACATCTGTTTCTGTCCTACTGCCTGACAAATTTAATTATTTATGTACTGATTTTTCCTGTTATTAATCTTAGTTTTGTAAAGGTTCCTTGCTGTCTTGTACTCTTCCCAGCTTTGGTCGTTATTTACCAGTCTTGCAATCTGATGTTTTTCGATCTTTTTAATTTTCAATGATTTAAGCTCTTCATTAAACTATTTGAGGTGCTGAGATTCTGCTTAAAAAATCCTTCACCTTCGCCACTACCCTTGAGTTTGAAAATTCTGATTTTCTGCCTGAACCTTTTTTTCGTGAAACACCTGTTGCACCAACTATTTTTGCTATAGCTGAATATTATAATTCTGGATTTTGCAGGTATGTGTACAAAATGAGTTCGCGGACTTTTTGTTGCTTGCTCGACATCTTTGTCGTTAAAAGTGCTATCACAAAGTGTTACACATCATATTAAACGTCACTTTAAGTAGAACAAATATTGCGTCTTTTTAGACCTATAAGATTATCAGGTTGACTGTAATCAAACAAAATAAAAAAGTGAAAGTTTTTTCTGGGACACTCCTTAAATGTTGCTCCAATACTATTTTTGCTTACTGTTATCAATGAAGTTAGTTTTTTGGACTTTTTTTTACTAGCGCAATTACAAATTATTGCAATTTTTAAAACTCTCCTGTCTATCAAAAATAATCAAGTTTCTTGATGCTGTTGAAAATAAACTTGTGTACGGCACAATTCGAACAACAACTAAAAATCAACGTTACTTCTGGAATAAAGAAATGAAATAAAAACGGAGCGCTAGTCAAGAAATGTGTGATATCAAAAAGATTACAAGAACAATTGCATATGAAGAGGGAAATGTAGTTTTTGGCGTGCTATGTTTATATTGTTGCGATGATTCTTAAATGGTCAACGCAAGAAGTAAGATATAGTATGCTAGTAGACTATTCAATTTCGGCGAACAAAGCTTACTGATGATGATGACGTAGCGGTCATCGAAACTAGTGTAAGCCAGGGATGATATTTGGGGGCTTTTAGGGCTTTTTTGAGCCCTTTTAATTTTCAAAAGCCCCGTGGCCCTATTTATTCATTTTTGGCCCTTTTCCAAAATTCTACCGAAAAATAATCACAATTTTTTATTTTTCAAAAGAAAGTTTACTGGGATAAGTGATTTTCGACTGAGATAGAATTTTAGTGTTTTTTTTTTCTCCTAAAACATTTTAGTGAACCCTACATTTTAAGCATAAGTTTAAAAATGTTTTTTAGTGATGTGGTAATAGTAAATTTATTTATTTAAAAAACATATAAAAGTACAACATTTGAAGAGTATTCTGTGAAACTTTCATTAAAAAATTTTGCAAAATAAGCCATTGGCAGCAAATTTCCGCGGACGCCCAAAAAAATAAGTGGTTGCGGTGGACAACATAACTCATCACTTTATCATCTAAAATCAAAAAATTTTAGTTAGCTTATGACTTTTTCAAAGTATTGACGTAGCGTTTTTTTTTGACGATTTTTAAGATTTTGGCATAATTTTTAAGCCAAAAAAAACGAATTTTTGTAAAAAAATATTGCAAAAATCACTATATTTGTTATTGTAAAACTAATTGTAATGCAAAAAAAAAAACCATTTGACAATACCTGGTTTTATATGTATCAAAAAGGTGAGTCAAATCTTAAGAGAATCGGTCAAGTAGTTTTTGAGTAAAAGTGTCCACCGACTTTGAACATTTATATTCGAGAAAAACGCACTTAAAGTTTAACACCCTTTTTTTATATACTTACACAGAATCAGTGGGTAGACCAATGCACTGTATCTTCGTCAGTTTTGCTCCAACCGACCTCAAATTTTAACAGAATACTTTTGAAGAGTTGTACTATCAAATAACAAAAAACAGAAAACAAATTTATTCAAACCCTATCCCCCCCCCCCCTTAAGTATTACGATGACTTTTGACTTTTTAAACTTGAAACTGAAATTATTTCAAATCAACTCTTTGGAGATTTGTTTATATAAAAAAAGTTTTATTTGATTTATAACACTGGTTAACACAAGTTTTGGTGCCGTGAAGCTATACTTTTATTTAAACTAAGGACCTTTTATTGAAAACATTATTTGTTTGCCATTTTATTATCTTTAATTTGATACCAAGAACCATGAAATTGGACATTTCTAGCACAAGATATGAACTTTAAAGTGAAAGGAGGTCGAAACAATGAAAAAACAGCTGATGGCCTAGCTGCTAGTGCTCTAATCGAACCATTGTGAAGTAATTAATTACTTTGTAATATTAAATTAATAATAATAATAATAATACAATGAAAAAACACAATATCTTGAAAACTGTACCATTCAAAAAATTTTCATTTTCGAACTCAGCAGGAAAAAGTACATAAGAAAAGTACGCTCTTATCAATGATACATTTTGATTGTAAACTAGTGTTATTAGCAAAAATTTTGATATCCTACGTGTGATTCTCTAGGTTTTGCATTGTAAAAAAAAAAGTTTACATTAAAAACCAGCAATAGTCAGCCATCATATGGCGATCCCATCGGCCTTGGTATCTTCCTTCTATAGTTTTTAGGTCCTGGTGAAACCGCTCCCCATGTTCTTCGCTATAGGATCCAAAATTTTTTGGGAATAGATCAAGATGACTGTGAAGGTAGTGCACTTTGATGGACATATCACATCCTAAGTTATAAAAGTGCTTTAGCATGTCATTTACAATTTCAGAGCAGTTATTTGACTTGTAATTACCGAGAAAGTTTTTAGTAACTTCAACAAACGACTAAACGACTTCGGTTAGAGCTGTCTTTAAAGAGATGCCATTCATTCGGATGGTATCTTGAAAGACCCATTTCGAGAATAAGGCCTTGCACTTCAAAAAAAAAAAAACAATATCATTTTCCGATTGAAACAATGGTAAAAAGTCTTGCTCTCTTGTTCGGTAGAACGTCACTTTTGTACAGAGTTCGTAAATACTTCTCATTGAGGAGTAAAATTTCACTCCTCATCCTCAATTCAAGAGTATTCAATTTTGAATTTATCAATTATGAGTAAAAAATAAAGAGCGCTCATTCTTTTAATATCTTGAGTGAATAAATTATTTTTTATTTTATTTCATATTTATCACTCACTGAATATGATTTTCAATAAGACTCAATGAGTGAATTTTTTTTTTTTACTCGCCCATACTTTTCATTCATAAATTTATTGAATTTTTTTTACTTGAACTTTTGAGTCAAAACGTTACATTTTTTTTCAGTTTTATTGAAACGATTTTCTTATATTATAATAATGGGCAGATTTTCAAATTTAGATATAAGTAAATTTATATCTTTTGATTCAGAAACGAATCACTCAAGATGCCCTAGGTTTTAAAAAAAATGTGAAGGACAAGTGTTCCATAAGATACATAATATTAAAAGGCACAGGCACAATTTCAAAGAAAATGTCGCGACAACGTCCAAAAGATTAAAAAAAATTAATACTAACAATAAGCTAAATTGTATAAGAATGTCCGTTTCTTTTCACTAGACTATATTCATGAAAGAACAGGAACTCTGCGATGTTAAAAGTGACAGGTGTGGTCCCCGACCCTTCTAAAAGGGTGTTTTGTCCCATTTTTGGATAAAAAAATACTGTTCTAATCGATGGGTAAAGGTCGAAGAAGGATTTTGAACAAACTTAGGGTGGCTCCGGACCCTGGAAAAAACGTTTTGACCCGAAAATGTGTCCCCGGGCCATGATACCCGTTTTCGACCCATTTTCGGGTCAAAAACGATTCTTTTTAGGGCCCGAGCCTTTCTTAGTGATGACCAAAAACATTTTTGAGCTATCTTTTGCTTAAAAAAACAAAATTTATTTCCCGAAAATGGGTCAAAAACGGGTAGCATCGCCCGGGGACACATTTTCGGGTCAAAAACGTTTGTTTCCAGGGTCCCAAGCCTTCTTTAGTGATGTCCAAAAATATTTTTGAGATATCTTTCGTTTAAAAAAACAAAATGTTTTTTCCTAAAATGGGTCAAAAACGGGAAGCATGGCCTGGGGACACATTTTCGGGTCAAAAAAGTGTAAAATAACTGTTAATACAAACGCTGATCGTGCGCATGCATTTCTGCGTGATAGAGATCATTTTCTTTACGCGCACATTTTTGAGCGACAGAAAATTTGTTCTTGCACAATCGCATATCGCGCTTTCTCACATAGTTCATATTCATTTATGATCGGTGAAAAAATTGTTGGCTTGAATTCATTCTTTTATTCATTCGTTGTTGAAAAAAAACGGATACTCACATACGAATGCGGTGCAATAAAGAGCGATTTTCAATCTTGCAAAAAAATTTAAGAAAATTCATACATGAATAAAATGCGACATTTTGAGTGCACATACAGGAATATTTCCGAACTCTGTCATACTTGTATTAAAAGTTAAGTTAATTCCCTTCACTACAAACATTTTGCTTGATATAGAAAAATCGAAAAATGAATTTATCATTTGAATACTCCTCACTTTTCACATCATCTCAAAATGAGTTTATCATTTGATAAACTCGAAAGTGATGAAAATGAAACGATACGTATCAATACAATGTTCGCTCGTTTATTATTTATCAGTGAGGAAAAAAACGAGTGATGAGAACAAACGAGGAGTTATAATAGAGTGAATGCTGATTTGCTTGCGCTCTTGAGCTTTAAAA
This sequence comes from Tricholauxania praeusta, assembly GCA_949775025.1. NCBI lineage: Eukaryota > Metazoa > Arthropoda > Insecta > Diptera > Lauxaniidae > Tricholauxania > Tricholauxania praeusta. Next base: position 93,327,235 of record OX459029.1, on the reverse strand, counting down.
ATGAAAAGATAAGTATAGAAAGATAAATAAAAAAGAGCAATTGTGAATTTTGAGTGCTCTACGCACTCTGCTTTTGTACCTGACGCCAACAAGTTTTTTTCTTTTAATCTTAAAGCCAAAACCTCTGCAGATTCTTAAGAAAGTCCCTTATCAAATCATTTAATTCTTCTTGCGTAAAAGGTTTTGGCTCTGTAGATGGTATTCCTTCGAAATCGCGAGAATATAAGTCTGGATAAATCATTATTTTAACGTTTATACCACGCAAATTAATACAGCGGAAGTAACAGTCATCGAAGTGAGTTTTTGTTCTATTGCATAGGCATTCCAAACCTCATATGGTTTCTTTTACCACTAAAACACTGTCTGAAGTGTTCATAGCACATTTTGCATACAATTTGGGGTATCCGCGGCTTGTATTCATCCACAATTTTCGACTTAAAGTAAGCAAAATAAGCACTTTTTATAAAATCTGTTATAGTTTTCTGAACTTTTTCACTGTGTATTCACCACAACTGTAACCAACCACATTTGGATCATTGAAACAACTTCTTAGCAATGAAGACATGATATAAAAATCAATTTCTTTATAGAAAAAATTAAAAATATGTTGCCAGTACATACTTAACACAAATCTACTAACTATGTATATATAGGCACCAATTTTTTTTTTTCGATTTGCAGACCTGAGTAATAGGTTAAATTTGATGTGCTAAATCTGCAAATATATAGTTTGTTTCTGCATTTCCTTTTGAAGAAGTTTCTAAAAATCGATCTCACCATAGTTAGTTCTTTAATATATCGCTCATTTTCTTCAATAACGTCATAACTCAAAAAATCAGATATTTCAGTGTAAGCATATTTACTGATTTTTACGTTTTTGGGTTATATTGTTATTGAAGAAAATGAGCGATATATACAAAAAAATCTTAAGCGCTTAGATGTTCATATGTAAAACTTATGTTTACAATTAAATTTACAGGGCTATTCTGGCAACTATCTTATAACTCACCAGAGTCTTTAGTAAGACAAAAGTCTTACTTAAGACGTTTTGGTATTCTGGCAACTATCTTGAAAGCTTTTTTCTGTCTTTCGTAAGACAATTTTAAAGACCTGCTACGAGCAGGTCTTTAATTTGTCAGTTGTATTGTTGACATTACAAACGTTAGAAAAACTATTTATTTTAAAGGGAATTATAAGTTGTTTTTATTTGGCGTGCTAAAAAAATGTATATACATATGTTTTTAGAAAAAAAAAACATTTTTAGTGACGGGACTCGAACCCACGCACTTGGAGCTATGAGTTCACAGTCCTAACTACTTCTCCACGCTGCATGGTGAATTTCGATTTTTTTATTATTCCTTTTGTAATTTTATTAGTTTAAAATTAAAAAATCAAAATTTGACAAGTTTACCACGAAAGCTTTTGTGTGGGGAATTCAAAAGCTTTATCTGTAAGACTTTTGCGCTAGAATACCTAAAGTCTTACAAAGTGTCTTACAACATATTTTCGTAAGACTTTTAGCTGTCTTTGCCAGAATAGCCCTGTTAAACAACAAAATAAATTTTATAAAAAGAAAAAATTTGGTTATAATATAAATGGTTATATACGATTTGATTTAAAGAAGCCCTATTTATGTCAAAAAAGCCCTATTTTAGTTCCAATTTTGGCCCTTTTACAAATAAGCCAATATCATCCCTGGTGTAAGCTGCTGGTTTGCCCAAAAGAAATGATTTGTTTCTTTTTATGCATTTTGCGCTGTAATTTTTTTGTATTTTTTTTTCGCACTAACAGTACTGAACAGAAGGCTCAGTAAAAAATAATTTAGAAATAAAAACAGCTTTGCATCATAGAGATGACATGGCAAGGGGTTAAACTAAGAACATATATGCAATATTGGGCACGAAAGGGTTAAGCTTCGTCACTTGATTTTAGTGGCGGATAATAAAAAAGTTAAGTTGTTCTTTAGACTAATTGAAATTCTGGATGAAATATGAATAAAATAACATCGTTATGTGTACGTAACTGTATTATAAAAGCTTCACGTCAGTTTCAATCACACTTGTTTCAGTGGAGAGTTGGTTGTCGTAATGGCGAATCAAATTCAACAAACAAAAATGTCTCCATGTTACTTTTACCCTCAACAAAAGGCTGTACCCGGCAATATCATTTAATGGAACCCTTGTTCCAGAAACAGATGTCACATTCATCTAGATAAGCGTTAGACATGGGATACCCACATAGGAGTCAAAATGAGTTAAATAAAACTAAAAGCTGTTCGTTTGCATTGGCTTATATACAGACGCTCCCCTCTTAATTTAGAGTACAAAGTTCTCACTTACAACTAAGTTATAAAGCTAATTTGGATCTATGGCATACAATTGTATGCTAATACAAGTGCATCAAACATTGAAAATCTACAAAGGCCTCAATCTAAAATATTAAGAACTATTACAGGAGCTCATTGGTTTATTAAAAATGAATGCATTCACAGAAATCTGCATATCCCAATGGTAAAAGCTGAGTTTGAAAGACTTAGACGAAAATTCTTAGCAAAGTTACAAGGTCCTATCACTCAATCGTCTAGGACTCTATGCAAGATATCATTATTTTCGAAACTAAAAAGAGCTGATAGAGCAGCTATTGAAAATATACCCTACATATGAGTCCAGTAATATCACATCACAAAAACAGCTGGTACATCGGTTCACAACATAAATCCGAAAACGACTCTTTACCGGCACTTAGCTCGTTTTAAGCACTATCCTCTAATAAAAAATAAAAAAAACCGACCTCGTCAACCCATCGCCAAATGCTTATCTCCCGATGAGGACGTGATACCGGGACCAGCAGCAGGAATACTGGAGCAGTGAAACAATCGATATCAAGGTACTCGTTACCTCCATCCTCCATGGCGTTAGACTGGGACCTCAGTCGTCTCTGCTGGAAATAAGCCAAGGGAGACGCAATAGTCAATAGCTGCGACTATGGACAGGTTGTCACGAACCTTTTACCGCACCACCTCTACAACGAAGTATCCCATTAATACCAATCTCAATTATTAAAATTGGGCCTAACGTGAAGTTTTGCCTTGTCAGCATGCTGATCGACGGTGTGATCATAATCTTTTTTATATTACATCCTGCATGTCGATCAGCATTTTTGGGGCAGCAATTGAACAGTAATAGCATTTATTTATATATATTTATTTATATATATATATTTAGTCTATGAATACAGAATCCTTACAGACTAATGAGATGAATGAGTAAAATTAAAATTAGAATGTTGATTTGTATTTAAATAATAACTAATTATATACAGAATTCATCAATTTCATAAATGAGATTTTTGAAGCAGAAAAATCAACTAAAACTAAGTTAGAAATATTATTAAATTCAATTAATGCTCTCATAAACGGAGCATTTAGTGCGTAGTTCGTTCTAACACAGCCAACAAAAAATGTATCAAAATTTCGAAGAGCTCTTGCTGGAACATTGAACGGGATCTTTTCTAAAAGCGAAGGACAATCAACCCCACCTCGGATGATGTCAAAAACAAAAGCTAATGAAAGTATAGTTCTCCTGTTTTGTAATGTTTTCAAATTTATTAGCATGCAACGAGAGTGATATGAAGGAAATGGTTCATTAAAATGCAGAGACCGCAGTGCAAAGCGAATAAAAACTTTCTGAATGCGTTCTATACGATTCATATGGCAAGCGTGATAAGGCCTCCAAATGAAAGACGCATATTCCAGCTTAGAACGGACAAACGAAGTATAAAGGAGTTTAAGGGAGTATGGGTCAGAGAAATCACTACTGTTACGTTTGATAAAGGCAAGCATGGCATAAGCTTTTGATATTGTGTAATTAATATGGTTGTTAAAAGTAAACTTGGAGTCAAAAATTACACCCAAATCTTTAATTTCCTTGACTGATTTTAAGTAGGAGTTGGCAATGTGGTAGGAAGTTTGAATGACAGTGTGCCCCTTAGAAAAAGTTATATAGAAGCATTTGTTAATATTTAAGGTTAGAAGATTACTACAACACCAAATATGAACTTTATCAATTTCTAACTGAAGCTTTCGAGCATCTTGCTGATTTTTTATTACAGAATAAATTTTCAAATCGTCTGCGTACAGTAAAAATTTGGCAAAAGAAAAACAACTACTTATGTCATTGACAAATAAGACAAAAAATAAAGGCCCCAAAATACTACCTTGTGGTACACCCGAGGATGCAACAAAGGAATTAGACAGTACATTATCAACAACAACCACACACCTGCGATTGCTTAGATAGGATTTGATCCACTCCAAAAAAACGGAATGAAAGCCCAAGCAATTTAGTTTTTTTAATAGGATTCTATGAGAGACCGTATCAAAAGCTTTCGATAGGTCAGTGTAAACAGCATCAACTTGGAAACCTTTCTGAAACGCCGAAATACAATCTTCGGTGAAAACCGCAAGATTGGAAACTGTAGAACGCCCAGGTACGAATCCATGTTGATTGGGTATGATTAAATTTTTGACGGCATAGAACAGCTTGTCCTTGATGATACACTCAAAGAGTTTAGAGATTGTCGTTAATTTGGAAATGGGTCTATAATTACTCACATCATTTTTATTACCACTCTTAAAGATGGGAGTAATAAAAGCAATTTTCCAATCATTTATGAAGACTCCTGAAGACAAAGATTTATCAAAGATAGCTTTCAAAGGATAAACAAGAGAAGAACATTTTTTGAGCAAAATTGCCGAAAATCCATCAATGTCTGTTTGGGTAGACGATTTAAGTCGTTCAATACCACTGGTAACGTCATCAGAATCAATAGTTAAAGACCCAAAATTAAGGGATGATTCTATATTAAAGGAACCGCTTACGTAAGAAGCAGTTTCCAATGTAAAATTAGAGCTAAAGAAATCAGCAAAGAGGTTCGATACATCTTTTGCGGTATTCGCAATTTTATCATTAAAAAATAATGAAGCTGGAATACTTGAACTAGATTTTTTCAAATTGATAAAACGCCAAAAAGCTTTTGGATTTGATTTTATACTGGCTTCAAATTTTAAAACATGATTTCTGTATAAGAATTTATCTAAACAATTGAAATCTTTAGAATACTTTTTGTATATATCAAAATATGTTATTACATTAGTTTTTTTAAATTTGCGAAAAAATTTGTTTCTTAGATTCTTTAGTCGCTTTAGCCGTTTTGTGTGCCAAGGCAATTTATACTGTTTCTTAACAACAAGTGGAATGTTTTCTTGACATATTTTTGCAATTCTAGATCTAAAAATATCAAAACAAATTGTAACATCGGGATCGTGAAGCAAAGCATCCCAGTTCGACGATAGAAACAAATTGTTAAGCAAATAAAAATTACACAAACTGAAGTTAAAGGATATATTAGGATTAACATTTTTGACACACGAAAATTCATAAAACTCAAGCTCAAGAATTAAAGGCACGTGATGCATGCCCACTGTAGATAGAGGGAAAAAACATTCCGTTAAATTAAAATTAATATTGTTACTGAGAAAAATTAGATCTAAAATTCTATGAAATTTATTTAAAAAACAGTTAATTTGCATGAGATCAATGCTTAAAAAGTTATCTATCACATATAATTCACTTATACTGTTAAGATTACTAGGAATTAAACCAGTACTCTTAGCTGCATGAGACCAAGAAACATTAGTTAAGTTAAAATCACCAAGCACACAAAGATGATTATCACGTAGTTCATATAAAGCAAGTGAAATAATGTTATCAACATGCATCTTATATAGAGTTTCGTTGCTATTCGGAGGTATATAAGAGGCGCAGATAAACAAAAATCCAGAAGAGCCTTGCACGCGCACACATAGCTGGTCAAGTAGGGTGTCTACAGTCTTAAGGACATATAAAGATGCATGCAGTTTTTTTTTTAACCGCAATCAAAACACCACCTCCTCTTGCAAAGCCAGTTTTCACAGCATCTCTATCTTTGCGGAAACATTATAGAGGTTAGAGTCAAAAAACTCGTAATCAAAAAAATTTTCATTCAGCCATGTCTCAATTATGACGAATATATCGAAGTCCAGCTGCGAACTCATAGCGAGTAAGGATTGAGATTTTGTTCTTAGTCCAGAAACGTTGTGAAAGTAGATTTTTAACTGTTTGCTTTTTTTTTCTGAGCTTGAAAAGTTATTTAAATTATTTAAGGAATGGTCTGCTGTTTTCCTGGCCTTTGAAAAAATTGAAATGGACGCACGCTAACATTAGCAGGCCACAAATCCGGAATCATCAACTTTTCGTAAAAAACCTCAGAAACACCTAGTTTAAAGTTGACTCTTCTCAAAGAGTCCAAAGGCACATCCTTCTTAACCAGATTAAAGCACGAAAGCAAATTTTTATCTATATTAGCATGATTAGCATTAACATATTCAATTATGTTATCAGCACTAACAGACGGTGCAAACGATGACAAGTGTATCCACTTCTTTCTATCAGCAACTACAAGTTCTGTATTTCTAGTCGCATTGGTACCAACAACAATTGTATGTATTTTGGAATTGTTTTTGTTTAAGCTGTTCAAATGCATATTAGGTTGAGTCGACTGCCTGGGAGAAACATTAGAAAGAGCATGAACTGGAGTATCAACGGCAACAGCAGCAGCATATGACATCGGTGCTTGCAGAGAACGAGAAGTATGCGAATGATGGAGAACAGTAGGAGATAATGCAGCAGTGGCCGCAGCAGCAGCATCGTACGATGTGGAAGCATTAGAGAAATTATCAGCAACAACAATTTCATCAGAACTCAGATCAACTAAAACAGATGACGGCGAGACGTATCGCGTTTGGTATCGGCAACAAAGAGACCGAGTTATCACGATTCGATTGCATTGCAAACGGTGGAGGCGAACGAATAGAATTTCGGCGCGCTGCCGAGCAATTTTTACAGTGATAAGAATTATTAGATCTTTGTAAATATTCCAAATCAGCTGGCAAAATATTAACGCAAACCAAGTGAAAAAGTTCATTACACTTGGCACACTGAGTTGATGGTTGACCCCGATCAACCTTATGGCCACAAACACAAGGCATAGTAATTAAAAAATTAAAAATAGAAGAATAATTTAGCAAAATCAACAGAGCTAACAAAAAGCACGTCCGCACCGAAGAGAGTCACGAACTATTATTTCATACCAACTTAAATCTTAAGAGTCTCGCAGAGCCTGTAATTAACATAACAATTTGTATATAATTTGTAATTGTTTTAATTAGAAATACGAGCTTATAACTTATTGTTAGCCTTTGGAATTTAAAGAGATACAATAAATAAAATAAGAGTGAAAAAAAAAAAATTCCCACACATACATACTTAGTACATTTTACCACATTGGTTTAAACATTTTTAAGAACAAAATATTATATGAGCTATTTTTTTAATATCATATTTGCCTTACCTCAGTTTTATTTATAAAAATCATATTTTGATCCGATATTTTTAGGCGCTCCTTAATGTTTATTTTGTTTTCAAGAGCCCTGACTGCTTTCCATATGAGAAGTGTTTCACGTTGAGTAAAATTTTCGGTAGGCAATGTTTTGAAAAATATACGAAACTTGTAAGATAATTTAATTCCATCTCTAGGCTGAAGACTAAAAATAAAAAATGTAAGCAAATTAACGTTTAAAGCTTCAGAAATATGAGTTTCATGTAACTACTGTCATTCCCATTTGAATGATTGAGAATGAGAAAAGTCTAATAATGTTCGCAGACATAGTAGTTTTTCAACCTGCTTCAATTGTTTTTGAAATTTTCAATTGCTTTAAACTTTTTTTGAGCTTTTCAATCTCTCAACCAACTTTTTTAAAAATGTTTCATATTTTATCGATGTTATCAACCAGTTTATATTGTTTCAATCCATGCAACCTAATCAATTTTTTGGCTTAATTTTACTTTAGTACAAATCTTCCATTTTATTTTATACTAGCATTACCCTGTGCGCATCGCTGCACCTCAACCGTGGTATATATTCGATGTGCAGTCTGCGTGATAATTCTATTTAAAAAATACTTTTGTATGAGGACCACCGTAAGTATGCACACAAAATAAAATTTTTACAACATAAGCAGTGCCTCTTAATATAAAAACCACGTGGTGTAAGTTCCATGAGAATCAATTAAGCGGTCTTCGAGAAAATGATATTAAAAATTATTTTTGCGTGAGGGCCACCCTAAATAAAAGTTTTGTAGTCTGAGCTATGCCTATTAATATAAGTGGTGTAAGCTCGGTGAATCGAGGGCCACCCTAAATAAAAGTTTCGTATCCTTAACCATGCCTCTTAACATAAGAGCTACGTGGTGTAAATTCGGTGTGAATCGACTAGGGGCCACCCTAAGTATGCTTCCTAAATAAAATTTTTACGATCTAATCTGTGCTTCTTAAAATAAAAGTCATACTGTGGCAATTCCAAGAGAATCGATTTAGCGGTCTTCGAGAAAATGATATTTAAAATATTTTTTGTATGAGGGCACCCTAAATATGCACCTTAACTAAAAGTTTTATAGCCTATGACACCCGCCTAATCGATACTAACAATCTGTAAGAATTTCATCAAGATCGGCCGGATAGTTTTCGCGTCCATAAAGGACATACAGACAGACAGACAAAAAATTTTTTATAATAGATTTCTAGGAAAAGTAGCGCATTAGAATAACAAATAAATATGCAAAAAAAAAGGTTCGGACGGATCTAATTTCAGAGATATAGCTATCGGAATTTGTGGATATAGCTTTTATAAAAGTTGGAAAATCTTCTATAGATATCCAAAATATTAGTACCATATGAAAGGTAATTAAATAAGATATAAAATCGAGGCATTAACATTTAAAATTTATTGTAGTTTTAGAGATAAAACGATTTTTGCAAAGTTTTGACCCTATTTTTTCTGAAAAACGGTAATTTTTCCAACAAAATATATAATTAGCATATAATTTGTTTAGCACCTTAGGAAAGCTCAATTCATTGGCCTAAAAATGATGTATCAGTTGTACCAAATTTTTTATATTAATCCATTTAACGCAGATAGTTATGATGTACATTACGTGCTGTAAAAATTGTAATGAATTTTGTTGAATATTCATTTGAAAAATTATAGTTTTGCGGTAGTTTTGAAAATCAGTACTTTTATAGATTTTGATGTGTTCTTTCTGAATTTCAACTTTGCCACCTCGTATTGTTGCCGCTCGCGCCGCCATATTGAGAAAATGGCGCCCAAAAGCAGTTTTTTGACAATATTTCCTTTCTGACTCATTTTACAATAAAAACATTTTGTTACGAAGTTCCTGTCTCTTAGACGATAATTTCGATCTCTTACACTTTTCTGAGTTCGATCACTATATTGTGTAGCAATCAAAAACACACAAACTTATTTAATTATAAAATGGTTTATTTAAATCACAAAAGTTAGTTTTTACACGGTACATTTGTTTATTTTAATAACATTCAAACTCTAATATTAATCTGGCACTGTATAGGCAACTGATTTACTTTATTACTTATAATCCACTGTGTTAAAATCAAATGTCTTACTTTACTATTTAAAGTCAACTGTATTACTTTATTGCTTAAATTCAACTGCTTTCCGACAACTCAGATGACAACCTTTTATACTACAGTCATCACTTTCTCGAATAATCCAGTACCTTCTAGATGGCGTATCGGCGTGGAGTCCACAATTATCTAGAATGTTATAAGTACCTTCTAGCTGGCGTATCGGCGTGGATAATTTCTCTCGGTTGTCGACTTTTATAGTGTACTGCAACGCCTTTTCAGTTTAACATTTTTAGTACAAAAACTGCACTTGGCCGCTAGATGGTGTAAAAGTATGGAACAGGTCTACTTTAGGGACAACTCTCAGATTTTATTTATTATTTTAGCGGAAGTAGCGTGATATGAATAAACAATAAATCTGGAAAAAAAAATTATCGCTTGGATCTCGCTTAGGAGATATAGCCATCGTAAATTGCGGTTATAGCTTTTATAAAAAACGCTATAAGTTGGGGATTCCTGAATAGATTTACAAATCATGGATATTATATGAATGAGGTAATGAGGTCTAAAATTAAACCAAAAAATTTCAATCCGGTGGATAGTTTTCGTTATATGAGGTTTTTTGAAAAATCTTGACCTCTTTTTTTGAAAGAAACCGTTATTTTTTCCAAAAAGTGTATTATTAACCTTTTATTTAAAAAGTATAATTTATTAGCTTTAAAATGATGTGCTATTTGTATACATTTATTTTATATTAGGCAATTTTTTTACCGGAAAGCAAAAAAAATATCCTTTTTTTTTGAAAAGAATAAAATATATATGGGCAGCAATCATATGTTATACATTGAACCGCTGGTCCCAGAAATTCTACATAAGAGTTATTGTAATTGGGTGGCCTTCGGGAGCGGCGCAGGGTTTAAAACTCCCAAAAATCCAATACCGGCTTCGCGGAATCCTTCGGCAGCGGTTCGATCTATAACGTATCCAAAATTGGCTTCAGTGGCCACAGTAATGCTACATAAAAGTTATGATAAGTGAGCGGCCTTCGGCCGCGGCTCAGGACTTAAAACTCCCAAAAATCCAACACCGGCTTCGCGACGGCCTTCGACCGCAGTTAAGTCTATAATGTATCCAACACTGGCTTCGGTGGCCACAGTAATTCTACATAAAAGTTAGGCCGAGCGACCGATTCATGATTTAAAACACCCAAAAATCTAACACCGGCTTCGCGGAGGCCTTCGACCGCGGTTCAGTCTATAACATATAACTGTTGCCCATATTTCATTGTTTTCAAAACAAAGAATATTTTTTTTTTGTTTTTCGGTAAAAAAAAATGATTGATATAAAAAATATATAGTACAAATAGCACATCATTTTAAAGATAATGAATTATACTCTCTAAATATATAAGTGGCTTTTGGTTGATCAGAGTAAAGTTTCTGACTGCTTTCCACCTGGGGATTGCCAGAGCGATCTCTGAGCTAACCATTAGCAAGTTGACACACAGCCTCCCCGCGGCTCCATCTAGGTAGCTATCTCCGCATCCGCTGAGATAGTGAGCAAGTGTGTGCAGCGTGTCCTTCCTGGAAGTAAACTGGGTGGTGCGCAGGGTTTGGTACCCGCCACGTAAAAAAAACATTCAAATGAAGACTAAAAAAGCCTCGGATACAGAACCCCTCAACGTTGACGACCACTGCAAACGAAAAAAGGACTATGATTTAAGGATATGCACCTGGAATATCCGAACCCTCAATAGGGAAGGTGCCTCTATCGAATTGGCGGATGCCCTCGGAAAAATTAAGGCTGACATCACCGCCATCCAGGAAATAAGATGGATAGGACAAGGTTGCTCTAAGCAAGCAAGTTGCGATATCTACTACAGCTGCCATGCGGAGAGGCGCGAATTGGGATGCGGATTCGTAGTAAGCAAGAGACTTCGCGACCATATCTCCAGGTTCACATCTGTGACCGAAAGGTTGGCTACGATCCTCGTCAAGGCTCGATTTTTTAACATGAGCTTGATTTGCACGCACGCCCCCTCGGAAAAAAAGGACGATGCTGTCAAAGATGTCTTCTATGCGAGACTCGAGGAAGTATACGACCGCTGCCCGGCCCATGACGTTAAAATTGTACTCGGGGACTTCAACGGAAAGGTCGGAAGAGGAGTATATTTGGTCCCACTGTCGGTCAGTTCAGCCTTCACGAGACAACCTCAAACAACGGTCTACGGCTGATCGAATTCGCCGCGGCGCGAAACATGGTAGTAAGTAGCATCAGATTTCAACCCCTCGATATCCACAAGGTCACCTGGCTGTCCCCTGATCAGAAAACACGCAATCAAATCGATCATGTTGTGATCGACGGAAGGCATGCTTCCAGCGTGCTAGATGTTCGTACGTTCCGGGGAGTCAATATTGACTCCGATCATTATCTTGTTGCAGCCAAGATACGCATGCGGCTGTGCAATGCAAAGGATGTACCCTCTGGTACGCAACGAAAGCTGGACGTCGCTAAGCTGCAATCGCATCGGACTGCCGAAGCCTATTCCGCTCGCCTCTCAGAACTGCTCCTTCAACCTGACTCTCTACCCGATGATGCCGGTGGACTTTGGGCTCATATATCCCGCTCCATGCGCTCTGCCGCTGAGGAAGTCATTGGTTTCCGACGCCCACTTCCGCGAAATCAATGGTATGACCAGGAGTGTCGCGAAGCTACTGCAGTGAAAAACGCCGCCTACAAAAGAACCCTGCAGTCAGGAGCAACGCGAGCCGTGCACGAAAACTACCGGGAAAAGAAAAAGGAAGAGAGGCGCCTTTTCAGACGCAAGAAACGAGAGCAGGAAAGGCACGAGCGTGAGAAACTCGAAAAGTTACGGGGCAGGAATGATGCTCGAAAATTTTACCAACAAGTCAAGCGTCTGACCCAAGGTTTCAAGCCCGGAGCATCAACCTGTAAAGATGAACATGGAAATCTGGTTACGGATACGCAGGGTACACTGAGATTATGGAGGGAACACTTTTCCAAGCTGCTTGCTGGCGATGAATCCACCAATCCCGCCTTTGGAGAAATTAACCCGATGCCACCAATCAACTACGATGGTGTGGACGTACCACCACCTAGCCATGACGTGGTACGAGTTGTGATCCAACGACTTAAGAACAACAAAGCGGTTGGTGCCGATGGCCTGCCTGCTGAATTGTTCAAGACCGGCGGCGATGAGCTGATAGGGTGTATGCATCAACTCATCTGCAAAATATGGCTAGTGGAAAGCATGCCCGACGATTCGAATCTCAGTGTCCTTTGTCCTGTACTGAAGAAAGGTGACCCAACAATCTGCGCTAACTACCGGGTTACAAGGTCCTGTCGACTGTACTGTGTGAAAGACTGAAGCCGTTTGCCAACACACTGATTGGGCCTTATCAGTGCGGCTTTAGACCTGGTAAGTCCACCATAGACCAGATCTTCACACTACGTCAAATCCTGGAAAAAACCCACGAAAAACAGATCGATACCCAACATCTCTTTATCGATTTTAAAGCTGCTTTCGATAGCCCGATACGGAATTGCCTGTATGCCACCATGTCTGAGTTCGGTATACCTGCGAAGCTGGTGCGGCTTTGCAGAATGACGTTGAGCAACACAGCCAGCTCCGTCTGAGTAGGAAGGTACCTCTCCGAACCATTTGATACCGAACGAGGTTTCAGACAGGGCGATCCACTATCCTGCAACCTCTTCAACTTTGTGATGGAAGGGGTGTTGCGAAGAGCCAGTGTACATCGTAATGGCACTATTTTCTACAAAAGTGTCCAGCTCATTGCATATGCCGATGATATTGATATCATTGGACGTTGTAAGCGAGATGTTACTGCTGCTATCGAAAAAGAGTCAGCGAAGGTGGGTTTGACGTTGAACGAGGGCAAAACAAAGTATATGTTGTCCACAAACAGGGAGACGCGGCGTATTGGATCCTATCTTACTGCGAACAGCTATACTTTCGAAGTTGTCAACGAATTCACCTATCTTGGCACCGCCGTGAACTCTCAAAACGATGTCAGCCTGGAGATAAAGCGAAGACTAACTCTTGCTAATAGGTGTTTCTATGGTCTCAGTAAGCAATTGAGTAGTAGAGACCTCTCTCGCCCGACAAAACTGACACTCTACAAGACGTTCATCTTACCCGTGCTACTTTACGGCGCAGAAGCATGGGTTGTGTCGCAGACTGATGCAGCCAAGCTTGGGGTGTTTGAGAGAAAAATTCTTCGCAAAATCTTCGGTCCTGTTCACGTCGGCGACGACTACCGCATTCGAATGAACCACGAACTGTACGAGCTCTACGCTGACATTGACATAGTCAAGCGCATCACTATCCAACGTCTGCGCTGGCTGGGACATGTTGTGCGTATGGACGAAGAAGATCCGGCGAAAAAGGTGTTTGATGCGTAAACCGCTGGGCGACGACGAAGAGGAAGAGCATGCCTCCGATGGAAAGACCAAGCCGAGGAAACCCTATCCACGCTTGGTGTGAATGATTGGAGAAGGCGCGCGCGAAGCAGAGGCGTCTGGAGAGAGCTTTTGAGGTCGGCCGTAACCCGGTAATGGGTTGTTATGGCCACCCAAGTAAGTAAGTAAGTAAATATATAAGTAACACTATAGGTTAATAATACATTTTTTGGAAAAATAACGGTTTCTTTCAAAAAAAGAGGTCAACATTTTTCAAAAAACCTCATATCTCGAAAACTATCCAACGGATTTAAATTTTTTGTTTTACAATTTTAGACCACATTAAATTACCTTTCATATAAAATCCATATTTTGGAAATCCATTCAGGGGTTCCCAACTTATAGCGTTTTTTATAAAAGCTATATCCGCAACTTCCGATGGCTATATCTCCTAAGCCAGATCCGAGCGATAATTTTTTTTTTGCAAATTTATTGTTTATTCATAGCACGCTGCTTTACCTAAAAAAATAAATAAAATCTGAGAGGTGTCCCTAAAGTTAACTTAAGCCAAAAGTATTTATACAGCCAGTGATGCTAGCTATATCGTTTAGTTTTCTTTTGTTGGTTTTTATTTCGAGAATTTTCTGGTATAAACCAAATTTCGCTACTATGCCCTCAGATTAAACTTGTTCATCCTGAACAAGAGTCTCTCCGTCTCTAGCCTTTCGATGTGGACTACCTTTAATTTACTTTTGTTCCCGGGGTATTTTTGGATTCGATACACAACATCAGTAATCCTTGTGACGATCCGGTAAGGTCCCTCCCAATGAGTCAACGAGACAAGCCTCGTTTTCGTTGTGGGTTATGTAGCAGCACTAGTTGACCTTCTTTGAACCCTTCAGTATTTGCTCGCAGGTCATACTGAGCTTTCATCTTGTCGCTAGCCAATTGAGTACGTCTCCTGATAAGCTCGTGTATATCTGCTAATTCTTCTCTTTTCCGCGACATGTAATCGTCAGCATGGGTCGTTTCTGGGACAACGCTTACTCCGTACTTAAATTCTGCTGGAAGCCTTAAGTCCGTACCAAAAATGGCTTTTGCTGGCGTGACTGTAGTAGTATCGAGTATTGACGACCGATAGGTCATCAGAAACAGTGGTAGATGCTCATCCCAATCTTTTTGTCCTTTATCGACAACCTTTTTTAAATGCTGCTCTAGAGTACGGTTGAACCTTTCGACCATGCCATCGGACTGACGATGCAAAGCTGTGGTACGTGTCTTCTGTATTCCAAGCATGTCAAAAACCTCCTTAAAAAGTGTCGACTCAAAATTTCGTCCTTGGTCTGAATGCAACTCAAGTGGAGCTCCATATCGGCAAATCCAATTTTTGATGAAAATGTCTGCCACTGTTTTTGCTTCTTGATTGGGAATGGGATATACTTCTGGCCACTTACTGAAGTAATAAATTACCACAAGGATGTATTTATTTCCTGCATTGCTGATTGGAAAAGGTCCCGCTATATCCATGGCTATCCTCTCAAAGGGAGCTCCGACGTTATACTGATGCATTTTTCCCCGAGTGCGTTGCCTTGGTCCTTTAGCAATTGCACATTGGTCACAACGGCGGATCCAGTCAGCAACTGATTCCTGGCAACCTACCCAATAAAACCGTTTCTTTATTTTCTCTGTGGTTTTCGTTATGCCCAGATGTCCACCACTCGATCCATTGTGATAATCCTCGATTATTTCCTTAAATTTTGCCTTTGGAATAATCAGCAGTTTTGAGCGAATTTTACTATCCTCGCTTTTCCAGATTCGGTAAAGACAACCATCATGCAACTCCAAACTTTGCCATTGCGCCCAGTATGCTTTACAGATTTGGCTTTCACTTGAGATTTCTTGCCACGCCGGTTTCCTACCCAGCTCCATATACTTAATTATAGTTGCCAAGTCTGTATCACTGTGGTCCCGTTTTACCTTATCTTTTGTCCACTTTTCTTCAGGCGAAACGTTCAAAAGGCGCACATTAATTTTTCCAGCTTTATTTTACGTTCGTTAACAATGACCGCATTCAATTTTATATGGACGACGGGAAAGTGCATCCTCATTTCCATGCTGGCTTCCTTTGCGATGTTCTATGGTGAAATCATAGCTCTGCAAGCGTACTATCCACCGTGCGATTTGGCCTTCAGGATCCTTGAATTGAAGTAGCCACCTTAATGCCGCATGGTCTGTCCTCAGGAGAAAGTGGTGTCCATATAAGTACTTATGGAAGTGTTTCACGCATTCCATTACTGCCAGTAACTCTCTCCGAGTTACGCAATAATTCCTCTCAGGTTTCGATAGAATTTTGCTGAAATATGCGACGACTTTTTCTTGTCCATTGATGATTTGTAACAAAACTCCTCCAATACCATGGCCACTCGCATCGGTGTCCAATACAAATTCTTTGCCGGGTATTGGGTACGCGAGTATTGGCGCTGTAGACAGTAATTCTTTCAGCTTTTGGAATGCAGTTTCCTGTGCACCACTCCATTCGAATTTCCGATTCTTCTGTGTCAGCTCATGTAGACTGCCTGCAACATTTGCAAAACCAGGAACAAAGCGTCTGTAATAAGTGCATAGACCCAGAAAACTTCGCAACTCATGAAGATTAGATGGTCGTGGCCAATTTTTCACAGCTTTTATTTTATCTTCATCTGTGTGTATTCCTTCTGACGTAACCTTGTGCCCCAGATATTTGATTTCACGCTAGAAAAGTGAGCACTTTTTTGCACTTAATTTTAGTCCAGCTGCCTCCAAGCGCTCAAACACTTCTTCCAGATTTTTTCAAATGGTCATCAAAATCTTTTCCCATGATAATTATGTCATCGAGATACACTAGACAAGTCTTCCAATGTAGTCCTTTGAGAACTCGTTCCATTAACCGCTCAAACGTAGCTGGAGCGTTACAAAGACCAAACGCCATGACGTTGCACTGCCATAGACCATTTCCAATACTGAAGGCAGTTTTCTCCTTGTCTTTTTCATCTATTTCCACCTGACAATATCCACTTTGTAAGTCCAGGGTGGAAAACAATGTTGCTCCAGATAACGTATCCAGTGTATCATCGATTCTGGGTAACGGGTTGCTGTCTTTTTTGGTGACGTCATTCAATTTTCTGTAATCCACACAGAATCGCATACAACCGTCCTTTTTCTTGAAAAGTACGACCATTGAACTCCATTGGCTTTCTGATGGTGCAATGACATTTTCTCGCGCCATATCCTCTATAAGGCCCGTCACTTCTGCTCTCTTAGCGAGTGCTAGCCTCCTTGGAGGTTGACGAATTTGCTGAAAATTACCATTTTTCTCCTTGGACGCAAATATCCGCCAATGCTTTTGCAGAAACCTTTTTGCTTTATTTTTGTTCTGGGCAGACAACTCCTTCGTCCATTCTTTCGTCAATACTTCCAAGGCCGACGATTTCGTTAAAGTTGTACCTTGTGTGTTCTGCTGGTCCATTCTTTCGTCAATACTTCCAAGGCCGACGATTTCGTTAAAGTTGTACCTTGTGTGTTCTGCTGGTCATTTTCACAATTTATCACAGCCGTAACTTTCTCACATTGCGCTATAAGTTCACCTTTTTGCATCCATTTTGGCTTACTTGTTGGATTCAAAATTCGTACCGGTATTTTTCTGTCCGTTCTTGTTTTTACTAGGGTGTTTCCAATATTTAGGTCTTTAAATTTTTCTTATCTGCTTTTACTACCCACAGATTGCTTGTCCCACAGTCTTCACTTGTTGTGGCCCAAATAATTTCTTCGGTGTTGGGTTCAATTCGACAGCGCTCACTTATGTAGACTCTTGCAATTGTTAATTTTTGTCCACAGCCAATGTCTAAAGTTATATCTACATTGGCATACTTCAACGTTTTTTTCTTAAGATCCAAAGTGAACCCGTGTCGAATCATGAAATCCACGCCAATGATAACCTCATCGATGATGTTTGCAACAGTAAAATCATGTTCCACAGTTTTGTTGCCGATAAGGATACTCGCTGTAACTTTTCCTACTATTTGCGAAATTTCTCCTGTCGCTGTTCTCAATTGGATCCCATTTATTGGCGTTACTCGTCGTCTATCAAATAAGTCTCTTCTCAGGATTGAATGCAATGCGCCTGTATCCAAAGTAAGCTCACATGGTCTTTCGTTGATTTTTTTCGCTGTTGGAATTTCGGCAGAGCTTCGAAACTAAGACTATGCGGCAATCATCTGTGAGAGTCAGCTCACGCCCCGCTGTTCTGACTCTCTTTAGTTTAACGACTGCTGCTCGCTACCATTTTCGCCATCGTCCACCCTATTTCAAATTCTTCTTCTTAGTGAACGTGATGCAGATCGTTTACGACGTGATTTGCAGTCACGTGCCATGTGTCCCTGCTTACCACAGTTTTAGCATTTTCCACTGAAGCTACTGCTGGTGAACGATGAATTTTTCTTTTAAGCCTCCACCTCCATCCGACGAGTTTTCAGTGATTGGCGGCATGTCAACGCAATCGTCTCCTGGGTGAGGGCAACCGTTACTGTTTCGTTAAATGTTGTCTTCGGATTCCTCATTGTCTCGCGTTTTGTATCTGAGTCACGTATGCCGTCAATAAATGCCTCTGTTTTGAATTTTTCAGCTACGACACTTAACCCGTCAGGATAGGAAAGGTGTGTCAATCGCTCAATATCCGCAGCATACTCCTGCAAGGACTCACCAGATTTCTGGATACGACTTTTCAACTCCAATCTGTGAATCTGCTTCATGTAGTCACTGCCATACTGTCGCTGTAAGGCATCTATCACCGCTTTATAATTTTTCTGCTCCGCCACTGGAACCGTTTGTAATACTTCTGCAACTGCGCCTTTTAATGCTACAATTAGCACTGCAGCTGCGCTTTCGTTATCCCAACGATTGTGACCAGATGTTGTTTCGAACTGGAGCTTGAAAACAATAAATGGCGTTGTTCCATCGAACGAGGGTGCCTTAAGCCTCTCTGCGCTGATTTCTCTTATCACTTGAGTGGTTGGTTCACTTATTTCCAACTGTTGAATCCCTTTATTAAAGACCTCAAAACTATTTTGAACTTTTTCTAAATTATTTTGAACTTTTTCCTTGAATGATTCAACGTCATCTCGTTACTCAGTCAGTTTGTCATCGAGGCCATTTACCATTTTGGCAACCTCCGTTCGAACTGCCTCAATGTTTTGATTCATTGCGTGGATCTGCGTCGCGTTCTGACTTAAGCTCTGATCAATTTCTTCCCGAACCGCCTGGATCTGCAGCGCGTTCTGACTTAAGCTCTGATCAATTTCATCCTGAACCGCCTGGATCTGCAGCGCGTTCTGACTTAACTTCTTGTCAATTTTTTCTTGAACGGCCTGGATATTGGTATTCATCTGTAGATTTATTGTCTGCGTCATCGCCATTAACATTTTCTCGAACTTTGACATATCTACAACTTCACCACTTGCTGCCGGTCCAGAAGCTTCTTCCACTTTCGCTGCTGATTCTGATACATAAAATTCATGCTCTTCCAGGTTTACGCCTTGAGCCTCAAGAGCCTGCCGTAAGCGTTTCTGTAACTCCATCTTTCCGCCAGATGATTGCAGATTCAGCTGCTGCAACTCCTTCTTCAGTTGATCCACTTTCAGTTCGTCAAACTTAACCATTTTTTTTTTTAATTGATTGTTAATTCTTTTTACACAATCCCACTTCTGACACCACTTGTTACGAAATTCCTGTCTCTTAGACGATAATTTCGATCTCTTACACTTTTCTGAGTTCGATCACTGGATTGTTTAACAATCAAAACACACAAATTTATTTAATTATAAAATGGTTTATTTAAATCACAAAAGTTAGTTTTTACACGGTACAATTGTTTATTTTATTAACATTCAAACTCTAATATTAATCTGGCACTGTATAGACAACTGACTTACTTTATTACTTAAAATCTACTGTGTTAAAATCAAATGTCTTACTTTACTATTTAAAGTCAACTGTATTACTTTATTGCTTAAATTCAACTGCTTTGAACAACTCAGATGACAACCTTTTATACTACAGTCATCACTTTCTCGAATAATCCAGTACCTTCAAGATGGCGTATCGGCGTGGAATCCACAATTATCTAGAATGTTACTAGTACCTTCTAAATGGCGTATCGGCGTGGAAAATTTCTCTCGGTTGTCAACTTTTATAGTGTACTGAAGCGCCTTTTCGGCTTATCATTTTTAGTACAAAAACTGCACTTGGAAGCTAGATGGTGTAAAAGTATTTATACAGCCAGTGATGCTAGCTAGTACCGTTTAGTTTTCTTTTGTTGGTTTTTATTTCGAGAAATTTTTGGCATAAACCAAATTTCGCTACAATATATATACAAAATAAAACTAAAGGAAATTTCATACAATCTATGTTTTCATCTTTTTTTTCGTAAAATCAATAGTTTTGGCGTACGAATGCTTCTATAATATAATTTTTATCACTAATTGTTCAATCTTTTTTTATTTTTTTAATAAGAAAAAAATATCTAATGGCATTGTCGTATATAAGGGAAGTACACTTTGCGGCGCTCGTACGCCAAAAATGTTGATCTTACGAAAAAAAATTCGAACATAAATTGTAGGAAATTTCCTTTAGTTTTATTTTGTATGTACATATGTATATATTTTTATCGTTAAATGAGATTTTTGATATACTGTCAAAAAACTGCTTTTCGGCACCATTTTTCCAATATGGCGGCGCGAGCAGCAACAATATGAGGTGGCAAAGTTGAAATTCATAAAGAGCACATCAAAATCTATAAAAATACTCATTTTCAAAACTACCGCAAAACTTTCCAGGTAACGTCGTACTATAAAAACATTTTTGAAAAAGAATATTAAAATTTTTAAATGTTTTTCGTCCGCCCGGTACCACAATAATATCTATACCGTCAAAACTAATTGAGGCTCTACGATTTTTTTTACCGAATTATAATTTGGAAGGCTTCAATGCATATCTGTAATTTTTTTCAGATTTTTTAGAGGCGAAGCACACCATTAAAATTCAATTGTTGATAAAAAAATTGCTAATTAACAAGAAAAATGCAAAATTTTTGCAACTTTTTTTTAATACATAAGTTCGTTTTTACTCGGCAACACTATAAGTGGTGACAGTTTTTTGTGCGAAGTTTATTTTTGTAGTTTAATTTTGGTAATAAATACAAATTAAAATATGCGTTTTCGCAGCTTTATTGATTGCTAAGGTACAGCGAATGGCAGACAAGCTGAAAACTAGCTGTTTTTTGTGGTGCTAATATAGCAAACAAGCAAGTAACTTTTTGCATTTAAACTGCAACAACAAATTTAACAAAGTATTGAGAATTGGCGCTCCGCCAAAAACAGCTGATAGTGCAAAAAGCTCCAGGCTACGCTTTTAAGAAACCAGGGAAACCAACATTTTGTTGACAGATCCTAAAAGTCTTCAACAAATTAAGTGGATGACAGAAGTAGCTAAAAAAAAATAGCTTCTGTTTATTCACATAATATTGAGTAGTGGAAAATTCTAATAGTAATATAATTGTTTTTATTACATTATGACTTTGAGCCGCTCTCCACCATCTGGAGGGAGCCAACAACAGCAACAACAACAACCGCAACGGTTGCTTCAACAACAACAGTTACCACAACAACACTTGCTACAACAACAACAGTTACTACAACAACACTTGTTACAACAACAACAGTTGCTACAATAACAACAACAACCGTTGCAACATCAACAACAGTTTCTACAAGAACAGGAGCAACAGAGCAGGCAAAAAGCTGAAAATCTAGCTTTCCTGCTATGAAGGAAAAGAGCTATTCAACCCAGGTGGTTGTAAATAATGATACAACATCACAATCAACCTCTACCGGTACTATTTCTAAGGCAAGATTAACTAAAGGAAATAATAAAGTTCAAACAGGTATAGATCGCTACATAACTTTGAATTCAAAGCGAAAGCTCAGCCCTCAAAAAGGGAATGTAGGAAATTCAAAGATAAATAAAACTAACAATTTAGTAACACCTTCAAATGTTCTATCTAGCAATCGATTTGCAACATTAAGCGAACTTAACGAAAACAATGCTAGTGAACCACCCAAAGCTTTTAAGCCGCCTCCAATTTATTTGCGTGAGCGAAGCTCAAACGCTTTAGTAGCAAAGCTAACACAGCTTATAGGGAAAGATAAATTTTTTATTGTTCCCTTAACTAGAGGTAATCTTCATGAAACGAAGATTCATGTAAAAAGTGAGGAATATTTCCGCATTATTGCGAAAAACTTTAACGACAGTAATAAATCTTATTACGCATACCAGCTTAAAAGCAGTAAAGGTATTACAGTTGTTACTAAGGATATTGAATCCTCTGTTGACCCTGCTGAAATCAAAGAAGCTTTGGCTCTGAAAAATTTCGATGCTAAAGCTGTAATAAATATAGTGTCTAGTTTTATATTCTTTATTTAACATATGCAGCCCCTTAAACAAAACAAAATGATGAATGTTGACCAAATGCAAAACATTGCAATTTGTTTAAAGTCAATGCTCGCTTTTGGTTTGGTTGCAAAATGCAAGCATTGCAATTTGGTCAAAGTCAATGTTCAGTTTTGTCTTATTGATAAAAATGTAAGCATTGCAATTTAGCTAAATTCAATGTTCGCTTTTGTTTTGTTTTGTTTATGGTGGTTTTATTTAATTAGGCCATAATTCTTACATGCGTTACATTTTTTTTTAATTAGCTTGTAATTATGATTAAGTCAACAAATTTAATATATCAATTTAGTATATATAGTAGATATGATTTCAATAAACTTTGCCATTATATTGCAAGAATTAAGCAAAGCAGTATCTTTCCTTTCATAACTAAGATTCTTGGTTTTAGTGGCCGCAACACATAGCAAGACACCCCCGACCCCTGGTAAGGTGTCCTGCTATCATCAAAATAATTAGCTGTTATTGTGGGTTAATGTGCCTACAGTAACAACCAAACAACCTACATAGTCCTGGTTCAAGTGTCAGGATTACGTTAGAGTTATAGGCAGGTAAACGAACCTCAGCCGAAAAACATTGGCGACCCCGACGTGATAAAAAAGGACGACATACGACTCCTTTTTTGTCAAATACACACGCAGCCGTAGCAAAAAAACAGCAAAAGGACGACAAACAGCTCCTTTCATCAAATAGTACAGACGCCGCTGTAGCAGAGCAAAGGGACGACAATCGACTCCCTTTCAGGAAGAGCTAGGAGTAATCAATTTGTCAACAAGACTTCATAAACGACTTAGTAAAGATCCAACAATCTCTTGGAGAAGAAATCCAAAACGTAGTGAGGAACTTTAAAAAGGGATTCTTCGGAACGGAAGGGTACATCCGATTACTTTCGAGATCGTTTGAGGCGGTTAAACCAAGCATGGGAAAGGTTTGAAAAAACAGATACGAAAATTCGCATAATAAAGGACCTCCCATTGGAAGATGACTATTTTTCCAAGGATTATTACTCTCAAATAGCCGAAGTAGTCGAAACATATACAAAAATCTTTGAGGAATCAGCTTCAAAGATAGAAGCGACTAACTCAGTCAAATCGGTTGCAGCACAAGGGGCTGTGGCCATTCAGCATGCAACTACAACATGCAATCAGCAACATACGCAGAAAAATCAAAACGAAGCCACAGCCAACCAAATTCCAGAAAATACATATACAGTTGATGCTGACCAGCACCAAAGAGGACTTATTCGGAAATTCAAAGCCCAAATGTCAACATTAAAAAAGCAATTGGCCAGCACCGAATCTACACATTCACGTATCTTAAGCGAGTTGAAATTGAAGACTACATAGCAGCTTTGGAGCAATATAGAGCAAAATAATTATGAAATTTGGCAGCAAATGGAAGACCCATCAACCAAGGGTTACGACATATCTACGTTCGTTCAATTAGAAGAAGAGGTACTCCAAAAGATGATCTCACTAACTGAAGAGCAGGGAAACTACCAAAGGGGCGTATCAGATACAATGCAAGTCAACATAGGCAGCTTGCAGGGAGCTCTACCACAGCCAAAGGTGGCTCTTCCAAAGTTTGATGGGAACTATATAAAGTGGCGTCAATATTCTGACTTATTTGATCAAATGATTCACAAACATGCACTACCAAATGTGCAAAAAATGTGGTATTTGAAGTCAAATGTCACTGGAGAAGCAGAGAAGCTAATTCAACATCTTTCATTGAGTAAGGCGAATTACGCAACAGCTTGGACGTTACTTCAAGATCGTTACAACAATCAAAGAGTCCTGACAAACACTCTTGTGTCAAAATTATTGGAACACCCAACATTATCAGTAGCGTCAGCCAAAACATTCAAGGAGCTGCACGATACAACACAAGAATGTTTGCTAGCATTGGAAAATCTGGGAGTAGGGACGAAGTCATGGGATCCTCTACTACTTCCAAACTTAATAAAAAAGTTGGATCGCGAAACTCATCTTTTATATGAGCAAACTATCGCAAACCATAAAGAAATTCCAAAATTAAACGAATTTATCAATTTTTTGGAAGCTCGATGCCAAACGATGGAGGCTATTGAGACCAAACAAAATCGACTCTGTACAAACTGTCTCAGAAGTGGGCACAGTACTCATAATTGCCGTAGCAGATCATGCACCAGATGTCAGAAAAAAACACAATACATTGTTACATCAGGAAAAAGACGGTCAGAATACAACGGTACCACCGTTTAAAGAACAGAATTCAAGTTCTCCTGTTACTCTTACAACAAATAACAGCACACAAAAAAAGAGCTACGTGCTACTTAGCACAGCTTTAATTAAGGTAAATACAACCAACGGAAAAATTATAAACTGCAGAGTACTGTTGGATTCTGGTTCCCAGATCAACCGTTACTTCAAAATACCGTTTTTTGGATGGATTTTCTCAGGAAAAATAGGCGAATCCTACCTTTCTAACCAGAACGAGTTCGCCGCAACGTGTGGTATATGCACAGAAAATGAGGAAGATCTAGAAAAAATGATCCAACGATTGTGGCAAATGGATGATCCGGAACCCAAAAATTCAAGGTTAACTATGGCCAAAGAATTATGTGAGACACATTTTCAAAACAACACTCAAAGGGACTCATTAGGACGCTTTATGGTAAAGCTACCATTTCAACAAGATCCTGAAACCCTTAAAGACTCAGAAACAATAGCAATGAACTGATTCTTTTTCCTTGAGAAAAGACTATCTAAGGATCAAAATTTCAGAGAGCAGAACGTCAAATTTATGAACGAGTATGAAGAATTGGGACATATGGAGCAGATAACTACTAAAAACATATCTGCACCATATTATGCTATCGCACATCACTGTGTACTGAAACCAGATAGCAGCCGTACAAAACTTAGAGTAGTGTTTGACGCCTCATGTGAAACCAGTTCTTGCATATCACTGAATGACATTTTATTAACTGGTCCAATCGTGCAGAGCGAACTTTTTTCAATTCTTCTGCGTTTTCGATTACCAAGATTTGTCTTTTGCACCGATATTCAAAAAATGT
The DNA here is from genome assembly GCA_949775025.1 of Tricholauxania praeusta. Lineage (NCBI taxonomy): Eukaryota > Metazoa > Arthropoda > Insecta > Diptera > Lauxaniidae > Tricholauxania > Tricholauxania praeusta. Next base: position 93,301,660 of record OX459029.1, on the reverse strand, counting down.
ATCGACAAATTTCGGTACATCCAGCAGATAGAAAATTCCAAACTATTTTTTGGAGAAATAATCCTAGTGAGCCTGTCCGTCATTATCAATTAAACACCGTGACATATGGAACTAGATCCGCCCCATACCTAGCGACAAGATGCCTACAACAGCTTGCAGACGAAAATAAAGAAAAATTTGAATTGGGTTCACAAGTCTTAAAAAATAGTTTTTACGTTGATGATTGTCTCAGTGGATCCAATAAACTGTCAACGGTGCTGGAGATGCAGAATCAACTCAAACGCATATTAGAACCTGTTGGCTTTAAGCTACGCAAATGGTCTGCAAACCACCCACAAATACTACAAGATATCGATAAGGATGACCAGGAAACTGATTTGATGACAACACTTCCATAAAAACACTTGGGTTAGTCTGGCAACCAAAGAAGGATAAATTTTGCATCAGATCTACGTCTCATGTAACAAACAAAATCACGAAATGCGTAATCACGTCAGAAGTTGCAAAAATATTTGATCCACTAGGGATACTGGGCTCAGTTATAGTAACAGCCATGATCATCATACAAGACTTATGGCAATTACAACTTTCTTGGGATCAGGCAATACCAATCGAATTACACTCAAAATGGGTTACGTTCCGAGACGATTTAAAAGCGCTGAACAATTTTAGCTTTGAAAGGCACGTTTTTGGACAATATGAAGCATCATCCGTTCAGCTTCATGCTTTTTGCGATGCATCAGAAAAGGCCTACGGAGCTGCAATTTTCGTGCGTGCCACATTTAAGGATGGACGCACAATCGTAAGACTACTATGTTCAAAATCTCGGGTGGCACAACGTTAATGAAAAAGGTGAAGAACGATCTTAACCATAAAGGACAAATACACTTTTGGACGGATTCGGAAATTGTGCTCTATTGGATAAATTCAAAATCATCTACACTCCAAACGTTCGTCGCAAATAGGATTAATCAGATCCAAGAACTGATAGCAGCAGATCAATAGTGACAAGTCTCGGCAAAAGACAACCCAGCTGATTCATTATCACGAGGAATAATGCCTTCAAAATTGCCAACCAATCACTTGTGTTTTTTTGGTCCTTTGTTTTTGCATGGAAATGAAGACAAATGGCCATATAAATTCACCAAACTAAGTTATAAGCCACAGTGTCCAGAAATGAAACAATAATCTTCCAACATAGCTGAAACAATTAGTGTCAATAAAGATGATGAACAGACAACATCCAATGTTACCTCAGTGGCAATGGATTCACAAAAGGGTTGGATTTGCAAAATCAATCATGGAAACTCATTCAACACACTTCAACGAGTCATAGGTTACACACTTCGATTTATACTACGCTTGAAGGGTATCAAATGTAATGAGTTGACGCTAAGCACACAAGAACTAAATGACGCTCTTTTTACAATCATCAAGGTCATTCAAAAAAATGATTTCAACGAAGAGCTCAAGGAGTTAAAGAAAGAAAGAACGGTAAAGGCTCAAAGCCAGTTAGCAGTCTTTTCTCCGTTCCTAGACAAAAAAGGTGTCATTCGTGTTGGGGGAAGACTGGAAGCGTCATCATTAAATTATGACGCCAAGCATCAAATTTTAGTTCCCTATAATGATATATTGACTAAGCTTCTAATGGAAAAGATACACAAGGAAAATATGCATTTTGGCCCTCAAGCGCTAATATCGTTCACAAGACAAAAATTCTGGCCAGTTAAAGCAAAAATTATGGCTAGAGCATAACGGTGCGTTAAATGTAGTAAGACGAAACCAAAGATGTACTCCCAAATAATGGGAAACTTACCTGCTGACAGAATAACACCTAATTGACCATTTATTACAACCGGTATTGACTACTTCGGACCAGTTTACAAGATTCGAGGAAAACGTCCCCAAAAGGCTTATGCAGCAGTGTTCTGTTGCTACACCACAAAGGCTGTCCACTTGGAGCTGGTTAGCGACCTCACGACAGATGCTTTCATAGGAGCTTAAAAAAGATTCATTGTTCGAAGAGGTCATTGCCAAACTATATATTGCGATAATGCAACAAATTTCCTTGGTGCCAGTAATCAATTACAGGAGCTAAAAAATATTCTTCAATCAGAAGGATCTAACGAAAAAATATCCATAGAATGCAACAATAGAGGCATTACTTTTGAATTCATGCCTCCAAGTTCTCCTCATTTTGGAGGCCTATGTGAAGCAACTGTTAAATCTGCAAAAGATTTGCTTATAAAAATCTTGACATCAGCATCCCTTACGTATAAAGAACTCGAAACAACGTTGATTGAAGCAGAAGCCATTTTGAATTCTAACTCCTATGTCGAATGATCCTAATGACATAACAGCTCTTACACCAGATCATTTTTTGATTGGAGAACCAATTAATTCATCAATTAATCCATCGTCCACACCCTCTAATCACTCATTGCTAACAAGATGGAAACTGGTGACATATATTAAAGAAGAATTCTGGAAACGATGGTCTTTGGAGTATATGAATGAACTACAGTATCGTCACAAGTGGAAAGAACAAAGCTCAAATGCAAAGCTTGGTCAAATGGTTATCATAAAAGATGACAATGCTCCTTCATTGCAGTGGTCTTTAGGAAGAATTGAAAGAGTATATCATGGTGAGGATGGATCCGTACGGGTTTCAGATGTTCGCACAGCGTCAGGGATCCTTAAAAGACCTATATATAAGTTGGCACCGCTACCAATTGAATCAACTGAGGAATCTACACAGTCCGGAGAGGTTGATAAGTTCACAAAAAAATCTGCACAGGCCAATCTTAGGGAGATGGATGACTTAAAAAAAAAATGCGCACGAAAGGCATCAGTCACCACCAGCAAGACAATATTGACCACTCTTATGATTGCTCTACTAATGCTACCACTAGCGTTAGCACAAAACATTAAAATACAACAGTTCAACTCAGATATTGGAATACATTTTGAATAGATTGGAAGACTCAAACTTGCTACAAGCCAATGGAATCTCATTGTCTACTATGATTTGGAACCATTAAGATCTGACATCATCGCACTAAAAAATGGTATTTCATTCCTTCATCATATATGTGACAAAATAAATAGACAATGTAGTTACAATACCACTCTGTCTCATTTTCAACATATGGCTGATGTGCTTCAATTAAACAACTCCTTTTTGCCGACACGACGTGTGAAAAGAGATGCTATAAATTTTGTAGGAAATGTGGCAAATACACTTTTTGGAGTACTGGACTCCGAATACGCTGAAAAAATGTCACATACAATAGAGGAAGTAAAAGACAATGAAGATTATCTATTGAGACTGCTAAGAAACAAAACATCAGTCATAGACTCCACTCTTAACTTAATAAAAGTAGACCGAAACACTACTAAGGTGAAATTCGAGCAAGTGGAAAGTCAGTTAAATAGCCTGACTAAAACAATAGATTCCGTACAACAGTCTGAATACCAATTTCTTCTATTCCAATCTTTGACATCGTTATCTGATCAACTGCTACTAATAATAACCAACATACAGCGGGTGCAAGGTGCACTCCTCAACGTTTTGACCGATGGACCGACATCACGGAAAAATAAGTCCCGCGTTATTATCTGTAATACATCTTCGCAAGGAGCTAAGAAATATCAAGGCTCACATGCCAGCTAACTTGAATATACCATTTGAAGATGATAGCGCCATACAGTTATATAAAATCATGACTGACAAGGGAGCCGTAACGAATGACAAGGCAGTGTTTCAGATTTCACTTCCTGTACTATCATTGAATAGGATCAGGTTGTGTGCACTACTCGTTGAAGGTACCACAAGGAATCTCAAGTTTGTTCCTGTGAACTTGGACTTCTCCAAAATGAAACTCATACCACATGCAATTTAAAAAAGATTGAACAAAACTCAACATGGACTCAAACGGTACAACAAAACCAATGGATCTTTGCGTTAAAATTTCCCACTCGGTTAACGATCGTGTGTAAACAGAACTCACAACAAATATCTTTGGCAGGATCAGGGATTCTCACAATCGCACCACAGTGTGTTGCCAAAAACAATATCTTGACACTAGATGGATTCCATATAATATCCAGCGCAAAACGCACTTCCTACACTGGCCTTGGAAGTGTGCAAAGATTATCCACACCAGAACATGTACGAGCCGTATTAAGAAATCATACCAGTATCATTTATGATGACCAAATAAAAAATCTTACGGAATTGCAAAAGCTATTAGCAACAGAAAATTTTATTATGCTGTATTTTTATTATAATACCGCACTTGCCAGCATAGCATTAATTTTGGCAGGCATAATAATATTATTCATCGTGTTAAAGCACATAGTACGCCGATTCCTATTAACAACAACAACAACACCTACGCCCCATCCACGTTCAACTGTGCAGAAAAGAACCGACTTCGCTATCAATTTGGACAGCAGCAGTTGAATTATATTCAACGGGGAGAGGATGTCTAGTATTACGTTTTTTATTTAACATATGCAGCCCCTTAAACAAATCAAAATGATCAAGGATAAGGTTCCACAACCTATGTTTAAGGTTTATCTTTATCCTGATTCTACTAAATTAAAAAAGAATGAGGACCACCCAATTTATGAACTAGAATATTTGCTTCACTGTCCTGTGTTGGTAGAGGAACCTCATAACAGGAACGGTCCGGTACAGTGTACTAACTGCCAAGAGTATGGGCATACAAAAACATACTGTACCCTTCAATCTGTCTGAGTCGCTTGTGGAGAACTTCACCACATTTCTAAGTGTTCAAACAAATTAAAAAAAGATATAAATTTAAAGAAGTGCGCTAACTGCCAAGGGCATCACACTGCAAACAACAGGGGTTGTCCTATTTATAAAGAGCTAAAAGCTAGAATCTCATCTCTGAAAAAAAGAAAGTAAACCGAAACCCAATTCAAAATATATTCCCAACCCATAACTTTGTCCAGCAAAAAAGCACTGCGCATCCAGTAAATCCAGCTATTTCATATGCAAATGCGCTCAAATCAGGAACAACGAACCCTCAACAAAGTAGCTTGGAAAAACAGATTACAAACTTAACTCAAACCCTGAATCAATTTATAGTTTCAATGCAATCAACTCTACAAGATCTAGTTAAGACGCAAAACCAGCTACTTCAAATTTTGATTGCGCAAAAATAAGTCAGATAAAAATTTGTGTTTAGAATGCCAACGGCATCAGCCAAAATAAAAATGAAATTTTTCATTATGTAACCCATGCAAAAATTGATTTAATGCTTGTTTCAGAGACTCATCTGACAGACAAGCAAAATTTTCATATACCAGGATACAAATTCTATAAAAACCAATCATCCTGATGGCAAAGCTCACGGGGGCTCAGGAATTTTATTTCGAAATCGCCTTAAATACTACTGCTAAGAATACTTTTCCAAAAATTATCTTCAGGCTTCCTCTATTTGCCTACAAAACCATTCCAAAAACCTTACAGTTTCGGCAGTCTATTGCTCACCTCGATTCGCAATCAGTGAGGAAAAATTCAAAGAATTTTTCGATACCTTGGGAACTAGATTTTTAACTGCTGGAGACTATAACTCCAAACATACATTCTGGGGATTTCGTCTTATAAACCCTAAAGGCAAACAATTATATAATATGTTAATGAAACATTGCACCACTTTCGACTATGCTTCTTCTGGTCAACCAACATATTGGCCAGCCGACAGAAGAAAAATCCCAGACTTCATTAATTTTGCCATCACAAGATGGCAGTCTTATTTCGACTGTCGTTTGCTCCGGTCATGCACTATGCGTTCTCGGTGTTTGATATGTAATAAAACAATCTTTAACGAGGATTCGTTTCCTTGTCATATCTGTAATGGTCGGTGCCATAAATCGTGTTTAAAAATCGATATCAACTCGTTTGAATTTTTAAACAAAAGCCATAATTTTGTTTTTAATTGTGACAAGTGTCTAAATGGCTCATTGAACTTAATCGAAATTATTATGAAATTGGTTGAAGAAGTCAAAGAGCTTAAATCGCTTTTAAAACAATCTTTACTCTTTAATAATGGTAAGAGTACGCGAAAGAGTGGGTCGGACCCCTCAAATGATGCTAACATAGTTGCTGGTTCAAATGTTCGCCCTTCATCGACCTCAGCTCTCACTGCTTCTGCTTCTGTTGGTCAACTTCGTATTGATTGCTCTTCGTCATCGGGTTCATCGAACTTCACTTATAGCGCTGCTGCTGGTAGTTTGCTTAAAACTGTAACACCTAGTAATGTTATTGCGTCTGCCGCTAAAAAAATTACGAATATTGCATGCAATGTTACGAACGAATATTTAATTGAATTACAATCTCCCTACGATGCTCAATTACGTATGGAAGCTGTTTCTGTTGTTCCTACTGCTGATGATTCTCTTTGTTCTCTGCATAATAATACGGCTGCTGTAAATGTTGATGTTGCTTCGCGTTCGTCTTTACCTCATATTTCTAACACGCCTGCTGCTCTATCAAAGTCTCGTCGCTTATCGGTTACGTATGCTGATGTTACGGCTGCTGTTGATAATGTTGTTGGTGATATCGATGCTCTCCTAGCTTCCCCTGTGCCCTCCGTTTCCACTAATGTGTGGAGTTCGATGCGTTTGAAAAAACAAAAGAAAAACCCTCAGAATAGCGATAATGATATTGTTGGTAGAAATACTGTGTGCGTGGGTGACAATGTCACTGATGTTGCTCGTGTATGCTCGCGATCATTGTCTGATAATTCTCATGTTTCTCCGGAAAATCTCTCTTCGATTGAGAATGATCATGTTTCGACAGTTACTAAGAATGTAATAAATCCGTGGAATGAGGTTAGAAAAAAAAAACATAAAAAACGCACAACAATAATTGGGCAAAATTGTAGCGATGAGCTTGAAGTTGTTGAAAGAAAGAGATGGGCTCATCTCTCTTCTTTTAAGCCTTCTGTTTCTGCAGATAATATTATTGAATATGTGGTGAAGCACACAAATATTGCAAGACATGATTTAGCTTGTTTTAAACTAATTAAAAAAGATTTCCAGCATGATACACTTAAACGTGTGAATTTTAAACTTGGAGTATCGTCGTCTCATTACAATACTATTACTGATTCTGAGCTTTGGCCGGTGGATGTATACGTTAAAGGTTTTAAGTTTTTTCGAAAAGTGGAAGAACTAGCAACAAAACAATAATAAATGCTAAGCCTTCATCATCTCATGAAGATAATATTTGTATTAATTATCAAAATGTTGGTGGTATGAGATCTAAAACATTAAATTTTTTTACTGCTGCCTCATGTTGTCACTATGATGCCATTGCGTTAACTGAGACATGGCTAAAAAACTCTATATTTTCTGCAAAGTTGTTTAATGATGATTTTCATGTCTATAGGAGAGATAGATCTGCCGCTGACACTGATCTTTCCAGAGGAGGGGGTGTTTTATTAGCTGTTAAGACTAACATAATAAGTAGGCGTATTATATTAGAAAATAATATTGTTGAGCAAATTTGTGTTGAACTAATGTCTCCATGCAAGAATTTAACAATTTATATTTTTGTCTCATATATTCCACCAAATAGTGATGCGAGTGTTTATGCAGCTCAAGTAAAAAATATTTCCAATATTTTTGAATTATGTAATTCTAATGTACATTTAATAGTTCTTGGTGATTTTAACTTAGGTCATATTAATTGGCAATTCATGCCGAGTGAGAAATGTTTGTTACCATTTAATGCTAAACAGGATAGAGATTATGAAACCTTGGATGCATTACTGTCAATGAACTTAAATCAAATTAATTATGTTCTAAATTCGTTAGAACGCATTCTTGATTTGGTTTTTGTGGATAACGATATAAATGCAATTTTAAGGGTTTCAGACATCCCAATGTTAAATAATAGCTTTCATCACCTAGCGCTTGAAATAAAACTAAATTTCTTAAATTATTCCAAGTTTAATTTCTGCAGTGTTCATAGAAAATCTGAGCATAACTTTGCAAAAGCTGACTTTTTTTCACTAAACTTATTTTTTTCTAACACAAATTGGGAAGAAATTATGGTCCCTAATGACTTAAAGAAAAGCTATAACTCTTTTATGGCAAAACTTGAAGAAGCTTACGAAAAATTTGTTCCATTGAAAAGGGTGATCCGAGGGAATAAGCCCATTTGGTTTAACAGGCGTTTATGTAAATTAAAAAACAGGCTTAGTAAACTACGCAAGAGATATAGTGAAAACCGTAATTTTCGAGTCGAATATATATCTTGCAGAAATAGTTATGAAACGTTAAAAAAAGTACTCTACAAGCAATTTTTATTTTCCATTGAATCAAATATAAAAACTGATTCTAAGTCTTTCTGGAAATTTTTTAATGCTAAAAAACACTCTTTTGGTTTTCCGTCCAACATGACTTACAATAATTGTTCGTCAAGTGATGAAAAAGAAATCTGCGATATGTTTGCTTCTTACTTTCAGTCAAACTTCGTTGCTGATATTCAGGAAAATTAATTTAATAAAAACCATAAAACCGCCTTAAATGACTACGCTATTAACTTTAAAAAAACCGTTTAAAATAAAGTAAAAAACGACATTTTTTTAAAAAATTCTGGGATGCATTTCGACTTGCGTTTAAGTCATCCTCAGCCAATTGATTTTATTAGGCTGATAATAAATTAACAGCAATTAGTGATATTTTTCCTGAAATAACTAATATGGGTCATTTGAACTTAGATATGAATGAAGTATTACTTGAACTGGCTTCGTTAAAGAGCTCGTACAAGTCGTCCCCAGATAACACGCCACCAATATTATTGAAATATTGCTGCGAGAGCTTAGCAAAACCTCTAACATTCATTTTTAATCTTTCGCTTTCCACAGGAAATTGTTTGGATACTTGGAAGGATTCTTATATTACTCCGATTTATAAATTAGGTTCGAAACAAGAGGTTATTAATTACAGACCCATTTCAAAACTGAAGTTGATACCTAAGGTTTTCGAAGCGATTGTGAAGAAGAGGATATATTGGAATATAAAAAATAATATTTCCCAAGCTCAACATGGTTTTGTAAGTGGCAGGTCCACTATTTCCAACTTGGCTATATTTGCGAATTTTTGTTTAAAAGGCATTGAGCGTGGTAATCAAGTTGATGCTATTTATACAGATTTTGCAAAAGCATTCGATAGGGATTCACATACGGTCCTAATAAATAAACTTAACTGTATGGGTTTTCACTCTCAGATTCTAAGTTGGCTCAAGGATTATCTTTCTAATCGCAGACAATTTGTGAAGATTGGTTCAACAGTATCTAAGGAAATTTTTAACTATTCTGGAGTTCCACAAGGTAGTCACTTAGGACCTCTTCTCTTCATTATATTTATTAATGACCTCCCTAACAGAGTAAGATACTCTAATTGTCTGTTATATGCGGATGATTTGAAAATATTTAGGCCTATTAGAACGTATATAGATTCAGTTCTATTACAAATGGACCTAGACAGTGTAGCACAGTGGTGTGAGGATAATTACTTGTATTTAAACATATCTAAGTGTAAGAGTATTAGTTTCACTAGATCATCTTCACCCGTAAGCCATGATTATAAAATTTTAGATTGTTCCCTTGATAAAGTGGATTGTCAGAAAGATTTAGGTGTAATGTTTGACACTAAGCTTAGCTTTAACTCACATTATGATTATATCATTTCTAAGGCTAATAAATTGCTAGGATTTTTGATACGGAATACTAAAGAATTTTCAGACCCTTACACATTGAAGTCAATTTATGTTTCTTTAATTAGATCGATTCTGGAGTATGCTTCTTGTATATGGAGTCCTTCATACGCAATTAGTATAAATCGAATTGAGGCTGTGCAAAGGAAATTTTCAAGATATGCATTAAGAAAGATGAATTGGAATCTAAATATTTTGCCCACTTACAAAAGTCGTTGCTTATTGATTGACCTCAAATCGCTTCAAGCAAGAAGAACATATTTTAGTGTTATGCTAGCTAGAGATACGTTGTGCAATCATAATGACTGTCCGAAGCTCCTTTCTCTTTTCCCAATATATGCTCCTTCAAGGCCATTAAGAGGAAGGCATTTTCTTTTTTGGATCCCACGTGCTTTCACGAATTACGGTTTATCTAATCCAATTACAAAGTCTTGCTCTGATTATAATAAATTTCATAATGATTTGGATTTATCATTGAGTAGAAATAGTTTTAAGTTACATTTACTTTCCTTACTTTGATTAATTTCTGGTATGATGTTAATTAAATTCATTTGTTTTTGTAAGTAATATTTAAGCTCTTATATATATATTTTATTGCAATAATATTAACTCAATGTGTCCAATAGAGTTTAACTCGATAGGCATTTGTAAATAAATAAATAAAAGATGTACCGATAGAACCGTATTAATAGCCGAGACAAATTTTGAAATCTCTTCAGATCATTCTCCAATCATTTTTTGACTTCTAAAAAAATCAGTTGACCATAAGCCCCCTATGAGACTAACATCACATAAGACTAACTGGCTAAAGTACAAAAAATACATAAGCTCACACATCCACTCAACCTATTCTATAGAACACAACGAGCATATTGACGATGCTGACGATGTTTAATACAATACTGTATTCAGCTGCAGAGCACTCAACACCTGATCAGGCTGAGAAAAATACAAAAACCCGTTTCCTTACTAACAGTGAAATTTAAATTCTTGTAGCAGATAAGCGTACGTTAAGACGAGAGTGGCAGGTCCATAGATCCCCAACTTCTAAAGCAAACCTAAAAATTTCTACATACAAACTTAGGTCTGCGTTAAAAAACGAAGGTGACGTGGAACAGCAAAATCATGTCTCAAAACTTGCCCCAAATGCTAATGGACTAAAATCCTTGTAAAAAGCCAGCAAAAAAATTAGAGCACCCACTGAAAGTGAATCTCCGATATGACACTTACATGAAAATTGGGCTAGAAGTGATGAAGAAAAAGCTGAGGCTTTTGCCAATCACTTAAGTACAGTTTTTCAACCAAATCCGTACATTCATGATTTCATGCCTTCCCAACTGCCAATAAACACCGTTACTATCCAAATGAGTTTCCACAGCAGTAATTTAATCAGTTTAATTCAAGAAATGTGTCCTTAAAAAGCCCCTGGGTGTAATAACATCACTCCCAATATGATTAAGGAACCGCCTCACTCAGGTGTCATCTTTTTGATCAGGCTTTTTAATGCTATAATTCAGTAAGGATATTACCCAAAAGAATGAAAAAACTCGTTGATAACCATGATACAAGAACATGGGAAAGATCGTACACTACCGTCATCGTATATACCCATAAGCCTTTTACCTTGCTTGTCAAAATTATTTGAAAAATTAATTCTAGCAAAATTAATGCCATATGTTACTGATAAAAACTTATTACCGCCTCACCAATTCGGCTTCCGAAAACAACACGGCACAATCGAACAGGTTAATATGATCACAAATGAAATAAGAAAGGCTTATGAGCGCAGTGAATACTGCACTGCAATATTTCTCGATGTCGCACTGGCGTTTGCTAAAGTATGGCATGAAGCCCTTATCAAAAAAATTGAACACCTATTGCCTCTTAATGTTCATAAAATATTTACTTCTTACCTCGAAAGCAGGCTTTTTAAAATAAAACAAGAATTTTATTTCAATTCACTTTAATATATGTAAGAGCAGGTGTCCCTCAAGTTAGCGTACTAGGACCGTTTCTATATGTATTAAATACCTCGTATTTACCAATCAGTGCCAAAACTACTATCTCAAAATTCGCAGATGATACCGCAGTCTTAAGTTGTAACCGTTGCCCCTTTGAGCTTCTCGAAAGCTCCAGCTTCATTTAAAATCAATAGACAAATGGTTATCGCTATGGCGCATAAAAATAAAATAGCAAAAATGTAAGCAAGTTACTTTTACTCTTAGGCGTGGTGAATGCCCTCCAATTGTACTAAATAAAATTTCAGTCCCACAGGGTGAAATTGTTACATATCTAGGTATTCAATTAGATCGACGATTAACATGGCGCAAGCAGTTAAAGTTAAAAACCGACAGTTTTCACTGGTTAATTAATCATCGATCCCATTTGAAGCTTGAATATAAAATACTTTTGAACAAAACAATTACTAAGCCAATTTGGCTATATGGTATCCAATTATGGGGTAACGCCAGCTCCTCAAACATTGAACTAATACAAAGGGCTCAGTCCAAAATCTTAAGAATATTTACAGGTGCACCATGGTATATACGGAATGAAAACATTCACCGAGATCTATGCATCCCCATGGTAAAAGATGAAATTAACGGAATCAAACAAACCTACGCCATAAGGTTGCTGCATCATGCGCACCCATTGGCTCGTAATTTAACAAACATGGAGGGTAGCTTCAGATTAAAAAGCAAGGAAAGTCCTTCTATGCAAGTCACTTACACCGAACCAAACTAAACAGCTCAAACGTTTTACCCTCCCTCCGAGGCACTATACGTAATCATCAAGAATCATATGAGGACTTTGCACCGGGACCTAACTCGTCTTGGGCACAGTCCTCCAATACAAACCAACCTTGGCAACTTATCGCCGCCAACTCCTCTTCCGATGAGGGTGTGAGACCGGGACCTAGCTCGTCTCGGCCGCTTTCCGATGAATTGGAGAGAGTAGCAGGAAGAGAGTTGAAACAGTGTCTTCTCGGTCTTCTTTGGGTACTAGACCGGGACCTAGCTCGACTCGGCTACCAACTCAAGAACGTCATGGAGACACTTATCACTCCCAACGTGGTCGACCGGGACCAAGTTCGTCTCGGCGACCACGAAGAAAATCGTTTTTGTGGTACTCGAAACCCCCATTTGGGTAGACTGGGGCCTAGCTCGTCTCAGCTACCAAGCCAATACCGGGACCTCGCTCGACTCGGCTAGCAAGCAATATGGGGAGACGCGATCGTCAGCTGCGTCCATGCCTATGCTCCAATGAGTTATTCGCTCTTGTGCACTCGCTGTGCTGAGCCATACACAAGCTGCACCTACTACACAAGAAGTATAAGTCCCTGCTAACTTTTGTTTCTGGAGACAAGTTCATTATTAAATTATTCATTATTCACAATAATAATGTATAATAATGTTACTTAGCTTAAGGTTTTAAAACTTATTGTTAGTCTCTTAAGAGAAGATTCAATAAAAGGAAATAAAGTTAAAAAAAAAAATAAGTTCAACTTATTATCTACACAAATTTAAAAATTTCGTCACGACCAGTCAAGCTGTTCAAAACTTATAGCATTTTGAAAAAAAAGTTAATGAAAACTCTGGTTGGCAATAATTATTGCAAAAACAATTTTTTTTTTAATTTTTCCTTATACTAATTTCTACCACTTGCAGCTACTGATTTATATAAAAAATTTTGAAAAACATTTCAGACATGTCCATATTTATTTTTTATTCTTATAGCGCTCCTTTCACTAAAACAATTATAAAATTTGGGCGATTTGTACTAAAGTATACCTGTTCCAATTTTTTTCGACTTTTGCAACCGTATTCAACTTTTCCCGTCATTTTCCATATTTTATCGACTTTTTAGCCTTTTTAAACAGTTTCAACATTCTTTTCAACTTATTTCAACTTTCTTCATTTATTTTCAGTTTTTGAACCTTCTTCAATATTTCTTAAATATGTATGTCAGACTTTTTCAATCTCATTCAACTTTCTTCAATATTTTCCATATTTTTTTGACTTTCAACCGTCTCAACTTTCTTCATTAGCGATTTGGAAGTATTTGAACTTCTTACAACTTTATACATAACTTTTCGACTTTTTCAAACTCATTAAACTTTTTTCGACTTAATCAACCGCATTCAAATTTTTGGAGATTTTCAACCTCTTTCAGCACTTCACATATTATCGCCATTATTAGCCTTTTTCACCTGTTTCAACCTATCTCAACTTATTTCAAAATTTTAATCTTCCAATTTATTTGGACTTTTTACCTCATTAAACTTTTTTCGAGTTTTTCAACCTCTCTCAACTGTTTCAAGATTTTTCAACCTCATTCAACTTTTTTAACATTTTCCATATTTTTTCGACTCCTTCAGCCTCTTTCACCTGTTTCAAAATTTTTTCAACTTCTTTAAATTTTTCCATATTGCTCCGACTTTTCCAACCTTTTTCAGCTTTTTCATTCTTCTGGTACTATATATTATGTGTAACTACACAGTTACCAACAGTGAAAATAAAAATGCAATGAATACGTTCAGACAGCGATGAGCGGCAGTTCAACAACATACAATTATGATTTTTAAGTCAACGGATGTGCTTTGTTGCCTCATGTAACCATATGAAAAGTATCCCTAATATATTTGCATATGAGGAATAAAGATGGTTTTTAAAAAACTGATGACCTTTTTTTAGATCTTTTTTCAAAAATTATTTTTATAAGGTGCCTGTTATTTCTCACAAAATCGTTTTTATATAGTCTCTTTTTATTACAAAACCGTTTCTATATAGTGCCCGTCAAAATATTTCGGGGGAGAGGTTATATCCCCCTCATCCCCCCTAGATACGGCCCTGCATGACCCCACTGCTCTAACTTTTTGTAAGTGATATTTACGTCGAGCGGACAAATTTTGAACATAGCCAAGTCAGATGATGGGGCGTTTGCCTTCAAGCCATCACAAAGTCATGAATCTTACGCGATAAAAAAATGTATGACCTTTATTTTAGTTTTTATTTTAATCAAGAGTTTTTTATGCATAAAAAGCGTAAAACATTCTGTCTGACAAAAATTTTGGGTCGCTTGGCGCGTCCGACACGCCGACTACGCCAAATTTATTAAATTAAAAAATTTATTACCTAAGAGCCAATTTTGGCAAAAACCATTAAAAAAATATTTAAAATCAAAAGATAACCTTGTCGGACAATTTTTAGGAGGGGGGAGAATTGTTCTCGGACGCACTGAAGTTAAGGGTTTCGTGAAACCCTGTCCTGGGACTTTTTTGATAAAAATGAAGTAATGTTACATTTTCGATCTTATAATACTTACGTTAATTATTTGAATTTATTCAAAAAGTCATATATATATATATGGGACGTTCCATGTCAACCGGGACCGTGGTCTACCCAAAATTGAGCGCAGCGGAAAAACGTTTTCAAGGTGTCAAAATGTTCGTATGCTCAAAAGCTTTCATATGAGAACGGGTGTTTTCGAATTTTTTTTTTTAAGGAAATGGCGACCAGAAAACGGCGCCTACATATAGATATCTATGTATAAATAGGTAGTTGGTAAACAGACATAATCATAATCGCTTAATTTTTTTATTTTGTAGAAAGGCTGTGAAGAGTGGAAGTGTAGTGTAAACTTTTTTTTCAATAGTAGATGGTGCCGTCATCATTAGTATGGTGCTAGATTGAATCCTTAGTAAAGATATTTCTTTTTAGTGGGCGATGCCCCGCCTCTAACAAGAAAAAAATGTTTCACTGCAAGGTATTTTTTTAAATAGGACGATGACATTGTGACGATGATTTTTTATAACAAATTAAAAATCACGCACATAGTATAAAACACAGAAATTATTGAAATATGATATGTAGGGTAAGGAAGGGTAATATGGACTACGCGGGTAATATGAACCATACGGTTACTTTCCATTGCGTACATGTGATGTCCCATTATTCATGTTCAATCTTCACGCCAACTCTTAAGGCTTATGTCAGTGCGATTTTAGCCTTTCGGCGAAGACGCATGTTTTTGTTAAGTTGTTTTTTGTAAAAAAGTGTCTGGTGACAATTTTTTTCCGGTGAGTAAATTTTATTATTTGACTATTAAGTGCTCGTGTTTTGAAATAAGTGATTTGATTTATAATGCCAGAGAATACCATTTTTAATTTATAAGGCTAAATTAGAAGATTAAGATTTAGTGTTGTGGGTTTTTAACCGCACAATATAGGTATGTTATTAACATAAGTAATATATTTCACATACTTTTAGGATGATGCTTAACATCATTAGTTAATATATTTGTTAGCATTATTAATTTACTATTGGATAATTAATATGATCCAATAACATTAAATATCATTGCGAAAGTGTAGCATAATCGCGGGCTGTGGCTGATGATGTGGTTGTTGGGTAAATTCTGTTTGATAAGCAGAAACAAGAATGATCACGTCGTGCACTTAAATTTGTAACAACAAAACTCCAAGTAAAAGCCATATTGTGGAACTGGATGGCATTTCGGGTCATTGATTTTTGCAAGCCAAATTTCGCAAGGTATGTAGAATAAGTGTTTTTGTTATTGTAGTTACCTTGAACTATTTGAGTACGTAATTATTGTTTTAATTTTTATTATACGAGGTGTTAAGGTATTTAGGTTTTAAATAAAAGGGAGTTGTATTCTTAACGTGCAAAGTGAAACACCAGTTTTTATTTTAAAGTTAATTTGATTAGAGACGGCTACTACCACTAGGTACGTAAAGCCCTCACGACAGTAATTCCTAAAATTCTACTTGCAGGTACAGCTTCAACTACTTAGTAACAAAGTGTTATCCCTCGCAAGGATAAAAACTTGCTACAAAATTTTGCGCAGCCGGTAGGATTCAGCAAAGTGTTAACCAAGGGGTTAACTACTTGCACAGCATCCACTTGCTACAACACTTGTTTTAGATAAAAAATCATTTCTTTCACCAACACGTGCTGAGGGCAATATGGACTAACGTTTATTATTACAGTCAATATTGTTTTAAGTTTGCTAATATCCGGTTGGTATAGGCTATGGCTCTCGGCAAGCGCAAAAAAGTGGAACCCTGAAGATATGAATAGGGCAATAGCAAAGGGAAAGAAGATGCTAAGTGCATATACTGTAATACAGTGTATTCAGAAGATTGTCGTGATGAGTAGGGTTGTAACGGAGCTCCGCATCCGCAAGTGCGTGTGGTGACCCTACCACAAATCATTATTAGTTTGTTTATGTTAAGTGCAATAAATAAGTAGTGTGCACATAGCTTTAAGTTTATATTGGGCCCTAGCCTTAAGTTAATGAGAACTGTAAACAAGAGAGAACAGAAATTAATAAATCAGTATTAATCTAACATAGGTTCTTACAACTCGTGACCCGTCGACTTGAATTTTTCTTCGTAAAATTGTTCTGTTAGTCCGCTCTTTTTTCAAGGGCAAAAAATCACGCGTTTCATATTTCTTTCTATTAAGAAATCTTTGATTTTTTCTTAAGGTTAATTCAAGGAATATTTTTTACAAATTTCTTCGGAACATTTTGGCAGCAAGTGCATTTGACAAAAAATGACAGACGAAGAATCTGGTAAGACGAATCAGGCAGAGTTCAACACGGAAAGGCAAGTCAACGCAGTCTCCGTTCCTGAGCTACAGCTGCCTATCATGACTCATTCTACTCATTCGAATTTTGGTTTGTAGCATCGTACGTCACAAGCGACTCTCGCAAATTTAGCATCGTGCTTGCATGTGTTCCACCAAATAAAATTATGGAATTACGTCCTATCATAGAAGCTGCTCCGTCTCAAAAGAAATATGACTACATCAAGGACAAACTCACTGAGTTCTATGCAGACAGTGAACAAAGGAGATTACAGCGTGTTCTGTCGGAGATGCCGTTAGCAGATCTTAAGCCAAGTGAACTTTATAACCAGATGAAACGTGTTGCCGGTAAATCACTCAGTGACAGCACTCTTCTTAATTTGTGGGTAAGTCGATTACCACCTCTAGCACAAGGTGCGATTATTGCTTCCAACGTGGAAATATCGCAACGTCTTAGAATAGCAGATTCCATTGTTGAGTCTCTAAACATGGGTGGCTCACATGTAAATGCGGTTGCTGTTACGCTAGCCGACGAGATTTCTAACCTCAAAAATGAAATCGCACAGTTAACGCGTGAAATTCGACATTTGCAGCAAAATATATACCGCTCTCGCTTGCGTTCATCATCGCGTATGAAAAGGAGCCTATCGAAAAATGTTTGTTGGTATCACGTAAAGTTTGGCAAAGATGCGAAGAATTGTTCCAAGCCATGTGACTTTACTTCCAAACAAAGTTCAAGCCAAGCAAATTGATACAGCTCGACTGATTCAGTTTCAGAAATTGGCGAACATTCTGAAACTTTAAAAACTTCACGTTTGCGTATTTACTATACGTTTACGAAAATTAATATATATTTAATAGATACGGGCGCTGACGTATCATTTATCCCGAAACATTCAAAATCAGTTCAAGCAACATCATCTGACTTAAAATTTTTCGCCGCAAACAACACACCAATTACCGTGTACGGAAAAGTACCCTTAAAACTCAACCTCGGCTTACGCCGCGAATTCATTTGGAATTTTATAATTGCTGACGTCAGTCATGCCATACATAATTG
The DNA here is from genome assembly GCA_949775025.1 of Tricholauxania praeusta. Lineage (NCBI taxonomy): Eukaryota > Metazoa > Arthropoda > Insecta > Diptera > Lauxaniidae > Tricholauxania > Tricholauxania praeusta. Next base: position 93,283,233 of record OX459029.1, on the reverse strand, counting down.
GTGCAGATTTCTTGACTCATCACAATATTATTATTGATCTTAGTCGCAAATGCCTAATTGATCAAACAACCGAGCTAAAGTCCATTTGCACAATTGCAAAATCACTTACGCTAAGTGTTAAAACCTTTGATACGAGCACTGAATACTCTAATATTTTAGAGGAGATCGCCGAAATAACACGCAACGCCATTCCTGGTACTCAAACAAAATCGCAGGTGATTCATCGTATCGAAACGAATGGTCAACCTGTTTTTTCGCGCCCTAGGCGCTTGTCACCCGACAAGTTAGCTGCTGCACGGGAAGAATTCGAAACGCTGTTGAGGCTTGGTATTTGCCGACCCTCAAGCAGCAACTGGGCGACCCCGCTCCACATGGTACGAAAAGCTGATGGATCTTGGAGGCCATGTGGCGACTTTCGTGCAATAAATGCTATTACCGTGCCAGATCGCTATCCACTGCCTTATCTGCAGGATTTTTCAACTGTTTTGGCAGGTAAATCAATATTTTCGAAAATTGACCTCCAAAAAATACATCCAGAAGACGTTTCTAAAACGGCAATTACTACGCCTTTTGGCCTATACGAATTTACCTTCATGACCTTCGGTTTGCGTAACTCAGCGCAAACATTCCACAGGCTGATTCATGAGGTATTCAGAGGTCTTGATTTTGTTTTCCCTATTTGGACGACATTTGTGTAGCTTCAACAACACCGTCTGAACATACTAGTAATCTTAAGCAAGTTTTCCAACGCCTTAAGGAAAATAATTTAACAATCAACGCTGCTAAGTCAAAATTTGGTGTATCTGAAATTCACTTTCTCGGACACTCAATTAGCCAGGAAGTTATTCAGCCACTTCCTGAGCGCGTAGAGGCTTTGTTTAACTTTCCACGTTCTACTATTGCCAAAGAGCTAAAATGTTTTTTAGCAATGCTCAATTTTTATCGACGTTTTTTACATGGTGCCATGGAATTGCAAGGCCCTCTTTTTAAGATGATTCCTGGAAACCTTCGTAACGATAAAATGCCTCTGAAGAAGCAGACCGCTGTTTTAACGAATGCAAACAGTACAATGCTGGCGCACCAAAAACCAGATGCAGATCTATCCCTGTGGGTAGACGCTTCAAAATTTGCCGCAGGTGCCGTGCTCAACCAAACTAATGGAGACAAAATAGAGCCTCTTGGATTCTTTTCGCGAAAATTTTCTGCTACTGAAAGTCGTTACAGTACCTACGATCGGGAGTTAACAGTTTTGTACCTAGCTATCCGTCATTTTCGCTACATGGTCGAAGGACGATGCTGCCATGTTTACACCGACCACAAACCGTTGACGTACGCATTCAAACAAAAACTAGAAAAGGCCTCCGATCGTCAAGCTCGACAACTTGATTTCATTTGGCAAATTACAACAGATATTCGCCACTTTCAAGGCGAAAAAAATATCATCGCTGATTTACTATCGAGAATACAACAAATTGATGCCACTTCAATCGATTACGATGAACTGGCGGATGATCAAGATATCGACGATGAGCTTCAATCGCTTATTAAAAAGGTACGAGGTACACACAATAATTCTCTTTTTTTAAAACGTTTTGCTTTTCCTTCTAGCAGAAAAATGATTTACTGTGATCACTCCTCTGATCGCATACGCCCCTTCATCACTAAATGGTTTAAAGAAAGATTTCTTCAGGCAACGCACGATTTGTCTCATCCTGGTACGAGAGCAACAGCAAAGTTGATGAGTGAACGTTTCGTTTGGCATGGAATTAAGCGCGACAGCGTTAACTTCGCACGAAACTGCTTGCAATATCAACGTAATAAAACCTCTCGTCACACGTCAACACCACTTATGCGCAGAATTCTACCTTCTCAGCGCTTCGCGCATATTAACATCGATATTGTTGGGCCGTTCCCGTTGTCAGACGGCAAACGCTACTGTTTAACAGTAATCGATCGCTTTACACGATGGCCAGACGCATTCCCAATAGAAGACATGACCGCACAAACAATTGCACGCGCACTCTTTAATGGCTGGATCTCTCGCTTTGGAGTACCAATTGATGTCACCTCCGACCTTGGCCGCCAATTCACCATCACGTTGTTTTCTGAATTGACACAATACCTTGGCATTCGACATTTGCGTACAACGCCGTATCATCCTCAATCCAATGGGATTATAGAACGATGGCATCGTTAAAATCAGCCATATTATGCCACGATTCTCAACACTGGACTACATATTTGCCAATGATTTTATTGGGCTTACGTTAAACTCTTAAGAACGATTTAGGTTGCACACCAGCCGAGCTTGTGTATGGTACAACGCTAAGGTTACCTTCAGAATTTTTCACAGACAACAACGTTCGTACAGAGTCCGAAACTGTTCAGCTCCTTCGGCAAACGATGCGTGATCTTCGGCCAACTGAAACTTCATGGCATACACAACGAACAATTTTCATTCACCCTCTTCTTGAGTCATGCGAGCAAGTTTTTATTCGGGATGACTCAATACGGCCTTCATTAACTCCACCGTATTCTGGCCCCTATGAAGTTAAGAAACGGCTTCAAAAATATTTTTTGGTTGATGTGAAAGGAAAGGAAACAAAAGTTTCGATTGACCGCCTAAAACCTGCTTTCACCACTATCTGCCCTGCTTAAGATTTCTACGACGGGGGTACTGTGGTGACCCTACCACAAATCATTATTAGTTTATTTATGTTAAGTTCAATAAATAAGTAGTGTGCACATAGCTTTAAGTTTATATTGGACCCTAGCCTTAAGTTAATGAGAACTGTAAAAAAGAGACAACAGAAATTAATAAATCAGTATTAATCTAACATTGGTTCTTACATGCGGAACTTCCACTTGATATCGTACTTCCGCCTCCGCAAATTTTAATGCGGTAAATCGGAGGTATAACGGATGTCATAAAATCAAGTTTAGATTTTTCAAAGTGAAAAAATTCGGTGTTTAAGTTAATTTACATTTTATTGTTTTGTGCTGGTAAGTGGCTAAAATACGATTGGCTCGACCATAGCTAGAAACATAGCTATCTTTTTTAGTTAGTTTCATAAGAAATGGTTATGGGTACAACCTAGTATGAATTTCATTCGTACAGATTTTGAAAGTAGACCACTTCAAAAATATCGTGTTGAAATTTCATGAAGATTCAAGCTCTCTAAGTATATTTTAGCAACTTTATTTGAGCGCACTCTCCGGGTCTCCGGTTCAATAAAAAAAAAACGCGATTCTCTCGAAGTCTTTTTTTTCATGCGATGCCAGTCTTTTCTCCAAAATTACTGAGCCGATCCTTAAGAAAATTTTTTCCACATACTCGTCATATGTAAGTGTATCGCATGAACCAAAACTAAGTCAAAATATTAATTTTTTCTATTGTTTTTAAACAGACTTCTTATTTTTCGAATAGTTTTGCTCAAACAGCCGCCATTTTGCCATTTTTGCACAAAATATTATAATCTTGGTTCAGGCGATAGCCACTGACATGCTAAATTTCATTTTCTTTGGTTTTTGTGTTTCATTGGTTCCGTTGACACCAATTGTTTATGTATGGCTACGCAGTTGGCAATATTTTGCATATATATAATATTAAATGAATTTAAAAAAAACTTGTTCGTGTATTGCAAGAGTGTATTTACTGATCCTGAAAAGAATTATATTCATATCTTTTACTGGTGGTGGAATAATCATTTCATAAAAATAGCTCCTTCGACTAGAAACTTAGGCTGCCTTCTAATGTTTGTTTAATACTAACATTTTTATGAAATCTTGTATTTTAAATATTTTCAAATTGTTTTTCCACCTCCGCTTCCGTTAAAACTCCGCATCCGCGGAGATAAATTTCTGAACTCCGCATTCGCATCCGCCTCCGCATAAATGACCTCCGTTGCAACCCTAGTGGTGAGGTTTGGGTTGAATGTGCCATCTGCAATCTTTGGAGTCATGAAGAATGTGCTGGATGTGAAAGCGACCATTTTATATGTGATTTTTGTACCAAATGAATACATGTGGTAATATAGACTATATGGTCCATATAACACTCCACTTTTTTTTCTCATTATTTTGACTATTTTTAGTTTATTTAATTTAATTTTTTATTCTGATAAGTTATTTATCTCAAAGTAAATTAGAATTATAATGAATTGATTCTTTTATTGAATTAAATAAAATGAAATGTTTTGTATCATTTATATACCGATCTTACTCTATATAGTGAAGTCTTATTTCAAAAAAAAAAAATGACAAATGAATTCCCTTATTTAATATATATATGGGTAGTTCTTTGTCAAAAAGGCCACCCCCTCTGCCCATTTCAGTTTTGACAAAAAAAAAATGTTCAAGCATATGAAAAAATCAGAAATTTTCTCAATTTCTTGATGCCGTCTGGTCTTTTTCGAAAAAATAGCTTTCTAACCTCAAAAAAAGTGTTTGAAAAGAAAGTGCTACTAAAAAATATACATAAATAGGCAATCTCTAAACGGTTGCACCACTTTTTCTCAGCCATAGCACAACGTAATCGCTCAATTTTTTTTTTGTTGGAAAGGTTGTAAGGAGAAGGGGGGACATGTATACTTTGTTTTTCAATAGTAGGCGGTGCCACGCCCCTAAAAAAGAAAAACGTTTCCTTGGCTAAACTAATGGACCGATTTTGATAAAATTTTGTTTGAAGATAGACTGAATCCTAAGAAAGATTATTAGAAACTCTGATTTCTAAAAAGGAGCGTGGCATCGCCTCAAATGTGAAAAAACGCTATCACGGCTGTGCCACTGCACCGATTTTGATGAAATTTGGTATGTAGATAGACTAAATCTTGAGTAAAAATTTTTCTTTTATTGGGCGGTGCCACGCCTCTTACAGAAAAATACGTCGTTACTACTAAACTAACAGACCGATTTTGATGAAATTTTGTTTGAAGATAGATTGAATTCAAAGAAAGATAATAAGAAACTCTAATTTCTAAAAGGGGGCGTGGCATCGCCTCAAATGGGAAAAAACGGTATCACGGCTGTGCCTCTACACCGATTTTGATGCAATTCGGTATTTAGATAGACTAAATCTTGAGTAAAAATTTTTCTTTTAGTGGGTGGTGCCACGCCTCTTACAGGAAAATGCGTCGTTTCTACTAAACTAACGGACCGATTTTGATGAAATTTTGTTAGAATATAGTCTGAACCCTAAAAAAGATTTCTAAAAACTCATACCCCCTCCCTCTTTGTGAGACTTGGTGAGATTTTTCCGGACCCTCTCCCCCCCTATTTTGACTCACGTAATTTATGGACTTCCCATTATAGTATTCAAAAACTGAACTGGAAAGAGTAATTTTTTGTCATCGCTCCAAAAATTTAGATCATAGTACCATGTTACTACATCGTTACCACTATCTCTTTCTCTTACTTAGGGCGCAATCTATCTCCATTTCAAATTCATCAAAATCGGTTCATTAGCTTAACTGTGAAAACATATTTTCCTACTGGGGTTTGGTACCGTCCACTTTAAAGCAAATAGCTTGCCTCAGGGTTCAAACTATCCCTGTACCAAATTCCATTAAAATGGGCAAATTAGCTTAGAAGAGAAAACACTTTTTCCTGTTAAAGGTGTTGCCACGCCTCCTAAAAAAATTTGAGCTTTTAGAAATCTTTTTTATGGTTCAGTCTATATTCTAACAAAATTTTATCAAAATTGGTCTGCTAGCTTAGTAGTAATGACGTATTTTCCTGTAAGAGGCGTGGCACCACCCACTAAAAAAAATTTAGTCTATCTACATACCGAATTGCATCAAAATCGGTGTTGAGGCACAGCCATGATACCGTTTTTTCCCATTTGAGGCGATGGCACGCCCCTTTTTAAAAATTAGAGTTTCTTATAATCTTTCTTAGAATTCAATCTATCTTCAAACTAAATTTCATCAAAATCGGTCTGTTAGTTTAGTAGTAACGACCTATTTTTCTGTAAGAGGCGTGGCACCGCCCACTAAAAAAAATATTTTTACTTAAGATCCAATCTATCTACATACCAAATTTCATCAAAATCGGTGCAGTGGCACAGCCGTGATAGCGTTTTTCCAGATTTGAGGCGATGCCACGCCCCTTTTTAGAAATCAGAGTTTCTAATAATCTTTCTTAGGATTCAATCTATCTTCAAACAAAATTTCACCAAAATCGGTTCATTAGTTTAGCCAAGGAAACGTTTTTCTTTTTTAGGGGCGTGGCACCGCCTACTATTGAAAAACAAAGTATACATGTCCCCCCTTCTCCTTACAACCTTTCCAACAAAAAAAAAAATTGAGCGCTTACGTTGTGCTATGGCTGAGAAAAAGTGGTGCAACCGTTTAGAGATTGCCAATTTATGTATATTTTTTAGGAGCACTTTCTTTTCAAACACGTTTTTTGAGGTTAGAAAGCTATTTTTTCGAAAAAGACCAGACGGCATCAAGAAATTGAGAAAATTTCTGATTTTTTCATATGCTTGAACATTTTTTTTTGTCAAAACTGAAATGGGCAGAGGGGGTGGCCTTTTTGACAAAGAACTACCCATATATTTTTTTTATATTAATTTAATAAAATTAGTTATATAAAACAAAAAGAATTACCAAAGAAAAGGCTTAAGAAATTAATTTAAACTAAAAAAATATGTTAAATCAATATAAACAACAGCGACTCTAAAATCTTAAGACAAAACACAGCATGCGACAAGACAACACAAGTGATTACAGCATCAAACGGTACGACTACATGTTCATACATGCAACCACAACATGACTGACAACAACACCAAAAAATAAAACGAGCCGAACAGCAACGCGATTGCACAACCGATCTGACGGTATAAATAAACACGCAAATTCAGCATAAGGGGAGTCGAGCTTGGGCAGCCGTAGTGTCCACATTGTTCTTCGTCCATATTAATGACTTGATAGTTATTAAAGGTAACTCCAAGTTAATACAGGCATCGCGTCGGCACTTAGCAGTCAGTCTGCATTGTGCGCTCAGACTCACCACATCGTTCTTCGTCCATATTAACGACTTGATAGTTATTAACGGTAGCTCCACGTTAATATAGGCATCGCGTCGGCACTTAGCAGTCAGTCTGCATTGTGCGCTCAGACTCTTCACATTGCTCTTCGTCCATATTAACGACTTGATAGCTATTAAAGGTAACTCCACGTTAATATAGGCATAGCGTCGGCACTTAGCAGTCAGTCTGCATTGTGCGCTCAGACTCTTCACATCGTTCTTAGTCCATATAAACGACTTGGTAGTTACTAAAGGTAACTTCATGTTGATATACGACACCGCGCCGTCGAACCTACAACTTGTCTTTCATACATCGGTTTTCTTCGTCGATATTAATGACTTGGTAGTTCTTAAAGGTAACTCCACGTTGATATACGACACCGCGCCGTCGAACCTACAACTTGTCTTTCATATATCGGTTTTCTTCGTCGATATTAACGACTTGGTAGTTATTAAAGGTAACTCCACGTTAATATAGGCATCGCGTCGGCACTTAGCAGTCAGTCTGCATTGTGCGCTCAGACTCATCACATCGTTCTTTCTCCATATTAACGACTTGGTAGTTATTAACGGTAGCTCCACGTTAATATAGGCATCGCGTTGGCACTTAGCAGTCAGTCTGCATTGTGCGCTCAGACTCTTCACATCGCTCTTCGTCCATATTAACGACTTGGTATTTATTAAAGGTAACTCCACGTTGATATGCGACATCGAGCATAAAAAAAATTGTCTTATATAAAAGAAAGCTGTGTACAAGAAAAGAACAAGCCCCGAGTGAAATTAAATCAATCAAAATACCAAGAAAAAAAAAAAAGAAAAATTTAAAAAAAGACAGTAGTGAAAAAAAAAAAATCAAGAAAAAAAATACAATAAAATGCTGAAAACATCTTGGGCTGGTTACTACGAAAAGACGATTTAGCTGCATATAGTATGCCAGCGAATTAAATTTCAGTCCTTCCGAATCAGTAGAAGAGCTAAGAGAACGGTTTGCAGCAGTCATCAACGCAAAAACAGATACAGAAGTTTTAGTGCGCTTTAAGGAACTGGAAGCTAAGCACGGAAGAAGTCCATCTCCAATGCCAGGGACTCACAAGCCCGAAAGCCAAGAGTCTACAGAAGCACTTACCAAACAAACAGATACGACAAACAGTTCCCATGCTAACTCAACCATGGCTACAAATACCGATGTCGGCTCAGGCTACTCAAACATCATAGACAAGGTGAGGAAGTGGTCTGAAAAATACAACGGAAGCAATGACCCATTAGCATTTATTGAGCGAATTGAGGAACTGCCAGAAGTCTATGATATCGTCAAAAATATACTTCCACGTACCATGCTTGAATTACTTCAAGATCGAGCCTTGGCATGGTTCCGAAACAACAATATCGGCTGGAGCCATTGGTAACATTTAAAAACAGACTTTTGCCACTTTTTCCTCCCAGTTACTTTGAACAGCTCGAAGATGAAATCCGACATCGTCAACAACGCCTCCGCCAGCCCTTCAAAGATTATGTCATCGCAATACAAAACATGATGAGACACGCTCGATACACTGAAGCAGAAAAATTAGAGAGGATATTTAGAAATTGCCATCCGTATTATCAGCTATATATTCGACGAAAGGATTTCACAACCCTTACAGAGCTCACTACTATGGCTGATGATTTTGAAGCTATACGAGTCGCAACTCGAGAGCCACCGGCACCACAAACACGACGAATGATGACCGGATAGATGCTAGAACAGCATGCCGCAAATGCGGAGACAACGGGCAATTCTCGAGAGATTGTCGGAACCGCCGAATTATCTTCTGCTGGGACTGTGGAAAGAAATATTAGGACTATCGAATGTTTTCAGTCGGGAAACCGCCAGCAGCCTCATCAACATCGCGGAGTGACGAAGCTGCCTGCAGCTCCGCCATCTCCTACCCAGAAACCGCATTAAGTCACGCGAACCATCGTATTTTAGCTACAGTGGCCCTTGGTGAACAAATACTCATTGGTACCATCGACACTGGAGCCACGAGTAGTTTCGGGAGTGAGCTACAGGCAAACGAACTAAGTGCCACGGAAAACCTGATCACCGTAAAAATCAACTTAAGACTCGCTAATAACATCCAGCGCAGAATACGTGAAGCACTGATAACGCTTGGGCGATAAAACTTGTCAAATACCATTACTGGTTTTGCCAGATGCTGTGAACGATTTGCTATTGGGAATGGATTTTCCATCAAAAATAGAAGCAACCATCAGTTGTGGAGAACAGACTCTTTAATTAAAAGAACAATCCAGTTTACATGAAATACCAACGTTGCAGAGCTACATTGACGAAATTATCCCGGAGAAAATCCAGGAAAAGTCAAAATCACGAAATGATAAAAAAATCCCAGAAAATGAAGAACACGAGGAACAAACCATCAACCATTTTTTACAAACAGAGTTATCAAAATTTAACGAAATTTCAGGACTTACTAACATTGCCACACACAAAATTGTAATGATAGATGACAGGCCGATAAAGCAGAGGTATTTTCCTAAAAATCCAGCGATGCAGCAGATAATGAAAGAAGAGGTTGACGAACTGATTAAAATAGGATGCATTATTCCATCCCGCAGTCCTTATAGTGCACCAATCGCGATGGTCAAAAAGAAAACAGGAAACTGGAGGCTTTGCGTGGATTACCGACAGCTCAACGCAAAGTCGATCCCAGACGCCTATCCACTTCCAAGAATTCAACACATATTGGACCGCCTACGCGAAGCTAAGTACATAAGCAGTCTCGACCCCAAAAACGGATATTGGCAAATCCCGATGGAAGAAGGTAGCCGACAATATACAGCGTTCACAGTACCAGAGTATGGACTTTTCGAATGGCGCGTGATGCCGTTTGGCCTACATTCTGCTTCAGCAACGTTCCAGAGGGCACTTGACCGAGTAATAGGACCAGAAATGGAACCTCACGCATTCGTTTATCTGGACGATATCATCGTAATCAGAAAACTTTTAAAGAACATCTACAAAACCTCCAAGAAGTTTTCAGACGGTTGCGTGAGGCAAAATTACGGGTAAACTCTGAGAAATGTGAGTTCTTCAAGAAGGAGCTAAAGTATCTTGATCATGTCGTCAGCGAGCATGGAATCCATACCGATCCAGACAAAATAGCTGCAACACAAGAGTTAAAACCACCAAGAAACGTTCGAGAACTACGACACTGACTGGGCGTTGCCTCTTGGTATCGGCGCTTCGTTCCGGAGTTTTCAGACGTGGTTCGACCCCTCACCACCCTCCTCAAGAAAGGAAAACATTTTAAGTGGGAAGAGGCACAACAGGAAGCATTCGAGGCTCTGAAAACAAAACTGACAAAAGCACCCATCTTGGCTTGTCCGGATTTCACTGTAAAATTTACCCTTCAAACAGATGCCAGCAACTATGGATTAGGAGTAGTGCTCACCCAGGAAATAGACGGCGCTGAAAGAGTCATTGCATACGCAAGCCGATACCTTAATAAAGCTGAACAAAATTACTCTCCCACAGAAAAGGAATGTCTAGCAATTACTTGGGGAATACAGAAGATGAGAGCATACCTGGAGGGTTACCATTTTACGGTTGTGACGGACCATCTTTCATTGAAATGGTTAAATTCAATTGAAAGTCCCTAGAAAGGATTGCGCGGTGGGCACTGGCATTACAACAATACACTTTTAATATACAATACCGTAAAGGCAAACAAAATGCTGTCGCTGACGCATTATCCAGACAGTCAGTAGAGATATTGTGTTGGCTTAGTGAGAAGACGGAAAACAAAGCCCACAATGCTCCTGGCTTCAGAAGAAAATAACATAAGCCACAGGAAACCCACAAAAATATCCCGTCTTTATATTCGATAACGGAAACCTCTACTGGCACATTCCACAACAATTCAGCGAAGAGAACGAAAAACAATGGAAACTATGCGTGGCCAAACCATTACGCAAGCAAGTCTTATGGCAAAATCATGATAGTCCATGCGCCGGCCACCTATGAATTCGGAAGACGATAGCCCGCTTAATTCAACGCTATTTTTGGCCAGACATGTTTCGCGACGCCAAGTACTACGTACGCTAATGTGAAACTTGCCAACGCTTTAAACCCAGCCAACAACAGCCAGCTGGAAAAATGCTGACAAAAATTTATTTATTTATTTATAGTCTATGAACATAAATTCTTACAGACTAGAGTAACAATAATAAAAGTTCAATAAATTCAAAAATATTCAAAAAATACTATGTAATAATAACCTCATCGAATTTTTGGAAATTGAAAAATCTAGGTTACATAACGGATTAATATCATTTAACAATTTTAGATTTCTGAAAATAGGTGCATTTGCCGCATAGTTCGTGCGAACAGTATTTAAATAAAACGGATCAAAATTTCTGAGATTCCTAGTTGGGACATTAAACTGTATCATACTGAGAAGTGCAGGACAATCAACTACACCAGATACAATATCAAATAATAACATTAAAGATAAAATTTGTCTTCTATTTTCTAAAGTTTTTAAGCCAATCAGAAGGCAACGGGAATTATATGGCGGAAGAGCACCTTCAAAATTAATAGTGCGTAAAGCAAACCTGGTGAAAGACCTCTGAACTCTTTCCAAACGCACTTTATGCAATTCATAAAAAGGATTCCATATAATTGCGGCATATTCTAGTCTTGAGCGAACAAGACTAGTAAATAAAGTTTTAAGGGTATATGGATCCCTAAATGAGGACCCATTACGCCTTATAAAAGCTAGCATCGCATAAGCCTTAGGTATAATATAATCCAAGTGAGCACGAAAGGTAAAGTTAGAATCAAAAACAACCCCAAGGTCTTTATACTGAGAGACATACAATAGAGAAGCATTTGAGATATAATATGAGGAAGAAAGAGGACTAACAGACTTAGAAAAAGACATGAAAACACATTTATTAAGATTGAGATGGAGATAATTTTGGTTACACCAATTATACAGTTTATTAACTTCACTCTGAAGAAGAACAATATCCGACTCATTTCTTATTTTAAGGAAAATCTTTAGATCATCAGCGTACAGCAGGCATTTACAGTGCACAAACAGAGATGCAATATCATTAATAAAGATGATAAACAAAAGTGGACCCAGAATGCTCCCTTGTGGAACACCTGATGTTGCACAAAAAGGAAACGACTTCACATTATCAAAAGCTACAAAACATTGACGATTTAATAAATAAGATTTAAGCCAATTCAAAAAGTTAGAATGAAAACCTAACAATTCAAGTTTTTTGATTAAAAGGGGGTGCGATATTTTATCGAAAGCTTTTGAGAAATCCGTATAAACAACATCAACCTGACAACCTTTCTGAAACGCTGATAAACAGTATTCAGAAAATAAAAGTAAATTAGAAATTGTTGAACGACCCGAGACAAAACCATGTTGGCAAGGAGAAATTATATTTTTCACTGCAAAAAAAAGTTTGTCTTTGACAATGCACTCAAAAAGTTTAGATATAACATTAATTTTAGAAATAGGCCTATAGTTGACTACATTATTTTTACAACCAGATTTATGAATCGGAGTTATAAGAGAAACTTTCCAGCAATCGAGAAATACACCAGACCGCAACGAACTATTGAAAATTATTTTTAGAGGATACAGTAAGCTTTCAGCACAATTTTTTATAAAAAAAGCACAAATGCCATCAGCGTCAACAAAGGTTGATGCCTTAAGCTTATGAATACCCTTTAAAATATCAATATCACTTAAAGAGAGTGATCCAAAATCTAACGCATGAACTACATCGTCGGGAACTTCACGATCACAATTACTTGGTAGTTCATAGTTTGACATGAAAAAATCTGCAAAAAGATTAGCTGTACTAGCAGCATTATTAGAAAATTTGTCACCATAATACATTGATGAGGGTATGCTAGAACATCCTTTTTTAGATTTGACAAATCGCCAAAAAGATTTAGGATTTATCTTTATATTCTTTTCAAATTTATTCAAATATTGTCTATAGAGATATTTATCTAGAAAATTGAACTCGCGCATATAATGTCTGTATTTTGAAAAATAAAAACTTTGATTCGTACTCAAAAACTTTCTATAGAATCTAGAACGTAGGTTTTTTAGTTTTTTAAGGCCACAAGTATACCAGGGCAACTTATGAATACGTTCCCTTACTTTAGGAATGTGTTCATTGCAAACTATAGAGATTACATATTTAAAAGTATTAAAACAAGACAAAGTGTCTAAATGTAGAAACTCACTATCCCAATCAATACGGCAAATAGCATTATTAACAGTTTCAAAATTGCAAATTTTAAAATTGTAATTATAATTTTTACAATTATTAGGTAGATTAAGGTAATTATAAAATGAAATTTCTAACTCAAGAGGTACATGATGCACACTTATTGGTGAAATAGGAAAAGCAGAAACATGAATATTATAATTAAAGTTACTAGAAATAAAAACTAAATCCAATAATCTATTAAGAACATTAAAACACTTATTGATTTGAATAAGACCAAGCTCTAGCAAATTATCAATAACATACATTTCAATTGTACTAGACACATTAGTTGCAGAGAGATAGTTAGCGCCGTACAGATTAGACCAAGAAACTCCACTTAAATTAAAGTCACCGAAAACCATCAATTGACTTCTTTCAGCAGAGAGCGAAGTACCTAATGCAGAAATATTATCTACATGACTTTTATACAAATCATACGTACTATTAGGCGGTACATAAGAAACAGTGATGTATACAGATTGGGACAAGCCTTTAATCACCACACATAATTGATCCAAAAGCAAATCAGTATTTTTTAGCAAAACAGAAGATGATAAAAGCGCACGATTAAATCGCAATTAACACCCCACCGCCACGATAACAACCAGTAGCATTAACATCACGATCTTTCCGGTAAATATTGTAGTGCCGAGAATCAAAAAACTCTTCACTATAAAATGTGTTGTTAAGCCAAGTTTCAGTTAAAATGAAGACATCATACTCATACTGGGAAGTAGCAGCAAAAATTGAGCTAGACTTAGTTCTCATACCGGATACATTTTGATAATATATTTTTAACGCATTATCACCCACATTAAAAAGAGACTTCGCTACAGTACTTACTTTTGCTTTGTTACTTTTTGAAAAAACTCAAAATCTTTTACTCGAACATCCACTGGCCACAGAGCTGGACTTAAAATCATTTTATAGAGTGACGAGGGTACTCCAAGCTTAAAATTGATACGTTTCAATGTTTCACAAAGCACATCTTTTTTTATCAACTTATAACAAAAAATATTATTTCTTGCAATTTTCGTATGTTTAGTAACATATTCAATTATCTCTTCTTCAGAGACAGTAGGTTGAAAAGAAGAGAGATGAACCCATCTCATTCGATCAGCAACCGCAAGCTCAGCATTAGAATTTTTTCCAACAACAAATGCAGGCTTTCTATGTTTTATATTCGTTATTTTATTCCACTGAGGCTCATTATTCTCAGCAGAAAGAGCAACAGCACCAGCACCCGCACCACCGCATAACGAAGAATGGGAGACAGCAGAATCAGCAGCAGACGTACAAGAAGAAATAGAATTTTGCACATTAGAAGGAATAGCAGCGACGGCAGCATGAATTGGAGTAGCAGAAACGACAGCAGCGGCAGCAGCAGCATGAATTGGAGTAGCGGAGACGGCAGCAGCGGCAGCAGCAGCATATGATGAAGTTGCATTACAAGGAATAGCAGCGACGGCAGCATGAATTGGAGAAGTAGAGACGGCAGCAGCAGTTGCATTTGCACAAGTAGACAAATTACAAGAAGCCATAGAGTTAGGTAACTCAGCAGCAGTGGTAGCAGTAGAAGCAGCGTCAACATGAGCTACATTTGCTAACATCAAAGTAACATCGGTATGAATTTGTTTTTCATTTTTCTCCTTACTTGTGTTCGTAAATTCACGAAAGTTATTTTGCAGGTCTTTGACCTCATTAGATAAAAGAGTTATTTAAGAGAGTAAATGCACATTATCAGATCTAAGAGCGATAATTTCATTGTACACAGCTTGCAATGTCACTTCTTTCTTGTTACACTTTTGTTGCTGTGACAGAGACGAAACCGGTTTACGTTGTTGTAGTTGTTGCTCTTTAGGAAAGTTCAAAGATTCTGATTCTCTTACTGGTGGAGTATTAAAACGCGGGGGAGAACGGATGGAATTACGACGCACACTCGCGCAAACTTTACAATAAAAAGGCGAATTAGATTTTTGCATAAATTCAAAATCGTCAGGCAAAATATTTATGCAGTTTAAATGAAAAAATTCACTGCATTTACAACACTGTATTCCAGGCCGACTACGATCAACCTTTTGACCACAAGAGCAAGGCATTATAAATAAAATTTGGAGACGTTTCAAGAGAAAGTGTCCAAGTAGCAACGACCGAGAACGATATCGCCACACTCTCGCACATACAAATCAAAAAATATATTATTAGAAATTAGAGCTTAGACAAAGCAGGAATTAACACGTCCGCACAGTACGAGCTGAAATCACGGAGTGAAAAAAATTGCAGAAGAACCATGGTCTATTTTATGTGCCGATTTTATGGGACCTTTACCTCGGTCAAAACACGGGAACACTTTCCTACTAGTTTTTTTTGATAAATTTTCTAAATGGACGGAACTCGTACCTTTACGACAAGCCACAACAGCCGCGGTAATTCGAGCAATTTGCGGGAGAGGATATATTCCTTTAGTGCACATTTCTTCACAGCAGTGAACATCTTAAAACCCCAAAGCAACGCCGATGCCTACAGCCGAGTGGAAAGGTAGATGAAAAACGCCAACGTCCTAAACCGATCATACCTAATTGTGCCGATCTGTCATGGCAAGCACTGGTATATGGTAGCGGTTAACCTTCCTAGGAAACACAAGAGGGTACCAGCCGGCATCGCAGTTGTGGACTCATACGCCACTGGTCCTCGAGACGAAATCGTGGAGAAAGTTCGGGCAGTCTTGGTAAGGCAATTCGAAAAAGCAAACTCCGGAGTAACCAACGTGATCCGTGAAATGCCGACCTACCACGTCTCGGTGCCACAATAACCGAACACGACAGATTGCGGGCTATTTATGTTGGAGAATATAAAAAGGTTCTTGCAACACCCAAAAACGTACTTCCAGGATGTGAGGAACGAGACGAATTGGTTTTCGGTCAGTGAAGCGGCGGAAAAGCGAAGGAAAATCAGAGCACTAATAAAAAATCTAGCTTCCAAGCAAGGTCCCGCACCTGACCCCAAACAACACAGCAATCGATCTCCAGTTCGGCGTTACCCAGACCAAACAAGCCTTTATCCAGCTCGACGTAGCAGTAGCAGCAGCAGCAACACTAGTAGTAGCAGCAGCAGCAGTATTAGCAGCAGTAGTAGTAGCTGCAGTAGCAGCAGCAGCAACAGTAATAAAAGCATTCACACCAACCATGTAGACGACAAAAGCAATAAAAAAGAAGACAGCAATAACAACCATCATCAAAAAGAAGAACAAACAAGTGATGCCGAAACTAAAGAGATAGAGGAGGATATCCTATCCATATGCGGCAGCGAAAATTTTTGCACCGAAGAAGCCATAAAAATGTCAGCAGCGTTGCAGGCAGCGAAAAAAGCCCACGGGGGCCGCTTCGGACGACGCCACAAATGCCTAGTCTGAGTCGAAACTGAAACTTATCTACTGGTCTACAATAGGAAGGGAGAATGCTGCTCCGTCACTCGGAAGAAATGGTGAGATGTGACGATGATTTTTTGTAACAAAATAAAAACCACGCACATAGTATAAAACACTGAAATTATTGAAATATGATATGTATATAATGACGTCTTATTTAAAAAAAAATTAATTGTGAATTCCTTAATTTAATATATATATTTTTTTTTCTTATATTAATTTAATAAAATTAGTTATACTCGTATAAAAAAAATTACCAAAAAAAAAAGGCTTAAGAAATTAATTTAAACTAACAGAATAGGTTAAATGAATATAAACATCAGCGACTATAAAATCTTAAGACCAAACACAGCATGCGACAAGACAACACAAGTGATTACAGCATCAAACGGTACGACTACATGTTCATACATGCAACCACAACATGACTGACAACAACACCAAGCAATAAAATGACCCGAACAGCAACGTGATTGCACAACCGATCTGACGGTATAAATAAACACGCAAATTCAGCATAAAGGGAGTCGAGCTTGGGCAGCCGTAGTGTCCACATCGATATTCGTCCATATTAAAGACTTGGTAGTTATTAAAGGTAACTCCACGTTAATATAGACATCATGTCGACACTTAGCAGTCAGTCTGCATTGTGACCTCAGACTCTTCACGTCGTTCTTCGTCCATATTAACGACTTGGTAGTTATTAAAGGTAACTCCAAGTTAATATAGGCATCGCGTCGGCACTTAGCAGTCAGTCTGCATTGTGCGCTCAGACTCTTCACATCGTTCTTCGTAAATATTAACGCCTTGGTAATTATTAAAGGTAAATCCATGTTAATATAGGCATCGCGTCGGCTTTTAGCAGTCAGTCTGCATTGTGCGCTCAGACTCTTCACATCGTTCTTCGTCCATATTAACGACTTGGTAGTTATTAAAGTTAATATAGGCATCACGTCGGCACTTAGCAGTCAGTCTGCATTGTGCGCTCAGACCATTCACATCGTTCTTCGTCCATATTAACGAATTGGTAGTTGTTAAAGGTAACTCCACGTTAATATAGGCATCGCGTCGGCACTTAGCAGTCAGTCTGCATTGAGCGCTCAGACTCTTCACATCGCTCTTCGTCCATATTAACGACTTGGTAGTTATTAAAGGTAAATCCACGTTAATATAGGCATCGCGTCGGCACTTAGCAGTCAGTCTGTATTGTGCGCTCAGACTCTTCACATCGTTTTTCGTCCATATTAACGACTTGGTAGTTATTAAAGGTAACTCCAAGTTAATATAAGCATCACGTCGGCACTTAGCAGTCAGTCTGCATTGTGCGCTCAGACCCTTCACATCGTTCTTCGTCCATATTAACGACTTGGTAGTTGTTAAAGGTAACTCCACGTTAATATAGGCATCGCGTCGGCACTTAGCAGTCAGTCTGCATTGTGCGCTCAGACTCTTCACATCGCTCTTCGTCCATATTAACGACTTGGTAGTTATTAAAGGTAACTCCACGTTAATAAAAGCATCGCGTCGGCAATTAGCAGTCAGTCTGCATTGTGCGCTCAGACTCTTCACATCGTTCTTCGTCCATATTAACGACTTGGTAGTTAATAAAGGTAACTCCACGTTGATATATGACACCGCGCCGTCGAACCTACAACTTGTCTTTCATACATCGGTTTTCTTCGTCGATATTAATGACTTCGTAGTTATTAAAGGTAACTCCACGTTGATATACGACACCGCGCCGTCGAACCTACAACTTGTCTTTCATACATCAGTTTTCTTCGTCGATATTATTGACTTAGTAGTTATTAAATGTAACTCCACGTTGATATACGACACCGCGCCGTCGAACCTACAACTTGTCTTTCATACATCGGTTTTCTTCGTCGATATTAACGACTTGGTAGTTATAAAAGGTAACTCCACGTTGATATACGACATCGCGCCGTCGAACCTACAACTTCTCTTCCATACAACGCACTAAAGGTCAAAAAGCCCATTTCACTGGCCAAAACCTAATTTATACAAGTGTTGCTATTTAAGTTTTGTTGTAGTGTAACGGAAAATACTTCAAAACAAACAAAATTGTATTTTGTTATTGAAAAAAATAATTTACCGTTTTTTAGCGATGCGTCAAAGTTGATGCATTTGCATTCTGCTGTGATAACGCAAACAAGTGGTGATTTTTACATCTTTTTTAACTATTGTGAAATAATTGAAATAATTTGTTTTTTTTTTTAAATAAAATTGGAAAATATTGATGATGGTATGTATAATGTAATTTCACTTAAAACATTTAAGTATATTTTGGTTTTCTGTGGAAAAAATCTAAAATGGAAGTGATTTGTCAAATTTTTTTAAATTTCCAACTTTGTGTAAGCTTTTAAAATTTTGTTGGGATTTGTTTGTCTTATGACACCCTTAATTAGTTAGATGTTACTGTTGTCAATGTTATTTAGAAATTTGGATGCCCGATATTGCACGTTTTTTTTAACGAATTTCTTTGTCAGGTGACTTATTCTTCCGCAATTCTGATTTATTCGAAGTCTGGTTGCAGAAGACAGACAAAAAAGAAAAAGAAGAGGCTGTTTTCAAATATTTATTGGAAAATACTGAGGATGCTACTAATCTAAATTATTTGCGGCAGAGTGCCCATAATTTTTGCATAAGAGCTTACGAAAAATGGGTAAAAAGCCACTGGAAGTTGTCTGCTCTCCAACAGCAAAATATTACTTGGCTGAAGTGCAAAATATTGATAAAAAAGTAACAACCGGCATCAAGCACGTCTGTGAGCGGCCGTTGGCAACTCTCTTTTAGGGAAAAATCGGAACGTTCTAAACGACGGGCCACAGCAGAGCTATCTAATATTTACAGCAACGACACCAATTTGCTTGTAAGAGCTGCGACTATATCTGCTCGTAAAGAAGGTCAAGTAAACATGGAGGCAGTCACAATTAAACAGGAAACAATTAAAAGCCCAACGAGGACAAGTAAAGTGAGAAAACTTTGTTTCGAAGATAATACTCGTAATAAGCCAATACGTATATATACATATATATGTCAGTGAAATGAGAAGGTAGTGCCGCGTATTTGCACCGCAATAAAAATTGTTTTAACTAGTATAAGTGACTATTTGAATAAACAGTTTTGGTTAAAAATTACATAAACATTCACTTTATTAACTGTTGCTGTTTTTGATATAGTCACTGAAGTTTTTTTTACATAAAAGAATAAAATAAATAAAAACCTTAGGGTTTGTTTGGAAATGCAGCAAATTCTGGCATCACTGCTGCTGAGATGCAAGCTGATGCGATGCCAGCTGATGCAAGTTGGTGCTTAGTAAGATTCCATTTTAATTTTTAATTTTTCCGCCAACACAAGTAATTTTCTGCAGTTCCTTTTTTGTTTATGCGAAGTTTGCGCATCTACTTAATCAGAGTTGCATTTCCAAACATTCAACTTTTGCAGTGATGCCAGATTTTGCTTTTCAAAACATTATGCTCATCAGATGCGACGCATCAATGCATTTCCGAACAAGCCCTTAATTAACTTTTACATATACATTTGTGGATTGTGTCCATCTTAAGACTTTGTGTTAATCATGTCAAACTTAAATGAAGAACAAGTTCGTAAGCTACGCTCTGCTGGTAATGCAACTCCAGTGCAAACAATGACACTGTCTAAACTGTGGGAGAAGTTCGAAGCGAGAATAAATACACTTGAGAAAAAATTACTGACTCGGTAGCATCGCATATCTCACAAGAATTAAAGGCTGTGCAGGAAAATTTTACTAAGCGCTTGGCTGAAATAGAAAATGATTTTGATAATAAAATCAAATCATTGGTGAAAAAGCTTATCTTAGCCAAGAAAATCAGTCAAGTATCGCAAAACTGAATGAGCAAATAAATTATATGTCGAGAAAAACTATTGATGGGGATGTTGTACTACACGGAATACCATTTAAAGCAGACGAAAACTTAATAGATATATTTAAGCGGTTTTGTTCTGCTTTAGATATCAGTACTACTACGTCTTTCCACATTTTTCGCGCAAAGCCAACGAACAACAAATCTGTCGGTATTGTTATTGTAAAATTTCCGAACTCTCATTATAAAAATAACCTGCTTAGAACAATTGCTGCTTATTACAGAAACAATCACAAGTTTGTAACACTGAGCGACATTGGTTTTGAGAGTAGCAGATTTGTTCGAGTTTATGAAAGTTTAACCAAACACGACCATGCAATATTCAAAGCTTTGAACATGTTGCGACGTAACAAAAGAGTGCATTCCGTTTTTACACGAAGTGGAAAAGTGTTTGTTAAAGTTTCGTCTTTATCAGAACCAACATATGTGGATAGCTTGGAATATGTCAATAGAGTTTGCTCTCCTATTGTTATTGCTGGAAATAATACAATCAATGTGAACGCCGCTGAAGCTGTCGTGTAGTTATGTATGTTGTCTACTTACGTATGTACATATGTTGAGGGCTTCAAACTTATTTCTATTATTATTATTTTTGCTCTCAATCTCAATATTAAGTTTTGTTTTTATTAGCAATTTTTCTGTTTGGAATTTTTCTTTTATTGCGTTGCTCTTACTTTTTATAAAGTACATTATTTCTTTTAATAATGATCAAACTCATGATTACTTTTGCAAAAACATTGTTTATTTTTTTCTTTCCTTTTACTTAGGGGCCGTTCATAAATTACGTAAGACAATTTCATGACTTTTTGACCCCCCCCCCTCCCCCGAGTAAGATTTAGTAAGATTCTCACTACCCCCCTCCCCCACCTTCCGAAATCTTACGTAAGATTCAAAATTAAGGTGAAACTAGTCAAAAAATGTATTTTTCATGTGATGTACTATATTACTATGTATATTTAATTTTAATATAAGTACATATGTTACATATTAAATAAATATGGTATAACGAAATTACAAACTACACATTTGTTTTTCAAGATGAATAAAAAAAAGTCATCGTAAGTCATCGTTAGTCCATGCGCTTTTCAACCAGTCTGATAGTGAACCTACAATTGGCACACCCAATTCGTCTGTTGAATTTTCTGATTCACATTCAAACTCTGTAACATCAATATCCTCGTCGTCATGCCACTCTGCAACGTGACAAATCTCCGATTGTTTTAAAATGCAAAGGCTTTTCCCCTTTCCACGTTTCAAAATTGAAACTGGTTGAATCATGTGAGTGCGACTACAGTCTTTTCCATGTAGTTTTTTGTGCATTACAGTAGCTTTTTTCGAGGCAAAGTACTGGTCACAAATATTACAAACTCGATCAGCTAAGACGTTTGCAAGCGAAGGACAAAAAAATCGTAAGGCATGATTTTGAACTGTGGATGTACTTTTGACCAATCGTAATTTAACGCTAAGCGAAGAAATAGAGGACAAAACTGATTGCTGTTTTGGTCTCCTGTTGAAGAAGGAATCAAAAGCGAATCTTCTTGTTGAAGACGACAAGTGCAAGGGGGTGGTAAAGAACCGGGACAACATCAACAAAATTTCAAAGTCGACGTATCTGCGTGTAAATGCCTGAATAATATCAAACTTGTGAGACGGTGTTACAAGTCGACCCTGCGTGTAAACAACATACATATATTTCATTACATAAACAGAAGAGAAGTTGTCCCGTTCAGAGTCGATTACTTAAATCGATTGTAATCGATATTTCTGAATCTTTCGTGACTGTCGAAAATTCAAATATATTTCATTACTGTCACAAATGACGATGCGTTAATACAACTTCAATGTATGAAAACGCATTTTAAATCTTACGTAAGATGATCATTCACCCCCCCCCCCCTCTCGTAAGATGTAGTAAGAATCCGCCGACCCCCCCCCCCCCCTAAACGTCTTACGTAATTTATGAACGGCCCCTTAGTTATAATTTTGGTTATTTTTTAATTTTTTTCTTTAAAGAAATAGGTTTCTTTGAAATTGTGTCGGTACCTCAAAATTTTAGTGCTGTTCAAAATGAATTCAAATCCTGACACTGTGAGATGCGTTCTAAACATTCTGTGCCGCTTCTTTAAGGGTTTTAATGTGTGCCATTTGAACGCTTGCAGTGTTAAAGCTAAATATACTCTTTTGTATCAAATGTTCAGTACGTCTGAAGTAGACGCTATAATGATTTCTGAATCCTGGTTGAATCATAAAATTCTGTCTCAGTTAGTAAATATCCCAGGTTTTAAACTGTTAAGAAATGATCGTGTTGATAGAATAGGGGGTGGTGTTTGTATTTTTGTTAATCAATTTATAAAAACAAAAGTAATTTGCGCTTCTAAAGACCCAAATCTAGAGTTTTTAGGGGTAGAAGTTGACTTTAAGAATACAAAATGCCTTCTTATTGTAGTTTACTGTCCTCCAAATAATTTTCGTTACGAACACATTGTTGAATTAGAAGAAACTTTAATGATATTAAATAAAAAATATGATAAAATACTTATTGGCGGCGATTTTAATGTAAATATTCTTAACAATAACAGTTCATCTAAATTGCTTAACTACCTTTGTAATAAAACTTGTCTTTCAATAGTTAACACAGTGATGCCGACTTGTTTTCAATCAAGTAATAATCCTTCATTAATTGACGTTTTTCTTTATAGTTCAAATAAGGCTTTGTCTGGGTTCGAGCAAATAACACCTACTTCGGATTTTAACCATGATTTTTTATTCTGTTCAGTCCCCATTGATCATAGTTATGAGAGAACTATTACCTTTAGATCTTTACGCAATGTTTGCTATCCTAGCCTCTATCAAAGTTGTGCAAATTTAAATTGGAACGAAATTTACTATACACTCGAAGTCGATGACAAACTACTTTTGTTCAACACCTATGTTAATGAATTATATAATAGATTTGTTCCCATTGTAACTAAGCGTTTGAAACCTAAACATTGTCCATGGTTCACTAATGCAATAAAGATTCAAATATGCGAAAGAGAACGTTTTTTTAAGAGATTCAAAAGAAATCCTTCTGAGTATAACAAGGCTCAATATACAATATCCAGAAATAGAGTTAATACTTTAATTAGAGCTGCAAAAATAAATTTTGTATGGAACAAACTTAATACTGGCTTGGACTCTAAGGAATTGTGGAAAAACATCAGGGAGTTAGGTATTGCAAAAAGCAAATCTCTTACCGGCTGTCCCTTCAGTCCTGAAGAAATGTGTGCAACCATTGCGCCTTTGAACACCCAACAAACCCTACCTGAAACCGTTTTTTTTGATGCAGAGCCTGATGAATGTTTTTCTTTTGTATGCGTAAGTTTTTTGGAGGTCCTGGAATCAGTCAGATCAGTGAAATCTAATGCTGTAGGCTCAGATGAAATCTGTCCAAAGTTCTTAAAACTCATTCTTCCTCTAGTTCTTCCTTATATAACACATATTTTTAATTCGTGTATATTTAGTAGTCAATTTGCCGTTTTATGGAAAAAAAAAGGCAATCCGACTAGTCCGTCTGATTACAGGCCGATTAGTATTCTTCCTTTTTTGTCTAAAGTTATTGAAAAACTTCTTGCAAATCAAATCCAAAGTTTTATTATAAGAAAACAAATGCTTAGCAAGTGGCAGTCTAGCTTTCGCAGCAAGCATAGTTGTGAGTCGACTGTAGTGAAAGTAATCTCAGATGCACGGTCAGCTTTAGATAGAGAAAATATTTTTGTAATGGTTATGTTGGACTTCTCAAAAGCGTTTGACTGTGTTAATCATTCAAACCTTTTAAGGAAGCTCAAGCACGAGTTCAAGTTTTCTTGTACGTCGTTGAAATTGATAAGTAATTACTTATGCAATAGGATGGTTACTATTGTTACCGAACAAGGGTCGTCTAATTCACTGGTGACTAATTGCGGCGTGCCGCAGGGTTCAGTGTTAGGCCCTCTGTTATTTTCGCTTTTTATTAACGACTTGCCCGAAGTTGTCGAAAATTGCCACATTCATTTCTATGCTGATGATGTTCTCATATATTTTTCTAGTCCCATAGGTTTATCTGAAAACTGTATTGCTAGATTAAATGAGGATTTAGATAACATTCAGGCTTGGTCGATTTGTAACAAACTAAAACTTAACCCTTCAAAGTGTGTTGGTATGATCTGTTCTAAGCATACGATTAATGAACATGATTTTTCTCCTCTAGGTTTAAACAACATAACGATACCATACTCGAAAAACATAAAATATCTTGGTTATAGTATTAATTCGTCTTTAAGCTGTTGTGATGCTACAATGGCAACCATCAAACATATATATGGAGGTCTTAGAAGCCTTCGAGTTTCAGCAAGCTTTTTGCATAGTAATATAAAAAGTTTACTATTACCGTTTTTTACTTATAACTGCTCTGTTTACCCCTGTCTTAATTTTACTTGCAAACATAAATTAAAAGTTGCCTTTAATGATTGCATTCGCTTTATTTTTAGTTTACCTAGGCATAATAGAGTGTCCCACCTTAAAAAAACAATACTAGGCTTGGATCTTGATCAATTTTATAAGCTGCGGATTTTACTAAAAATGCATAACATAATTCATGAAAATTGTCCTGGTTATCTTTATGAAGAGCTTCGCTTTGCACAATCACGAAGAGGGCTTAAATTAATTTTGCCACGGTACAGAAGTTTGATTTTGGAACGCTCATTCTTTGTCACTGCAATTCGACATTGGAATAATCTTCCACATGAATTGCAGATAATTAGGTCACCTACACAATTTCGAAAGAAACTATTTGAATTTCTCTAGTAATTAAGTTTATTTACAATTTTCTTAAAATTTTAAAATTTTTCTTAAATTAAGCTAATTTGTTTTTGTTAATTTAATTATTTTCGCATTTCACCGTGTATATTTATAATAGTTGAATTTTGTAGCATATTGTTAAAGCCTATTTTAATAAATGAAATGAAATGAAATGAAATGAAATGTATATCACCTGATGAAGCGTTAGCATTTTTGCTTGAAAACAACTTCACTAAAGAGCAATATTGTAACATACGCCGTGAAAGCATACTTCGTAACTGTGACATATGGGGTAAAACACACGAAAACGCCACCTGAAAAAATTTTTGGCTCCGATTTGAGTGAAATTTGGCATGATTGTAGTATTGATGTCTGGCAATAAAATTGTGTTTAAGATTTTGCCCTAATATTATTTGTTGCTAGATACGCGGGTATGAAATTCACGATTTTCGTACTTTTTCAGAATAAGTGTTTTTTTTTCGAAAATTCATAGCTTACAGCAAACTTTATCAATTAATAATTGAATAACGTACATTTTTAGGTTTTTACTTGTACTTTTCAAAAAAAAATATTGATTTTGAAAAAAAAAATTTTTTCACAAAAATTTTGCGAATTGAAAAATATTTTTGCATTTTTTTTTAAAAAATCATATTTTAAAATTTTTTTTTTTTTTTTTGAAAAAAACTTTGATTTATTCTGCGATTAATGTCGTAAAAATTTTCGTGGGAAAAAAATTATTTATATTTTTTTTTAATTTTAAAAAAAAATTAAAGAGCTAAACTTCTGTAAATTGAAATGAATTTTTAAATTTTTTTTTGAAAAATCCATTTCTGAATATTTTTTTGTTTTTATAATTTTAGGTTTTTATTTGTACTTTTGAAAAAAAAAATACTAATTTTGTAAAAAAAAATTTTTTCGCAAAAATTTTGAGAATTGAAAAATATTTTTGCATTTTTTTAAAAAAAACCATATTTTAAAAAATTTTTTTTTTATTTTTATAAAAACCTTGATCTATTCTGCGCTTAATGTCGCAAAAATTTTTTTGGGAAAAAAATTATTTATATTTTTTTTTTGGTTTTAAAAAAAATTAAAAAGCTAAAATTTTGTAAATTGAAATGAATTTTTGAAGTTTTTTTGAAAAATCCATTTCTGAATATTTTTTCGGTGAACTTCAGATTACAGCTTGATACACAAGCTTTAAAATGATAAGCCATAACATGAGGGCAAGTAGTAAATTAAAATGTTGAGCCGCTAAGCGCGCGCTGTACTACGCGATGAAAGGCTACTGCACTGATTTTAAATTTCAGTTTTAGTTTTCAGATTAACGGCTCAAACATTTTAATTTACTACTTGCCCTCATGTTATGGCATATCATTTTAAAGCTTGTGTATCAAGCTGTAATCTGAAGTTCACCGATAAAATATTCAGAAATGGATTTTTCAAAAAAACTTCAAAAATTCATTTCAATTTACAAAATTTTAGCTTTTTAATTTTTTTTAAAACTAAAAAAAAAATATAAATAATTTTTTTCCCACAAAAATTTTTACGGCATTAAGCGCAGAATAAATCAAGGTTTTTTTAAAAATAAAAAAAAAATTTTTTAAAATATGGTTTTTTTTAAAAAAATGCAAAAATATTTTTCAATTCTCAAAATTTGTGCGAAAAAATTTTTTTTTTTCAAAATCAGTATTTTTTTTTTCAAAAGTACAAATAAAAACCTAAAATCATAAAAACAAAAAAATATTCAGAAATGGATTTTTCAAAAAAAATTGAAAAATTCATTTCAATTTACAGAATTTTAGCTCTTTAATTTTTTTTTAAAATTAAAAAAAAAATATAAATAATTTTTTTCCCACGAAAATTTTTACGGCATTAAGCGCAGAATAAATCAGAGTTTTTCTCAAAAAAAAAAAAAAAAATTTTAAAATATGGTTTTTTTAAAAAAAATGCAAAAATATTTTTCAATTCGCAAAATTTTTGTGAAAAATTTTTTTTTTTTTCAAAATCAATATTTTTTTTTGTAAAGTACAAGTAAAAACCTAAAAATGTACGTTCACCAATTATTAATTGATAAAGTTTGCTGTAAGCTATGAATTTTCGAAAAAAATACTTATTCTGAAAAAGTACGAAAATCGTGAAATTCATGCCCGCGTATCTGAGCAACAAATAATATTAGGGCAAAATCTTAAACACAATTTTATTGCCAGACATCAATACTACAATCATGCCAAATTTCACCCAAATCGGAGCCAAAAATTTTTTCAGGTGGCGTTTTCGTGTGTTTTACCCCATATATCAACATTATAATGAAATAGCGAGCAGAAAAATCCATTGCAGGCCAGATGGCCTCGTAAAAAGTGAGGTGTTTGTGAAAGTTCCATTACAAGACCTTCTGAAGCCCAGTACAAGAAGAATAGTTGAGATGCAAAAAGAGGTTATCAGAGCACAGATGAATAGAAGTCAAGATAATATTTTAAAATCACAATTGATTGTTAGTTACGGATTCGATAGCAGTACAGGACAAGCCCAATATAAGCAAATATTCAAAGAAGCAACTGATTCTCAATACCTGGAGCCTTCTCTTTTAGCTACAACGGTTGTTCCTTTAAGGCTCGTGGATTCCTCGGGAAATATTCTTTGGAACAATCGCACTCCGCAATCAATTACATTTTGCAGACCTCTAAAGCTCGAATTTGTGAAAGAAACATCAAGCGTTGTTCTAGAAGAAGATTTTGAGCTCAAAAAAGAAATATAGCTCTTGGAAAAGCTTAAAATACACGTTGAAGGAGAAAAATATATTCAAATTGAGTGCAAGCTATTTTTAACTCTTATTGATGGCAAAGTTTTAAATATTCTTACTGGAACAAAATCGACACAAACATGTCCTATATGTTGAGCTACGCCAAAGGATTTTAAAAATGTTACCGACTATAGCGACGATATTTTTAAAGCAAAAGGCAACAGTTTAATCTATGGTATAAGCCCTTTACATTGCTGGATCCGTTTTTTTGAATTTGTATTACATGCAGGTTACAAGTGCGACATCAAAAAGTGGCAAATCAGAAATGAAGATGATAAAAATACAGTTTCAGAAAAAAAGAAATCAATACAAGATATATTTTTCAAAAAACTTGGCCTCATAGTAGATAAACCGAAAGTAGGTGGTTTTGGGAGTACAAACGATGGCAACACTGCGCGCCGAGCTTTTGCGGAACATGAAATGTTTTCTCAATTTACCGGCATTGACAACGTCTTGATATTTCGGCTTAAAATAATTTTAATAAGCATGTCTTGTCAATTTCCTTTAATTGTAAACAAATTTCAAGTTTACAAAATGCAAAAATTACTCAAAACATGTATTCCTGGCTGCCAATGACAGCAACTTTACACAAAGTTCTTATTCATTCAAAGGAAATTATAGAGGGTTTAGTTATTCCTGTTGGATATTTTGGAGAAGAATCAGCAGAGTCTCGACACAAATTATACAAATCTGTTAGACTACATCATGCACGCAAAAGTAGCCGCGTTTATACACTTTTAGACGTGTTTCATAGAGCAATGGACACATCAGATCCAATAATTTCTTCGCTGACTTTAAATAGACGCATTCAGACTAAAAAGCGTCTCCAACTTCCGACAGAAGTGATCCAATTATTAAGGTGTGAAATCCCAGTCGAAGAACTTAACCTAACAAGCTATGAAACACGCGAAAATGAAGAAGATGAAATTGGGAAACCGAAATTTTAAGTTCAATGTATTTAACCATTTTAACTAATTTATCTTTAGAAAGTGGTTCTTAAGTAAACGTTATGTATTTCTTAACCTAATATTACAATCTATAAATAAAAACACATCTTTTATTTCATTAATCATGGAATTTTAAAAAATGTAGTACGTGCCATTTTTGACCCGGTAGCACAAGATTTTTCTCAGAGTTCTTCTTTAGCCTAGAATCAGCATAAAAAATACATTTCCAGTTAATCACCATGATAATATAGCCGTTATTAGTTTTGGCCAGTGAAATGGGCTATTTGACCTATAGTGCATCGGTTTCTTTCGTCGATATTAATGACTTGGTAGTTATTAAAGGTAACTCCACGTTGATATACGACATCGCACCGTCGAACCTACAACTTGTTTTTCATACATCGGTTTTCTTGGTCGATATTAACGACTTGGTAGTTATTAAAGGTAACTCCACGTTGGTATACGACACCGCGCCGTCGAACCTACAACTTGTCTTTCATACATCGGTTTTCTTCGTCAATATTAACGACTTGGTAGTTATTAAAAGTAACTCCACGTTGATATACGACATCGCGACATCGAGCATAAAAAAACTTGTCTTATATAACTCCCAGAAACAAAAACACTTTGTTTCCTCAATTTTGCAGCAGTAGTATGTATAGAGTATATATTTAAGAACATACATATATGTATATAATATCTATGTATAAGTAATCATAAGAAAAGACTACAACAAAACTGAATATAAATAAAGAAATTATAATCCAACGAAAAATAAATGTTTTTTGTAACGAAACCCAACGGAAAATAATCCTGGACACCGCCTGACGCATACCCCGGCAAAACTTCGTTACAACATGCCCATTATAGAAAAATATGTTGTCACAGGTAAATTAAGGGACCGATTAGATCCTGACCAAATTTCATCAAAATCGGTCCATTAGTTTAGCAGTGAAAGCGTTTTTTCTTATTAGAGGCGTGGTACCGCCCACTCAAAAAAAATATCTTTACTAAGGATTCAATCTAGCACCATACTAAATTTTATCAAAATCGATGACGCGGTTCAGCCGAAACAGCGTTTTTTCCTATTTAGGGTGATGCCACGTTCCATTTAAGAAAGCAGAGCTTCTAATTACTTTTCTTATGGCTTAGTCTATCTCCAAACCAAATTTTATTAAAATCGGTCCATTATTTTAGCCGTGGCAACGCATTTTCCGCTAGGGGCGTGGCACCACTTACTGTTGAAAAAAAAGTTTACACTACACTTTTTCTCTTCACAGCCTTCCTACAAAATAAAAAAATTAAGCGATTATGATTACGGCTGTTTACCAACTACCTATTTATACATAGATATCTAAAGGTAGGCGCCGTTTTATGGTCGCCATTTTCTTAAAAAAAAAAATTCAAAAACACCCGTTCTCATATGAAAGCTCTTGAGCATACAAACATTTTGACACCTTGAAAACTTTTTTCCGCTGCGCTCAAAAAATAGTTTAAGAAAATGGCGGCTTAGGTCAGATTTCCTTTTGAGGGTTTTTGTGAAAATTTTTTTTTTTTACAAAATAGAACGAATTTAAATTTTGAGCATTTCGTGATTTTTGGCTTGGAGACTCAATTTCAAAAATTCATAACTCCGGTTCTGTTAAAGCTAGAAAAATGATTTTATTTTCATTTTAAAGCTAAAAGAATGAACTTTAAAAAAAATATTTATGAAAAATTATCAACAAATTAGTATTGTTATAAACAATTTAAATGTTTTAATGAATTTTTAATAACTTCTTCCACCCTGTATCAAATTTTTAATATGACCATCGTGTTTTACGTCAAATTTCCTATTGAAAACGTATTTTTTTTAATGGGCAAACTATTATTATCATTAGAAATAAATTAATTTATGTAGTGCTGCATGTCTTATTTGCGCGCGTATTCTACACTAGTTTACAAATTTGGGGTTCATCTCGAAATCTGGTTTCTCGTAGACTTTTTACTATGTTTTTTGGGGCGTAGATTCCAAAAATGGCAACCATTTTTTTTTCTTAAGAATCGTTTTCGAAACATCCCCTTTTTTTGCACTTTTTTCATTTATTTGGCCATATCTCCTTGAATATTTTTTCGATTCAAAAACGCTTTTCAGCATTCAAGAGATATTTGTATTCACTTTCTAACAATATACTGTTTGTCTGAATCGGATAAGGCTTGACGGAGTTACAGGCGTTCAAAATTCTAAAATACTGACTTTTTTTGCCTTTTTTCTAAAATCACTAAATTTCAATTGGTCCATTTGAATGAAAGAATCTTTCACAATTTTAAGACAAAAAATGAAAGACTATTCTTTTGCAAATATTTTAAGTATAATTTTGCGGAAATCGAACAAAAAATGTTGAAGTTATTCGAAAAAACAGTAAAAAACTAAAGGGGTCCCCAAAAGGGTGGCAGATAGAGTGTAAAATATTGGAAAGAAAAATATAATGAAACCTAGTGATACATATGAACCCTCTACGGGTCACTCCGGGGAGTCTATGAAGTAATTGATTTTTTTGTAGGGCGACCCCAAAAAGGGTGGCAGATAGAGGATAGGTGTGTCAAGGGAAATGATTGGTAGAGTAAAAATAATGGGAGTTGTTATTGCATGTCACCCCTCTAGATGCATCTGAGAAGAAGAAGGAGCTATTTTCATATTTTCACAAGAATTTCATTTTTGCAGGGTATCCCCCCTAAGGGGTGGTGATAGAGGGTAAGTAAGTTCGAAAAATGTTAGAGTGGAAGAAATAATGGGATCTTGTCATACTTTTAAACCCTGTAGGGAGCAGCTTGGAGGAGATATTAATGATTTTCGATAGATTAAGAACCATTTGCTAGTTTTAAAAACGGTGGCGGGTCCACTAAATGTTTTCTGAAATGGACCAAATTTTACGTGGTTATTATTGGCACCAATAAAAAACTTTTGGTGCCCGGAAAGCGAAGTTTGGAGCAACTTTAATATTTTGACCACCATATATGTATAAGTATGTACAATATGCATTGTATATACCTTAAGTTTGAATTTTCCTTCGAAATAAATTGTCTTATTAAAAAAAATCATGTGTGCAGTTCACACGTGGTTGAAGAAAACTAATATGCATGAGAATGATATGAAAATAAATGTTATGTTTTTTAAATTTGCGATGTGAATTTAAAGAAGTTGGGTTTTATTTTAATTGAAATAGAAATCGCGGTATTGTTCAACTTTTAATATTAAATGCGATGAAAATGTTTCATTAAAATGATAAAAATAAAATAGTTGACTTCGTCTCTTTGTCAGTGTCGGTAGTGTTTAGTGTTTCACCGAGGCTACGAGGCAGCCTCGTTTTTGACTACGAGAACGAGGCGAGACCGAGGCGAGAACGAGGCGAGATGGAAAAAAAAATTTTCCTCGCTTGACCGAGGCGAGGCGAGATCACACGGCACCTCGCCTCGTCCACGCCTCGGCCTCGCCTCGGCCTCGTTTTCGAAACCAAGAGCGAAGCGCATTTTGACCAAATCTGAATATGAATGTAATTTTTATATTAAAATCTATATTTATCTAATATTTTATTATTTTATTTTGAGTAAACTACTTTGTTTTATTTTTAACCCGCATGTGCTTCTTACGAGTTCAGATTTGGTCCAAGCGCTAATGAACAGAAGTGCTTGGATCGCATCAGCTTCTATGCGACTACGCCTCGATTGATCGATTAGGGAAGCATATAAGGCTATGTAAGGCTATAAGCAAAACTGGATGATTGACAACACTGCATTGAAATTTATTTATTGTAATAGTCTTTCTAAGTACCGGTAAAGTGAAGCGAAACGCACAGCGTAATGCTAGTATATAAATAAAGATCAATATATGTATGTTCGTTGCTAATGGACTCCTAAACCGTTCAACCGACCGACGAAAGATTTGACATGAAAACGGAAGGCCATGGGCAACAATTTCTTGGAATAATTTAGTCACTCTACGATGCAATGCATAACCGTATTTTTGAACGGATTTTTAAAAAAAGAGGCTCCACTCACTACTGATAGTTTGAATTTCTTAAAAATAAACAAATTTTCAAAAAAAAACATCAGATAACACTTTTTTTCTATATTTTCTTAAGTGGCCCTATTCAAGTGGCGCAAATAAAAACGCATTTTTTTGTACCTCATAACAACAAAGTAAAAAAAGCAGCTAACGGTACTCTACGAGGTACACTTTTTTTTCTATGAATTCGTAAACGATATACATATTTACGAAATTAGAATAAACAAATATGTTCAAAACATCTACAAGAAGAAAAATCAGAAGAAATCCAATAAAAAATATGTGGCCCTATTCAAGTGGCGCGCAGTGTACATATATGTTTCTTATGATTTGGGATGCCTCGTAACATAGTTTACGATAAATGGGTGATGCCACCCCCACATAAGAGAAAAGCAGAATTCATCATATAAAGGGTTTTTCAATAGGGACACTACAAAAGTAGACCAATAGGGACAGCAAACGACGCCATATTTTTCCCGCTCTTTTGACCTTTCTCTTCAGTACGATTTGCCATTTCATCATGGAAAGATATACGATCCAACAACGAGTCGAAATTATTAAAATTTACTACCGAAATTCGGAGTCAGTGGCCTCAACTTTAAGAGTGCTACGTCCAATTTATGGTCGTCATAATCGTCCTGTCAGATCAACAATTGAGCGTCTAGTGGAAAAATTTGAATCCATAGGCACAGTACAAATTTTTCCCGTGCCAGTGAGACAAAGAAGTGCCCGTAGTGTCGAGAATATTGCTGCCGCTAGCGCATCAATAGAGGAAGACCCAAATCAGTCTCTCACACGTCGTTCTCAAGCGTTGGGCATCTCTGTGACTTCGTTGTGGCGAATTTTGCGAAAAGACCTTGGCCTACATCCTTACAAGATCAAATTGACGATAATGGCATCGAATGTTCTCTTACAAGAATAAAGAATTTCATTGATATTCCAAACCGTTTTTGTTTTATTTAAAAAAACTTTTGTAGCACTTTTATTGAAAAACCCTTTATTATCAACTACTTGATGCAGATTAATAAAACTTGGTATATTTATAAAAGTTAGAGGCATAACTAAGATTCAATTAATAAAATGGGCGGTACTATGCCTTCAATATAAGAAAAAAATTAACTTTATCATATCTCAATATCTATTTGACGTAGATAAATAAGATTTGGTACATATCTTTCTTATAGTTTGTAAAAGGTTCATTGCTTAGTTTGGTTTGGAAAAAAAGGCAATGCCTCTCCTTCCCATATAAGAAAAGAATTAAATTCATCATATCTCATCCAAACAAAACAGATATTTTATTTTATTTTTGAGTCTTGATCAGCCTATCAGCCCTGATGCATGTGTAATTTTTAATTTATTTTAATAAAAACCTCGCTTTTTTACCGAGGTGCCTCGGCCGAGAACGAGACGAAGCGAGGCGAGGCATGTGATGGCAAGATCTCGTCCGAGGCCGAGGCGAGGCGAGACTTAAATTTATAAAACGAGGCGAGACCGAGATCAACTAGAACCTCGCCTCGCCTCGGCCTCGGTGAAACACTAGTAGTGTTTTTAAGTGTATTGTGATTTTGTTATTATTATTTTCTAATAATTTTTGCTCAATTAATAATTAATAAATTTTGTGTTTAATTTAGTGTCGTTTCTGAAAAATTGCATGATTATATTAATAATTTTGCTTTAATTTTGTGTTTTGTTTATTTTGCGTTACACACAAACATACATTCATGTTAATATTAACTTACTTTCTGCAAGCAAAATAAATCAGTGTAAGCAGTGCAACATTTTTGTTTTTGATTCGCTTTTGTGCTTTGTTCGTATACAAAGCTAGACTTTAAACTCTGTTGTGTTTGTTGTTGCTGCTTAGCGGGTGAATTTTTTGCTTGATTTTTAACCCTTTTTGCACTGCTCTAAAAATATTTTAAATTGCTTTCTTTTTATTTAAAATTTCAAGATGGATTATTTTTCCTCTGAAAATTTGTTAGCTTGCTCTCTAAGAGATCAGTGCAAAAGCCAAAATATATTGAATTCTATGTTTTCCTGTTCAGGTCCCTGTGAACAGGTGTTTCATGCCTCTTGTGTAAACTTAGCAAAATCTATTACTGATTTATTATGCTCTGTCCATTCGGGCCTGCAATGGTACTGTCCATCTTGCAGACCCCTTTCCCCGTCGGTCTTTTACGAAAAAATTAAGCAATTTGGGGAAAATCTTAACAATCTGAATAATAATTTCAGAGATATTCTAAACTATTATCCCCAAATTGAAAAAAGCCTTAATGAGGCTATTTCACCGGATGTTAGTTTGCAAAATAAAACTATTACCGAGGCTACTATGGTTTTTGCTTCCACTCCTTCGATCTCCACTTTACCTAAACAAGCTATATCCTTAAAAAAGAAAAGAAAGTCTAATAAGAAATTAAATAAAAATCTGGGTAATGTGGGGAGGGTGGGCGGTGCGGCCGTCAGTCGTGACAAAACTCCCGTGAATTGCTCTCTAAATACCTCTTCACCCACTCCCAATTTTCCCGCTATAATCTCTAGTAGCAATCTTTCATCTCCTTCCTCCACTATAAATAATCCTCTGTCAATTTCGGCTAATCCGCGGGTGGATGTTGCGATTGATAGCTCTGTGCCTCCGGTTTCCCTGCAGGCATTACCAAGGTTAAAATCGATTTTTATTTCACGACTGCATTCCAATACTACCTCTGACAGCGTTAAAAATTTTATCAGACAAAATCAAATTATTCCTGCCGACGCCTTCGTTTCTTGCAGGAAACTCGGTAATAAACCAACTCATGCGTCTTTTTAAATAACTGTGACATCTTCTCATGTTTCTGCCATTCTTAAATCTAAAGCATGGGTGGATAATATCTATATTTCAGAATTTAAATCGAAAAAAAATGATAAAACTGCACGTTCCAATTCAAAAAACTGAAACGGCTATCCCTTTACTATCAAAATGTAAGGGGTTTGCGTTCAAAGACGCAAGATATCTTTTTATCAACTCAGAATTTCTCTGAGGATATTATCGTGTTTACCGAAACTTGGTTAAACAACAGCTTTCTCAATATGGAACTTTTTGATAATAGTTTCCATGTTTTTAGAAGAGACAGACACTTGGAAGATCTTTCTTCTGTTGGTGGAGGCGTCTTAATAGCTATAAAAAATCATTTAACCAGTTCATTAGTTGAAATTGCCTGTGCATCTAATATTGAACTGTTATGTGTTAAGGTTACACATTGTAACTCTAATTTATACATTCTTAACACTTATGTTCCTCCAAATAGTAGCGCAGATGTCTACGAATGTCTTTCGATGGCCGTAGAATATATTATTAATGAACTAGACACTAATGACGACATTTTGTTGTTAGGTGACTTTAATCTGCCTGACCTAAAATAGACTCCTTCGGACGATGGTACATATTTTTATGCATCTTGTCCAAAAACTCGACAACAACAAATTTTTGTTGACGAAATACTTTCAAATTTACAACAAGTAAGTTGTATAACTAATTGCCATGGACGACAACTTGACTTAGTCTTGGCTACAAATAGTAGCAATGTTATTGTAAGAAATGCTATCCATGCTCTGTCTACGGTAGATTCCTATCATCCACCTTTGAGTATTGTGTACCAATCTGACAATGAAAATTTGACTAATGCATGTTCATCCATTAATATTTACGAATTCAATTTTAAGAAAGCTGACTTTTTAAAATTGAATGAAAACTTAAGAAATAAATTAGACGACTTACTCATTTTTTTTAATAACAATACATTTGATGATTGCATTAAATTTTTCTATGGTGAACTTTTTTCTGCCATAGCATTGTCGGTTCCATATACAAAAAAGTACGTCAATAATTCCTCGTACCCCTGGTATACAAAGGATTTGAAAAAAGTTCGCAATGGCCGTAATAGGGCATGGAATAAATACGTTTGTAGCCAGGACCGTAATGACCTTGTTGCTTATCAGCGACTGTTTATTGAATTTAAAGATATGTCAGCTTTGGTTTATTCTGAATATTTGAATAAAATAAGGCTGAATATTCTTCATGACCCCAAAAATTTTTGGGGTTTTATTAATTCTAAAAAAAAATCTGACGGGTTTCCATCTGAGTTTAAAACAGTTGATGGGCTCACTAGCGACCCACAAGTTATAGCCGGGTTGTTTGCTAATTTGTTTAATGAATCGTTTTCTACGGATTTATTTAGCCCTGAAATCAACTATTTTGAATATATGGATAACGACCCTTTAGTTTCGGTTAATGAGATATCTTTCTCTCCTGACCTCATAGAGAAATATATTTCATCTGTTGATGATGACTTCAACTCCGGGCCGGATGGTATTCCTGCGACAGTTTTAGTAAACTACAGCTCTGTGCTGAGTCAACCCCTCAGTATTTTATTTAATAGATCAATTCAAGAAAGCTATTTTCCTAAGTCTTGGAAAAATGCATACATTAGCCCCATTTTCAAGAAAGGGTGTAAAAATGATGTTTCAAACTACAGGCCCGTGGCTAAGTTATCATCAATACCGAAAATTTTTGAACATATTATATACGATCAGGTTAAGGTGTGCTGTGGTGAAGTCATAACAACTCGTCAGCATGGTTTTGTTAATGGCAGATCTACAGTTTCTAACCTCCTTGATTTCACTTCTTTTGCATTAAGCTCTTTAG
Source organism: Tricholauxania praeusta (assembly GCA_949775025.1). Lineage (NCBI taxonomy): Eukaryota > Metazoa > Arthropoda > Insecta > Diptera > Lauxaniidae > Tricholauxania > Tricholauxania praeusta. The sequence goes on along the minus strand of OX459029.1, from coordinate 93,245,254 downwards.
ACTCTGGTGTTCAAGTTGACTGCATCTACACTGACTTCAGTAAAGCATTTGACAAATTACCACATAATTTGATTTTGTTTAAGTTAAAGAAGCTTGGATTTCCCTTAAGTTTTGTCAGCTGGATTGAATCTTATTTATCTGATCGCTCGTATCAAATAAAATTTAGGAGAGTGTTTTCCTCCCCATTTAGCGCGACATCAGGTGTTCCACAAGGAAGCCACCTGGGGCCGCTCCTGTTCATTTTAGCAATTAATGACGTTACACATGTTATTAAAAACTCCCATCTGTTAGTATATGCAGATGACATTACAGGAACGTAAAGGGGGTTGGTGACACTATTCCACTTCAGTCTGACTTGAAATCCTTTGAAGTTTGGTGTTCTAAGAATAACTTACATCTTAATCCTGATAAATGCCAAGCTATGATTTTTACCAGGAAGAAAACTATTGTGGAATTTGATTATAAATTAAAAGATAAAAATATTAGTCGTGTCGATGTAGTCAAAGACCTAGGTATACATTTTGATACTAAGTTGACTTTTAATGAGCATATTAATCAAATTTGTAAAAAATCCTCATCTCTGCTTGGCTTTATTAAGAGGTGGGCAAAAGAATTTAATAGCCCTTTAGTAACGGTGACTTTATATAATACAATAGTGCGCCCTCACTTAGAGTACGCCAGCCAAGTATGGTCACCATTTTATAATATTCATATAAATAGAATTGAAAGTATTTGCTCTCAATGGCTTAAATTGGATTGACCCTTTAAACCTTCCTCCTTATGTGGATCGTTTAAAGTTATTACATATGCAGTCTTTGAGCTCGCGTAGAAATATTGCGGATATACTTTATCTGCATCAACTTGTAACTGGGTCTCTTGCTGCACCAGAGCTTCTTAACTATATACATTTTAATAGTAATCGGAGGAGTACTCGTAACTCTTATCAGTTATTTTACCAACCGGTTAGTAGAACTAATTATATGGCTACAGCTCCTTTTAATCGCATGACAACTCTTATTAATAATTGCGAAGTTTATAACATTAGCTTGTCAAAAGGTCAACTCAAGCTTAGACTGAAAACTAACTGTAGCTAAATTTGTAGCTTAATGGTGGTGTGAATTTTTTTGTTTGTGTTGTCTGAGCCCCACAGCATGCTGGGTAAATTTTTTCTAACATTAATGCCTTGGACCACGTAAATTTATACATATAATTATTTTAATATATATATGTCTATTTTTACATGGTGTGAGTGGGTATGTTGAGAAAGTGCGATAAAGCTAAGAAAAAATTATAAAATAAATAACAAATTAATGTGCATGATAATTTTTTCTATTCCATTTTTTATTGAATAAGCTTTTTACTTGGTATAAAGCTTCAATGCTAAATAGCTAAGAAGGCTATAATAGCTGTAGTAGCTAAACTCTATTATTATTATTATTAGAAATGGCGAATCTTTTGAAGAATACACATGCATCACAAAATAAAAATTGCTTTTATATGGGAGACAATAACAATTACAATGAGAGAGCGTGAGTACGAGTAAACGTTTTTTTCTCTCTCTATGACAAAACTTTTGCAGTTGATCAGTGCAATGCACTATACTGCCGTACTAAGCGAAAAGGGCGTATCTCAAAAAAATAATTTTCGAATAATTGATGTTTTGTTTATGTCAGTTTGTTGAAATACCTGTAAAATTGAGATAGAGGAATTTTCTTAGTAGATTTTTTATATGATTGAACTTAGATGCCGACATTTGGAGTGTTTCATTAGACGCGTAATTTCTTAAGCTATCCGATGCCATAAGAATCTCGGATATTTTTTTTTTGAGATACGCCCTTTTCGTTTCGTACGGCAGTATAGGTCAAACAGCACACTTGCCTGGCCAAAACTCAATTTATTCAAGTGTTGCAGCGTTGCCATTAACCCGAAAAAAATTATGTCACGTTGACTCCAAAATTATGTCAACGACATAATTCTCTAGCGAGATTTGAAAAATAAAATCCAATAACAATAGTAATAAAAAAATATACCGAATTCTTGTAAATCATAACATAATAAAATTTATTTATTTTAAACATAACAGAAATACCAAATATAAGGTAAGGATAATACTATAAAAGTTTTTGGAGGTGGAATGTAGAGGCGCGGTGTGATAGTAAAAAATCAAATATTTCTCCAATTGAAAATTTTGATGAAAAATAAATTTCATGTTAGATATCAGGGATGACTTTCGATGTACGCTAAAACAATAATATTTATAAGTCTTAAATTTTTGATTTTACTACGAGTAATTATAAAACTTTTTTAAAAGCTAAGCAAATTTCATTAAATTCTTCACTGTTCTTTTTAAAATACTTACAACATTATTAACTGCCTACAATAGATAACTTTCGGTCTTCCATATCAAAAAAAAAATTACAAGTGTATCCCACAGTTTCAATGTATTTTTATTTTTTCTTTTAAATTCAAAATTTTTAAAAAAGCATATTAAAAGGCTGAACAGCTAACACCCACGGGAACAACAATTACAACGCAAAATATCGGAACCGAATCGTTTTTGATATTTTGATTTTGAAATTTCATACGAAGAAAACATCAAACCACAATTGTACAATTTGCACTGGTTTTGTAACTTTACGAAATCGGAACTATACCGAAAATCTTACAGTATTTTCTTTCTTAGCATAATAAGACATGAGCTCCTTTTCAGAACCGAAATAATTGAACTAAAATTATGTCACATATCTAATTGGCCATGTTAAATTATGTCACTTTTTATGTCAGTATAATTTTGCTTTAAACCAGGAGTCGACAGCGCCTAACTCTTTCCACTCTTTTACAACAACTTCGTATTGTTGTAATTCGCCGAATCGTTGACAGGCGCAACTGCACCAAAACAATTCAACCCTTTCGTGTTGTTGCTTTGTATGTCATTGTTGGTAAATACGTAGCGATTGCGACTGCGCACAATCCTTTCTATGCTTTGTTTGTTGTTGGTAATTTTGCGAACTGGTGCGCTGCCGGCAGGCGTGTTGTTACTTTTAAAGGTTTTTTTATCTAAATAAATCCTTATGGTAACGTATCCAACGATTTGTTGTTGTTGTTGGTTTTTTGTTGTAATTGCTGTTGCACTCTTGAAATAAAATCCTTGTCGACCACTGCTTTAAACTATGTCACCACCAAAAAATTTATGTCACAAGTGCCATGAATTGTGTCACGGTGACAACAATGAAGTGTTGCTATTTAAGTTTTGTTGTTGTAGTGTAACGGAGAACACTTCAAAACAAACTAAATTGCTTTTTGATTTTGCAAAAAAAAAATGTACCGTTTTTTAGCGATGTGACAAATGGTGATTTTTACTCCTTTTTTTTAACAATTGTGAAGTAATTTAAATAAATTGTTTTAGAAAAAAAAGGAAAGAATTGATCATAGTTTTAATAATGTAATATATGTAACTTAAAACATTTTAATATATTTTGGTTTTCTGTGAAAAAGATATAAAATTAAAATGTGACCCCTGATTTGTCATATTTTTTTAAATTTCCAACTTTGTGTAAGCTTTAAAAATTTTGTTGGGATTTCTTAGTCTTATGACAAACTAGTTAGATGTTGCTATTGTGAATGTTAATTAGAAATGTGGATGCCCGTTTTTGCACGTTTTTTTAAATTAATTTTTTTGTAAGGTGACTTATTCTTCCGCAATTCTGATTTATTCGAAGTCTGGTTGCTAAAGACAGTCAAAAATTAAAAGAAGAGGCTGTTTTCAATTACTTATGAGAAAATACTGACGATGCTACTAGTTCAAGTTATTTGTAGCAAAGTGCGCATAGTTTTTGCATTAGAGCTTACGAAAAATGGGTAAAAATCCCCTGGAAGTTGCATTGCTGGATCCTTTTTTTGAATTACATGCAAGTGTAGGGGAAAAAGGTTTCCTAGATTTTTATTCTTCTGGCTAAACTTTTTCCTACTAAAAAAATTGGTTTTGACTTATTTTAATTCTGCTAGTCAAGCAGTTTTAATGGCAGTTATGCCGCACTTAGTGAGAGTCAAGAGAAAACAAGGCTAGTAAGCCACTTTTAAGTTTTGACTTAAATCTGAATTTTATTTACAATTTCCTTAGCTTAAATACTTAAAATACCAGTATTTCTTAACTAAAATTTTACCAATATTTTTCATAACTCCACCCAATTTTGCTGCAATAACCAATCACAAGAATTGGTCACCAAATTAGTAAATTTGTTTACACTAATTCTCAGCCTTGAAAAATCAAAGTCATTGGCATGAGGGTGAAACATAATTCTTTCATTTGGTTGTGCATTTAGTTGTTGCTATTTAAAAAATACGTAGCAAGCGAGCGCTTGTTGTTGTTGTAGTCACAAGCATGCGATCGTTGTTGTTTGTGTTATTGACTAGCGGTCAACGTTTGACTTGCGCTTGAAATTAGATGCTCTAAATGCACAAGCAAATGCAATTTGAAAAATTATTTATTGGGCTATGGATTTTATTTTACATGGAAAATATTTTCACATAAAAAATGTACTTGAAAATATTTTCCATAAATTTTGACTTGTTTACGTTAAATGAATTTATGGTCTAAAATAGTAATATGACCCAAATGAAAATTGTTTATTTTTATTTAACTGGTGGGAGCTAATGTCGGTCATAGTGAATATGTGGGATCACTACACCCCTACCCTTAAGAGAAAAATTATTTAGAAAAAATCATTTTTAGGTGTGGAGTAATGCAAATATTATATACTTGTATTTTATTTTAAATAAGGTTTTTAATAATAATAAAAAAATATTAATTTATGTTTTAGTTTGAAAATTTCTTTAATATATTGTTGTGCAAAGTTTTTTGCTTATTATTTATTTCTATAGTGGAGTTTACTCCATCTCTGCTTATTATTTTATATGGTCCATGATAAGGACTCTGGGATTTCTTCCTAGTTTCTAGTTTAACAAATACTAAATCTCCTATTTCTAATTCTGATTCATTCACACTCTTATCATAATTTATTTTTCTTTTAGCTTTTGCTAAATTAATTAAGGTTTTTGCTTTGTTCATGGACATTTTCAGTCTAATTTTTAATTCATTCGAATAGTCTTCTAAATTGTAAGCCTTCACATTGTCATGTTCTCTGTCACTTGGAAAGGTTGGTAATTTACCAAAAACTAACTCATATGGTGAATATTGTGTATCTATGTGTGGAGTAGTATTGTATGCAAAAGTGTAATAAGGAATCCATTTATCCCATTCATAATCATCTGCGAAGGAAAGTAGGTACTCGTTAAGTACTCTGTGGTTTCTTTCGAGTGATCCTATTGTTTCATGGTGATATGGCGTTGAAAAAATTTGTTCTATTTTAAGTTGTTTACATACTGCTTTAAGTAGATCGTTAGTGTATTCAGTCCCTCGGTCGGATTTTAGTGTTTTGAAACAACCGTATTTCAAAATTAATTGTTCGACAAGTGTTCTTGCTATTGAGTTTGCGTCTTTACTTTCAATGGGATGTGCAATGACAAATTTAGTTAGTTCACATTGCATTGTAAGTATATATCTGTACCCGTTTGAAATCTTTAGTGGACCTACTGTGTCAATTTGTACTATTTCGAAACTTGTTGACGGAGTGTTTGTTATCGTCATTTTTTCTTTGATGTGTTTATTGTACTTGTTACGAGCGCATTTTTCACATTTGTTTATATGTGTTTTTACCATCTGTCGCATGTGTTTCCAAACATAGCGTTGTTTTAGTTTTAGGATTGTTTTTCTGATACCTAAATGACCTCCTTGCGGTGTGTCGTGAAATTCTTTTATCAAATTCTTTTGCAAGGTTTTATTTGTTATTCTCTTAGGGGGTTTAAATAATAATATGTTTAGCGATTTTCTATATTTCAATGTTCTTTTTAGCTGCAGCTTATTAAATTTCGTTTTGAAATCATCCTTATTTATGATTTCAAATATAATATCATTCTCAGCTAATGCTAGCTCTTTGATATTTTCTTTATTCATTAATGATGATAGTTTCTCCAATGTCGAATCTAGATTCGTTAGATTATCACTACATCTTACGTGCACGAATTCATCTATAATTTTGATATTACTGGTAGTATCATTCCTTTTATCGCTCTTATTGCTTAGTTCGAACTTTAATCTTCTTAAATTTCTGACGTCAGTAATCGATGTGCAATCCCACATAAAAAGTTGATCAGGCTCCTGTAGAGATTCACATTTTTCTTCCATATTTTTGTTTTCTTCCTTCTTTTTATTACCCCTAGTTATAACCATTGTCTTATTATCGCTCGTTTTTTGTGTTGGTATCATATTTTTCAGTATTGTTGAATCTATGTTAATTCTTGACAGTGCATCGGCATTTGTATTTATTTTACCTTGTTTGAATTTGATTTCAAAATCGTAATCAGATAAATCTAATCTGATTCTAGTCATTTTAGATGATGGGTTTTTGTGCGTAAAAAGTGAAACTAATGGTCTATGGTCTGTTACTACTATGAATTTCTGTCCGTATAGGTAAGGTTTAAAAAAATTTATCCCCCAGTGGATGGCTAGTAGTTCCTTTTCAATAATTGGTTTATTAATGTCATGTTTTTGTAATGTCTTACTTGCGTAGGAAATTGGAAGGTCTTTTCCAATTTCACCTTGAGAAAGTATTGCCCCTAAAGCAAAATTTGATGCGTCAGTAGTCAATATGAAAGGTTTTGTAAAATCTGGATATTGAAGAACTGGTGGTTCTATCAATTTTTGTTTTAACTTTTCAAAAGATTTTTGACATTCTTCAGTCCAGACAAATGTTTTGTTTTTCTTTAGTAAATTATTGAGACATTGTGCTATTGTTGCAAAATCTTTTATGAATCGTCGATAGTAGTTGCAAAAAGCTACAAATCTACGTACCTCGTCTGCGTTTTTTGGAGTTGGGTAATTTTTGATGGTATCATATTTAGCAGGATCTGTTTTTATTCCATGCTGTGTTATAAGATGTCCTAAGTAGATTACTTCAGGTCTTAAAAATTGACATTTATTCGGATTTAGCTTTAAGTTGTATTTTGATAGTCTATCAAAAACTTTAATGAGGTTATTGTTGTGATGCTGTAGACTGCATCCAAATACTATTATGTCATCAACATATAAAAATGCTTCTGAACTTAGACCGGTGAGTGCTAGAGTTAGCATTCTTTGAAAACTATTTGATGAGATTTTCAGTCCAAAAGGGAGTCTTTTGAATTGAAAGTGACCGTCATTGGTCGAAAAGGCTGTTAATGGTTTGGAGTTTTTATCTAAGGGGATTTGATGAAATGAACTTGTCATATCGAGAGTTGAGAAATACTTTGCTCTGCCTAATTTATCCAAAACGTCTTCTATGCGTGTTAATGGGAATTTGTCGTTGACAATTTTTTCATTGAGTTTTCGGAAATCAACTACTAAACGCCATTTTTTAGTGTCATCACTGCTCTTTTTTGGTACTAAAAGTAAAGGTGAATTGTATGGGCTAAAAGATGGTTCTATTATGTCGTTATCTAATAAATCTTGTACCTGTTTATGTATTTCTTCGTTCTGTGTGTGTGGTAACCTATAGTTTTTTATGTACGTTGGTGAACTGTCTGTTGTTGCAAGGTTTTGAGTGTAAAAGTTATTTATTGAGAGTTGTTCATTTTCTAGATGGAATATATGTTGGTATTGTTTGAAAATGTTAATTAAAGGATGGTTGGTTGTTATATTTAATTCCTTTTGTATATTTTTGAATCGTTCGTCATTCCGCGATCTTTGTCTGTAATCTATGTATGTATAGTTTGTCAGTGGTTCTGTTTTTGGTTTAAGATGTCTAATTTTTACTTCTGTGTCATTAGTGTTCAATATTTTAACGTGGCATTTTCCGTTTGCAGGTATTATTGTATTTGCCAAAAATACGCCTGACTGAATTTCTTCATTTAACACCACGTGGTCTTCCTCTACTGTTAAATTAATTGGATGAATTATTTCTGTTCTTGGTGGTATTCGTATTAAGTCGTAAACTTTTTCGTTCAAATATATTGGTGTTACAATGTCTGTGTTGTCTACTATGGTAGTAAGTGTTTGTGTTTCATAATCTATTTTGCACATGTATTTATTTAAAAAGTCTCTTCCTATAATGCCGTCAGTATTAATTGGAAAATTATTGTCGACTGCATGAAAAATATGTTTTATTATTGATATTTGGAAATCTAAAAGTAATGTAATCGTTCCTAAAGTAAAAGTTTCTTGGTCAGTTATTCCTGTCAGTTTACACTTTTTATCCTTCATCAAATTATTATCATTAATAAGATTTTCTAATTTGCAGATTGAAATGTCTGCGCCTGTATCTATCAAGAATTTGAAATGTGTCTTTGAATTTTTACATTTTATTATAATGTAATTTGTCGTATTATCCGATATATTGTAAATCTTCAGTTTTGCTGTCCCGGATGATCCTCTGTTGCGGTCTCCGAGCGCTGATCGTTTCCCTGATCAGTGCTATCTACAGAATATACTCTATTTGAGTTGCGTTGGCTTCCAGTATTTGAATTCCTTCCTCTTGAATTGTTGTTATAATTGTTGTTTCCTGAGTATGAACTATTTCTGTTGTTATTGGATTGGTTTCTTGAGGTATTATTTCCTCTATTGTAGTTATTATTCTTTGAATAATTTTCAGAGTTATTGTTTCTGTTTCTATTTTGCCAGTTCGTATTGTTATTTGTGAATCTACTGTTGTGGGAAGAATTTCTACTACAGTTGCAATTATTTCTTGATTGATTCCTATAGTTGGATCTGTAATTGTTTCCATTGTTTTGAAAGTTATTATCTGTATTACTTTTGTAATGTAGAAGTTGGTTACTTGTTTTAAGATTTTTCTCCAGTTCTAAAGATAAGTTTATAGCTTCGATTAAAGATTTGGGTTGTGCTGCAAAAATTGTCATTTTCAAATCATCATTTAAACCGTTTTTGAAAATATTTAATGCATAATCATCGTTTACTTTAATAATTACATTTCTCTGGTTCATGTCTGTTAAGTCTTTAATTTGTAAGTTATTTAGTTCGGCTATTAAATTTAAGAGTTTGTCTTTAAACTGTGAAACGTTATTGTTTCTTTGTGTAAGGGAAGTTAATTGTGTATATATCTGTGCTGTAGTTAAAGTATTTTTGTAAGCGGTTTGCAAGTTTGTTTTTAGTTTCTGAAAGGTGTCAATGTCAGTAGTGTACCCTAATGTTGTTTTCACACTTGTACTTAGCTTTATACTCAAGATGAGTTTTATTAACTTTTTCTTATCTTCATTTGAATAAGTGTCATGTAGTAGTTCTACTAATGTTAAAAAACTATCTAATTCTTTTTGGTTTCCCGAAAAAATGGGGATTATTTTTATAATGGATTCTAATTTGAATTCTGCCATTGTCTGTTCTGTTGTAATTGTTTGCATACACACTAAACTATTTCTAGCGTCTTTTACTATTATGTAAAACTGTTCTGTCAATTTCAGTATCTCTAAGTTTTGTTTTAGATTTTTGTTGTGTTCTTCGTACTCTGCTACGTATTTATCGATTTGGGCAAGTTTTTCCTTAATCGTCAAACTAGTGTATTTCTTGTTTCCTAACTTTCTTATGTTTATTTTTATTTCTCTAATTTTTTTATAAATTTCTGATAGGGTGTACATTTAAATTTTTGGTGTTTTTTTTTTTTTTTTTTTTTTTTTTTTATTTAGTTAAACATTTTGTACTCTATTGATATGTTTCAGTACATATTGCTTGTAATGTTTATTTATTTTATAAAATATGAATATAATTATTATAATAATTACTATTGTTGCAATTGAAGTTAATGCTGTTGACTTCACGTCGTTCTTTGTTATTGCAGAACCCAAGTTGTTTTCGATGGTTATCTGCTCGTCCTTCTTAGTGTCAAACATTGCTATGTGGTAGAATGTTTCTTGTAAATTTGGGAACATATGTGTTAATTTTGTTTTTTATGTTTTCTTGTTTATCGGTTGTGGTACGTATTCATCATTATAATTGGGCCAATTTTCAAAAATGGCATTTACAGATGCCTCAGTCATCAGAATTCAGAATTTGTTTTATTTGTTTTAGCAGATTGGCAGGATCTAATTTATCAAAGTTTCTGTGCTAGTTCGAATTGGGCAGGATCGCCATGTAGGGGAAAAAGGTTTCCTAGATTTTTATTCTTCTGGCTAAACTTTTTCCTACTAAAAAAATTGGTTTTGACTTATTTTAATTCTGCTAGTCAAGCAGTTTTAATGGCAGTTATGCCGCACTTAGTGAGAGTCAAGAGAAAACAAGGCTAGTAAGCCACTTTTAAGTTTTGACTTAAATCTGAATTTTATTTACAATTTCCTTAGCTTAAATACTTAAAATACCAGTATTTCTTAACTAAAATTTTACCAATATTTTTCATAACTCCACCCAATTTTGCTGCAATAACCAATCACAAGAATTGGTCACCAAATTAGTAAATTTGTTTACACTAATTCTCAGCCTTGAAAAATCAAAGTCATTGGCATGAGGGTGAAACATAATTCTTTCATTTGGTTGTGCATTTAGTTGTTGCTATTTAAAAAATACGTAGCAAGCGAGCGCTTGTTGTTGTTGTAGTCACAAGCATGCGATCGTTGTTGTTTGTGTTATTGACTAGCGGTCAACGTTTGACTTGCGCTTGAAATTAGATGCTCTAAATGCACAAGCAAATGCAATTTGAAAAATTATTTATTGGGCTATGGATTTTATTTTACATGGAAAATATTTTCACATAAAAAATGTACTTGAAAATATTTTCCATAAATTTTGACTTGTTTACGTTAAATGAATTTATGGTCTAAAATAGTAATATGACCCAAATGAAAATTGTTTATTTTTATTTAACTGGTGGGAGCTAATGTCGGTCATAGTGAATATGTGGGATCACTACACAAGTTACAAGTGCTGCATCCAAAATACAAATCAGTAATAAAGATGATAAAAATACAGTATCAGAAAAAAAGAAAACAATACAAGATTTATTTTTCAAAAAGTTTGGCCTCATAGTAGATAAACCGAAAGTAGGTGGTTTTGAAAGTACAAACAACGGCAACACGAGATTTTGCAGAACATGAAATGTTTCTTCAAATTACCGGCATTGACAAGGAGTTGATTTTTCTCCTAAAAATAATTTTAATAAGCATCAATTTCCTTTAAATGTAAACAAATTTCAAGTTTGGTAATGACAGCAACTTTACACAAAATTCTTATTCATTCAAAGGAAACTATAGAGGGTTTAGCTCTTCCTGTTGGTTGTTTTGGAGAAGAAATTATACAAATCTGAATGCACGCAAAAGTAGCCGCGCTAATACACTTTTAGACGTGTTTCATAGAGTAGGAGACACTTCAAATCCAAGAATTTCTTCGCTGTCTTTAAATAGACACATTCAGACTAAAAAGCGCCTCCAACTTCCGATAGAAGTGATCCGATTATTGAGGTGTGAAATCCCAGTCGAAGAACTTAACAAGCAATGAAACACGCGATAATGAAGAAGAGGAAGATGAAATTGGGGAAACCGAAATTTTAAGTTCAATGTACATATTGGAACATTTTAACTAATTTATCTTTAGAAAGTGATGCGTAAGTAAACGTTATGTATTTCTTAACCTAAGTAATATTACAATCTAATAATATAAACACATCTTTTATTCCATTAATTATAGAATCTTAAAAAAATTAGTGCGTGCCATTTTTGACCCGGAATCACAAGGGTTAAGATTTTTCTCAGAGTTATTTTTTTAGCCTGGAGTAAACATAAAAATATTATTCCAGTTAATCACCGTGATAATATAGCCGTTGTTGGTTTTGGCCAATATTTTTGTTCGACAAACTCATTTTTTATGACAGACTATAATTCCTTGACTTCAGTGCATCCGAAAACATTTTCCTCTTCCCTTGAAAATTTTCCGACAAGGTTGCCACTTGATTTTAAATATTTTTTACAACGGGTTCTGCTAAAATTGGCTCTTAGGTAATAAATGTTTTGATTTTATAAAGTTGGCGTAGTCGGCGTGTCGGACGCGCCAAGCTACCCAAAATTGTTATCCGACATAATGCTTTACGCTTTTAATGCATAAAAAACTCTTGATCAAAACATAAACTAACATAAAGGTCATACATTTTTTTATCGCGTAAAATTCATGACTTCGTGATGGCTTAAAAGGAAAATGCCCCACCATAATAATTGGTTATGCTCAAAATTTGTCCAACTCGACGTGAATATCCCTTACAAAAAGTTTGAGCAGTGTGGTCATGAATATTTTTTTTAGTACTGGGATTATAAGTATTCTGTCCTTCTAAAAAGTTTTATTTATATTATACTAAAAATCGTTTTTACTTTCTTAAAATGTCAGTCCCTTTCTATTTGACCATCATAGAATTTAAAAACAGGTTGCTCAAATTTTTTAAAACCATTAGGTAAACAGTAACTTTTATCTTCTATCTTAAACTTCGAAATTATTTTAACCAATATTTTTGATGTTTGCGTAGCGTACACAATATCGAGTTCAATCAATGCTAACTTCACACGTTCAAATATTCGCGGTATTCCTTCAGCAATTAAACCCAAAAATTATGTTCCATATCAATTCTTGGGCCTTTCGGCAGTCCCGGAAGTTTTGGGATTGTAAAATGCTATCCCTGGGTTTCGGAATATAATTTTGAATAAGAAGTTCTAATTTAGAACGTATAAAAGTCCTTCTATGTATGCAAGGTTGCCAAGAGGCCGCTTTTGATGGGGCCAAGCCGTGAATTGCAAGTTAAAGCAAAGGACCTTGTAGGATTTGAAAAATTTTGGAAAAAGCTGTTAAATGGCTTTTCGTTATAGGTACCAAAAAAAAATTTAACTTTTTAACATTTTATGGAAAAATAATTTATTTTTGGAAATACCGTTAATTCCGTGTTTTTAACTTGGCAACCCTGTATGTACCTATCTATATGGATTTCATTATTAAAATATACGTACATATTAAAACGTTCAACACATTAAACCAAAGTTAGGCATTCTGCCGCCTGCGGGCAACTCCAGCAGAACACAAGCATAGGCTAAATGTATGTAGGCATTAGGCGTGTTCAAATAAATGGCATGTTCTAAAATACTTCAAGAACACTCGATTTTCGAAAACTTATTCATACTCGAGTATATCCTCATTTAAATAAATAAATAGAAATATCCCTAGGGTTGCTACCAGCGCTGCAAAATTTTTATTTTTCGGAATTTGTCCAAAAAAAATTAAGAAAATTTGATATTTTATTAATTTTTTTTCGATTTTCCATATGTACATACAAGGAAGTATCGAAGAAAAACCTACCGCTATTTTTTTAAGCCTACAAAGAAGGAAAAAACTATGGTCTCTCCAAAAATAATTAAGGAGAAAAAAAAAATTCTTTAAGTTTTGGTCCAAAAATTATCAAAATTAATTTTTTTTTTAAATATATTTTTCCAAATTAAAATAAGCACTGTTAGTTAGAGTTGAAGCAAATTATTTTAATTACTTGCTTATAAAATACTTTGAAAATTTTTAGACCAAAAATCAAATTTTAATTTATTTCTCATTTATTTTTTTATTTGAAATTCATGTAGTAGCATTGACATTTTCAAGTTACGGTGAATGCCGTGTGTTTACGTGCATTTCTGTTTCGTTTTGCTATTCACCGCAAGGTGCTCGTTTACTCGTTGGGGCTGCGCTGAATTCCACAAACCATCCGGCTACAACAACAACGCGCAAAAAAGCGCTAAAATCGTCAATCGTCAACTTATATACGAAGTCAGCGAACCCAAAACATAAAATCATAATTAATAATTGCACAATTATACAATAGAGGTCTGCACGGATACCAAAAATTTACTCGTTTCAGTACTCGTTCACTTTTCTGTTCCTCCAATTACAAGTACACATTTCCTTTGAGTACCATAGCGTAAAGTAAAAAAAGTTGAATAAGCTTCGTGTATGTGTACGCACAACAAAACTGAAGGTAATGAATCGAACTGAATGACGCGCTAATTTATTCGATGAAAGTGAGGAAGAGAGAATTCATTTATGCACCAAGGCGTTGCCAGAAGATTTAAATGCGCAACTTTTTTATTTATTTATCTGAAAACTAAAATAAAACGAATGTCCGGGATTATATAAATTTTTTACCATCATTGTGTTTAAAATACTTTTTGGTAGTTTTATCTTTAGAATGATGCTAGAAAAATGACTATAACTACTGCCATATATTTACATTTACAAAGTCCAAAGTTTTTTTAGAATAATTTATTAATCACAACGATAAAACAAAAATGTTAGTTCAGTCCATATAAAAGAAATAACAAAATATATAAATAAACATAATTCATAAATAAATCACATACGCTTTTTGTAACGAAATATCTCAAAAACTATAGGAAATAGAATAAAAAACCCGGAATCTTTTTCGTTTAAAAGTACTTATATTACATCACTTTTTATCAAAAACGATTCAATGTTTTTCATGCTATTTTCCATTTTCTGATTTTTTCGTTTCAAAAAATGAGTGAAAAAGTAAAAAAAAAAGGTTTTAAAGGTTGATCAAACGCCCCCTAACTATTTGCTTAGCCGAAAAAAAGTTAATTTTCTTTTTTCGGATGAACCAGTCCAGTCTCCAGATATCTTGCTCACCGCAAATTTTGAGGTCGTTCATGGCATTGCACTTTTCTAACTTATTGATAAATATTTTTGGACCAAAATTTCAGAGATAAGTCTTGAATAGTTATACTTTAATAATGTAAAAAAAATTTGGTCTAAGATGAAATGCAGCTTCAAAAAAAATTTAAAAAAATGTCTTTTTATTTTTCGAAAATCTCCCGAATGCCCTTAACAAATATTAAACAAAGATTTATATAGATTTTTGATATACATACATATATACATAAGTATATGCAAAAAGCTCAAGCTTCACAAAGAAACACTTTATGAATAAATTTATAAATCACTTTAAAAGTCGAATTTCACTGTACTTATCACATTTTAAAAATATTTACCAATGCTGGACCAAATTAAAAAAAAAAAAAATAATAAATAAATTAACAAAGTGGCAACATTGCCAACAATATCAAAAGTTATAATAAAGGAGAAGCAAATAAAACATGTTCACTTTAATATAATATTTCACTTTGTGTACATATGTATAATCTTACATGGCTCATATTTGTTTTCAAAAACTGTTTTTATAATATAACATAAATTTATTTAGAAAACAAAGACCTCACTCTCCTGCACACATCAAATTTTCACTGATCCTCACTAAACATTCTTACGCATGTTAAAGTGCATTACTGCGTAGTACAAAATATCAAATGCGTAGTAATCGCGCAACTTGTTGTACTCGCAGCATACATGCATATTATCCGTAAACATGACGCATTCATCTACGTACAGTTGGTTACGAGTAAGAAGAGAAACTTATAATGATGGTAACAGTAACACAAGCAAACGCTATGTATACGCATTCAAATCAATAAAATTGACTTCGGTAACAGTTTCGTAAGTTAACGATTATACTTATGCAGACCTCTATTATACAAACAAAAAAACAGTTCCATAAACATAAAACAATTCACGGCTTTAACACATATACTTAACACAACATTAAAAACAGTGAAATTAAACAGTGTATAAACATTCACCAAATTTACAAACTACAGTGACATTATACTATTTCTACACCAACGAAATAAAATAGTGAAAAAACAAACACACAACATATTTTATAACACCGAACTAAACATTAGACAAGTTCACATAACACATGCACAAAAATCCAGTCTGCAGAATAAATTCTACAATAACCAAGGAAGAAACATCACAGCATATACAAAAAACACATAAACACATAAAAATTTAAATTTAAAGTGCGAAATTGTAATTAAAACTTTCTGTACAAAAAGCGTAATTAATCTATTTGTGCAGCATTGTGAAAAGTGATATTTTCGAGCTTCATTTTTACAAGCCGAAAATTTTTAAATTAACTCACCCAATTCCTCAACAATTTAAAAAATACATTTAATTTTAGCTTTAAATTTCAATTTCGATGAAAATGGGGCATTTCATACCAAATCACAGAGGTTTTTGACCGATCATCTTCGATTTCGCTAATTTTTGATTTACGTACGCATTAAAAGCAACTAAGCACGCTAGTTTTCACTCTTGTATTCGAACACGGTTATTGAGTAATACGTTTTTTAAATTTTAAGGCAAAAACTTTCAATTAACGATAGACTAGTAATAAATATTGACATCAATAAAAAGTAGTGTATTATTTTTTTGGATTTGAATGTATTTTCTAAAAAAAAAAAATATAAAAAATTATTCGAAGTAATAATCAGTTTTTAACATTTAAAGATTAAAATCGACATTTTCGGAAATTACGAAGCCTTCGATTTTTCTTAAAAATGTTTTCAAAATATAACTCTATATTATGCAACTTTTAAGTCATAGCTCAAGATGTTCTGACAATTTTTTCTGTTTTTTTTTTGAACTTTGAAAATTTTATACTTGTTATTTATGATTGAATTCTCTACATCACTAGCTTAAAAAAAAAAAGATCTGGTTTCTCTCACACTTTTTTTTATGTATTTTGAGTCGTAAATTCCAAAAACGCCAACAATTTTTTTCTCTTAAGAATCGTTTTCGAGTTATTCCCCATTAACCCGTTTTTTGCACTTTTTTCATTTATTTGGCCATATTTCCCTCAATTTTTTTTCGAACTAATTCAGTTTCTCTAAAGGTATTATTTTTTCTTTCTAACGGTCTGGAGTTAATGAGAATCGAATAAGATTTGATGGAGTTACATGTGGTCAACGTCCGAAAAAAGTGATTTTTTTTTTCATTTTTAAATTAGGAAATTACGACGCAAAATACATAAAAAAAGTTTGTGAGAAACCAGATCTGTTTTTGTTTAAACTAGTGATACACATACTTACTTACTTACTTACTTGGGTGGCCATAACAACCCGTTACCGGGTTACGGCCGACCTCAAAAGCTCTCTCCAGGAGCCTCCGCTTCGCGCGCGCCTTCTCCAATCAGTCACACCAAGCGTGGATAGGGTTTCCTCGGCTTGGTCTTTCCATTGGAGGCTTGGTCTTCCTTTTCGTCGTCGCCCAGCGGCTTCCGTATCAAACACCTTTTTCGCCGCAGCTTCTTCGTCCATACGCACAACATGTCCCAGCCAGCGCAGACGTTGGATAGTGATGCGCTTGACTATGTCAATGTCAGCGTAGAGCTCGTACAGTTCGTGGTATATTCGAATACAGTAGTCGTTGCCGACGTGAACAGAACCGCAGATTTTGTGAAGAATTTTTCTCTCAATCACCCCAAGCGTGGGTCTGCATCAGTCTGCGACACAAGCCATGCTTTTGCGCCGTAAAGTAGCACGAGTAAGATGAGCGTCTTGTAGAGTGTCAGTTTTGTCGGACGAGAGAGGTCTCTACTACTCAATTTTTTACTGAGACCATAGTAACACCTATTAGGAAGAGTTAGTCTTCGCTTTATCTCCAGGCTGACATCGTTTTGAGTGTTCACGGCGGTGCCAAGATAGGTGAAATCCTTGACAACTTTGAAAGTATAGCTGTTCGCAGTAACATAGGATCCAATACGCCGCGTCTCTCTGTTTGTGGACAGCATATACTTTGTTTTGCTCTCGTTCACCGTCGAACCCACCTTTGCTGACTCTTTTTCGATAGCAGAGAACGCAGCAGTAACATCTCGCTTACAACGTTCAATGATATCAATATCATCGGCATATGCAAGGAGCTGGATACTTTTGTAGAAAATAGTGCCATTACGATATACACTGGCTCTTCGCAACACCCCTTCCATCACAAAATTAAAGAGGTTGCAGGATAGTGGATCACCCTTCCTACTCTGACGGAGCTGGCTGTGTTGCTCAACGACATTCTGTAAAGCTGCAT
Organism: Tricholauxania praeusta; assembly: GCA_949775025.1. Taxonomy (NCBI): domain Eukaryota; kingdom Metazoa; phylum Arthropoda; class Insecta; order Diptera; family Lauxaniidae; genus Tricholauxania; species Tricholauxania praeusta. The sequence continues at coordinate 93,227,265 of OX459029.1, read as the reverse complement.
CAGCTTCGCAGATATACCGAACTCAGACATGGTGGCATACAGGCAAACCCGTATCGGGCTATCGAAAGCAGCTTTAAAATCGATAAAGAGATGATGGGTATCGATCTGTTTTTCGTAGGTTTTTTCTAGAATTTGACGTAGTGTGAAGATCTGGTCTATGGTGGACTTACCAGGTCTAAAGCCGCTCTGATAAGGCCCAATCAGTGGCAAACGGCTTAAGTCTTTCACACAGTGCAGTCGACAGGACCTTGTAAGAGATAGCAAGAAGACTGATTCCCCGGTAGTTAGCGCAGATTGTCGGGTCACCTTTCTTCAGTACAGGACAAAGGACACTGAGATTCCAATCGTCAGGCATGCTTTCTACTAGCCAAATTTTGCAGATGAGTTGATGCATACACCCTATCAGCTCATCACCGCCGGTATTGAACAATTCAGCAGGCAGGCCATCGGCACCGGCCGCTTTGTTGTTCTTAAGTCGTTGGATCACAACTCGTACCACGTCATGGCTAGGTGGTGGTACGTCCACACCATCGTCGTTGATTAGTGGCACCGGGTTAATTTCTTCAAAGGCGGGGTTGGTGGAGTCATCGCCAGCAAGCAGCTTGGAAAAGTGTTCCCTCCATAATCTCAGTTTACCCTACGTATCCGTAGGGTCAGACTGAAACCTTAGGTCAGACGCTTGACTTGCTGGTAAAATTTTCGAGCATCATTCCTGCCCCGTAACATTTCGAGTTTCTCACGCTCGTGACTTTCCTGCTCTCGTTTCTTGCTTCTGAAAAGGCGCCTCTCTTCCTTTCTTTTTTCCCGGTAGTTTTCGTGCACGGCTCGCGTTGCGGCTGACTGCAGGGTTCTTTTGTAGGCAGCGTATATTACTGCAGGAGCTTCGTGACACTCCTGGTCATACCATTGATTTCGCGGAAGTGGGCGTCGGAAACCAATGACTTCCTCAGCGGCAGAGCGCATGGAGCGGGATATATGCGCCCGAAGTCCACCGGCATCATCGGGTAGAGAATCAGGTTGAAGGAGCAGTTCTGAGAGGCGAGCGGAATAGGCTTCGGCCGTCCGATGTGATTGCCGCTTAGCGACGTCCAGCTTTCGTTGCGTACCAGAGCGTACATCGTTTGCATTGCACAGCCGCATGCGTATCTTGGCTGCAACAAGATAATGATCGGAGTCAATATTGACTCCCCGGAACGTACGAACATCTAGCACGCTGGAAGCTTGCCTTCCGTCGATCACAACATAATCGATTTGGTTGCGTGTTTTCTGATCAGAAGACAGCCAGATGGCCTTGTGGATATCGAGGTGTTGAAATCTGGTGCTGCTTAGTACCATGTATCGCGTAGCGGCAAAGTCGATCAGCCGTAGACCGTTGTTTGAGGTGGTCTCGTGAAGGCTGAACTGACCGACAGTGGAGCCAAATATACCTTCTCTTCCAACCTTTCCGTTGAAATCACCGAGTCTTCATTTGAATGTTTTTTTTTACGTGGCGGGTACCAAATCCTGCGCACCACCCAGTTTACTTCCAGGGAGGACAAGCTGCACACACTTGCTCACTATCTCAGCGGATGCGGAGATAGCTACCTAGATGGAGCCGCGGGGAGGCTGTGTGTCAACTTGCTAATGGTTAGCTCAGAGATCGCTCTGGCAATCCCCAGGTGGAAAGCAGTCAGAAACTTTACTCTGATCAACCAAAAGCCAATCCATCCGAGTGATATACATAGATAATTTAATTATAAAAAACAAACATAAAATTTTCAAAATTCGAAAAAAAATGAAAAAAATTGTCAGCACATCTTGAACTACAGCTTGAAAGTTGCGTAATATAATTTATTTTATGTAGAATATGGGCATTTCTCAGAAACTTTTAACTTGTATGTCGCTTACATACTTTCATCAAATTAGATTATAATCCGTACCAATTATAATATTTTCAGGTATTGATACTATTAAGCAATTATTTATTATCTGAAAGTTGTCATCAAGTTTTGATGTCAAATGACTAAGATGCATGGTATGTACTATTAATTCAAATAGTAAAAACTTTTTGTGAATATTGGCCCACGCACAGATTGCTCAAACATTAATCAGTATGTGCATTAAATTTTTTTGTAGAAATATGTGAAATTCACGCCGATTTTGAGCTAGATGTGCCGCCATGTACAGATGTTACATTTGAATGTCAAAACCAGAGCTTGAAATAAACTTTTATAAAAAATTTTTTTTTAAGCAAAACGCTCAACATAAATTTTGAAAAAAGGATGCAGCACAGTAAACGGTGCTTTTGAAAATTCGAATATTCGAAAAGAAATATTTCCTTTGGTGAATATATACCTTAATATACTTTTGATATATTTTTTTGCCTAAGGACATAAATTTTTGGCTGCAACATTGTTTGCATAAAATGGGTCCAAAACAAGTCGGCGATCCCTCCTGTCACCTTTAAAATCAATTTTCGGCCTTTTCCCATCGATTAGTGCAATAAAATTTTTTTCGAAAAATTAGTCCAAAATACCCATTTAAGAGGGTCGGGGACCTCAGTTGTCACTTCCAAAGTCCATTTTCGGTCTTTTCCCATCGATTCGTGCAGTAAATTTTTTTTCGAAAAATGGGTCCAAAAAACCATTTTAGGAGGGTCGGGGACCTCACTTGTCACCTTCAAAGTCCATTTTCAGCCTTTTCCCATCGATTCGTGCGATAAAATTTGTTTCGAAAAAGTCGTCCAAAAAACCCTTTTAGGAAGGTCGGGGACCTCACTTGTCACTTCCAAAATCCATTTTCGGCCTTTTCCCATCGATGCGTTGAGCACAATTTTTCTAAAAATTATAAGTGCATAATTTTTATATATTTCTTTCTTTTCAGAAACATGTTAGGTATTTTCCTTTGGACTTTATTATAAATAATCCTAAGTTTTCTCCTTTGAAATTTTTTGCTTAGTGATCCAAGATATTATTTTAGGATTTTCCTCGTTCTTTCATACAAAAAAACTTTTATTTTCGCCTTTTGAAAACTAAAATTCAAAAAAAACCTCTTTGCATGTGACTGTTAAAAACATAAATTAAAAAAAAAAAACAAAACAAAAACTTTTAAAAAAAACTTTTATTAATAAAAGTTTTTCAGAAAAACTCTTATGAAAAAGTTTGAAAACTTTTTGAATAAAAGTATAAAAGTTTCAAGGTCTGGTCAAAACTATAAGTTGTAATTACTCAATAGTATTGCGTTTATCTAACTCAAAATATGGTGATGGATTACTACTATCACTTAATTTATCATGTTTGACATTAAATTCATACCTAATGTTATTACAACCAGAATAATTAAGTGAATGTCAAAAGGGTAAGATTGTCAAAATTATAAGAACTTGAAAAAGTTTAGGAATTTTTATTAATTGAAATATCGTAAGTAAAAGTTTCTAGAGAATTGCCCATATACATACATATAATAAGAACTAGGTGCTTTTATAATTCTAAGTACATGCTTTAGCAAAATAAAAAAATTAGGAAAAAAAGAAAAACCTAAATAGCTAAGTATTATAAGTTATATATAACAATTTTAAAAAATTATATCAAATTATATATAAATTATAGAAAAATACTTATAATGAATTCAATACAACAGAAAATTGGTTACTGGGAAAAATTAATAAATATGTACTGCCTAAACCCTCCACATGACTCAACCGTCCTACAGCAACATGGAAGGGAATTCTAGAGTCTAGTGGCGTTAACGAAAAACAAACGAGATGAGTTCAAATAGTTAACCCTCTATCGGTTAAGGCTGCCTTAGGGCAGCTTTCACTAAAAACTCCACAGCTCATTACTTGAATTTTTTTATTAAAAAAGTAGACTGAACATTCGTTACTAAGGCTCTTTTCATTATTTGAATTTTTGTTTGAACGCGTTTGGATACTTCGTATCACTTATATAAAAATTTTTCTGTGAAAAACTGGTCGCCAAGCAAAAAAAAATTTTTAACAGAAAAAAATAATGTTTGAGTTAAAAAAAATCAAATTTGGGGACACAAAACTGCATGAGGAATTAAACCGGTAAGTTTTCAAAGTTTTTACTTTCGCTGTGAATGTTTAGGGTCTATGAAAATATAATTAGTTGTGAGTTAGAAGCGAAAAACTAATAGCGGCCTCAGGGCAGCTATACCCGTTTGAGGCAACTGTTTTTTATACTAGATTTTGATCTATGTTTCCGTTTTGTTAATTTTTCTCATAGAAATGGAAGGTAAAGCCAATTTTTGAGCCAAAAAATATTCAAACTTTCACAAATATCTGATAATCAGTTTCAAGAACTAATGGAATCAGTGGAATCGGACGAATATGACGGTGATTTTAGCTCCGACTATGATTTTGTTGATCCTGATTTCGTTCCAGATATGAGCGATATGTGGTGCAAACATGAATGCAGGGGGAATGAGAGATTTATCTGCTCAAGATTTTGCCTTATCACCATCGTCAGTTGGTCACCGACCTTCAGTGTCGTCCAATCTCATTTCTTCATAAATTGAAGCACTTGAAACGGTTGCAACTAAGTACTTCTGCTGAAGCAGTGATATCCTCAGTAATAGATATAGAAACAAAAAGAACTCGGTCTCCATTGCCATCCATAGAAAGCAATACCACGAAGTTGACTACCCGTAGATCATAAATGATTATAACCGTCACATGGGTAGAGAGGATCGGATGGATGGCTTTATTGGTCGTTTCCATATTCGACCAAAGAATCGGGACCTAATGACTCGGATTTTTTATCATATAGTCAACAAGGCTGCATTTAATACATATATTTTATATCGTTACATACATTTAGACAATTCAAGCGATGATACTTATACTGAAAATGAAAGGTTATTGCTGCTACCTCAGTTTCGAGAAGCGATCGCGGTTGGACTTGTTGCATACACAGGTAGGCGTCATGTTGGCCGACAAGCGAGTACACCGTCTCAAGAAAGTTCTTCACACGGTAAGATATCTTAACATCCAATCGATGACGTTTGTTACGACAACAATACTGTAAAGCATCGCAAACGCAATGTTTTTGCCAAAAATGTGAACTCCACTTATGTTGTTCGAACACCAAAAACTGCTTCTTCGAATATCATTATCGAAAGTAATCTGTTCTTGTTGCCTATATATTTTGTTTTCTAGTTTCTTAAAAATTTTCGCAATAAAAAGTATTGAATTCACAAAAGCATAATTGTCCATTTTTTTATAGCTAAACGGGTAAGGCTGCCGTGAGGCAGCCTTTCGTTTTTCTCACCTGGCAACTGAACAAGATGAGCATTTAACCTGCGGTTTTCAATTTTCGGGTTTCTAGCATCTAAGGAACCAGTAGAATAAATATTTAACTTCCTTTCCCAGCCATACAATTTTGCCCGTTAGATGGTTAAATCTAGGTACAATTAACATTTGGCTTCTAAGTGACTGACAAAAAGTCAGCTTTTCGAACAAATAGATTTGCATTTTTGAGTGAATGAGCTTGTGAAGGAAGAACAATTTCTTATGTTAAGATAGAAGATTATATCACATCCTAGAAGTTTTTTATTGAAGCTAGATACATGTTCGTACCTTCTAAGTCCATATACGTAGCGAGTAGCATAATTAAACGCTATTTGTAATTTAAGTCTAGAAATGGAATCGAGTTTGCTATAGACTATTTCAGAATAGGTAATTATGGGTACAATCAACTGGAGGACAAGTTTATGTTTAGTATCAAAATATCGAGTAGAATTTTGAGAAAATTTTTAAGAAAAATCAAAGATGTCGCACTTTTTGAAAATGTCGATTTTTATATTTAAACGTTAATAACTAACTGATTATTACTTCAAATAATTTTTTTTTTTATTTTTTTTCTGAAACTACATTCAAATACAAAAAATGATACGCTACTTTTAATTGATATCAATATTTATTACTAGTTTATCGTTAATTGAAAGTTTTTTGCCTTAAAATTTAAAAAACCGATTACTCAATAACGATTTTGAATACAAGACAGGGAATTGATGTGCTTGTAGCTTTTAATGCGCTCTTGCACTTGTCAAAAAATTAGCGAAATCGAAGAGGGTCGGGCCAAAACCTCGGTGATTTGACAGAGAATGCCCCATATATATTACACATTTACATATTAGTTCATACATATAGTATATTGCGTGCATTTACCTTGGACTTGATTTTTGCTTATATTTTTTTGCTTTGAAAATTCACTCACACAGTTGCTGTGCCGTTTTTTCTAATTTTATTGCTGAGTACAGGTTCTGAGTAACTTGTACTTTTGCTTTTGTTTCCACTCTAACCAGTTATCAAATTGAGTTGCCAGATTGGTGCAAAAAATCTCGGAAATTTTTTTATCCGGATTTTTATTGAAAGTTTTCCCAAATTGTGGGAATTGATTTGAAGCTTAAAGTTTTTAACCCATTGTGAATTTCGTTAACCCTTTGTGCCCTAACAATTATTTAAGCGATTTTTTGTATCTTTTTGCGCTTATTTGGAAAAATTTCGTTATATTACAACTTATTCGTTTTCGCTAGACTCCAATTGTTTATATTTTTTTGAAACATTTTCTTAACCCGTTATAGCTCCATAGGAAAAACAAGGAATTGCAGAACTTTTTGAAGAATTTCAATTTCTGTGATTGTTTTCTCAACAGCTTGCTGAAATTAAAGCAATATAGTAAGTTTTTTTGGAAAATCTCTTAACCCATTTTCAACAACTTTTTATAATTTGTTGGATTTTTTTTTCTAAATTTTTGTTCATTTTGGAACAAACTCATTTATTTACTTGACGTTTTGACTTCAAATTTGAAAACTGTGTTTAAAATATTTGAACCCAACCAAATCTTAGACAGTTTTCAATTGATTTTCAAATATGGCAACAGTAGCTGCTAAGACCTTTATCCACTTTGCCAAGGACATAGTGGAGCTAGAGTTATCTCACAGCGAGACCCCAGTAACTGAACTAAATGTTCACAGCCTCAAAGCCCAGCAAAATCATTCGAATATCTGTGGCAGAAGTTCCAAACTGCATATGAAGAACTTCAAGAAAATCCCGATAAAGAAATTGACTTGGAAAAGGTGAAAAAAAGAATACAAGAAGACATATACATAAGTCCTACTTGAACTGCTTCGCATCTCTGAATGATCACTTAGAGGCCATGACGAACCCATCTAAAGACGATCTGCAAATACCTGTTGCTGCCCAGAGGATACCAGATCCTCAGTTTCCAGCTGTTCACCTTGTGATACAAACATTATCCATGGAGATTATGAAAGCTGGCCTACCTTCCGAGATATGATCACTACGCTGTATATAAATAATTCTATGCTGAGCAATGTGGAAAAATTGTTCCCTCTCAAACAAAAAACCCAAGGGGAAGCTCGGGATATTATAAAATATGCCCCCCTCACAAACGATGGATTTTTCATAGCATGGGAAAACCTTTGCGATCAATATGAAAATACTAGAATTCAAATTAACTCTCAGTTGAAAACATTTTTTAATTTGCCCCAAGTTGTTTCCGACTCAGGTAGTTCAGCGAAAAAACTGCAACGTACCGTCAATATTTTTTTTTTTTAGTTAATTTTATTATTGTTAAATAATTTTCATTGGAGTTCACAATTCAAGTATACAATATTTGCTACGAGTAATACAATTTTTAATAATAATAATAAAATCTACATCCTGTAGTACATTACATACTAGAGTTGGACGCAGATGTACATGAATATAAATTCTAGTGGAATACGTGGGATCACAATCAAAGAATTATTAAGCTAAAAGCAAAAAAAAAAATGTAATTTCATAAATATAGATAAAAAATAAAAAAAAAAATAAGAAAAAATTAAAAGTGCTAAAAAATATAAATAACAAAAAAAAATATTCACAAACTTAGATAAGCATATGTAACATCATGACTAAAACACAACCTCATTGATTCTATGTATGTTTTCATGTGAAAAACAAAACAACCAAGATTTCACTTCTTTAAGGAAAGCATGTTTATTACACAAGCCTCTTATAAGGTATGGAAGTTTATTAAATATTCTTGGGACAATAGAGTCATAACAACGGAAATGTTGTAAGTTATGAGACGGAACTGTATCAAAGTTAAGATTGTTAATTCTCAAGCCATAGCTTGCATGACATCTGGTGTTAATTGTATGGCCAGATTTAGTAAAGAATATTTTTAAGACCTTAAAATGGAAAATGTGCTTTAAAGGTAAGATATTCAATTTCTTAAACAGTGGAAAATTGTTCTCAGAACGTCTTTTTCTAAATATGTGTGCCACCCCAGCATGCCAATACATATTCCAACTTAGAATGAAATATACCAAAGTAGACACAAGTTAACAACTTTGTTGAACAAAAACTCCTCAATAAATAAAGTTGTCTCGCAGCAGACAATAAGTATTTTTTCATTGCATTTGTGTGATCAATCCAGTTCATTTTCAAATCAAGCAATGAGCCTAGATATTGAAGTGTTTTTACACATTTTTTGGAGAGCAGAAACCAGAGTCGTCATAAGTGTGAGACGGATTTGTGGTACCACAAATATTACTGCAAATAAAAAATTTATTACAGGCAGCACTGTGAAAGGTAAAGTCACCCAGCGGGATTTCTTTACCACCCACATTATTTTAGTTTTATCGCTTAAAACCAATTTAAGGGTTACAAAATAGTGCCTCAAAATTTCCAAATCATGGCTAATTTCACACATTGTACTAACAGTATAGTCACATGAGAACGTACATGCCATATCATCAGCAAAAGCATTAGTTTTCCCAATGAAGTTTTGATAGAAAAGTGAATTTATGTATATTAGAAATAATATAAGTTCCAGAACTGAGCCTTGCGGTACTCCTATATTTATATTACTGAAAGAACTAAGACATTCGTTAATTTGAACTCTCTGTACTCTATTAGCTAGATAAGAACAAAACCAATTGTGGATAGGGCCTCGAAAGCCACACTTAAATAACTTCCTTTGTAAAATCACATGGTTCACCTTATCGAAAGCCTTAGTAATATCTTTAAAAAGAACAGCAGAAACTCTTTTCAAGTTTAAGCTACCATAAATATTGTTAAAAAATTTCATTAATGCATTTTTCGTTGATAGACCAGTCCTAAATCCAAACTGACAGTTACTAAAGATTTTGTGCTTCTCCAAGAAATTTATCATCCCAAATTTTATTGCTTTTTCCAAGATTTTAGAAAAGGTGGAAAGAATCGAAAGGGCCTGTAATTGCTTATATTGGACTTAATACCTTTTTTAAAAAGTGGAATCACTTCAGCTTTTTTGAGCTCATCAGGAAAAATGCCAGAATCCAAACTTTTATTAAGTAAGTGACTTAAAACATCCGCAATATTGAAAACAATTTTTTTAATAAAACACTAAAAAAGCTTCTTTCAGTGCAAGAGTTTGAGTTTTTAAGCGACATTATAATTTTATAAATCTCCAAAGAGCTTATAGGTTCGCAATAAAGCTAAAAAGATTTTCAGATTCTTTATTTAAACAATTGCAAGATGGATTTGAGAGACCATTATTAGAAACCACTTCATTTCCAATATAAGAAATACTTATTAAATGCATTGGCTTTATCAAAAGGATCAGTAATGATTTTGTTTTCAGTTTTTAAGTCATGAACTTGTTCATTTTGATTTTTTTTGTCCAGAATATCGTTAACAAGCCTCCACTCTTTCTTTACATCACCTTTTATTTCATTGAACTTATAGGAGTAGAAATCATTCGTAACTGCTGAAGTTGCAACAGAAATATCTTTACAAAAGTTCTTATATTGTGTTTTTATCCCCTAGTTATTTGGATGTCTTCTAAGTTTTTTGAAAAGCTTTTAAGGTTTTAACTTTTTTGTACTAGATGTGCTTAATTTAACACGTTTTGTACAAGGGTTAGCATAATAATTCAACGTATCGTTAAAATTTTCAAACGCTAATGAATTGTAAAGCTTCACTTCAGTGCCTAGAAATAAATAGTGTTTCACCGAGGCCGAGGCGAGGCGAGGTTCTAGGTGATCTCGGTCTCGCCTCGTTTTATAAATTTAAGTCTCGCCTCGCCTCGGCCTCGGACGAGATCTTGCCATCACATGCCTCGCCTCGTACTCGGCCGAGGCACCTCGGTAAAAAAGCGAGGTTTTTATTAAAATAAATAAAAAATTATATATGTATCAGGGCTGATAGGCTGATCAAGCCTCAAGAAATAAAATAAAATATCTGTTTTTATTTTTGGTGAATTGGATGAGATATGATAAATTTAATTCTTTTCTTATATGGGAAGGAGACGCATTGCCTATTTTTCCAAGCCAAACTAAGCTATGAACCTTTTACAAACTATAAGCAAAATATGTACCAAATCTTATTTATCTACGTCAAATAGATATTGGATATGATAAAGTTAATTTTTTTCTTATATTGAAGGCATGGTACCGCCCATTTTATTAATTGAATCTTAGTTGTGCCTCTACCTTTTATAAATATACCAAGTTTTATTAATCTGCATCAAGTTGTTGATAATATATGATGAATTCTGTTTTTCTCTTTTGTGGGGGTGGCATCACCCACTTATCGTAAACTATATTACGGAGCATCCCAAATCATAAGACACATACAAATGTATATGTATGTCAAATCTTTCGTCGGTCGGTTGAACGGTTTAGGAGTCCATTAGCAACGAACATACATATATTGATCTTTATTTATATACTAGCATTACCCTGTGCGTTTTGCTTCACCTTACCGGTTCTTAGAAAGACTATTAGAATAAATCAATTTCAATGCAGTGTTGTCAATCATGCAGTTTTGCTTAAAGCCTTACATAGCCTTACATGCTTCCCTAACTGATCAATCGAGGCGAAGTCACATAGAGCTGATGCGATCCAAGCACTTCTGTGCATTAGCGCTTGGACCAAATCTGAACTCGTAAGAAGGACATGCGGATTAAAAATAAACCAAAGTAGTTTACTCAAAATAAAATACTAAAATATTAGTTAAATATAGATTTTATTATAAAAATTACATTCATATTTTGAATCTGCATATGATTCATACGAGTTCAGATTTCGTCAAAACGCGCCTCGCTCTTGGTTTTGAAAACGAGGCTAGGACGAGGCGAGGCCGAGGCGAGGTGCCGTGTGATCTCGCCTCGCCTCGGTCAAGCGAGGAAAATTTATTTTTCCAACTCGCCTCGTTCTCGCCTCGGTCTCGCCTCGTTCTCGTAGTCAAAAACGAGGCTGCCTCGTAGCCTCGGTGAAACACTAGAAATAAATACAGATAGATGGGACCCTAATCTGGTTTACCTTTGTTCCACTAAATTACCAAAAAATTGTTTACAAGATTTTGAAAAATCTCTTAAAGACATTTCGAAAAATCCCACCTGGAAGGAGTTCAACATTTTTTTAACTCATAAATACAAAAGCCTTGAGTCTGTTGGCGACATTCAGGCTTCATTTTTAAAGCCAAGTCAGCAAAAAGTTTCAAATTTTGGTCAAAATTTATTCAAGGAAAAGCGTGTCATTTCTTTTCATATGAATGTAGCAAAGAAGCCCCAAGCTGTAGAGTTCACTCAGCCCTAAAACATTGCCCCCTAGCCCTTAGTTCAAAAATACAAAGTTGATGGTTCAATTTGCAAGCTGTGCAAAGCTGAACATACTCTTCGCGAGAGCCCCAGGACCATTAACATGAATGTGGAGAAGAGCTCCATTGCTTAGCTATGTCGCATGGAGTAATAGAATGCAAAAGTTCATATGTTTGTCGTGTTTGTAATAAAAGACATCATACTTTACTCCATAAAACGATAGACCCTGATTCGATTCCAAGCACGAGCTCACAAGCCAAAGAAACAGAACCCAGTAAAACAAGGCAGTCATTTACCACTACAATTCACTTTTCACCCGACCCAAGATGAGCAACGAAACCACCTAGTAGCGAATTGTGGTACAATAATGAAGAAGATCCTACTAGGTACAGCCATCGTAAATGTGGAAAGCAATGGAGCTCACTACATGGCACGAGCACTGATCAACTCTGGATCCGAGGCAAAATTTGTCTCCACTCAAGTCATCGGCCTAAACCAGACAGTGTCTGCAACACCATCTACGGCTTGTGAGTTCATATTGTGCTCTCCTTTGAACCCATCATTTAAAGTGAAAACTTAGGCGCTAATCTTGAGGAATTTGACAAGTTACCTACTTACTCTGTCGACCCAAAGCTTTTTGAAAACATTGAATTGGAATTGGCAGATTCAAAATTTTTCAAAATCCGTTCAGTTGATATGATCATTGGCAGTGATCTTTAAGCTCAAATTAATTGGTCTGGTGTGCAGCGCAATGTTCTTGGTTCCCTTTTGGCGCAAGAAACTGAATTCGGCTGGATTATTTCAGGCCCTCTTCCTGCCACTTCAAGACCATCTAATGTTGTTTTCTCTGTTTAATTCAGTGGCCCCCGATGATATGTTGACTCGTTTCTGGGAGATTGCGAAATGAATTTTCTAAACACAACACGTCGAACGTCCTTCAGAACGTTTTGTTGTGACTCTGCCATTTAAAAGCCCAGATTCCGCTTGTCTTGGTATGTCAAAGACATTTTGCAATGACGCAATTCTTGAGAAATGAAAAGTATTTGCTCAAACGCCACGCAATCAAAGCAGAATATGATGAAGTTTTGTTTCAATGTCTGACACATGGTTATATGAAAAAGGTCGATTTTTTACCATCAAAACTAGATAATCCTCAACAATACTATATACCACATCACGCAGTTATTAAGCCTGATTGTGTGACAACAAAGCTACGGGTTGTTTTTAATGCTTCAAACACAACATCTAATGCTAAAAGTCTTAACGACTTTCTCTACACTGGACCTATTCTGCAGCAGTATCTAGTTTTATTGATAAAATGGCGGCTTTTAAAATTTGTGTATAATGCCGATACACAAAAAATGTATGGGCAAATACTTGTTGATCCGAACAAATCTGAAAATGATTCAATTGAGGATTTCGAGTTACAAACTGTAACCTTTGGTGTCAATTGTGCCCCATATTTGGCCATTCGAACACTTCAACACCTAGCAAGTGACGTACATGAAACCAGACCTTGAAACTTTTATACTTTTATTCAAAAAGTTTTCAAAATAAAAGTTTCTTAAAACTTTTTTGTTATAAAAGTTTTTATAAACTTTCTTCAAAAACTTTTATAGAATAAAAGTTTTTCCAAAAAACTTTTTCAAAAAGTTTATACATAAAAGTTTTTTCAAAAAACTTTTATGAAAAACTTTTTCATAAGAGTTTTTCTGAAAAACTTTTAAAAAAAACTTTTATTAATAAAAGTTTTTTATAAAAGTTTTTTTTGACTTTTATTAATAAAAGTTTTTTTTAAAAGTTTTTTTTAACTTATATTTTTAACAGTCACATGCAAAGAGTTTTTTTTGACTTTTATTTTTCAAAAGGCGAAAATAAAAGTTTTTTTTGTATGAAAAGAAAGAAATATATAAAAATTATGCACTTATAATATTTAGAAAAATTGTGCTTAACGCATCAATGGGAAAAGGCCGAAAATGGATTTTGGGAGTACAGGGGAGGTTCCTGACCCTCCAAAAAGGTGTTTTGGACCCATTTTTCGAAAAAAATTTTATTGCACGAATCGATGGGAAAAGGCCGAAAATGGATTTTGAAAGTGACAAGTGAGATCCCCGACCCTCCTAAATGGGATTTTTGGACCAATTTTTCGAAAAAAATGTTATTGCACGAATCGATGGGAAAAGGCCGAAAATGGATTTTGGAAGTGACAAGTGAGGTCCCCGACCCTCCTAAATGGGATATTTGGACCCATTTTTCGAAAAAAATTTTATTGCACGAATCGATCGGAAAAGGCCGAAAATGGATTTTGAAAGTGACAAGTGAGATCCCCGACCCTCCTAAATGGGATTTTTGGACCAATTTTTCGAAAAAAATTTTATTGCACGAATCGATGGGAAAAGGCCGAAAATGGATTTTGGAAGTGACAAGTGAGGTCCCCGACCCTCCTAAATGGGATATTTGGACCCATTTTTCGAAAAAAATTTTATTGCACGAATCGATGGGAAAAGGCCGAAAATGGATTTTTGAAGTGACAAGTGAGGTCCCCGACCCTCCTAAATGGGATTTTTGGACCCATTTTTCGAAAAAAATTTTATTGCACGAATTGATGGGAAAAGGCCGAAAATGGATTTTGGAAGTGACAAGTGAGGTCCCCGACCCTCCTAAATGGGATTTTTGTACCCATTTTTCGAAAAAAAATTTTAGTGCACGAATCGATGGGAAAAGGCCGAAAATGGATTTTTGAAGTGACAACTGAGGTCCCCGACCCTCCTAAATGGGATTTTTGGACCCATTTTTCGAAAAAAATTTTATTGCACGAATTGATGGGAAAAGGCCGAAAATGGATTTTGGAAGCGACAAGTGAGGTCCCCGACCCTCCTAAATGGGATTTTTGCACCCATTTTTCGAAAAAAATTTTATTGCACGAATCGATGGGAAGAGGCCGAAAATGGATTTTGGAAGTGACAAGTGAGGTCCCCGACCCTCCTAAATGGGTTTTTTTGGACCTATTTTTGGAAAAAAATTTTACTATTGCACTAATCCTCCTAAATGAGTTTTTTGGACCTATTTTTGGAACAAAATTTTAGTGCAAGAGTAAACTTTTTTTCCAAAAATAGGTCCAAAAAAACCCATTTAGGAGGGTCGGGGACCTCACTTGTCACTTCCAAAATCCATTTTCGGCCTTTTCCCATCGATTCGTGAAATAAAATTTTTTCGAAAAATGGGTCCAAAAATCCCATTTAGGAGGGTCGGGGACCTCACTTGTCACTTCCAAAATCCATTTTCGGCCTTTTCCCATCGATTCGTGCAATAAATTTTTTTTCGAAAATGGATCCAAAAATCCCATTTCGGAGGGTCGGGGACCTCACTTGTCACTTCAAAAATCCATTTTCGGCCTTTTCCCATCGATTCGTGCAATAAAAATTTTTTTCGAAAAATGGATCCAAAAATCCCATTTAGGAGGGTCGGGGACCTCACTTGTCACTTCCAAAATCCATTTTCGGCCTTTTCCCAACAATTCGTGCAATAAATTTTTTTTCGAAAAATGGGTCCAAAAATCCCATTTAGGAGGGTCGGGGACCTCACTTGTCACTTCAAAAATCCATTTTCGGCCTTTTCCCATCGATTCGTGCAATAAAATTTTTTTCGAAAAATGGGTCCAAATATCCCATTTAGGAGGGTCGGGGACCTCACTTGTCACTTCCAAAATCCATTTTCGGCCTTTTCCCATCGATTCGTGCAATAACATTTTTTTCGAAAAATTGGTCCAAAAATCCCATTTAGGAGGGTCGGGAACCTCCCCTGTACTCCCAAAATCCATTTTCGGCCTTTTCCCATTGATGCGTTAAGCACAATTTTTCTAAATATTATAAGTGCATAATTATCAGAAATTTCTTTCTTTTCAGAAACATCTTAAGTATTTTCCAATCAATAATCCTAAGTTTTCTCCTTTGAAATTTTTTGCTTAGTGATCCAAGATATTATTTTAGGTTTTTCCTCGTTCTTTCATACAAAAAAAACTTTTATTTTCGCATTTTCAAAAATAAAAGTCAAAAAAAACTCTTTGCATGTGACTGTTAAAAATATAAGTTAAAAAAAAAAGTTTAAAAGTTTTTTTTGACTTTTATTAATAAAAGTTTTTTTTAAAAGTTTTTTTCGACTTTTTGAAATAAAAGTTAAAAAAAACTTTTACTTTTATTTTCGGATATAAAAGTTTTAAGGAAACTTTTACTTTTATTTCACAAAAATAAAACTTTAAAGTTTACTTTTACCTAAAAAAAAACTTTTATAAAAGTTTATTTCAAGCTCTGCATGAAACCCAACCTTGTGATTCGCATATATTGAATCATTTTATGTACGTAGATGATGTGTAAGATGGATCTCATGATATTGCTTCATCCAAAAAAGCCCGTGATGAACTCATTTTCGTTTTAGAGTCAGCTGGATTTGCTTTACGCAAGTGGACATCTAACTCATCAGAAGTTTTAAGTGATTTACCCAAATAGCATCTTTTAGATATTGACTTGCTCAACTTGTCCGAAAAAAGCAATGCTAAAACTCTTGGAATACGGTGGAATGCGAAAAAAAGACGCATTCCTTTTTGAAGTCCCTAAAAACTCTTATACTAAACGTGAGGTTTTGTCAGCTATAGCTTATTTGATCCTGCTGGTTGGCTTGCACCAATTGTGGCGTCCGCTAAAATTATTACGCAACAGGTATGGCTAGACAAAACTGATTGCGACGAAGTTCTTAAGTCTTTGACTTTACACAAATGGCAAAATTTTATTGATGGATATCCATCTATTCAAAAGGATTGATTAGAGCTAATGGTCGTTTAGCAAGATCCCCAGGATTGACCTATAATGAGCGTCATCTACTGGTATTATCATAGCACAGCCGACTTGCTAAATTGCTTACTCATTTGACTCATATAGTATCTCTTCATGGTGGAAACCAACTTGAACCAACCAAAACTCAAAACTTTAATTAAAACAACCATCTATAGTTGTAAAACCTGCATAATTTACAAAAAAAGACAGCAAACACAAATAATGGCTGCACTTCCACCTGAGCGTACTATATTTACACGACCATTCACAAACATTGGAGTTGATTTTACAGACCCATTTGAAATAAAAAATTACACTGGAAGAGCCTGCTTGATAACAAAAGACTATGTACATATGTGTTTTCATTTGCTTCACTACAAAAGCCATACATCTGGAGTTAACAAGTGACCTTTCGAGTCAATCATTTTTAACAGCCTTTGCTCAATTTTTTTCAAGGCGCGGATGTCCCGCTGCTCTTTACTCCGACAACGGAACAAATTTTGTGGGAGCATCACAAATGCTCAAAAAAGATCGGCAGAAATTTATGAATTCGTTGCAGACTCAAGTAATTGCAACAAATCACCAAAAGTTAACGTGGCATTTCATACCCCCCGGAGCTCCACACATAGGTGGACTTTGGGAAGCCGGTGGCAAAAGTTTTAAACTTCACTTCAGAAAAGTAGCTGCTAACCAAAGATTCACTTTTGAGGAGAATTCTACGCTGCTAACGAGAATCGAAAGTTGCCTAAACTCAAGGCCCCTCAGTTCCTCAAGTGAAAATTCCAGTGACTTAGCACCTCTGACACCAGGCCACTTCCTAATTGGATCTCCAATGCTAGCTCCAGCTGAACCCGATTTAAGCAGCGCATCCCTCAGCATCATAAATCGATGGGAAAAACTAAAAATACTGCATCATACTGTATGCTGAAAATGGAAGTATGAGTACTTGAAGGAGTTCAATAAGCAATATAAATAGAAACACCCAAAAAAAAATATTGAAGTGGGTGCTTTAGTCGTTATAAGACATGAAAATCTTCCGCCCCACGAGTGGAACTTAGGTCGAGTCGTGAAAGTGTATACCAGCTCCCACTCCAAAAATCGAGTTGTCAATATTCGGACAACAAAGGGTATTACTACAAGACCCATTACAGAAGTACTAGTACTCTTCTCAAATTAGTTTCATATTTGCTCATGGTAGAACTTTAACACTAATTTTAATTATCTTTTTAGTTTACCATGGCTCCAGTCAGTAAAAATTGTTCATCCACCTGCCTTGTTTGCGACAAAGGCAAATGCGGCAACAAAAACCGCCTTTCACAAATACAGCGCAAAACAACCGCGTTTCCCAAGCACAAAAACAACAGGAAACCACATTATACTGGCTGTCATGTGGCATGTGTTATTTGTTAAAAGGATCACCGTTTGTCAACATGCTTCAAATACCGCGAGATGAACCTGACCCAGAAGTATGAAAACGTGTTAAAAATGCATTATTGCATCAATTGTCTAGCTCGGTCCCATAGCATTTAAAATGTACCAGTCACGATTAGCGTGCAATCCAGCTTGCATGGACACTAGGTTGGTTCAGACCAGACCTTGAAACTTTTATACTTTTATTCAAAAAGTTTTCAAAATAAAAGTTTCTTAAAACTTTTTTGTTATAAAAGTTTTTATAAACTTTCTTCAAAAACTTTTATTGAATAAAAGTTTTTCCAAAAAACTTTTTCAAAAAGTTTTTAAAGTTTTTTCAAAAAACTTTTATGAAAAACTTTTTCACAAGAGTTTTCTGAAAAACTTTTAAAAAAAACTTTTATAAATAAAACAAACTTTTATTAATAAAAGTTTTTTTTAAAAGTTTTTTTTGACTTTTATTAATAAAAGTTTTTTTTAAAAGTTTTTTTTAACTTATATTTTTAACAGTCACATGTAAAGAGTTTTTTTGACTTTTATTTTTCAAAAGGCGAAAATAAAAGTTTTTTTTGTATGAAAAAACGAGGAAAATAATATCTTGGATCACTAAGCAAAAAATTTCAAAGGAGAAAACTTAGGATTATTGATAATAAAGTCCAAAGGAAAATACTTAACATGTTTCTGAAAAGAAAGAAATTTATGATAATAATTCACTTATAATTTTTAGAAAAATTGTGCTCACGAATCAATGGGAAAAGGCCGAAAATGGATTTTGGGAGTGACAGGGGAGGTTCCTGACCCTCCTAAAGAGGTGTTTTGGACACATTTTTCGAAAAAATTTTTACTGCACGAATCGATGGGAAAAGGCCGAAAATGGATTTTGGAAGTGACAAGTGAGGTCCCCGACCCTCCTAAATGGGATATTTGGACCCATTTTTCGAAAAAAATTTTATTGCACGAATCGATGGGAAAAGGCCGAAAATGGATTTTGGAAGTGACAAGTGAGATCCCCGACCCTCCTGAATGGGATTTTTGGACCCATTTTTCGAAAAAAATTTTATTGCACGAATCGATGGGAAAAGGCCGAAAATGGATTTTGGAAGTGACAAGTGAGGTCCCCGACCCTCCTAAATGGGATTTTTGGACCCATTTTTCGAAAAAATTTTTATTGCACGAATCGATGGGAAAAGGCCGAAAATGGATTGTGGAAGTGACAAGTGAGGTCCCCGACCCTCCTAAATGGGATTTTTGGACCCATTTTTCGAAAAAATTTTTATTGCACGAATCGATGGGAAAAGGCCGAAAATGGATTTTGGAAGTGACAAGTGAGGTCCCCGACCCTCCTAAATGGGATTTTTGGACCCATTTTTCGAAAAAAATTTTATTGCACGAATCGATGGGAAAAGGCCGAAAATGGATTTTGGAAGTGACAAGTGAGGTCCCCGACCCTCCTAAATGGGATGTTATTTTTTTCGAAAAATGGGTCCAAAAAACCCATTTAGGAGGGTCGGGGACCTCACTTATCACTTCCAAAATCCATTTTCGGCCATTTGCCATCGATTCGTGCAATAAAATTTTTTTCGAAAAATGGGTCCAAAAATCCCATTTAGGAGGGTCGGGGACCTCACTTGTCACTTCCAAAGTCCATTTTCGGCCTTTTCCCATCGATTCGTGCAGTAAAATTTTTTTCGAAAAATGGGTCGAAAACACCTCTTTAGGAGGATCAGGAACTTCTCCTGTCACTCCCAAAATCCATTTTCGGCCTTTTCCCATTGATGCGTTGAGCACAATTTTTCTAAAAATTATAATTGCATAATTATCATAAATTTCTTTCTTTTCAGAAACATGTTAAGTATTTTCCTTTGGACTTTATTATCAATAATCCTAAGTTTTCTCCTTTGAAATTTTTTGCTTAGTGATCCAACATATTATTTTAGGATTTTCCTCGTTCTTTCATACAAAAAAACTTTTATTTTCGCCTTTTGAAAAATAAAAGTCAAAAAAACTCTTTACATGTGACTGTTAAAAATATAAGTTAAAAAAAACTTTTAAAAAAAACTTTTATCAATAAAAGTCAAAAAAAACTTTTAAAAAAAACTTTTATTAATAAAAGTTTTTTTTAAAAGTTTTTTTTGACTTTTTGAAGTATAAGTTAAAAAAAAACTTTTACTTTTATTTTCGGATATAAAAGTTTTAAGGAAACATTATTTCACAAAAATAAAAGTTTAAAGTTTACTTTTACCTAAAAAAAAAACTTTTATAAAAGATTTTTTCAAGCTCTGGTTCAGACATATAAGGAAAAAATTAAAGTTGCTCCAAACTTCGATGCCCGGGCACCGAAAGTTTCGTATTAGTGCCACTAAGAACCACGCGAAATTTGGTTCACTTCAGAAAACATTTGATGGACCCGTCACCGTTTTGAAAACTGGAAAATGGTCCTCAATCTATCAAAAATCATTAACATCTCCTCGAAGCTACCCCCTAAGGGATCAAATACAGTGGCTCCATCGCATAATCGGACAAGACTTAGTTGGATATAAATTTGCTCTAAACTTAAGAACAAACATGCAAAATATATTATTTTTTCTCTTTTATTTATACCTCATATCATAGAAAGGTGACCCGACAATCTGCGCTAACTACCGGGAAATCAGTCTTCTTGCCATCTCTTACAAGGTCCTGTCGACTGTACTGTGTGAAAGACTTAAGCCGTTTGCCAACACATTGATTGGGCCTTATCAGTGCGGCTTTAGACCTGGTAAGTCCACCATAGACCAGATCTTCACACTACGTCAAATCCTGGAAAAAACCACGTAAAACAGATCGATACCCATCAACTCTTTATCGATTTTAAAGCAGATTTCGATAGCCCGATACGGGATTGCCTGTATGCCACCATGTCTGAGTTCAGTATACCTGCGAAGCTGGTGCGGCTTTGCAGAATGACGTTGAGCAACACAGCCAGCTCCGTCAGAGTAGGAATGGACCTCTCCGAACCATTTGATACCGATCGAGGTTTCAGACAGGGCGATCCACTATCCTGCAACCTCTTCAACTTTGTAATGGGGTGTTGCAAAGAGCCAGTGTACATCGTTATGGCACTATTGTCTACAAAAGTGTCCAGCTCCTTGCATATGCCGATGATATTGATATCATTGGACGTTGTAAGCGAGATGTTACTGCTGCGTTCTCTGCTATCGAAAAAGAGTCAGCGAAAGTGGGTTTGACGGTGAACGAGGGCAAAGCAAAGTATATGCTGTCCACAAATAGGGAGACGCGGCGTATTGGATCCTTTGTTACTGCAAACAACTATACTTTCGAAGTTGTCAAGGAATTCACCTATCTTGGCGCCGCCGTGAACACTCAAAACGATGTCAGCCTAGAGATAAAGCGAAGACTAACTCTTGCTAATAGGTGTTACTATGGTTCAGTAAGCAATTGAGTAGTAGAGACCTCTCTCGCCCGACAAAACTGACACTCTACAAGACGCTCAACTTACCCGTGCTACTTTACGGCGCAGAAGCATGGGTTGTGTCGCAGACTGATGCAGCCACGCTTGGGGTGTTTGAGAGAAAAATTCTTCACAAAATCTTCGGTTCTGTTCACGTCGGCGGCGACTACCGTATTCGAATGAACTACTAACTGTACGAGCTCTACGCTGACATTGACATAGTGAAGCGCATCACTATCCAACGTCTGCGCTGGCTGGGACATGTTGTGCGTATGGACGAAGAAGCTGCGGCGAAAAAGGTGTTTGATGCGGAAGCCGCTGGGCGACGACGAAGAGGAAGACCATGCCTCCAATGGAGAGAATAAGCCGAGGAAACCCTATCCACGCTTAGTGTGAATGATTGGAGAAGACGCGTTGTTCCACATCGCCAGAAAAGTGGACAACGAAGTGCTCGTCAAGAAATGTGTGATGTCAAAGAGATTACAAAAGCAATTGCATTGTAATGTAGAAGTTTTGTTCTGTTTATTGCTGTGATTCTTAACAGATCAACGCAAGAAATGGAATATAGTAGGCTTGCAGACAACTAAACTTCGGCTAACTAAGCTTACTGATGATATGACGAAGCTCGTTGCCCATTTTAATGCATTTTACACTTGTTATTTTTTTGTTGTTTTTTTGCACTAAAAGTACTGAACAAGAAGCTCTGTACAAAAATATTATTCTTTTTGTGAAAAGAGCTAGTTAATATAAACAATGACCACAATAAAAATGAATATAATACAACCTAGTGGTGATATGAATAATTTTTCGAAACTTTTTTAATTTTTTCAAAGGGGTTGAGATGGGGGGTAAGTATGTTCGGAAAAATGTAGATATGAATTATTTTTCGAAACTTTTTTCGTTTTTTCGAAGAGATCCCCCAAAAGGGGTTGAGATGGGGATAAGTATTTTCGGAAAAATGTAGAGAGGACCTGGTAATACATAAGACCCCTCTACGAGTCACTCCGGGAAAGCTATGAATTATTTTTAGAAATTTTGTTAAATTTTTTGTGTTTTTTGTAGAGGGACCCCCAAGAGGGTGGCAGATAGAGGGTAGGTATGTTTGGGGAAAAATATTGGAAATGAAAATATAATAGGACATAGAATACATATGAACCCTTTTTGGGTCTCTCCGGGGGAGCTATGAAGTATTTATCGAAATTTTTTGTGTTTTTTGTAGGGCGATCCCCAAAAGGGAGGCTGATTGGGGGTAGGTGTGACAACAAAAAAGTTTGGGAGGGTAAAAATAATGTGAGTTTGTCTTGCGTTTTACCCCTTCTGAGGCATCTGAGAAGAGGGGAAAGTCAATTTCATAATTTTACAAGAATGAAATTTTTGCAGGAGAGCCTTCCTAAGGGGTTGAGATAGGGGGTAAGCATGTTCAGGAACAATTTTGGAGGAGGAAAAATAATGGAACCTTGTCATACCTTTTATCCCTTAGGGGACAGCTTCGAGGAGATGTTAATGATTTTTGATAGATTGAGGACCATTTTCCTGTTTTCAAAACGGTGGCGTGATGGTTTCTGAAACGAACCAAATTTCGCGTGGTTCTTATCGCCACTAATACGAAACTTTTGGTGCCCGAGGAGCGAAGTTTGGAGAAACTTTGATATTTTGAACCACCCACGCCAAGCAGACCCTGCTGCAACCAGCGTATTGAAATTGTATTCTGATGGTGAATACCAGACCCTAAGAGCGCTGATCAACCCAGCAAGAGCTGTGACAGTAATCTCAGCAGAGATCGTGAAGAAGCTGCAGATCAAGTTGATTTGCTTCAACTCACAGAAACTCCGCAATGTAATGATTGGATCGAAAATTGATGTCAACTTTAAAATTGAGCTGAATGCCCTTGTCAGCGACCAATTGCCACGTCGCATTTATGACGATGATTTGCCTGAGGCAATCGAAAAAGCTTACGACAACATATTGTTGGCGGACTCGAAGTTCACGTCGTCAACCAAAATTGATGTGGAACTGGGACCTGATGTATGTCCCCAAATCATGAAGTCTGGCTTCATGCCATCAGAAAACGGCAGAACGTTAGCTCAAAACACTGCGTTCGGTTGGACACTCTCTGGTCCATGTGGTATTTGAGCCACCCAACACAACTTTAAATAACGAGTTTAAAATTGAATTAAAAATGAATTACCAACTGAATTATTTGCAGAAACTAATTGCTGCAAGGCGGGCTGAATGTTTACGTGCAACGTAAAGTAGTGTGCAACGTGCATTTCTGTTTTGTTTTGCTATTCACCGCAAGGTGCCCGTTTACTCGTTGTGGCTGCGCTGAATTCCACAAGCCAACCGGCTACAACAACAACGCGCAAAAAAGAGCTAAAATCGTCAATCGTCAACTTATATACGAAGTCAGTGAACCCTCCCGCGTACGCGCAGTTAAAAATTAACAAATAACATAAAATCATAATTAATAATTGCACAATTATACTTACAAACAAAAAAACAGTTCCACAATCATAAAACAATTCACGGTTTTAACACATATACTTAACACAACATTAAAAACAGTGAAATTAAACAGTGTATAAACATTCACCAAATTTACAAAACACAGTGACATTATACAATTTCTACACCAAAGAAATAAAATAGTGAAAAAACAAACACACAACATATTTTATAACACCGAACTAAACATTAGACAAGTTCAAATGACACAGTGCACAAAAATCCAGTTTTTACAACATAGAGATAAAGTTCATAAGCATTCAACAATTTCTACAAAACTTCAACATAAACAGGAATTCACATCAAACAAAAACCAACATATATTTCACCAAACAACCAAAACTGGGAACTACAGCAACTCAACGTTGGACAAGAATTATAACATCACCAAAGCATCACAGCATAAAGCACGTATTGTATAAATAAATCATAGGAGAGGCCACAGTTATTCTCTTAATGCTTAGGCTTAACTCATTTTCGGCCACTGGTCGATTTTTCGACCACTAAATTTTAGTCACAGAAATTATTTTTTTTAAAAAAAAGGAAATGCTTTCTTCCTCTTTCTTTTTTATTAAAATAAAATTTGATACTTATGGTTTCGTGAAAATGTTATTTCATGATTACTGTGTTATTTTTATGCACTGAAAAAAACATATTTAATAAGTCCTTTTTTTTTAAATATAAATAGTTTCAAAATGAAAAAAATTAAATGTAGTTCTGTTCACAAAAATTCTTTCTTAATAAATCAGTTTTATTCTATTAATTTATATGAAGTTAGTTACACTGAATTTTAATGAGAAATCAAGTGGTCGAAAAATCGACCAATGGCTGTTATGAATATCAAAATAGCACGGTTCAGTACATCATGTTTATTTTGTTCAAGTAAGCTTAGATGCAAATTTTGAGAGAGGATTACAGGCTTCGTACAAGGCGAAAGCGTAAATGGGGGTGTGTGGCAGGTATAGAAAAGTATATATATTCTTGAACAGCGTCATCACTTGAGTCGATTTAGCAATATCCGTCTGTCTGTCTGTGGAAATCACGATTACGAGAAAATCAAACAAAGTAGTTAAATGAAATTTGTAACACACACCACACCTTCAAACAAGCTTCTTGGGATTGTAAATGGGCGAAATCGGTTCACGGACACGCCTACGATCCATACAAGTAAAACATATTGAACTCTTTATTGAGAGAAATAATTAATGTAGTGTAACCAAATTTTTAAAAAATACTAGGAAAAACTTAGACAAGCTCTGAACAAAAAATTGAGGAATTTCGACGAGAAGGCTGGCACATTCCATGGAAGCGAAAACTTAACTTCGCTATAATGAAATAATTATTTCTGGCAGTAAAACGAAATTTCGCACAAATGCAAAAAATAGTTGACAAATTTCATCAAAACGCTATACTGAGTGAATTTTGTAATTGATTATAGATTTGGCAAGAAAAATTAAGATTTTCTAGTTAGATAGTCGGACAACGCAGATGTTATCTTAGCTACAAATTTTGAAAATGCGACCCCAATTCAAACAGCTAGCCGTTGCGACCGCTAGACAAAAAAACAGATAACTATGTACTAGTAACTTAATCGCATTTAATCGAAACACATAATTAATGCATGTGTATCATTGATCTACACGATAATGCTGCAGCTAACTACAGAATTTCTATATGCGGTAAAAAATGGTGGTGGCCACTCTTTATCCATTCTCGAATAACCGCTCTTGTAAACGCCTAGAAAATTACCATATTTCCATATACATAGCTTAACATAAATCTTTAAAAGTTATGTGAAAACTAGAATTTCGAAGTGAAGTTACATGCTACTTGCAGACTCAAAAAAAGTTACACCGGATAACGACTCTGAATACGGCCACCCTTCAGAAAAACAACATGGAAAGGGACATTTAACACAACAAGCACTGCACGGAAAACATTGTCACTGCAAGCATTGCTATAAGTACCCGGTTACTATGTGTAATCGCTGCAATGTTCATCCATTTTTTGTATTCTTCTGTCCATAAAAAATTAAAACTGTATTATAATTAGCAAAAAAGTTTTCTTATATAAAAAAATAGTTCCAATTTTTTTCTTTTTTGTTACCGGTAACAGCCATTGGTCGATTTTTCGATCACCTCCTACAGGATAAAGGACGAAAGGAATTGCATTTCCGATAAAAAAAAATTTTCTCGGCCGAAAATGAGTTAAGAAATAGCGGCAACGTTCACATAAAGAAATATCGAAATAAAAATATACTAAAAAAAATTTTTCAAATAGAAAAAAAATCAAATTTTCTTAATTTTTTGGCCAAATTTCAAAAAAAGAAAATTATGCAGCTCTGGTAGCAACCCTAGGAATATTTTTTTAAATGAGGATATACTCGAATATGAATAAATTTTGGAAAATCGAGTGTTCTTGAATATTCTAGAACATGCCATTTACTTGAAATGTCTCACAGAGGGCTTTAACCAACTTTTAATAAGTGTGAATTACTACAAAAACTTTAATTGGGGATGTAATTTGAAGTCGATATATGAAAAACATAAAAAATTTTTAGATCTTTTTTTAATTCCATATTTATTGTTTTTCAATGATATCACATTGGTAAAACATACGTATGAAATTTAAAAAAATTTCCGATTTTGATCAAATTCTTACGCGTCAAGGTACTTAAATAGATAGCATCACATTCCAAATTTCAACTGTCTAGGTGGTCGGGGTACTGAGAAAGAGCTGTATTTTGGCCTGAAAATAGCCGTTTTAAAAATTTTAGTTTTAAAAGCCCAAAAATCTAAGTTTAAAGTTATGGATATCATTTTATTTTTGTTATGTCATTTACTATACACAAAAAATATGTTTAAGCTTCTAGACATTAAGACCTTTATTTGCGACCAAATTAAGTGAAAAAGGCTTTAGTAAAATATGAAAACTTTGAAATGGTGCCCCAAATCTAGGTCTTACTCAAAATACTTAAATTATAATTTTAATTGTTAACATTTTTATACACTTTAAAATGAAATATCGCACAGTGAAAATAGTTGGCCTGGTTCAGAGATATTGTTTTTAAAATTAAATACGTATGTCATACGTATTTCATGCGTGTGTAACATCATTAAAAAACAGTAAATAGCTCTAAGGATTTTTTGCCTTTTGATGTATATCGACTAAAAATAACATTCCAAATAATTTCCTATTCAAGATTTTGTAGTAACTCAACTTGTCATTTTAACTTGGTTAAAGCCCACCGTGGTGTAGTATGCTCTTTTAGCTCTGAGTTCTTCGGAGCTAAAGTTCCTGAGAATATAGGGCAAAAAACGTCAATTTTTGAGTTTAAAAAATTCAAATCTTTGCACCAGGGGCAATTGAAGGGCCAACAATTTAGGGATCGTAGTTTTATATAATGTGCTTCTATATCCCAAAATTTGAACAATATCGGAGAACCTACTGTGGACGATTTTGCCGAAAATTAATGGAACTGCTCATATGTATATACGTGGTAATAGCCGAAACTTAAACCAGGTTAAATTGGTCCACTTGTTATCTTTGTCATGTTTATTGAATAAAAATGACTAAAAAAGTTGAATATAAAATAGTTCAATTATTAATATAATAATTATTAGTCTTAAACAAATCACAATGAAAAAATGTTTACTGTCGGGAAATGTCGGGAAAATGAGTTATAACGATTTTTATCAGGAAACCTGTGACTTTTTTAATGCTCTTGCAGTTGCATTGGGCGTGTTCTGGCAATTTTGATAATATCTATCTACTATTATCTAACGAGTTAAAATTGTACGTTTATAAATATATATATATATACAGTGAAATTCCCCATTACGGACAGCCCCTAACAGCACTAACTTTTCCATACAAAATTAGTTCCGATAGCCGGACGCTCCAATAATCGGACAAAAATACTGTGACGGTGGGTGTCCAGTTATGGGGAATTTCACTGTGTATCTTAAACAGTACCAAAAGTGGGCGCAATTTGAGAGGAGGATGTGGCATCTTTCAACAATTGAAAGTTTTGATTCATAAAAACTTTGAAGACAATACATCTGAAAGCAGTCCTCATAATAAGTCATGCCACTATAATGGCAAAACTCGTTGAAATGCGTGGAGGAGCTCACAATATTTATAAACGTTATAATAAGAGAACTAACAACGTAATCGATACGAAATTTAACATTATAGATATGCGGACTATTGGGTATCTTGTAACCAAAAGTGGGCGCAACGACACCTGAGGGCGAGGCACCTTCCATACAAGCGAAAAAAGTTAAATGCTATATTTAGTGTGCTATGAGAGTAATGTTTTCAAATTTGGTCCAGAAACGTCGCACAGTGTGTTATTTTGCCAATCTAGCAGTACTAAACTAATATCTCAAAAACTATAGCAGCTAGGACAATGAAATTTTCCACAAATGTTAATATGTTTTTATATTTTACAGCGTCAACGTAAAAAAGGTGTAAATCTATTAGGTTTAAGATATAGCTTCCATATATAGTCCAGTAGAATTAGTCGAGAAAGTGAGAAAGAAAAAACAATTCGTTACAGCAATCTGACAGCGGAATATTGTTGAACAAGCTCTTTTAAAAGAGGACAAAAAAATCGAACCGACAGCAGTTATCCGGGGTGGAATGGGGTGCATTTTTAGAAGTCGAACACAGCTTTTCACGATTTCTGGCTAAACTGTGCATCATATCAAAATAAGTTTAATGCAAAACTTGTAGGAAATAAGAAGATCTACAACTTTTGTACTGATCATTTTCACCTTAACCTCAAAATTTTTCGAAAAAATTTCTGAAAACCGGTTTTTTGGTTTTTAATTTTTTTCTTTGACAAAAAATTTTCTATGGAGCTGAAATTTGGGCAAAAGATACTTTTCAGTGTTACACAAAGGCAGTAATTTTTTAAGATGGAAATATTCAGGGGTTGTTGTTCAATTTAATTTTTAAACTAAGAAAACCGAAATTTTTAACTGAGATTCCTCTTAAAACTACACCTCCTAAGGAGTTCTGTTTTGGCTCACGTACTCGTTGCTTTGTCTTCTTTAGATAAATTTAAAAAAAAAAAATATACTGCAATGGAAAAATTTACCGAAAAATTCAAAATCTGTGGTCAGTTCGCGAGTTGAGTTTTGGTATTTCGTGTGTAACAGCTCAAATTCATTGTTGTTTTCACTGTATTCACCTTAATATACTATAATTTGAAATTGTCAATGCCACTACATAAATTTCCATTAAAAAAATAAATGAGAAAAAAAATTTTTAATTTTTGGTTCAAGCCCCGGGCGGCAGTTTTCAGGGACGGCATTTTCCCAGGCAGTACTTCTTCATAACATACTTATTTATTTATTTATTTAAGTATTTATTACAGTCTATGGATAGTTATTATTACAGACTAGATCTTTGGAAAATAGAAGTATGTATTAATTACATAACCTTCTAAAAAAAATACTATTTAAAAAAGTTTTCATGGTATTTTTTGAAATTGAGAAAATTAGAATTTGAATTTATCTCATTAACCAATTTTAAATTTATTAAGACAGGATTATTAGATGCAAAATAATTTCAAACCGTATTCAAATAAAAAGGCACACAAGACCTAAGAGCTCTTGGAGGAACATTGAAGCTAATAAGCCTCAAAAGTACAGAGCTGTAAATAGCACCAGACACAATATCAAACCTGAAAATGTTTTCTAGAGTTTTCATACTAAGAAATATAATAATATCTGACAAACGGCTTGACAGAAATCAAATTACCTGTTTAAGTCGCAATCTCACTTGTAACATGTTAGTGCTTCGAAAACGAGCACTTTGGTGCCAAATGGGCACTTACAGAAATTTTTGCCACTCTTTGGCACTTGAAAATGATATTATTGTGTCCATTATTTTTTTCGAATATTAGAACAGTGGGACCACTTCAGCATTATTTTGTACCCAGAAAACTTGATGCTAATTCGGATTTGAATATTCATATTTCCGAAAACTTAAATTTGACCAGATAAGTTTATTTTCACTTGTTATCATACATAGTGAGATTGACAAATAACACAAATTTACAAATTTGGGCTTGATCTCGAGATCTGGTTTCTCATAGATTTTTTTCTATGTATTTTGGGGCGTAGATTCCAAAAATGGCAACCATTTTTTTTTCTTAAGAATGGTTTTCGAGATATCCCCAAAAAACACCTTTTTCGGCACTTTTTTCATTTATTTGACTATATCTCCATGAATTTTTTTTTCGACTCAAAAACGACTTTCAGTTTTCGAAAGATATTTGTATTTCCTTTTTAACGATATGCTTTTTGTTTGAATCGAATAATATTTGATGGAGTTACAAGCGCTCAAAGTTCAAAAAAACTGACTTTTTTGGTCTTTTTTAAAAATCACTAAATTTCAATTGCTCCATTTGAATAAAAAATTTTTTCTTTTTCATATTTTTAAAATTTTTAATGAAAGACTATTCTTTTCCAAATATTTTAAGTATAATTTTGCGAAAATCGGACAAAAACTGTAGAAGTTATTCGAAAAAACAGTAAGAAACTTGCAATAAAATTAAACGAAAATACATACGATTGTGTTTGTGTGTGGTGATTTACTTTTATTCTCCGTATCTTTTTAAGTAAAAAACGTATGAATTTTTGTTTAATTTTATTGCAAGTTTTTTAGTGTTTTTTCGAATAACTTATACATTTTTTGTCCGATTTTCGCAAAATTATACTTAAAATATTTGTAAAAGAATAGTCTTTCATTAAAAATTTTAAAAATATGAAAAAGAACAAATTTTTCATTCAAATGGAGCAATTGAAACTTAGTGATTTTTTAAAAAGACCAAAAAAGTCAGTTTTTTTGAACTTTGATTGCTTGTAACTCCATCAAATATTATCCGATTCAAACAAAAAGCATATCGTTAGAAAGGAAATACAAATATCTTTCGAAAGCTGAAAGTCGTTTTTGAGTCGAAAAAAAAAGTATGGAGATATAGTCAAATAAATGAAAAAATTAGTCAAAAAAAAAAATTATGGAGATATAGTCAAATAAATGCAAAAAGTGTCGAAAAAGGGGTTTTTTGAGGATATCTCGAAAACGATTCTTAAGAAAAAAAAAAATGGTTGCCATTTTTGGAATCTACGCCCCAAAATACATCGAAAAAAGTGTATGAGAAACCAGATCTTTTTTCTTGTAAACTAGTGTAATTTGAACAAAAAATTTCAGAGTGAATATCCCAAATATTACAAACTGCTGCGTGCTGTCAGAAGCTAATGGTAATGCACAATTTTGTTAAAAACAATTCATTTACGTAAATAATTTGAACGATTTTGGTATCTAACAAGACAGCACATATCGTCAATTAATATCCAAAAATATGCAACAACACTTTTTAGGTTTATGCAGGAGAAGCAAAAAACGTTGCATGCTGAAATATATTTTAGATTTAGAAAATATTTTTTCAATCTTGCTCAACCCTGGAACGTTATACTTATTTTACATACGTTAACGTTATACTTCGTCGGATCGACGAACTTTTTTTCAAAAAATTATTACGGATAAACTTTTCAAATTAAAAATTCACAAAAATCATTTTCACTTAACTCATTTATTTAGAAACAAAATAAAAAAATAAAACATAAAAATAAATATTTTTTTTTGACATAAAAACAATAGTATAGTAACTTCGGGTATTGTGATATGGGTATTTTTGTATCTTAAATTACACGTAACTTTTATAGCACAGCTTCTATTTCCTTTTGTATTATGGTTTGTTGATGCATCGTGCAGTGTATTACAACTTCGAAGCTCTATAGCACAGGCCCGTGCGCAGGAATCATCCATACGGGGGAGGGCTTTTAACTCGGACATTTCATGTTAGATTTTGTTCATAAAAACTTCAAAAAACGGTTTACTTTTAATATAGACAGGCCTGGATTAAGAAATTTACCGCCCCTAGACAGTTGCAAAAATTGACGCCACCTTCCTCAAAACTTCATTTATTTTTCATTTATGTTATCTTAACTTAACTTTTTTTAATTTCCATAAAAATATATTTTTTTTAATGAGCAAAAAAAAAATCCTCGTTGTTGAACGAAAAACACTAGAAAAACGAAACAATACAAACTTCAAAAGTAGTGAAAAGTATGGCATTTCAACTAAAAGTATTGAAGTATTTTTATCTTGCAAAAGTAGTACATTTACTACTAAAGTATGTCATCTAACATCCCTAACTTTGGTACAAAAAATTTTTCAACCAATAAAATTTTTCAAATTTTCCGGCAATATTTGCCGCCCTAGGCACGTGCCTACTCTGCCTGTAAGGTTAATCCAGGCCTTAATATAGACATTCGACCGGGTAGATTTGTATGAAGCAAAATGAAGTCAGCCAGACACAGACTCAAAAGTTAGAAGGAAGCTTAAAAACTATATCTGCGTCATTTTGTTTTCGTTCCGTAAAAAGCCAATGGATCACTTTTGATTCTCCTGAATGTCATTTTTGGCTAAAAAAAACGCGTTTTTTGCTCATAACTTTTATTTCTTCAAAGAATTGATACCTGAATTTGCTTGAAAAATAAAAATTGCATTATGTATTTGCAAAAAATTGACGTTAAACAATTTAAATTTTTTTTTCTTTTATAGATAATATTCAGTCCCGAAATTCGATTTTTTCACATTTTTTATATATAATAGAAAAATAATTTAAAACTTTTTAACGTCATTTTTTTTGCAAGAACGCAATCTTTATTTTTTGACAAAATTCGGGTATCCATTCTGTGAAGAAATAAAAGTTACAAACAAAAAACACGTTTTTTTTTAACCAAAAAGGACCTTCAGGAGAATCAAAAGTGCTTCATTGGTTTTTCTCGGAACGAAAAAAAAAATGACGCAGATATCGTCGAAATTTAGATTCGACCCGGTCTAATAGGCATTTAATTATGATTAAATACATACATACATATGTAAGTACATGTGTTTATGTCAGGGACCCGAAATAACTATTATTTGCTTTTTTGTGATTGAAAAAATTGCCCAATTTTAAGAGTTATTTTTAAAAATTGGTTTTTAATTATTATGGATAAGAGATATTTTATTAGTTGTCAATAACCATTATTTTTCAATGGATTTTTTTTTTTTACGTTGAGTCATAACTATTATGCATAAGAGATATTTTATTAGTTGTCAATAACTACTTATTATTTTTCAATGGATTCTTTTTTTCGTTAAGTCATAACTATTATGCATAAGGAATTGTTTATAAGTTGTCAATAACTATTAATTTGGAAAAAATATTGTTTTACCTTGTTTTGAAAAAAAGTGTTCAACCGATTTTCATTTTTGTGAATCTTTTTGCACCAATCGATGGGGAGGTGGTTTCATGACATCACCAGAGGTGGTTATCGGTTCGAAAATGTGCGCGATTTTGACTCATTTTTGAAATTTTTTTTGCTTCAATCAATGAAAAGAGGTCCTATGCATAGATAAAGCTCGAAAATTACTATTTTCGACATTTCCCTATCGATTCGAACAAAAAAAAAATTTTTTATGAACCACCTTAAAATTTTTTTTTTGCTCCAATTGATTATGAAAGGTTGAAAATGCGTTTTGGATATCTTTTAGAGTAGCTCCGGAACTTGAAAACTACCAAAATGATCGAAAGCGGTCCTTTCAAGGGTCCGGAGCCACCCTAAATGAGGTTCAAAATTTATTTTCGACCTCTATTCAACGACTGGTGCAAACAAAATTTCGAAAATGGATCAAAATCGGGTACTTTTTGGGACTCGGGACCACCTTTGATGATGACCAAAATCTATTTTAGACCTCTATTCAACGACTGGTGCAAACAAAATTTCGAAAATGGACCAAAATCGGGCACTTTTTGGTACTTTTTTTTCGACTTCGACCTCTTTCCAACGATTGGTACAAATTTTTTTTTTCAAAACGGACCAAAATCGACCACCTTTTTAATTGGGACCAACGCTGGTGATGGTCAAAACCCATTGTCAACCTCTTTCCATCGATTTTTTTCAAAAAAAATTTTCGAAAATGGACCTAAATAGAGCACTTTTAAGGATCGGTACCACTTCTAGTGATGGCCAATATCGTTTTTAGACCTCTTTTCATTGATTGAAGCAAAAAAAATTTCAAAAATGAGTCAAAATCGCGCACATTTTCGAACCGATGACCACCTCTGGTGATATCATGAAAACCACCTTCCCATCGATTGGTGCAAAAAGATTCACAAAAATGAAAATCTGTTGAGCACTTTTTTCAAAACAACGTAAAAAAATATTTTTTCCAAATTAATAGTTATTGTCAATTCATAAACAATTCCTTATGCATAATAGTTATGACCAGACCTTGAAACTTTTATACTTTTATTCAAAAAGTATTCAAAATAAAAGTTTTTTAAAACTTTTTTGTTACAAAAGTTTTTATAAACTTTCTTCAAAAACTTTTATTGAATAAAAGTTTTTCCAAAAAACTTTTTCAAAAAGTTTTTAAAGTATTTTCAAAAAACTTTTATGAAAAACTTTTTCATAAGAGTTTTTTTTGACTTTTATTAATAAAAGTTTTTTTTAACTTATATTTTTAACAGTCACATGCAAAGAGTTTTTTTTGACTTTTATTTTTCAAAAGGCGAAAATAAAAGTTTTTTTTGTATGAAAAAACGAGGAAAATCCTAAAATAATATCTTGGATCACTAAGCAAAAAATTTCAAAG
The DNA here is from genome assembly GCA_949775025.1 of Tricholauxania praeusta. Classification (NCBI taxonomy): domain Eukaryota; kingdom Metazoa; phylum Arthropoda; class Insecta; order Diptera; family Lauxaniidae; genus Tricholauxania; species Tricholauxania praeusta. The sequence continues at coordinate 93,192,757 of OX459029.1, read as the reverse complement.
GAGAAAAGAAAGAAATTTATGATAATTATGCACTTATAATTTTTAGAAAAATTGTGCTCAACGCATCAATGGGAAAAGGCCGAAAATGGATTTTGGGAGTAACAGGGGAGGTTCTTGACTCTCCTAAAGAGGTGTTTTGGACCCATTTTTCGAAAAAAATTTTATTGCACGAATCGATGGGAAGAGGCCGAAAATGGATTTTGGAAGTGACAAATGAGGTCCCCGACCCTCCTAAATGGGTTTTATCGACCCATTTTTCGAAAAAATTTTTATCGCACGAATCGATGGGAAAAGTTCGAAAATGGATTTTGGAAGTGACAAATGAGGTCCCCGACCCTCCTAAATGGGTTTTTTGGACCCATTTTTCGAAAAAAATTTTATCGCACGAATCGATGGGAAAAGTTCGAAAATGGATTTTGGAAGTGACAAGTGAGGTCCCCGACCCTCCTAAATGGGTTTTTTGGACCCATTTTTCGAAAAAAATTTTATCGCACGAATCGATGGGAAAAGTTCGAAAATGGATTTTGGAAGTGACAAGTGAGGTCCCCGACCCTCCTAAATGGGTTTTTTGGACCCATTTTTCGAAAAAAATTTTATCGCACGAATCGATGGGAAAAGTTCGAAAATGGATTTTGGAAGTGACAAGTGAGGTCCCCAACCCTCCTAAATGGGTTTTTGGACCCATTTTTCGAAAAAAATTTTATCGCACGAATCGATGGGAAAAGGCCGAAAATTGATTTTGGAAGTAACAAGTAAGGTCCCCGACCCTCCTAAATGGGCTTTTTGGACCCGTTTTTCGAAAAAATGTTATTGCACGAGCAAAATTTTTTTCAAAAAATGGGTTCAAAAATCCTTTTATGGTGGTCTGGGACCTCACTTGTCACTTCCAAAATCCATTTTCGGCCTTTCCCATCGATTCGTGCAATAAAATTTTTTTCGAAAATTGGATCCAAAAAACCCATTTAGGAGGGTCGGGGACCTCACTTGTCACTTCCAAAATCCATTTTCGGCCTTTTCCCATCGATTCATGCGATAAATTTTTTTTCGAAAAATGGGTCCAAAAAACCCATTTAGGAGGGTCGGGGACCTCACTTGTCACTTCCAAAATCCATTTTCGGCCTTTTCCCATCGATTCGTGCGATAAAATTTTTTTCCAAAAATGGGTCCAAAAAACCCATTTAGGAGGGTCGGGGACCTCACTTGTCTCTTCCAAAATCCATTTTTGGCCTTTTCTCATCGATTCGTGCGATAAAGTTTTTTCGAAAAATGGGTCCAAAAAACCCATTTAGGAGGGTCGGGGACCTCACTTGTCACTTCCAAAATCCATTTTCGAACTTTTCCCATCGATTCGTGCAATAAAATTTTTTTCGAAAAATTGTTCCAAAAATCCCATTTAGGAGGGTCGTGGACCTCACTTGTCACTTCCAAAATTCATTTTCGGCTTTTCCCATCGATTCGTGCAATAAAGTTTTTTTCGAAAATTGGGTCCAAAAAACCCATTTAGGAAGGTTGGGGACCTCACTTGTCACTTCCAAAATCCATTTTCGGCCTTTTCCCATTGATGCGTTGAGCACAATTTTTCTAAAAATTATAAGTGCATAATTATCATAAATTTCTTTCTTTTCAGAAACATGTTAAGTATTTTCCTTTGGACTTTATTATCAATAATCCTAAGTTTTCTCCTTTGAAATTTTTTGCTTAGTGATCCAAGATATTATTTTAAGATTTCCCTCGTTTTTTCATACAAAAAAAACTTTTATTTTCGCCTTTTGAAAAATAAAAGTTAAAAAAAACTCTTTGCATGTGACTGTTCACAAAAATAAAAGTTTAAAGTTTACTTTTGCCTCAAAAAAAACTTTTATAAAAGTTTATTTCAAGCTCTGGTTATGACTCAACGTAAAAAAAAAAATCCATTGAAAAATAATAGTTATTGACAACTAATAAAATATCTCTAATGCATAATAGTTATGACTCAACGTAAAAAAAAAATCCATTGAAAAATAATAGTTATTGACAACTAATAAAATATCTCTTATGCATAATAATTATAAACCAATTTTTTTGACAAAAAAACTTATAATAGTTATGTCCCTGGCTTATGTTATTATTCGATATTCAGTTATCATTACGTAAGTAGCTAATTCTACGAGGTACTTGCAAAAACTTGTCCAAAACTATTTCCACATTGATTTCGATATCGCGATGTATATTTAGCGAGGCTAAGCCGTTCAGCCGATCTTCGGACATAGTTTATCTGAGGTACGTCTTTAGACGACGTAGCACTGAAAAGGAGCGTTTATTTGTTGCTGTTGTCACAGGCAAAGTTGCCATAACACGAAGCATTTTTGATGTCTTGCCCGGCAGTGCGTTGACGCCAAAGTTGAACTTCATTAATCCACATGTCACGTGAACTATCATGCAAAATAGAAATACATGGCGCGAATAGATTTGTGCATGAATTTTCATTGAAGCTGATTTTATTGATGCCGGAGCTATGCTTAAACGCGCATTGAAAAAACTCTCGTGTTACTTAGCCTTAGCGACGCGCAGTGGTCCCAAATCGTGTTTTTTGGTTCAAAAATAGCTAGAGAGCGCAAATCTTGTCGATAATGAAAAACTAGGGCTCCGACGATTTTTTGGCATTTTAGTTCTTTCATTTAAAAAAAAAGTTTGTTGTGTCTTTTTGATTTTTCATTCAAATGTCAATAAAAACCTATGAGCGAAAATTCCCAATGGGGGGAGGTTTGAAACCCCAAAACCCCCCTTGCGCACGGGCCTGCTATAGCATGTGCCAATCTGAAGCTATTTCAATGAGATGGAAAAAAGCCAAGTGACACCTCTAAATTAAATTGGCGGGTAATGTGATATATGGCGTTCGGATAATGTGATATACCATCATGAAAAGTATAACAAGTATAAAACAGTAGGAACTAATAATACAATAACATTACATCTTTCAATAGAATTTCCATAAAAAAGGAAACTAGATTTAAACTAAATCAATAAGCGAAAAGCAGAATATATTAAAGTCAGATAGATGACTCACGTACAAAAATTGCTTGCCGTCTTAGAAGACAATCATTGTGAGCCCAAATTAAATCCAAACTTAAATTGCAGGCATTGAACTAAGGTCTGAATCTTTGTATCCCTTTGGAAGGATTTGTTGCAAAAAGCACAGTCCTTGTCCTTGCTGGGTGGACCAAATAGGACTCATTGGATCACATTACTCGAATTTCAGTTTTAATATACTCGGGATATTTTTATTAAAACACATTTCAGCAAATAAAGAATTCACATTATTTATGACAAAGTATATTCATCTACTAACAAATTTTAGTACTTCGGCTATAAACTAACTTTATTTTGGGCTTAATTCACACATGAAATGCACACAAATAAAATCTCGACTTGTGGCTAAATCAATTTCACCGCACTGAGACCAAAAACAGTGAATGCGAATGCACAAAACCTTGCAGCACATATCTTTTTCCGTTACTGATAAGTTGACAAAAAAATTTTTGTCGAGAATTGCTTATTTATGGAAATATGATGGCATATCACATTATATGACCATATCACAAGACCCGAAGTTACTCTATCATTACTAACGTTTTTTAGATATTTTTTTTAGGGAACTTTTTCATAGTACGAAAAATAAGAAAACAAAAACAAATTTGACTTAGTACTCTTACAGTCTACATATTAAAAAATTAAAAAAAAGAAAATTCTGTCATTAAGCTTATTTTGAGAAGGACTTACAACACTCAGCGTCTCGTTTTGACGACGCTGTACCGCTGAATTTCACGTTTGGTGGCTGTTTACGTGACGAACGTCCGTTTACGAAAAGCTCTCGACATACATAGATTAACATTGTTGAAAAAATGAAAGCATGATATGCGATATAAGCAAAATTAATGAACAAAGAGTGAGAGCGCGTCGTCAATTCGACGAAGTATAACGTTCCAGGGTTAAAACACAACGTGAGATTTATTTCGAAAGAAAATTTTTTTTTTATGTCTTTTGTGCTATGTTTGTTACGAACTTTTGGATTTGTTTTTTTCTGGAACAAAATGACGTACATAACAGCGTTGAAACGTTTGTGCATCATATAAAACAAAGGTTATATGTACATAAATCTGAAATGTTTTTGAATAACTAGGATTTTTCGCCAGAACTAAAATTTCATGTCTTTTAGTAAATTTTTAAAAAACGTGTTTTATTTTTGTATTTTTTTTTTATTGGAGACTAAGTCCATCTCACATCATGCACGTGGACTATATCATCTTACGGAATTGATTGCCGATTAAATATGATGGTTCTCAAAGGATATAAGGGGACCCATATTTCCCCGATTTAATAAAAAAAAAAATTTTATGGCCATCTTAAGTTATGCCCATTTTAGGCTGAAAATTGTTTCAAAAAAGCGCCATTTCCATCCAAATCAAAATAATTAACTTTTGTCATTTGATTCTTATAGAACTTCTTATTTTCAGTTAGAATCTTTAATTTCAAAATGGTTGAAAATTGGCAGAGCTAATTTTCTGAAAAACCCCACCTTTTTTTTCGCTCAAAATTTTATTTTGGACTTGTACAGTACACTCCGCATAAAAGAAACTTTAAAAATGTCGACAAATTGTTCATTATATGCGGTTTTTCTTATACGCAGGTATCTTATATAAGAAACTTAATTCTTATAAGCGTACTCCGTGTATAAGAAATTTCTGCTCTTATAACCGATTTTTAAGAGAAAAAATTATGCTGCCATATTTTTTATTTTTTTTTAATAGAGTTTAGCTACTACAGCTATTATAGCCTTCTTAGCTATTTAGCATTGAAGCTTTATACCAAGTAAAAAGCTTATTCAATAAAAAATGGAATAGAAAAAATTATCATGCACATTAATTTGCTATTTATTTTATAATTTTTTCTTAGCTTTATCGCACTTTCTCAACATACCCACTCACACCATGTAAAAATAGACATATATATATTAAAATAATTATATGTATAAATTTACGTGGTCCAAGGCATAAATGTTAGAAAAAATTTACCCAGCATGCTGTGGGGCTCAGACAACACAAACAAAAAAATTCACACCACCATTAAGCTACAAATTTAGCTACAGTTAGTTTTCAGTCTAAGCTTGAGTTGACCTTTTGACAAGCTAATGTTATAAACTTCGCAATTATTAATAAGAGTTGTCATGCGATTAAAAGGAGCTGTAGCCATATAATTAGTTCTACTAACCGGTTGGTAAAATAACTGATAAGAGTTACGAGTACTCCTCCGATTACTATTAAAATGTATATAGTTAAGAAGCTCTGGTGCAGCAAGAGACCCAGTTACAAGTTGATGCAGATAAAGTATATCCGCAATATTTCTACGCGAGCTCAAAGACTGCATATGTAATAACTTTAAACGATCCACATAAGGAGGAAGGTTTAAAGGGTCAATCCAATTTAAGCCATTGAGAGCAAATACTTTCAATTCTATTTATATGAATATTATAAAATGGTGACCATACTTGGCTGGCGTACTCTAAGTGAGGGCGCACTATTGTATTATATAAAGTCACCGTTACTAAAGGGCTATTAAATTCTTTTGCCCACCTCTTAATAAAGCCAAGCAGAGATGAGGATTTTTTACAAATTTGATTAATATGCTCATTAAAAGTCAACTTAGTATCAAAATGTATACCTAGGTCTTTGACTACATCGACACGACTAATATTTTTATCTTTTAATTTATAATCAAATTCCACAATAGTTTTCTTCCTGGAAAAAATCATAGCTTGGCATTTATCAGGATTAAGATGTAAGTTATTCTTAGAACACCAAACTTCAAAGGATTTCAAGTCAGACTGAAGTGGAATAGTGTCACCAACCCCCTTTACGTTCCTGTAAATTTTCATGTCATCTGCATATACTAACAGATGGGAGTTTTTAATAACATGTGTAACGTCATTAATTGCTAAAATGAACAGGAGCGGCCCCAGGTGGCTTTTAAAAAAAAATTTTTTGTATTTGTTTTTAAGTTTAATTGTAATTGTTTATTACTTTTCAATTATGTTTAATGTAGTGATTGTCTAGGGAATGCTGCAATAAACTTCATCAATGTGATAGATATACAATGTGGGTTAAAAGTAAATATAAAAATAATACAATACTTTTATAACGATTTTTTAAAATAAATTATAGATTCAATAAAGAACCCCTGAAGAAGTTGGAAAATACCCAACGAAACGTCGGGAAAAAAATGGAATAATTGTTTTTATTCGCATTATCTATTTGACCAAAAAGCCGAACTTTCAAACTAATTCATCTCATTTAGTTTTGATAAACTTTAGTACATAATAAAGGTAAGCTCTCATGGTCAAACTTAAATAAAGGTTAACTCAAACTAAAAACAATCCATAATGGAACTTAAGTATTCGAAAATTTGAGCCTTCGATTGGCCACTAGAGCTCAAGCACCACCATATGTGATGGTATTGGCTGCCGTAACTGCCGATGGCCGATCTCCGCTGATATTTTTGGACCGTGGCTTTAAGGTAAACGCCAATGTGTATCGTGGAGTGGTCTTGGAAGGAGCTCTGAAGCCATGGGCTCGTAAACATTTTGGTGCAATGTGCACAATGGCCCCATGCTCATCAGATGCAAATCCACTGGACTTTTCCGTGTGGAGTATATTAGAGGCCAAGGTTAGAACTAAAAAATACCAAAGTGTTGATTTGGTCAAGACCGCTCTTCGCCGCGAATGGCGTCGCATTCCACGGGCTCACCATCATGCAGCGTGTGATGCTTTTCTCGGCAGACTTAGAGCCATAATTCGTGCTAAAGGGGACCATATTGAAAATTTGAAATAGAATCAAAAATTTAAATTAATTCTTAAGCTTTTTTATTTGTTTTAAATAAAATAAATTCTCCAATAAAAAATTACAGCGTTTTGAAAAGTTGCAAATCGAGTGCCTCACCCTGTACATTAGGGTGTTTATTTTTCAAACTGTTGGTGACGGATTTTATTTATTTTCTCCTATATTATAGCTCGAGGAATAAAAGTAATTGTCCCAACATTTGAGCTTCCTAGCTCAAACCTGTAAGCGGAGCGGACAGAGTTTATGTCCAATTTTGTTGAAATTTAACGAACAAACCGACTATCTAAAACGTAGAAAAAGTCTACCTTAGGTGCCAAGATATAGAGTTTTGGGTTTTTAGTTGAGGGGGGAACCCCACCTACTGTTGTCAAACCACGCCCACACTTTTCTTGTGACTAAAAATGCGGAAAAATACACCAGAAGGAGGTATTTTTATTTTTTTTTTAAATTTGCGACTCAAAAGTTAGTAGGACCCTTAAAAACGAAATCTGCGTAATTTTTTTTCGTTCCGAGAAAAACCAATGGAGCACTTTTGATTCCCCTGAAGGGCATTTATATATGTATGTGGCAATTACTGTTTTAGTACCTACAAAAATCGCTTGAAGAGTTTCCTCTCGGATTGGCTGTACTGTTGCGATATCCGTAAAGTCTACTACAAAATCCTTATGAAAGTTTTTATACTTTCGAGAGAAAGTCATTGCCAGCAAAACATTTTTAAAATAATTTCTTTTAAGCGGTTTTTCTTATATGATCGTACAATTTTAGATGATTGAAAAATGTTTCTTTTATCCGGTTTTCTCTTATATGCGGTTCTCTTATAAGCGGTCTATTTTGGATGAAAATATCAAAAATGTGCATGGTGCTTTTGGACTTGTCCATTATAAGCGATAATTTCTTATAAGCGGGTTTCTTATATGCGGAGTGTACTGTACTAATATAATATAATCCAGTGGTAATCTGCAATGTTTCCTCGCAAAGCTACAGCCATTTGAAAAAGACTTGAATTTGATCCCCTACGACCAAACAATATTAGCCAACCGGCTACAAATTTATTTCATCTTTTTCCTGAAAAAAAAAAAAAAAATTGTAGTACTTTTCATAAAACAAAAAGTTACCAATGTTTAAGTGTCGCCACCTAGGCAATTTCACTCCTACAAGCCAAAAATTTGTTTTTTTTTTTGAATTGTAAAACTCAAATTTTTCTTATCGGATGGTTTGTAGGAGTAAAATTGCCTAGGTGGTGACACTTAAACTTTCGTAACTTTTTTTTATAAAACGTATAAAAATTTTTTTTTAGGAAAAAGTTGTGTACACTTTACAGAACAATTCAGTGGAAAAATTTTGTTTCTGTACATATGAGAAAATGGTTAAAATCCTGTTTGTTCATTAAAATCTTAATTTTTTATAAATAATAAATAAGATTTTTATAAAAACTTTGCTTCATATAAATTGCAAAATATTTCTTGTCCTTTCACGAAAATTTCATTAACTTTTTCCAATATTTACTAAGAAATCGCAACTTAAAAAAACTCGCTCATAGAAATTCACTAGTTCATTACTTTTTAAAAAATCCAAATTTTGCAAAAAAAATTTAAGGCCTTAATATTGATCAATAAATCTTCAAAGTTATGCAATAAAAAGGCACAGTTGTTACAGCCTTTTGAATTTTATTAATTAAATCGCTATTATTGAACATAAATTTAAAAATTTTATGGGATCTTGTAGTTTAGTCAAATACATAATAATCAATCAAAAACTTGATTTTAAATTTCCTGATGTTAGGTGAAGACATATTCGTTGACAACAAAAATATTTATGTTGGGCCTAAGGCAGAGATAATTCTTAATGAATTTTCTGATGTAGCTGGTACATATAATATAAATTAAAAAAAGTTTTATTCAAAACTTTGTTCTGAAATTATAAAACTATATGACTATGTGGATCAAACTTTAACTCAAAAATGAAATCATCATAAACTGGGAGAGATGCTCAATTTATTTGAATATATTTGTGATGAAAAGATATTTGTGAATAAACTGTTTTTATGTGACTGGTGTCCTTTCAAAAATTTGTTGATTAAATATAACTCATGTCATTTAGACACATTGCTCATTTGCTCGAAGACCGTTACATCTCTATAAAAAGTATTCGATTTAATTATGCAGAAATAACCGCCATATTTATTGTGTGAACAAATAACTGTATTTAAAGAACTTGTATTGCAAGAAGAATATATGGGGTAAAACACGCGAAAACGCCAGCGAAAAAATTTTTTGGCTCCGATTTTGCTGAAATTTGGCATTATTGTAATATCGATGTCCAGCAATAGAACTGCGCTCAGAAATTTGCCCTAGTATTATTTGTTGTTGAGATACGCGGGTATGAAATTCACGATTTTTGTACTTTTTCAGAAAAAGTGTTTTTTTCGAAAATTCATAGCTTACAGCAAACTCTATCAATTAATAATTGGTTCAAATATTTTAACTAACTACTTGCCCTCATGTTATGGCATATCATTTTGAAGCTTGCGTATCAAGCTGTAATCTGAAGTTCACCGAAAAAATATTCAGAAATGGATTTTTCAAAAAAAATTCAAAAATTCATTTCAATTTACAAAATTTTACCTCTTTAATTTTTGTTAAAATTAAAAAAAAAATATAAATACTTCTTTCCCCGCGAAAATTTTTACGTCATTCAACGCAGAATAAATCAAAGTTTTTTAAAAAAAAAAAAAAATTTAAATATGGGTTTTTTAAAAAAAATGCAAAAATATATTTCAGTTCGTAAAATTTTGAGAAAAATTAAAAAAAGAAATATAAAAAATTTTTTCCCCATAAAAAATTTTACGGCATTAAGCGCAAAATAAATCAAAGTTTTTTTTAAAAATAAAAAAAAAAATTAAAAAAAATCATTTTTTTAAAAAAAAATCAAAAATAATTTTAAATTCGCAAAATTTTTGCGAAAAAAATTTTTTTTTTAAGAAACAGTATTTTTTTTCGAAAAGTACAAGTGAAAACCTAAAATCGTAGGTATACCAATTATTAATTGATTGAGTTTGCTGTAAACTATGAATTTTCGAAAAAAACACTTATTCTGAAAAAGTACAAAAATCTTGAATTTCATACCCGCGTATCTCAACAACAAATAATACTAGTGCAAATTCCTGAGCGCAGTTCTATTGCTGGACATCGATATTACAATAATGCCAAAATTCAGCCAAATCGGAGCCAAAAAATTTTTTCGCTGGCGTTTGGGAGAAAAACGCATTTAAAGTTTTCAATAAGTTGCTTTTTATATGAAAATAATGAAAAGTATGTCTACATAAACTCTTCTCACAAAGCGAGTTTATGAGATAATTTTCTGATTTTTTGTCACAAAATAAAACCTAAAATGGCGGATATTTCTGCATCATTAACTCAAAAGTCACGGTTTTTGAGTTATGACAGTCTTGAAGTAAGTGAGCGATATGTACTTGCATTTATTTACTCGTAAGAATTAATTTATTAAAAACTTAATAACTATGCGTTTTTCTCCAAATATAGGTGTTTTGTGCAACGACGGTCTTCCAGCAAACGAGCGATATGGTAAATTTTTAATCAAATGCTCAACTAATTTTAATGGTATGTCCAAATGTGTAAAGGACCGAGTCTGAGGGCAGAAGTTGTGAGCTGTCCCAAATGACAATTTTAGGGTAACACCCGAACGAAACTTGTAAACATTTTAAGGGTATATTTCAAAGGTTAAGTTAAAAATTAAATGAGAAGAATTTATCTTTCAAATATTTTTAAAGGAAATGTTTAAAGAGATCAGCACTAGCAAAATTAAAAGTTTTGGATATTCTTAGGGGTGACACGAATTTCTTCCATCTCACCCATATTGTTGCGGTATTGCTTTCACCCAATGTGCACAAAAACGAATGCGGATTTTTAGGCTTCGAAATACGTTACGGACTCGAGACAGATTTTTTTTTTATTTTATTAAAAAAATACAGATTATAATTTGCTCAATTCCTTACGTGCATATAGTCCATTAGAAACTGTCAACCATGTCATTGAAACAACTCCAAAACAGTCCGTTCCTGCTGTGTTTAATGATCTGGATATTCTCTGCATCGATATCTTTTATTGGATCGTAATTAACTTTCGCTCATTCTAAATATAATTTTGTGTTGAAGCCGTATGCCACGTTGTGTGTATTTGTGGTAACTATTATATCCAGAATGGCATTATATTCCGAGTCAGTCTTGAGTCTATTTTATTTTAAAAAAAACGAGTCCGTCTCGAATCCGCTTTACTTAAGAAAAACGAGTCTATTTTGAATCATTTTAGTTTACAAAAAACGATTCCGGAACGGATCCGCTTTGTTTATAAAAAATCAATCAGAACGGATCCGTATATGAACTCCGTTCCGAGTGCGAGACGATCCGACAAAGCGGACGATTCTTCCGCTTTTTCAAGAGGAACTTCATACGAAAACGAGTACGAGACGGATCCGAAACGGAATCCGTTTCGGATAAAATATACGAAGAAGCGAGTTCCTTTCGAATTAGAAGCGGATCCGTTTGGCACACTGGGTACTTGCACTTAAGTTTCGAATTTGTCATAGTTCTACCCATTTTCATTACTGAGAACTTTGTAGGTACACACGAACATGTATGCCTACGCGGTTAAATGAAATCGTAATATTATATTAAAAGTTGCTTCAGGGCAATAACTTGGAAATGTATTTAAAATTGTTTGCAAGTAAAAACTGATGACCTTTTTTTTTAGTCAACTAGTTAAAATTTTCTTTTTACTTCCCATGAAAGGGGGCGGCATATTAGTTCTCAGCCCCGGGCGGCACATATGCACGCTACGCCACTGAGAAAACAACAAAAAAAATAATTGATTTGTTTGAGACTGATAATACGTGAACATCGAATCTTGTGGCAAACTTTTTGAGTATTTACTATAAAGAGAGGGGAATGAAACGTATATCATTGGTACTGTTCCATAGATGTGCAGAAAAACAAATCAGGTATATAAGTTGCCGTTAAGGCAGGTAAAATAAAGTGAACATAAGTATTTACATGATTCCCCCATACAAAACGCACTAACCCCTAATCGAAAAAAACGACGTCACGGCTGAAATGCCTAACTGATTATTATGAAATTTGATATGGGGATAGATTGAACCTTGAGTAAAGATATTTGCTTAGAGTGGGCGGTGCCGCGCCCCTAACAAGAAAAATCGTCTCCAGGGCTAAACGAATGGACCGATTGTGATGAAATTTAGTTTGGATATAGATTGAACCCTTAAAAACATTTCTGAAAATGCTATGTTTTTTTGGTGGGCGTACTGCTCCGAACAGGAAAGTCATTTTTATTGTTAAGCCAATGGACCGATTTTTATGGAATTTGGTACAGAGGTAGGTTAAGTCTTGAGAAAAGGTATTCGTTCTAAAGTGGACGTTGCCACGCACCCAATAGGAAAATATGTTTTCACAGCTAAACTAATGGACCGATTTTGGTGAAATTCCATATGGAGATAGATCGCACCCTAAGGAAGAGTTAAAGGTAGGTAAAACATGATACAGTTTAGTTTTTCAATACTGAAAAGTATTTTTTGTTATTATTATGCCCTCATCATTAAAAAATATCTTTATATTTAACGCTAGCTGATCTTCATTAAATGAGTATTATAACTAAATACTTTTGTAAAACGGTGCTGTAAAGGGCCGTCCATTAATTTCGCATACATATTATGTATTTACAACTTTGAAAATTTATAAGGAATAAAATAAAATAGTGATTCCATTATCCGGCATGCGCTCGGTCCCAACCATCACGGATAATCGAAGTTCAACTGATTTATTTTGAGTTACAGTTGCGATTTAACTAAAATAAACGAAAAATATAGTTGTGTTGTGCCTTGCATAAGAACGATATCGGGTCGGACTGAACGGTAAAGGGATAAGGGGACAATTTATGAGTAAAAATCAAATAGACCGCGTAATAGAAAATGTAGCACTAATAGGATGTTGTTTTGCGCTCAAATGTAAATTAAATGTAATTCCAAAGGTGAGATGAGGTGAGGTGAGGTGAGGTGAGGTGAGGTGAGGTGAGGTGAGGTGAGGTGAGGTGAGGTGAGGTGAGGTGAGGTGAGGTGAGGTGAGGTGAGGTGAGGTGAGGTGAGGTGAGGTGAGGTGAGGTGAGGTGAGGTGAGGTGAGGTGAGGTGAGGTGAGGTGAGGTGAGGTGAGGTGAGGTGAGGTGAGGTGAGGTGAGGTGAGGTGAGGTGAGGTGAGGTGAGGTGAGGTGAGGTGAGGTGAGGTGAGGTGAGGTGAGGTGAGGTGAGATATTTTAATATATGGCAGGTAGCCTAGTAGGTAGCGCGCATGACTATGAATCGCTGGGACATGGGTTCGAGCCTGACTTTGGAAATTTGTAAATCGTAAGTAAAATTTAATTTGTTAAAATAAAAACCTTTTTTTTTAAATAAAATTAATTTTTTTATGAACAAAAAAAATTCGTTTTATGAACAAAAAACGAATTCGAAACGAATTCGTATTTGAAGTCCGTTACAAATTCGAAACGAATTCGTTAATGCGGACGATCCTTCCGTTTTTTCGGGAGGAATTTCATACGAAAACGAGTTCGAGACGAATTCGTAACGGAATCCGAAACGGATGAATAGTACGAAGAAACGAATTCGTTTCGAATTCGTAACGAATTCGTTTGGCACACTGGGTTTACATTTCAAACAGGGTTGCCATTGTTGCAGTTTTAAATGCAAAATAAAGTTTTTAAGACACGATGGCAGTTATATTTTGCAAATCGCAGTTTTTTCTATGAAATTAAGAATTAAAAAAAAGGTCATCAACTATTAATACCCACTGAAACTTTATATTTCCAAATAATCTGGTTTATTTCGGAGGTAGCAGTTTCTTACAGTTTTTTTTTCAGAATTTGCAGTTTTCTTTAAAAAAAAATCTGGCAATATTGATTTCAAACAACAAAGCGGCCTGTGTGAAAAATGATCAAAAATTACAGCAGGTCTACTAAAAAAATTTGAATTGTTTGCCTTCGCAGAACAAACTAAAAAGAGGTTACGCGTACAAAGTAGCGGACATAAGCTAGTAAATTAATATTTTGTTCAATATTCAATACATTGAATATTCTACGTTTAAAGTGAATAAAATTGTAAATTCATTTTAAAGTTCATATTTTGTGAATTTTCAAAAATATTAATTTATCAATGAAAACCCATAATCTATATATTAATAAGTGAACATAGAATCTTGTTGTACACTTTTTGAGTATTTACTATAAAGAGCGGGGATTGAAACTTATAGCATTGGAAAGTTACTGTTTCATAGATGTGCAGAAATAAAAAAATAATGTGTGTATGTTGCCGTTAAAGTAGGTAAAATAAAGTGAACATATTTACATGATTCTCCCATACAAAACGCATTAACCCCTAATGGAAAAAAAAAAACGCTGTCACGGCTGAGATGCCTCACCGATTTTTATGAAATTTGATATGAAGATAGATTGAACCATGAGTAAAGATATTTGTTTAGGGTTGGAGGTGACACGCCTCTAACAAGAAAAACATCTCCACGGCTAAACTAACTGACCGATTTTGATGAAATTTAGTTTGGATATGGATTCAACCCTAAAAAACATTTCTCAAAACTCTGAGTTCTTTTAGTAGGCGTGGCACCACTCCTAACAGGAAAATCGTTTTCATTGCTAAGCTAATAGAACTATTTTGATAGAATTTGGTACAGGGATAGATTGCTCTTGAGTAAAGGTATTCAGTTTAAAATATACAGTGCCACGCCCCCAATAGGAAAATATGTTTGCACATCTAAGGTCTCATGGACCGATTTTGATGCAATTTGGTATGGAGATAGATTGCACCCTAAGGAAGAGAAAGAGTTAGCGGTAGGTATAAAGCAACATGATACCATGATTTTAATTTTTGGGAGCGATGACAAAAAATAGCTCTTTGAAGTTTGGTCTTTCAATACTAAAAAGTGTTGTTGTTTCTTTTGTGCGCGCTTCATTAGAACATACCTTCATGATTTGAGCTAAGCCGATCTTCCACATAATCGAATGAACAGGGTTTAGATACACAACAACTTCGTAATCTTTGTTTGTGAGAGAGTGAGAATTATCTAATATATAAAATTCTTGTGTCACAGTGTTTGTTACCGTACTCCTCCCAAACGGCTTGACCGATTCTTATGAAACTTTTTGTGTATATTTGGTAGGTCTGAGAATAGGGGGTAAACAAGAAAAATTCTATTTAGGGTGGCCCTCGTACAAATTTTTTTTTATAATAGCATTTACAAAAATACCACTGCATCGATTCACATGGAATTTACACCACGTAGCTTTTATACTAAGGGACATGGTTTAGTCTATGAGACTTTTATTTAGGCTGCAGGTGGCCCTCATACAAAAATATTTTTAAAATAGCATTTTCCCAAAGACCACTGCATCGATTCACATGAAATTTACACCACAAGTCTTTAATATTAAGGGACATGGTTAAGTCTGTAAGACTTTTATTTAGGCTGCATATTTAGGGTGGTCGCCATAAAAGAATATTTTTAAAATAGCATTTTCCCAAAGACCACTGCATCGATTCACATGGAACTTACACAACGTAGCTTTTATATTAAGAGGCATAGTTAAGTCTACAAAACTTTTATTTAGGGTGCATATTTAGGGTGGCCCTGATACAAAAATATTTTTAAAATAGCATTTTCACGAAGACCGAGTAATCGATTCACACCGAATTTACACCACGTAGCTTTTATATTAAGAGACATGGTTAATCCTACAAAACTTTTATTTAGGGTAGCCCTTACCCAAAATATTTTTAAAATAGCATTCACAATGACCAGTCCATCGTTGAACATAGAGTTTACACCACGTGCCTTTTATATTAAGACACATAGTAAAGCCCATAAAACATTTATTTAAGGTGCATATTTAGGGTGGCCCTCATGGAAAAATATTTTTAAAATAGACCACTTCATCGATTCACATGGAATTAACACCACGTGTCTTTTATATTAAGAGACACTGTTTGGCCCACGCAATTTTTACTTAGGGTGGCCCTCATACAAAAATATTTTAAAAAAAATCATTTTCGCTAAGACCGGAAAATCGATTCACACCGAATTTACGCCAAGTAGCTTTTATATTACGAGGCATAGTTAAGCCTACAAAACTTTTATTCAGGGTGGCAGGAAAAACCACAGCATCGATTCACACCGAATTTACACCACGTGTCTTTTACATTAACATAGTTTGAATAAAATTGTTTACTTAGGGTGCATATGTAGGGTGGCTCTCATACAAAAATATTTTTAAAATAGCATTTTCCCAGAGACCACTCCATATATTCACATGGAATTTAAACCATGTGTCTTTTATATTAAAAGACATAGTTAAGTCCATAAAACTTTTATTTAGGATGGCTCTTACACAAAATATTTTTAAAATTGCATTTTCACAACGACCAATCCATCGTTAAACATAGAGTTTAGACCACGTGCCTTTTATATTAAGAAACATAGTTAAGCCTACAAAACTATTTATTTAGCAGTACCACGCTTTCCATATAAGAAAATACCAAAATTTGTATCTGCATCCCTAGATACATATATTATAAGTACTTGAAAAAAGAAGTTTCAATGAGAAAATGCGAATTAAACAACATTTTGTACATATCAGCAATTATTTGATGCAGATGATTGAGACTTGGTAATAATATAAAACGCAAAAGCTATAATAAATTAAACTCATCGCACCACCTAGCAGTAAGGTACTTTATGTAAAAGAGTAGGGATAGAAGTTGGTTTCGCTTTAAAAATGGGCTGATTCGGTTTTACATTCCATAGCATGAGTTCATACAGCTTCGCGCCACCTGCCGGAAAGGGCAGAACAACGTCTGCCGGGATAGCTAGTCTATGTATAAATAGGCAGTTAAAAAGGGATTTTGCAACTGCTTATTTATACATATATAATTCTCACTCTCTGACAATCTTGCTTAATTTTATTTTGTTGTAAAGGTTGTGAAGAGGAGCAGTGCATGTGAATGTAATTTTTTTCTAAAAGTGCGGAGCCATGCCTGCAACAGGAAAATAAGTTTCCACGGTTAAAACTTTGGACTGATTTTGATGTAATTTGGCTTGGAGATAGATTGAACCTTAAGGAAAGGTACTAAAATCATGAAGTTCTAAAAGGGGGCCAGACACCACCACTAATGGGAAAAAACGGTGTCATGAATGAGCCACTACACCGATTTTGATAAAATTTGGTATGTAGATAGATTGAATCTTGAGTAAAGACATTTGGTATGAGTGGGTGGAGCCATGCCCCTAACAGAATAAAACGTTTTAAGACTAAGCTAATAAGCCAATTTTGATGAAATTTAGTACAAAAATATATTGAACCCTAAGGAAATATATTTGTTTTAAAGTGTAGGGTGACACGCTCTCAATAGGAAAATATGTTCTCACAGCTAAGATAGATTCAGTCTTGAGAAAAAGTATACTTATGTTTTAAATGAATATGCGAGATATGTATATTCTCTGAAGAAGGGATTAAGATAGGTGTAGGGCAAAATGTTACCATGATATTTATTTTTGAAAGGGATGACAAATAATAGCTCTTTTTATATCAGTTCTTTAATACCAAAAGTATTTTTAATGATTGAATTTCAACCACTCGGCGAAACTAGTAAATTTAAATATTTGTAGAAAATGAATATATGTTTATGTATATACATTAGGGTGATTCAAATTTTTTTTTTTGCTTGAAACAGGTTCAAAAGTTGCAGGCACACGAAAGAAAAATTCTGGTGAAATTATAGCTCACAATATTAATATTTACTGGTGGCTCATTGAGCGTTCTTGTTTTCCATACGATTTGTATGGGGAAAAATTCTTGACAGGTCATTTGATTGATCTGGCTGTTTCACAGGTTTGGACTTCCAGTAGAGTTCCGGTGCCTTTAATTAATAGAGGAACCAACGCCTTGCTATTTCTTCAGCCCTTTCATTTCCCTCAATGTGCTTGCGGCCTATAACACATATGAGAGCAATATCAAATTGGACTCCTAGAATGACAAATATTTTTCTGCATTGATATACGGAGGGAGTTGCTATCACTAACCTGCAGGCTACAAAAATGGCAAAAACTTCAGCCTAGAAAACGCTATCTGAATCAGGTAAATGGAAAGATTGAGAGATCTCTGGGACTTTTGAGTAGAATCCTGTGCATACTCCACAGTCCATCTTAGATCCATCGGTGAATACAGTGGCTTCAAAATTTAAGTTGAGGGTCCCCTCTTCCCACTGAACTCGCTTCGGAAGCTTCACCTACAATAGCAGTTTTTCGAAAGTTCGATTGGTAAGGTGTTTAGTATAGAGCAATGTCCAGATTGCTTCGGAAACTATTAACCGACTTCTGTGAGCCTGATCGCAATGCACAGAGCAGCTGCATTTATAAAATAATTGGGAGAAAGCAAGTGTAGAAGGACATTTGAGGCTATAGTGGGACATGATATTACAGCCCCTGTCACACTGATATAGGACGTCCTTTGCACTCTTTCTATGCAGGCTTTTTTGCATCTCTGTTCAATATTGACTTTCCAACTGAGCCCTGGATCTATTTTGACTCCCAGATACTTGGTCGACTTAGATAGTGAAAGAGTATGCCTTTTAAGTCGGGGAAGGTTAAAATTGGGTATTGGCATCAGATTCGTTTTGGCTGAGTTTATTTCTAAGCCACACCCAGTGCCCCAAGAGCACAGCTTATCCAGAGCTCCTTCCATAATGTTCCTAATCACGCCAGGAAACAGACCTGATACAAGTAAAAACACATCATCCGCATACGCAACGACTTTTACCCTATTTTTATTGAGCTGAGTAAGGATGGTGCTTATAACAAAAAGCCACAGCAAAGATAATAGTACTTTGAGGTGTTCCCCTGCTAATAGATTTTAGCACCTGACTGCCGCCCATATTAGTTTGAATGATTCTGCACTCAAACATGGATATTATCCAGGTAATAAAACATTGGTCTACCCCGAGTCCGACAAGTTCTTCCTGAATAGCTTCGGTACGAATGTTGCTAAAGGCAACCTAGAAAAACTGCCAGCGTGACTTTTCGGAAGTATAAAGACCGTTCAATCGTGCGAATTATCTCATGATAATCGCATGCTGCAAAGTAAAAATGGGGGTGCTGCCCAATGTTTCCCTAATAAAGGCATCTACTTAGCATTCTTTCTAGTGCCTTTCAGACAAAAGAGGATAAACTGATTGACCACCTACCTACCTACCCACCTTAGGAACAAAAATTCCCTTAATTCTTCTCCAACTAGACACCTCAAGATGATTAATTTTAAATTGTAAGCAATTGTGCTTGGATTTAAAAAAAATCTGTCATATTTTTCCAATTTTTTTTTTTTTTTAAATAGAAATATAATTTTATTGGACTATATATTTTAACCAAATCCATCTCAAACCGTGTGTTGGGTCAAGCAGTTTGAACTTAAATATTTTTCTTAATTTTCTTAATAATTAATTTGCTATTTACTTTATTTCACTAAATTTTATTACTTTATTAACTTTTTAAGTTTTTCTATACCTATTGCTTACTGTTTTACTGAAATACTACTCTTTGCCACAAACTAAACTCATCCTAAGTTGCATCTCTACCAACTCTACAAAATTGTCTCTCTCTCCTTGTTAAAATATGTTACATTATAAACTATTATAACTCAATAAAGTAGTAAACGATTAGTCTTTGATCCGTGCATTTTATTTTTCGCTCCTTCGGTTGTAGACCACGAAAGTTTAAATCGGTTAAGTTTTATTTTAATTAGAAATAATTAAAAATAATTTTATAGCAGTCAACTTTAATTTAATATTAGTTATTAAAATATTGACTGCCGGTCAAAAAAAACTCTTTTGATCGTCCACCATGCACGCAGATTATTTCATGTTACGGAATTGGTTGCCGATTAAATATGTTGTTATTCAAAGGATATAAGGGGACCCATATTTCCCCGATTTGATTAAAAAAAATTTTTACGAAGTAATGGCCATTTTAAGTTATGCCCATTTTAGGCTGAAATTGTTTAAAAAAAAGCGGCATTTCTATCCAAATCAAAAAAAAAAAAAACTTTTGTGTGTTGATTCTTATATAACTTATTATTACGTAACATAAAATAATCCGCGTGTATGGTTTGAGATGGATTTGGTCTTGAGTATTTTTTTTTTTTAATGATAACTGCAAAAATTTGAATTTCAAATAACTTGATGTAAAATAATATTGTTTTACCTAACAAAGATTCCATTGGGTTCTTCTTTTTTCAAATTAGTATCATCATCTTGGCATAAGTTTTGTGGTGAAACTATTCTGAACGATGGTGGTTCCTGTAATTAAAAATAAAGTTTTGTAAAGCTTAAGTAAAGTTGATCCTATTCAATTGATATTAGTTAATAATAATTAAATAAGATCTATTTTAGAAACATTGTTACTGATTTTTATAATTTTATAATTTAAAAACCCTATAAATTCAGCTGGTGATTTAATGGAACGACGCCAGAGAGAGAGAGATGTTACTGCTGCTTTCACTGCTATTGAAAAGGAATCAGCCAAAGTGGGTTTGACGGTAAACGAGGGCAAGACGAAATACATGATGTCTACTAACAACAACAAGAGAGCACGGGATCTAGACTCTCATGTTACAGCGGGCAACTGTAAATTAGAAGTTGTCAAGGAATTCATCTACCTTGGCACTGCCGTAACCAGCAACAATGATGTCAGTCTGGAGATTAAACGGAGAATAACAATTGCTAATAGGTGCTACTACGGTCTCAGTAAGCAATTACGTTGCAGAGCTCTCTCTCGATCGACAAAGCTAACACTCTACAAGACGCTCATTCTACCTGTGCTTCTTTATGGCGCTGAAGCATGGGTGGTTTCGACAACAGACGCAGCAGCTCTTGGGGTGTTCGAGAGGAAAGTTCTCCGCAAAATCTTT
Source organism: Tricholauxania praeusta (assembly GCA_949775025.1). Classification (NCBI taxonomy): domain Eukaryota; kingdom Metazoa; phylum Arthropoda; class Insecta; order Diptera; family Lauxaniidae; genus Tricholauxania; species Tricholauxania praeusta. The sequence goes on along the minus strand of OX459029.1, from coordinate 93,171,835 downwards.
GGTCCTGTTCGAGTTGGCGACGACTATCGCATTCGAATGAACCACGAGCTGTATGAGCTCTACGCCGACATTGACATAGTTAAGCGTATAACAATACAGCGACTACGCTGGCTGGGTCATGTCCATCGTATGGATAAAGAAGCTCCAGCGAAAAAGGTATTCGAAGGGAAGGTCCCCGGTCAACGACGAAGAGGGAGACCATGCCTCCGGTGGATAGACCAAGCTGAGGAAGCCCTAACCGCGCTTGGCATTAACGATTGGAGAAGGCGCGCGCAAAACAGAGGCGCCTGGCGAGAGCTAATGAGGTCGGCCGTAACCTGACAACGGGTTGTTATGGCCATTAATGGAATTTTGTCCGCATTTTCAGTTACACGAAAAATTTCGTCGTTGTTTAGCAACAGTAGGTGGCATCTCCCATACAACTAAAATACCTAATATAGGCTTACAGGTTTGAGCTAAAAAACTCACATAGGCAAAAAAATGAAATACATCTACAAAATTTTCAAAATAATTACCCTAATATACATAGCAAAAGCAAAATGGGTTCTCAATAACTTCTATGATTTTTAAAATACATAATAGAAAGTATTGAGATCCAATTTTGATTTTTGTATATTTTTTGCGAGTTTCTTAAACAGATTTCAAGTTTAACAACATCCAAATTAAAACTTTTTATCTCAAAATATCATTTACGCTTAAAGAAATTATTTATAAAAGATGTTCGAAAGATCAACTAATTTTAAATCTTATCAATTTTTTGGTTAGAGCTGATATTTACTGAAATAAAAATAAATTCCATATTATCTTTCAAAACTCAAGAAATATTTCGTAAAATATTTTTGATGTCTGTAAAATCAACTCTAAAAAAAACTAGTAGATGTTGACTTTAGTTACGCCAAAAATTACGCATCCATATCGTATATACAGTAAGAGTGCGTTCAGAGCTTGCCGAAACCATTTCTATTATTTATGTGATATTTAGTTAAACTACCATTTGTGGTAGTAACTTATTTATTTATCCATTTTACAAATAAGATCAAATAGTTTCAACGTGGGTTATCGTAAGCAACTTCATGATTACTGAAATATAGTGACTTTAGTATTCTTTTAAATTTTTATAAGAAAACTTACGAAAAACTGTAAATGATAATGTGGAAGTATTGCATTCCTTTATTGTTAATGACAATGTAGCTTAAAAATTATGTAATTGAGGTTAATTATCGTATGTTAACATTTACCCAAGCTATACATACATATATTTTTTTTTTCAAAGCCTGGGGCACAAGTATACAATGATATATACATACACAACATACTTATAGCTTGGTTTTTTTTGTAAGTTATTTCTGTCACTTATTATTTAATAAATAATAGATATTGGTACTTCATAAGCTATCTGGGCTGCTCTGAATTTAATGTTTTTGTCACATCATGGACTAAGTTTAACCCGGATATGCCGAGCGTACTACATATATTATTTTTAGGTTTCTGTGTAACCTGTTCTTTAAATTATCTAACCAATTTATTGTGGTGCTACAGAACATAGCAGTCAACAAACCGTGAGTTGATAAGTTTTGTCTAGAGTAATTACTTGGATGTTTTTTTTTTGGATCGAAGTTTTCAGTTTTGTGAAATTAGCAAAAGTGCGAAGATGAATGTGACGTGTCGCTTCATTCAATGAGGATTATCACACCACCAAATAATTTTTCTCTTATTTTTTTTTTACTTAGGTACATAAACATTGCTGAATAATAAACAAATTTGAATTTATAAAAAAAACAGTCTTTAATACAAGTACGAGCGTACTATTTTTAGTACGGACTCAAAATCCAAGTCAAAATAATTTTTTTTTAAATTTTTTCTTCAGTTTTATAAGTTATTCTGTCAGAACAAAAGAAATTATGAAAAATTACGAAGGTTTTTGCATTAACGCACCCGTCGGCATATCTGGGTTAAATTATAAGTTGAGTTACAACAAAAACTTTAATGTGGAATTATTTGGGATGTTAATCATAGTTGAAATACATACGTCAAAAGGAAAAAAATCCTTACAGCTTTTTTTTAGTTCAATATTTACTGTTTTTATTAGTAATATTATGTGACCTATGAATGTAACGTACGTATGAAATTTAAAAAAATATCCTATTGTGCTCAAATGTTGACAGGTTAAGGGACCTAAAAAGACAGGCTCACAGCCTGATTGCCGCCGATCCCGTGTTACATCATTTTTAATGTATTGCTATTTGCTTAAAAGAACTCCAAAAGCCGCATATCATTTTCTTATTTCCAACCCGAGATATCTGCATTCTTCTACATCAACAGAACTGGCATAATTTGAAAATGGTAGAAAAATCTGTAGTTCAAATTATGCCAGGTCTATCTCTATATCAGTAATCGGCAAAGAGCGAAACTCAAATTTTTCCAAAAAAAAAGGAAATCAAAAACGCTCTCACTACTGAGAGAAATTCTTGTGTGTTTTAATTTGTTTCCATATATTCTTACAATTTTCATATTGCGTTCGCAATTCTTTGTTTTTAGCTCTTTGAATCTGCTTATTACCGAGTGGATAGGAACAAATTATTTAAAGAAAATTCATTCAAAATTTATAAAGTGAAGTTATAAAAAAATGCAGTTTTTATGAAAACTTATCATATATTTTTTTTTAATTCAATATGTGGCAAGAAATGTCTTTCTATTTTCCCTTAATGTATTTCCCCTAAAACGCGCATACAAATTAAACATTACGATTGATCAAAAAAATGTTCTGTGAAAAAATAAGGTTTTTCCCATTCCACGTTAAACATTTTTCGCAGTGCAATAATAAAATGCGCAGCGCGAACCTACTCATTCAACGTTTCAATTGAAACTGAAGTGTTGAATTCGTTAAGCAAGAGCGAATGCTTATGCTCTTCGCTTGGCCGCGGCCAGATGGGCTGCCGGTCACTGCTCTATATCAGTGATCAGCAAAGAGCGAAACTCAAATTTTTCCTTGCGCTCAAAAAAGAGGGAAATCAAAAGCGCTCTCACCACTGAGAGAAATTCTTGTGTGTATTAATATGTTTGCAATATTCTTACAATTTTCATATTGCATTTGCTGTTCTTTGTTTTTAGCTCTTTGAATCTATTTATTACCGAGTGGATAGGAACAAATTATTTAAACAAAATTCATTCAAAATTTATAAAGTGAAGTTATAAAAAAATGCAGTTTTTATGAAAACTTATGATATATCTTTTTTTTTAATTCAATATGTGGCAAGAAATGTCTTTCAATTTTCCCTTAATGTATTTCCCCTAAAACGCGCATACAAATTAAACATTACGGTTGACCAAAAAAATTTTCTGCGAAAAAATAAGGTTTTTCCCATTCCACGTTAAAAATTTTTCGCAGTGCAATAATAAAATGCGCAGCGCGAACATACTCATTCAATGTTTCAATTGAAACTGAAGTCAGTGTTGCCACTGAGAAATTTATTTTCCTACCAAAATTTTCTCGAAAGCCTACCAAAATCGTTTGTAACCTACCAAAACTTTACAAATTAAAAAAAAAAAAAACCTTTCTGCAGCATTGAATGCGTTTATTAACATTTAATGCTGTTTAAAATAATATGCTTGTATGTCGTCGTTTGAAATGCTTAAAACATCAAATGTCGGCCAAGTGTGCGCAAAAAGTTACCACATGACACATGCAGCGTACAATTAAGCGATGAACGTTGGAAGAAAGAAAAATAGTAATTAATAACACTACTCAAAAAGATTTTTCACAACGAATAGCGATAACATTTTATATAGTGAAATTTTCCGTAGAATCCGAATATCGCAATGGTTTTTTTCGATTGGCTCCAATTTTCCATATAAATGGTAAAACTAAAAAAAATGCACTTTTAAGAGCATATACTTCACATAAATGCTTGTAAGAACTTTAATTGTCAGCCAACCAATTTTAGATTTTTTTATAGTGCGGAATGGAGTCTTACAAACATTTTATGGTACAAAATGTGCAAATAGTATTGATTTTATGGTTGCTATGATTGAAAATAGGTAAAAAAATCCCTTTTTTTTCGTTTTTTTTTTAACAAATTCTAACTTTGAAGCCTTCTATCTGGAATCAATTATATGGGTTACAAAAAGATAGCCCTCCTATCATACAGAAAATTTTATTACAAAAATTTTAAATGTTGACATGTTGATAGAAAAGTCATAACTAGAGTATTTTATTAACATCAATGTTTTCCTATTAATGCACATTATTTTTCAAAACGATTAAAGCGGACCACATCAATGTCATCAATTTGCTTAAAGCTTACAGGTATCATTCTATTCTCAATTTTAAGAGACCCATATTTTTTTATTTTGCTGAAAAGCCACACTTTACAAAGTTTTTAAAATGCTATTTATTAAAGCCCACAAATTCAAATTTATTGTTACGGAAATATTTTTTTTTATTATGTCATCTTATGCACATAAAAAATTTTTAGTTCTTAGAACTTAAGACCTTTTTTAGCGACCCGATTTTAATTATGTCTGAGCACACATGCAACAATTTAGATGTGCGATCAGTCGCAACACTATTTCGTCACATTGTACATACTTATGCGTATTCCCAAACGTAATTTGTATGCAAGAAAACAGAGACCATACCCACTTGTTGAAGATAGGGTTGGCAAAAACTTATTTCCAGATGTAAATATTTGCTTCCTGATTCGAAAAACTTTACGAAAAAATTTAAATTTTCGATTTTTATAAAAATTTATCCTAAATAATACCAAAATCAGATTTAACCTACCAACCTACCAAGAGGAAAAAAAACCTACCCTATTTGGTAGGAAACTACCAAAAACGGCAACGCTGACTGAAGTGTTGAATTCGTTAAGCAAGATCTGTGTCCTGAAAGTCTTGTCCATAATTTATTTTTTGTAGTGCCAACATATACCTTCTGGCATACATTGGACCCGTCTCCGTCACAAAGAATTTTTTAAATAAGGCAGGATTTGTCAAGTTTTGATATTGCTGTAAAATTGTCCAACTTTTCTATCTGTCTTACTGTTCAACCTAAATTAGAGCGTTGGGCGTTGACTTTGCCAGCGCAACGCTTTGGAGTTGAGCGCTGAACCTAAATAAGAGCGTTGCGTTAAATGTCATGTAGAGTTTATTTGTTTACTGTTTGTGACAGAAAGCAAAAATCAACATATGAAAATAAAAAATTAGCTGTCAACGCTCTGTCAAAATTGGAAAATCGAATACGCTGGCGTTAGAGCGTTGCTTATTTCGGTTGGCTTCATATAAAATGTATGTGCATGAGAGAATTTTGACAGCAAAACGACGCTGGCGCTCCAATTTAGGTTGAACAGTTATTAGCAATTTTTATGTCCTTAAACGCACTTAATTTCGCGAATCTCTCTGTCAAACCTGGAATATATGTCATCGATATATATATGACTGTACCCCTTTCCTGTCTTGGTCCCTTATCCTTATAAAAATTGTCTTTTAATCTTTTTGTTGTGTGTTTTGGGAAACTGTTTTTCTCTAAGATTTTCTCAATTCTTTTTATGTTGTCCCTATGGAATACTTGATCGCTAATTTTTTTTAGTTTATTTTGATGTACACAGTACAAAGAATATATAAACTTTTATTATTATCTTTTTTTATAAAATGTACTGGTTTATGCCATGAAGGCATAAAATGACAATGTTATTTGTTTAATTTTAACTATTGATTACATTTTATTAAAAATGTGCCGAAAAAATGTTTTTTTTTTCATGTGATTTTAAAAATATTGTAGAAAGTATCTTTTTCTTATAACACTGCAAAATTCACTGCACTTTTGTTTTAGAATCACTGCGAACACTTCACTTTTCCTCAACTTTTCGGAATTTTCACTGCGGTCAAAAATTCCAAAACGACAGCCCTGGCTGCCGGTCACTGCTCTATATATATAAAAATAGAACGCCGTTCGTCTGTCGCACCTAAACTCGCGAACCGCTCGAAGGATTTTCATAATTTTTTTTTCAAAATGTTTCTTTTGGTCTGCGGAAGGTTATAGGCATAGTTTGGTTTGGAAAAAAAAGGCGATGCCACGCCCCCCATATAAGAGAAAGTTTAAATTCATCATATCTCATTCAATATTGGACGCATATGGATGAAACTTGGTACAAATATAAAAAATACGACCTTAAGAAATTTTCAATGAAAAAATGGGCCTTCCGTTAGAGAAAAAACTAAAATTTGTTATATCTCAGCACCTATTTGACGCAGATGAATAAAATTTTGTACATTTTGTAATTTTGTTTTTTATGGTTTATGGAAAGTTCTTAGCATAATACAATTTGCAACAAAAAGGCGAAACCACGCCTCTTCTCTTTATATAAGAGAAAAATCAAATCATCATATCTCATCAACTAAATATCAAACGCAGATGAAGGGGACTTGGTACATACGTACAGGGTGTTTTTTTTAGAGGTATAGAGCTTCGAATTGAAATAAAACACAAGAAAATCGTTTTAATGTCCATCAATTTGGCTTTATTGGAAGGATAATTTTATGCCATTAATATTTAAATATGATTTCGGGCATGTGGCCGCCGCGTCTGGCTCGAATAAAGCCAATTCTACAGGTCCAATTTTGAACCACTTTTTCGAGCATATGGGGCCGTATGTCGGCAATAACGCCACGAATGTTGGCTTCCAAGTCCCCTAACGTTTCTGGTTTGTTGGCGTAGACGAGCGACTTCACATATCCCCAAAGAAAATAGTCCAATGGTGTTAAATCACACGATCTTGGTGGCCAATTGACAGGTCCATTCCGCGAAATTATGCGCTCATCGAATGTTTCCTTCAATAAATTGATTGTGACGTGCGCTGTGTGGCATGTAGCGCCGTCTTGTTGGAACCACAACTCATCCACATTCATGCCATCCACTTCGGGAACAAAATAGTCGGTTATCATGGCTCTATACCGGTCTCCATTAACGGTAACTGACTCTCCAGCATTATTTCGGAAGAAGTATGGCCCAATGACTCCACCAGCCCATAGAGCACACCAATCAGTCAGTTTTTGTGGATGTAATGGCGTCTCAAGGGTCTCATGTGGATTCTCTTCACTCCAAATGCGGCAATTTTGCTTGTTGACATAGCCATTCAACCAAAAATGAGCCTCATCACTGAACAAAATTTTGCGATGAAAATCAGCATCGAGATCAATCTCATTTTCGGCCCATACACCAAAATCACGACGCATTGCATGGTCTCGCGGCTTTAATTCTTGCACAAGCTGGATTTTGTAAGGTCGCAAGCCAAGATCTTTGCACAAAATCTTCCATAAAGTTGATGGACAAAGCTCCACTTGCTGTGCACGGTGGCGAATCGATTCATTCGGGTCCTCTTCAACATTTTGCTCTACAGCGGCAATTGTTTCTTCGGTGCGCACTGTTCGACGTCTCTGCGGATGCGTATTATCACATAGAGTAAACGTAGTGCGAAAACGACCCATGGTTAACCGAATTAATTGCTCTGATGGACGATTATGTCGACCATAAAATGGACGGAGCTTGCGGTAAACTTCGCGAACTGAACCATTATTTTCGAAATAAATTTGCACGATTTGCAAGCGTTGTTCTTTTGTCAACCTGTTCATGATGAAATGGCAAACCAAACTGAACATAAATGACATTAGAGTTGCCAGATTTGACCATAAAATGCCAGTTTTATCTCTATTCGAAAAACAAACCTCTAAAAAAAACACCCAGTATATAAAAGATACGGGTTAGAATAAGTTTTAATGAAAAAATAGGCGGTACCACGCCCTCATACGTGAAAAAAGTAAAATTCGTTACATGTACCTCAGCACCTGACGCAGATGTATAACATCTCTGAGGTCAATCTCCTGACCTCAACCCCATTGAAAACCTATGGGGTGATATTAAGAAAAGTGTATGTTTCGTATGGTTTGTCGGCAGTTCTTAGCATAGTTTAGTTTAAAAATAGGCGACTCCACGCCCTCCTACGTAAAAGAAAAATCAAATTCATCACATCTCATCAACTATTAGACGCAGACGACTGGGACTTGGTACACACATACATTTATAAAAGATTCGGTCTAAAGTAAGTTTCAATGAAGAAATAGGCGGTACCAACCAATATGAGAAAATTAAACGCCATTCATTCATTGTGTTGATTCGCTGCGCGCTACTTATCCCATTCCAGTTGCGAATTTGCTTTATTTGAAGTAAGTTTTTTCCAAGTATAGTTTAGAAAACAGCAAAACATGTGAAAAGCAAATATTTCGATATTTTTCTTTACGTAGAAGATTCTAAATTGCTATGCAAAGTTAACATTTTGCACTTTGTAAAAATTGTGTGTTTCGAAAAGTATGAGGGACGAATGTATAACGGTTGTTGTATGCAACTTTCTGTATGTTGAAGATTTATATTTTCTTTACGTAGTTAGATAGGACGACAAATTGCGATTATTCATTTTTGAATTCACTTGATTTGCCAGAACTGTCACCATACAAACAACAACTCAAAGTTGGTGCACCAATTATTATGCTTCGCAATATAAACCAACCACGACTTTGTAATGACACCAGACTTGCCGTGAAAAAACTAATGAACAATGTCATCGAAGCAACCATTTTGAAAGAAAAATACAAAGGCGATTTTGATTCCCCAAATTCCTATGATTCCTACCGATTTTCCTTTTTCGCCTTCAATTTCCTGATCGTCTTGCTTTTGCGATCACCATCAATAAGGCGCAAGGTCAATCTTTGTAAACCTGCGGTATCAACTTGGAGTATCCAGTTTAATCACACGGACAGCTTTATGTTGGATGCTCACGAGTAGGCAAACCATCAGCATTGCGCAACAAATGAAAAAACATAAACTTATTATTTACCGAAAAGCATTACATTAAACTCATTTTAAAATAGTAATAAAACAATTTTTTAATTTTTTGGAAAAAAAAGCATTTTAACTGTGCGGCCAGTCGACAAATTTTTTCTTTAGACAATAAGAATATTATTTTCGCACGCGTAGCAAAGCAAGCGAAGGTCCGCTAGTTAATTTAGAAAAATGCAGATACCTCAGGTTCCAAATAAGAAAATGATATGCGGCTTACGGCATTCTTTTAAGCAAATAACAACACATTTAAAATAATATATTATGGGATCGGCAAACAAATATGGGGTGATTTTGCAACCTTAAAGTACAAAATCGGAATTTTTTCATTTTCTTCCGGTCAATTTTAAATTTTTTTTATAAGAAAAAAAAAGAAGAAGAAAAAATCCTCATGGATTCGAATTCCTCGAACAATAATAACGTGTTTGAAACATAAAAAAAAACTTGAATCATCTTAATATGTAAATTTGTCGACTCCGATTCGAAAACATCAGGTCTGGTAATTTCGAAAAATGCAGATATCTTGGCTTTGAAATAAGATAACGATATACGGTTTCGGCAGTCTTTTAAGCAAATAACAGTTCATTAATTTTCATTCATCTTTTATTTAGTAAAATTTTAGAGAGAATCAAACAAAGAAGGACAGTTTTATCTGATATTTTTTTTATTTTTAGTGAATCCTGACGGTATTTATAAGCTTAAGTTTGACTTTTCCAAAGCACCATCACTAACAATTGTAAGAAAACAGTTATATGATATTTTGGTTAAATTGCAATTTAATTACTTAAGTAGAAAAAGTTAAAACCAAAACAAAACAGAACAATTTTTCCCTTGTTTATCTTAACATTTTTGAGAGCAGTAAAATGAGTGGAACAAATAAAATCGTCAGCACTGAGTCATCTTCAACTTCAATTAGTCGACGTTTACACGAGGAAAGTCTGAGAGACAAATTCTTGTCCATTCTCTTTTGTGATTTTCGTTTCGCGTTTGCAACATATGACAAACTTTTTACCTCGTCCCTTTCGTTTTTCGCCTCTTGCCAACATACAAGGAAACTTTGCCGAAAAACTTTCCTCGTGTAAACCTTGACTTACACGATCACAAAAAATAAAGAGCGCAGCACGTGTTTCAACACCTAATCAGCCTACGAAGCAACCAAATGTCATTCCATCCACTCACAACCTCACTGAAGAACTGAACAAACACACTGACGCTATTCTGAGTCATAACACTACCACTGACAATGTTAAAAACTTTATCAGACAAAAACATATTATTCCTGCCGACGCCTTCATTTCATGCAGGAAAATCGGTAATAAAACAACTCATGCGTCTTTTAAAATTACAGTGGCGACTTCTTATTTTTCTGCCATTCTAAATTCTAATGCATGGGTAGATAATATCTTTATTTCTGAATTCAAGTCGAAAAAAATTAATAAAACTGTCCGACACACTGTCCGTTCCAATTCAAAAAACTGAAACGGCTATCCCTTTACTATCAAAATGTAAGGGGTTTGCGTTCCAAGACGCAAGATATCTTTTTATCAACTCAGAATTTCTCTGAGGATATTATCGTGTTTACCGAAACTTGGTTAAATAACAGTTTTCTCAATATGGAACTTTTTGATAATAGTTTCCAAGTTTTCAGAAGAGACAGACACTTGGAAGATATTTCTTCTGTTGGTGGAGGCGTCTTAATAGCTATAAAAAATCATTTAACTAGTTCATTAGTCGAAATTGCCTGTGCATCTAATATTGAACTGTTATGTGTTAAAGTTACACATTGTAACACTAATTTATACATTCTTAACACTTATGTTCCTCCAAATAGTAGCGCAGATGTCTACGAATGTCTTTCGATGGCCGTAGAACATATTATTAATGAACTAGACGCTAATGACGACATTTTGTTGTTAGGTGACTTTAATTTGCCTGACCTAAAATGGACTCCTTCGGACGATGGTACATATTTTTATGCATCTTGTCCAAAAACTCGACAACAACAAATTTTTGTTGACGAAATTCTTTCAAATTTACAACAAGTAAGTTGTATAACTAATTGCCACGGACGACAACTTGACTAAGTCTTGGCTACAAATAGTAGCAATGTTGTTGTAAGAAATGCTATCCATGCTCTGTCTACGGTAGATTCCTATCATCCACCTTTGAGTATTGTGTACCAATCTGACAATGAAAATTTGACTAATGCATGTTCATCCATTAATATTTACGAATTCAATTTTAAGAAAGCTGACTTTTTGAAATTGAACGAAAATTTAAGAAATAAATTAGACGACTTACTAAATTTTTTTAATAACAATACATTTGATGATTGCATTAAATTTTTCTATGGTGAACTTTTTTCTGCCATAGCATTGTCGGTGCCATATACAAAGAGGTACGTTAATAATTCCTCGCACCCTTGGTATACAAAGGATTTGAAAAAAATTCGGAATGGCCGTAATAGGGCATGGAATAAATACGTTTGTAGCCAGGACCTAAATGACCTTGTTGCTTATCAGCGACTGTTTATTGAATTTAAAGATATGTCAGCTTTAGTTTATTCTGAATTTTTGAATAAAATTATGCTGAATATTCTTCATGACCCCAAGAATTTTTGGGGTTTTATTAAATCTAAAAAAAAATCTGACGGGTTTCCATCTGAGTTTAAATCAGTTGATGGGCTCACTAGCGACCCACAAATTATAGCCGGGTTGTTTGACAATTTGTTTAAGGAATCATTTTCTACGGATTTATTTAGCCCTGAAATCAACTATTTTGAATATATGGATAACGACCCTTTAGTTTCGGTTAATGAGATATCTTTCTCTCCTGACCTCATAGAGAAATATATTTCATCTGTTAATGATGATTTCAGCTCCGGGCCTGATGGTATTCCTGCGACAGTTTTAGTTAACTGCAGCTCTATGCTGAGTCAGCCCCTCAGTTTTTTATTTAATAGATCAATTAGAGAAAGCTATTTTCCTAAATTTTGGAAAAATGCATACATTAGCCCCATTTTCAAGAAAGGGTGTAAAAATTATGTTTCAAACTACAGGCCCGTGGCTAAGTTATCATCAATACCGAAAGTTTTTGAACATATTTTATACGATCAGGTTAAGGAGTGCTGTAGTGAAGTCATAACAACTCGTCAGCATGGTTTTGTTAATGGCAGATCTACAGTTTCTAACCTCCTTGATTTCACCTCTTTTGCATTAAGCTCTTTGGACTCTGGTGGGCAAGTTGACTGCATCTACACTGACTTCAGTAAAGCATTTGATAAATTACCACATAACTTGATTTTGTTTAAGTTAAAGAAGCTTGGATTTCCTTTAAGTTTTGTCCGCTGGATTGAATCTTATTTATCTGAACGTACGTATCAAATAAAATTTAGGAGAGTGTTTTCCTACCCATTTAGCGCGACATCAGGTGTTCCACAAGGAAGCCACCTGGGGCCGCTCCTGTTCATTTTAGCAATAAATGACGTTACACATATTATTAAAAACTCCCATCTACTAATATATGCAGATGATATGAAAATTTACAAGAACGTAAAGGGGGTTTGTGATACTTTTCCACTTCAGTCTGACTTGAAATCCTTTGAAGTTTGGTTTTCTAAGAATAACTTACATCTTAATCCTGATAAATGCCAAGCTATGATTTTTACCAGGAAGAAAACTATTGTGGAATTTGATTATAAATTAAAAGATAAAAATATTTGTCGTGTCGATGTAGTCTAAGACCTAGGTATACATTTTGATACTAAGTTGACTTTTAATGAGCATATTAATCAAATTTGTAAAAAATCCTCATCTCTGCTTGGCTTTATTAAGAGGTGGGCAAAAGAATTTAATAGCCCTTTAGTAACGGTGACTTTATATAATACAATAGTGCGCCCTCACTTAGAGTACGCCAGCCAAGTATGGTCACCATTTTATAATATTCATATAAATAGAATTGAAAGTATTTGCTCTCAATGGCTTAAATTGGATTGACCCTTTAAACCTTCCTCCTTATGTGGATCGTTTAAAGTTATTACATATGCAGTCTTTGAGCTCGCGTAGAAATATTGCGGATATACTTTATCTGCATCAACTTGTAACTGGGTCTCATGCTGCACCAGAGCTTCTTAACTATATACATTTTAATAGTAATCGGAGGAGTACTCGTAACTCTTATCAGTTATTTTACCAACCGGTTAGTAGAACTAATTATATGGCTACAGCTCCTTTTAATCGCATGACAACTCTTATTAATAATTGCGAAGTTTATAACATTAGCTTGTCAAAAGGTCAACTCAAGCTTAGACTGAAAACTAACTGTAGCTAAATTTGTAGCTTAATGGTGGTGTGAATTTTTTTGTTTGTGTTGTCCGAGCCCCACAGCATGCTGGGTAAATTTTTTCTAACATTTATGCCTTGGACCACGTAAATTTATACATATAACTATTTTAATATCTATATGTCTATTTTTACATGGTGTGAGTGGGTATGTTGAGAAAGTGCGATAAAGCTAAGAAAAAATTATAAAATAAATAACAAATTAATGTGCATGATAATTTTTTCTATTCCATTTTTTATTGAATAAGCTTTTTACTTGGTATAAAGCTTCAATGCTAAATAGCTAAGAAGGCTATAATAGCTGTAGTAGCTAAACTCTATTATTAAATCTCATGTGAAGCATGGTCTAATAATAAAGGTGAAGTAATTGGGTAGTGCCTCGATTTTCAATCATCTGTCATCCTATTTGCTCTAGTTTTGACATTCATAACATTTCAATTGCCCTATAGTGAACCTACTTAATCACCATGACCACCACTTACACCTTCTCTAAATTCCAAGGGAACCAAATTAACTAAACGTTCCCACCGATTTCCACTTAATTTCACATTAACTTAACCCACATTCCTCACAGTAAAATAAAGCCACTCAAATTCAAATTTTATTTTTGATTTACGGAAATCAAAAATAAATAACAAACCCAAATGCACATTGTAAGAAAACACCCTTATGCCGTATTTTCAAGGCTGGGAACAAGTGACTGAAGTCAATTAGATTTGCGACTCTTTCACTCTTACTAAATTTTGCATATTGGATATTGAAATGCTGACGAAACTGAAATTGCGCGATCAGCGGGGAAATTGAATGGAGGAGGAGTTATGGTAAAATAACGGCAAAAATAGTGTTAAGAAATACTAGTTTAATTTGTATAAATAGTTTTAGAATTTGTAAATAAAGGCAGAATTTATTCAGACTTAAAAAGAAACAGTCTTTTATTTTTATGGAAATAGCCTTTGTGGCTAATGCTGAAAAATTCCCTTGAAAGCCTTGAGGCTGTAACAAATGGCGTGTGCGCCTGAATAATACACATAGTATAGGCCAACCCCTGAAACCCCAAGGTTAGGCCAGCACTACAGCCCATTCAGAAAACTTAGGCGCTTTGATGAATTGCAGCGCTTAAGCGTAAGATCTGGAAAATTTTCTGAACGATATGCTGTAAACTACATTAAATCTTAAAAATTTAGTCGCTGTGGTTATTGCAATAGAAAAAAAGACTTATTGCTATCATATCGAAGTCCGCTACATTATTCAACCCTCATCGGTTCCCTGTATGCGCACGCATATAATTTTGATCTTTAACCTTGAATAAAATAAAAACGGTTCAGCGGAATGGCCTTGTATTTTGCAAAGTAGAATTATTTTGCCTGAACAACCAACAAAACCTGTTTTTGAATTGGTACCTTTACTGTATTTGCCTGTGCAGTTATACCCAGCAAACATTCTGACTCTTTTTAGAGTCAGATATGAATCATAATTCTGAGCCTATACACTCATTATGAGTTCATAAAAGAGTCAGAAATGTGTGTATTTCCCTTCTTGGAAGGGCACACAAATATGAGTCAAAAATTAGACTCATATAAGAGTCTGAAATATGGAACTATTCTGAGTCAGAAAAATAAATGTTGAGAATCTTTTCGGAGACATATGTGACACATAATTCAAAGTTTTAAGAGTCAAAATTTAGACTCATATTAGAGTCTGAAATGTAAAACTATTCTGACCCTAAAATTTCAATTTTTTGACCCTTATCGGAGACATATGTGACTCATAATTTAGAGTTTTACGAGCTTCAAAAAAACCATCTTCCATTAAACAAATAAACAAACTCTTTTCATTTTGATGGACAATATTGTCTATCAGTTCAGTTTATTTTGCCCTAAAGCGTTACAATTGTTTAAATAATTTTCATGTTATTGCTTAAGCAATTTTTTATAAATAGTACAGTAGATATGAGAAAATGAATGAACATGAATATGGATATTATGAAATATTAACAAAATTATATAGGTGTCAGGGGATACAACGCTGATTTTAAAATATCCGACTGCTGAGGATTATTATTATTAGTTGGAAGCTCGAGATCTTGATTATTATTGGTCTCAATTTCAATTTGAGGCTCGATTTATAGAGTAGAAGTAGCCACATGTGAATGATTGCCGTTCTGTTTATCAGCCACAATACAACTTGAGTGGCTCTGTTCTGGCGCGTAGATTTGGAAAATATTCCATTTTTCTGCTGTTTTGTGTGAGGTCTTAAATCCCTTGGTGAACCTTGGAGTGTAGTTCTGAATAACTTTTTTCGTTGCAGAGTCAAAACTACGATTACCACCATGTGCTGGTGTACGTGATTTGACTGGAGATATAAATGGGTTATTAGTTATTGGCGATGAGGTACTACTACCAAGACGTGGTGGCGTTTTCTAACGTCGACAAAATTGCTATGAAACAAAAGGAAAACATTAAATTTTGCCCTTAAGAAGTTCACAGTAGTGTAATGAAGGCTTTGCCTTTGCCTGATCTTTTTTCATTGGAACAGCCAATGCTTGAATTTTTACCTCTGGGCTTAGAGGATCACAACTAAGGTTCTAAAAAACGTCGGGAAAGTGTGTTATACAAAAAAAAACTTTGTTGCTATATGCATTTACTTGCTGGTGGATTATTTGCAAAAAATAGTTGTCCTATTTGTGGTGGTACGGCATTAACCACAGAACGAATAACAGGCACGTAAAAACATTAATTTAATAATTGTTCGATTTTCTTAAATTAATTCCACACGCGATACAACACAATATATTTTTTTTAAATTTTTTTTTTATTTATTAATTTATTTATTTAAATAAATTGCTACTATAGTAACAGTTTCAATTCAAATTTCGTTTCAGAATTTATGAAACAAATCAGAGTCAGAAAAGAGTCATAGTGTCAGCGTGTTTGAAGTTCAGAATTTATGAAACATAACGGAGTCAAAAAAGACTCAAAATAATACGTGCATAGCAACTAGTTTTAGGCTCATATTTTTATCAAAAATATGAATCATTTCAGACTCACAAAATCTGAACGCTCAGAAAATTGTTTAAAGGGTAATTACGAATCGGTCCCTGTGTATGTGAGCGCATACACATAAGCAGGTACCTGGACCCAGCAGGCAAATGAGCAAAGCCTTACTCGGAGAAGGCCTGCTAGCACTGCTGCGATTATATAAGGACTTCTCAAAACTAGATTTTCATGCAAGCAAAAATACAATCACAGAAGGCATAATATGCCTTGCCACACCAGACGTGCTATCAGGCCTGATATTAGAAGGCAAAGAAGAAGAACTCCATTTACTTTAGCGCTTTTCTGTTTCTTTTTTATTTCATGTATTGCAAAGTTTTATGATTCGGCATAACTTTTTTGTCATATGCATTGTACATATACGACATGAAAAGTATACACATGGTTAGAAATTAAGAAAGACTATTGCCAGGCTAATCTTCTGTTGATTCATGTTATGTTAAGGAGGTAGAGTTTTGTGTATTTTTTGTCAAATTGTAAAGTCATTAAAAAAATATCAACGCAAGTGATGTGGCGCGGATAAAAAAAAAAAAACAATTAATATTTAATCTTTAACCCATTTTGAACCGGTACTAGATCCGCTTCAAATTTTTGGAGCGTTTAGTTATTTAAGTATCCTTACCCCAAAAGTAAAAAAAAAAAAATTTTTTTCCGCCCCTTTAAGAGCTACACCCTGTTTGAAAAATCGTACACTGGTCCATATCTGTAAAAAAATATTTGTACTAAACTTTTTAAGAAACATACGAGTAATTAAAGTGAACAGTTTGTATTAAATTTTTTTATTTTCATACTTCAAACTTATAAAATAAGGTAATTACCTTCATATTCTTACAAAACATGAGGTATATAGATATGAAAACATTTTGGATGGAGATGTATGTATATTGCATTTTAGGCACATATATACTATTGTTTTATGACAGACTCTGTAACGTAAGTATTTCTAATTTTTATCTTTTGCAACTAAATGTTTCCCGTTGATTTTTGGCAGTCCTGGCAATTGATTTTCATCTTCTTCGACTTTTTCGGCGAGTAAGAGGTCGTCACATACCATTACTCGAAACTCTATTTGAGACAACGTCTTATGAAGCTGTTTTTTTTTTTTTTCAATAAAACAATGTAACTTTCATGCGTTGACAAGAGCGCTATCTAGACCAGCTACAAATAAAGCCCACCACCATTTTTTCCCTCGTATGGCCACACGATAGTTTGACACGGCATTATCATGAAGGTTCACTCCTTGCATATAGTGATTGTAGTGTGACAGTACTGACATTCGTCAAGAACATAATCTGTTGAACTTTTTGGCAACTTTTTTCCTGTCCGTATATTGGCACTATTTATAAGATTGGCCCGAATTGTACCAGTAGCGAAAAAACTTCTTTCGAAAAGGAGATGCATTAAATAATACGATGAAAAAAAATTTTCAAAGTAAACATCGTGATGGCTTGGATTTTTGCAGATAGACAAAAAACGCATGACGACGTCAGCACCTAAGCCAATTTGTTTGTTGTATCCACCAGCACTTCCACAGTTTCCATAGTCACACTCTATAACAGGGACGTGAACCGGGTAAAAAATTTGGTCAGTTAGGTTCAGCGGTTTGAACCGCTTTTCCACTTTTGGATTGGTTCGTCAAAACGGTTGTTTTTTCTTTTTGAACCGGGGTTTCGGTTCACTTCAACGGTTTGGGAATTAAAAAAAAACTATGCATATTTCTGTTATATTTTTTCAGTAACAATCCGAAAGAATATAGAGATATCTATGTACTTACATATACTTTATGTCATACGCTATAAGTACGTAGGTAAAAATTCTTTTTTGATAAAAAATTAGATTTACAATCAGTTGAGATTGATGAGAAGAATATTTTCTAACGAATCCTCGTTAATATTTTCCCGCAGGTCTCCGAGAATAAATTTTTGGTGGAAAATGCACTCTCCATCGAAACTTGGGTTACTGAAACACCAAAAATAATTTGAGCTAATTCAGATAATTTTTTGTCAGGGTTGTTATTACAAAAGTTCAAAACATCAGCATTATTTGAAAGCCACTCAAACAATTTGATTTTATCTATTAATGATTTAGTTTTGAACTCTGTCTCATGCTTCCCTATTTCTTTCAAAATTTCATCAATTTCCATATTTAACAAAAGAAAAAATAAAAAAGGAGGGAAAATTTGACTATTCAAAATTGGTCAAAATGAGCCCTCAAGCCTTTATAAAAAGTGGTTCGGTTTTCGGTTCGGATCAAACATTTGTGGAAAGTTTCGGTAGGTTAATGGTTCAGTTAGTTAGTAAAAAGAAGCGGTTTTCCGGTTCAGAACCGGTTCGGTTCAAAACCGTTTCACGTCCCTGCTCCATAATATCTTCCAACTGCGCCATTTTATTTTTATTCACCCACTTTGTACTATTTTTTAAAGAAAATATGTCACAAATATTTGATTGCAGGATGAAAACAACACCCAATTGTTAAATGACGATTGTGCAAAATAGCCCAGCGTTCGATTTTTCGTACATTAAAACAGGTGATTGTCAAATTATTTTGTTACATAAATAGACCAGCGTAGGATTTTTCGTACACCAATTTTTCATTTTGATTGAATTAGCACAGATAAAAGATTTACAAAGGAATTTTTATTTATTGAATCATTTAGTCCTTTGTTTAGACAATTAGTGCTATAATGTGTAAAAAAATAGGTACTTAATCTACTTTTTTTGATTTATAAAAACCACTCAAAAAATGGTATTTTTTAAGTCCTTAAAAAACATGATTAGATATAAAAACATTTAAAGAATGATTTTTTTTATTAATTTAAAATGACTGAAATTGATTTTGCATATGAAAAATACCATTGAAAGTTTTTCGTTATTGCAATATAAATTTTTAAAGTTGCTGTACGAAAAATCGTACAGAAGTTCAAAATGGGTTAAATTTATTAAAATTAAATATTTGTCAAGTACTTCTGAGAGTCCTTCTACGGTAAGCGGTCTTAGAAAGCCTGCTTAGGAAGGCCTGTTTTCTGCGGCCATTTCACATAAAAAAGAAAGTACGTTTGAAAGGAGGGTGGAAGGCCTTATACTTACCAAGGAAGGCCTTCTAGAAGCACTGTTAGCTCCTGCCCTTGCCTACTGGGGAATTGCCGCTTATTTTTGTGTGTGGATTTATAGCACGCTCTTATTTTTTCGTTTTATGAAATTTAGTTTGTTCTGGAACACACATAAGTGAAGTTTGTCTGCGCATTTATTTGAATTTTGGTTATGTTTCGAAGTATTTGATAAAAAATGGATAGAGTTTTGCCTGAAAGAAGGCAGCGAGATGAACTAGAAAGGTTAACGTAGTTTTTTGTTCGTATCAGAATTTTGAAACTCAACACAAATACTTCTCAGTTAAAAATTGTTTAACCGTCATCGGTCCCTCGAGAAATACATCTAATCGGTTCCATTGTATGCGCGCGCATACATATATATTTTTAATTGTAAAAAAGCTAAAAAAAAATTAACAACCATTTATGTTTTGTGATTTTTTATGTTTATTACATTGTTTACTTTCATATTAATACATTTGAACTTCATAAAGGTAGATTTAGAATTAAATAAATTAGAATATTAGAAAAAAAAATTTAATTTTTAACTTTTGTCAATTATTTGTACATTTTTCGCATAAATTGTAATTATGTTCAGCACAAATGAAATTTCTACACTTTTCGCAGCGTGAAGCAAAAAGATTTTTGTTTTTTTTTATATGTGCAGATGTAGCATCGGCCTCGTTTTGATGTACTTGGTAAATGGCGAATCTCCCGAATTCTTTGAATAACATTGGAAGCATCATTACTTTACATTACATTACATAACGAGATTCAATCCAAGCTCCTCGATAAAAAGGCGACGACGAATATTATGGTTCGTTTTAGAATTTTTCCAATTCGGGAACAATGCAATGAAGGTCACGAATGCATTAAACGCACTAACATCAATCATGTTACAAAATACTGCCATTGGCCACCGATTTACTTTTCGTTTGCATTTGAACGTAGCCACCATTTGATCTATAGTATCAACTCCACTCTTGGTTTTGTTGTAGTCTTCAATGATGTTAGGTTTCTTCTTTTCACTATTCTCATTTATGCTGACAACATTGTGGTATGTACTGAGCAATGTCACAAATCGGTACCGGCGAGGAACATATGACAACATAACTGCTTGCAATTTATGTTCATATACAACTTCTGTATGATAAATTGGCTTTTGACGCATGTCGAGTAAAACTGAAGGAATTTCAGTCCTATTTTTCCTTATTGTTCCCAAAATAGTCATGCGATTCTTATGTAAATCTTCTGCCAATTCATCCAGAAAGCAGCAACAATCCAAAGTATGCGTGCAGAGTGTCCAAATCAATGTTTTTCCAATCGTCTTTGTACTATCGCACACCATATAAATTCGTCATGTTCACAATAATATTTTCAACCGGTTGAAGAAAAATGTGAAATGTAGACGAAACATCAACTATAGTAGCAGTTGCTACTGCTTTTGGACCTGAATTATAACAAAAATGAAACATATAATGAACATGAACCCATAACAAAGAGGGTAGGTTTTTACCTGAAGTGAAATTTTCTGCACGTCGAAATGAATTTATTCGATTTATTTCAAATGGTTGTGATGAATATTCAATTTTCTTATTTTTTGAAAAATATTTATTTCCAGGATTTGCTGCATTTTCTTCTGCTAAATTTTGCTCAAGTGGCTCAATGTCGTCTTCATCCGAATGCACGCTAACTTCACTTTCATCATTCTCCTCGTCTGATAATGCAAAATCATCATCACTATTGCACGGAGATTCGCCCGCTTCGCTTTCCAAATCAAAACCCATTTCTAGTTCATCTCGCTGCCTTCTTTCACGTAAAACTCTATCCATTTTTTTATCAAATACTTCGAAACATAACCAAAATTCAAATAAATGCGCAGACAAACTTCACTTATGTGTGTTCCAGAACAAACAGAATTTCATAAAACGAAAAAATAAGAGCGTGCTATAAATCCACACACAAAAATAAGCGGCAATTCCATGTACCTGCTTATGTGTATGCGCTCACATACACAGGGACCGATTCGTAACTATAACTGCACAGGCAAATACAGTAAGGGTACCAATTCAAAAACAGGTTTTATTGGTTGTTCACGCAAAATAATTCTACTTTGCAAAATACAAGGTCATTCCGCTGAACCGTTTTTATTTTATTCAAGGTTAAAGATCAAAACTGTATGCGTGCGCATACAGGGGACCGATGAGGGTTAAAGCGCTTAAAAAATATTGAAGTTACTAAACGGGCCAAATAATCAAAACACCGAAGTGTCAAAAAAAATTATAAATAAACAAAGTATATGGTGCATGCCCGGATATATTTTTCAACCCTATAAAAGTGTAAAACTTTCTGCGTCGACTGATAATCGAGTACTTAAAAACAAGTGTATACTAAAACCATAATCATAATAAAAATACTGTATCAAATTCGTTCGTGTACAAAATGAAAAGAGAAACAAAAACAAAACAAAGACTCCGCGAAAACTAAATAAATAAAAGAAAACAAAACTAAATACAAAAACAACAGCTGTCAACTTATAGCTAAACTTTTTAACGAAATTGCTTTTGGTCATTGTTACCACAATGTTATAGTACTTAGCAGCTAAGAAATTAGAACGCTCTAAACTGGTTTGGGTCATTGTTAACTCAATGTTATTATAGCAGGTTAATAATTAGAACATCCTAAAGGTATGTGATAGTTTTCTTTTCACTGCTGCAAATATTTTTATATTATTCAATTTCCCAGGCCTTTCGGTATAAATTTTACAGTTCTCATTAACAAAACACGATATTAAAAATTAAACAACAAATAACTGATCTAATTCACACTAGCAATTTTATTGCGACAGAAAGTTATATCATGCACACAGAACTTATAAAAATTCTAATTATGTAACGCAAAAGTCGAGCGTAATCAGGATAAAATAAAATGTGCAACCTGTAATGAATATTATCATTGCAATTGTGTCAATATTAAGCCGGAAGATGTAGACTACATGGCAAAAAACAATACAGCGTTCAAGTGTGAAAAATGTGTGGCTATTCGTCGTGTGTCGCCTTATTCCCCGCCTATTAACAACTTACAAAAACAAGGAACTAACAGTGCAGGGCCTCTAGGTGAGTCATTTGCAAAAACCGTGGCAGCGTCGAAGCCCCAGATACATTCTCAGTTAATTACTCTCGAGCTTGTATATAGGGAAATAATTGAAATAAAGAAACGTTTTCGTAACCAAGCTGAGATCATTGCTGCAAAAATTACAGAATGCGAAAAAAAGATTCTGGGTGTAATTGATGGAAAGGTATCGGAGCTTGACAAAAAAACTTTAGAAATTGGTCACAGTCTAACACGTCAAGAATCAGCAGTTATGAATCATAATGTGTGAATCGCCGCCCTCAATGACAGTACCCTGGTTTCTATTGATAACAAAATCAGCGAGTTAGAGCGTGAATTATCTGCTGTAACCATTAGAGTTGCATACCATGAAGCTTCATGTGAAACGCAAGTGCTTAAAACTGAGCTTGTGACCATTAAGTCTCAGTTGTCTAGGATCGTGAATTGGGCTAATAAATTAAAAAATTAGCTGCCAACGCTCTGTCAAAATTGGAAAATAAATATTGGAAGGCGACCGAATTCTGATCATTTCTGACATATTTGGATATTTGTGGTTTTGCAAAAAGTTTTTAGAAACAAATTGTAGAACCATTTTTAACTTCTGCACGTGTACATGCTTTGGAACTACTTTGAGTCCCAATTCGAAAAGATATATTTCACATAATTTGCGGCATCTTGCAGGTGATGTAGAACAATTTTGGATGAATTCGATGCGATCGGATTTGAAAATTACATTGGAATTCTATCAAAAATGGCTAAAAAAGGGAGGTTCCATTGCAACAAACTTATCAAAGAACAATTTTTTCAATTACCAAAAATAAAAAATACAAATAATGTTACATTGAGCATTGCAAATTAGTGCTTGCACTAAATTGTATGACACAATGAAATCTTACACAAATAATTATTTACTTTATAATTGTGACATTATTGTTAAATCCATAAGTAAAACTGCAATTGTTAAAAAATACGGCATTTCATAATTCAGTCGTATAACCACTCTTTCGTCTCTAATTTTTATTCTATTAACCAACAACTTGCATAACTACATTCTTCAAAAGGCTTTTTTGATTACATATACAATATCAGTTTGTATTAAAAATATGTTGACACAAAACTGTTTTATAAATAAATAAAAAGTCATTGCTACAGTAAGCTTGGGTTATTTTAATATTCTTATTCCAATTATCGAGCAGCTACCATACAAATTTACAGCAAAAAAAAAATAATCAAACATTACAAAAACACCCAAATCTGGGAACTCTGATAAAATGACAATTCAAATATGACACTGTTAGAAAAATTATTATTTTGAGTTTAGCTGATTGCGTCAAGCTACGCATCTAACGACTCGGAATGACCAGGTTCAACTCCAGCGCAGGAAAAGTACTTCGAAATTTTTTTTTTTTTAATTTGAGTTCGCATAATAAAACACCAAATTTATAAATATATCAAGGTCAATATTCATTAAAAAATGAAATGAAATGATGAAAATCAAAGTTGAAAAAGTTCAGGAAACGTTGCATCTGTCATCAGTCATTTCTTATAGTTCAGGAGTAAATTTGAACTTAGTCACGAATACCACATAACTTATTCCCCAGATTTACTGAATTCAGGCATTCCTTAGGTTATTACCATGACCAAACCTTTAAGCAAACCAAACATTGGCATGCCGCAGTAGGACCTAATCAGACAGTTGATAGGCAAAACTAATTTAGAAATGCCTTACAATTGCCTAATTAGGCTGCTACTACACATTCCTAATTTTGGCTAGCCTAATTATTTCCCAGTTAGGGCCAAAAGTATATTTAGGCATGCCTAAGAAAAATTCTAGTTGGGTTAGATACATCTTTGAGAACTCTGCTGTTGATCTAATTTGCGTATCTGAAACCTGGTTTAACCAATATATGAGTGATGAGTTGTTTAAAATGCATTGGTATCGTATTTTTCGGTCGGATAGGCAAAGTCATGGAGGTGGTGTAGCAATTTTTGTGAGGGGTGAAATTAATTGTAAGCCAATCTACAAATCTTCCCGTGACTATGCCATTGAATATCTTTTCATTGAAATTGAGTATGTGCGTAAAATTATCATTGGAGTAGTTTATCGACCTAACTATAATGTTCAGGTTAATGCTTTTATCTCAGTTCTTGAGCAATTGACACTATCGTATAGTGATATCCTTTTAGCTGGCGACTTTAATAGTAATATTATTGTAGAAAATAACTTCCTGAATATGATGCATGGCCTTGGGCTCTCCTCTGTTAACACTGTGACTCCCACTCACTTCACAAGTACTAATAACACTATGTTAGATTTATTTTTCATTGGCGACTTAACTAAAAGACTTTTATGTGATCAGATTTCTGTTCCAATGTTCTCAAAACATGATTTAATTTTTTTAATCTATGATTTTCCACTAAGTTTTACAGCAAAACAGTTTTCATACCGTGATTTCAAAAGTATTGACTATAATGCTCTTGAGTCTGAAATCGGAAATATGAATTGGAACACCATTTATTTTATGAATTCTGTTGATAAACTACTTTTACAGAACAACATTACTGAACTTTTTAACAAGCATGTACCAATAAAGCGTAAAACTATCGCCAATTGTGAAAGACCATGGTTTAATAATGAGATTCAAAACATTATTACTAAAAGAAATGCAGCATACAACCGTTGGAAACGCTATAAAACTCCAGAATATTTTCAAAATTTCTCTCTTTTGAAAAGCAAAGCGGTGAAAATGGTAAAAGACGCTAAAACTAATTTTTATGCACAAAAGTTTGCATCGGTGACTGATAGCAAGAACTTTTGGAAGCTGATTCGAAATACTGGGTTGGGTAAATCTAATCTACAGCCAGTGGGTGATATAACTAACCTTGATGATCATAATTTCAACTTCACTCATGATCAAATTACTAAATTTTTAACGAAATATTCACTTCTCTCTGATAGGCAGTCAGGGTTCAGATCGAATCGTGGCTGTGAAACAGCGCTATTGGAAGTCATTGAGGAGGCTCGTCTTGCTCTTGATGCGAACAGAGTTGTTTTTCTTACACTGCTTGATGATGAGAGAAATCCGCCATTGAGAAATTCTGCAAGTTTCATATGTAGAGTCTTAGATTTACGCTCCAACATTTACACACTTGGCGTAAATAACATACGTTATTCTGAAATATATGATTTAAATAAACATACGTTGAAGAATTTTGGAATATAAAACAAGTGGAAACACTGCGCGACCACTTGAAGCGAATGCACTCAACGTTGGATAATGATAATAAACCAAGTACGAGCTCATCGAATCAGTCCAGCTTCAATTCAATCGATTCATATTTCAAAATAGCTAAAGATCAAATCCATCTCAAACCATGCCCGCGGATTATTTTATGTTACGGAATTGGTTGCCGATTATATATAATGTTCCCCGATTTGATAAAAAAAGTTTTTTATGCCCATTTCAGGCAGCCATCTATGATACTACTACTTTCAGTTTTTTTAATAATAGCATCATTTAGTACCGTTCTTTCTCTTTAAAATGCGCTTTCAAGTGGTAATATGCGATGTTTCCTCGCAAAGTTACAGCCATTTGAAAAAGACATGAAAAAGACATTACAATTACATGCCAATTTATTGATGAAGACTATATTTTGCGCCACGTTGTGTTGTCCGCAAAAAACTCATAGATGTAACGTACCAAAGTGCAAGAAATATTACGGATTCCATACATGAAGTGTTATTAGAGTGGTCTATTTTGGATAAAGTGTTCTGTGTTACCACTGACTGTGCTATGTTATATGTTGGACCTTCGTAGTCCAAGGCGTAGCGACAATTGGTTTGGTGCAGGCGCTTGGGTGGCTATAGTAAAAAGCAAAATAACATCAGGCGCGGCAGGCAGTCCAACCGCTCAAGAAACAAATTTAGATTTTATAGTTTTTGCTGAAGTAGCCGGGGAAAAACATTTGCTATGCAACATAATCGCAGTTGATACAAACGAAAAACTGTTATCGCTGTTGAAAAAATTCTCTAATGAAACGTTTGCTCACTCACCGAGTCGGGCTGTAGAAAAATTCGCTCCGTGAATAAATTCGATTTTTATAGTGAAACCGTGAATTTAAAAATTTTAAAAATTGCAACAGAGACGCACATATAAATTTTAAAACAAGTTCGATTTAAAGACGGCAGCTTCCCTGCCCTTAGTGGCAATCAAGAAAGATATATAAAGTAAGCGAAAGCGAAAAAGTTTCAAACAACCCACTTAGGGGCCGTTCATAAATTACGTAAGACGTTTAGGGGGGGGGGGGGGGGTCGGCGGATTCTTACTACATCTTACGAGAGGGGGGGGGGGGGGTGAATGATCATCTTACGTAAGATTTAAAATGCGTATTCATACATTAAAGTAGATTAACGCATCGTCATTTGTGACAGTAATGAAATATATTTGAATTTTCGACAGTCCCGATAGATTCAGAAATATCGATTACAATCGATTTAAGTAATCGACTCTGAACGGGACAACTTCTCTTCTGTTTATGTAATGAAATATATGTATGTTGTTTACACGCAGGGTCGACTCGTAACACCGTCTCACAAGTTTGCTATTATTCAGGCATTTAGACGCAGATACGTCGACTTTGAAATTTTGTTGATGTTGTCCCGGTTCTTTACCACCCCCTTGCACTTGTCGTCTTCAACAAGAAGATTCGCTTTCGATTCCTTCTTCAACAGGAGACCAAAACAGCAATCAGTTTTGTCCTCTATTTCTTCGCTTAGCGTTAAATTACGATTGGTCAAAAGTACATCCACAGTTCAAAATCATGCCTTACGATTTTTTTGTCCTTCGCTTGCAAACGTCTTAGCTGATCGAGTTTGTAATATTTGTGACCAGTACTTTGCCTCGAAAAAAGCTACTGTAATGCACAAAAAACTACATGGAAAAGACTGTAGTCGCACTCACATGATTCAACCAGTTTCAATTTTGAAACGTGGAAAGGGGGAAAAGCCTTTGCATTTTAAAACAATCGGAGATTTGTCAAGTTGCAGAGTGGCATGACGACGAGGATGTTGATGTTACAGAGTTTGAATCTGAATCAGAAAATTCAACAGACGAATCGGGTGTGCCAATTGTAGGTTCACTATCAGACTGGTTGAAAAGCGCATGGACTAACGATGACTTACGATGACTTTTTTTATTCATCTTGAAAAACAAATGTGTAGTTTGTAATTTCGTAATATTTATTTAATATGTACCATATGTATATTAAAATAAATATAGTATACATAGTAATATAGTACATCACATGAAAAATACATTTTTTGACTAGTTTCACCTTAATTATGAATCTTACGTAAGATTTCGGAAGGGGGGGGGGGGGGTAGTGAGAATCTTACTCGGGGGAGGGGGGGTCAAAAAGTCATGAAATTGTCTTACGTAATTTATGAACGGCCCCTTAGCCAAAATCGATATGCTTTGCTTGATAACGACACACCTGAATTGAATAACGACAACATGAACAACTCAAACAATAAAACGCTGAAGCCTCCCCCGATTTACTTACGTGAACGCAGTTCTAATGCGCTTGTTGGTAATTTGGTTTCTCTAATTGGAAAACATGCCTTTCATATAATTCCTCTTACGAAAGGCAATGTTTCCGAAATCAAAATACAAATTTATTCAGAAAAAAATTATAGAAAAATTGCTTCTTACCTGGATAAAAATAAAAAAAGCTACTACACCTACCAGCTTAAAAGCAGTAAAGGTCAAACAGCTATATTGAAAGTTATTGAACCCGACGTAGAACAAAATGAAATTAAAGAAGCTCTAATTCATGCTGGACTTATTCCTAAATCAATTTTCAACATTATGAATAAAAATAAAATCCCCCACCCGCTTTTTCGTGTGGAACTTGAATCAGACTCACGAAAAATGGGAAAAAACGATGTCCATCCTATTTATAATCTGCGCTACTTAATAAATCGCAGAATATCCGTTGAGGAGCCCCATAAACGCATGGGTCTTGTGCAATGCACAAACTGCCAGGAGTTTGGCCACACCAAAACATATTGTACTCTTCGTACTATTTGTTTTGCTTGTGGCGACTTTCACCCTTCGTCCGCATGCACTACCGCCAAAAAAGACGCTACTACAAAAAAATGCAATAACTGCGGAGGTAACCACACAGCTAACTACAGGGGTTGTCCCGTATACGCTGAACTAAAAACAAAATGCCCTTACGTAAGGAAATAGTTCGAAACCCACCTACCCAAGTCATGCAGACTTTTACAAATAACATAGTACCTAACAACTTGCCCAACATATCGGATCAGACCTACGCTAACGTGCTTAAATCTAGTCAGGACAAACAAAATATCATAAGTAGCTCTCAAAATCTTGAGACCATGTTTATGACGCTCACGCAATGCATGACCCAGTTCATGACAACAATGCAGACAATGATGAATGAGATGATGAACAATCAAAATCAACTTATGAAAGTTTTGATTGGAAACAAATGAACACACTCAAAATCTGTCATTGGAATGCAAACGGTTGTATAAATGACTAAAAAGTTCAATACAAAAATTATTAATATAATAATTATTAGTCTCAAAACAAATCAAAAAATTCTTAATAAGGAGAACCCGCCAATTTTTCAATAATAATAAAAAAAGTAGCTGTAAAATTTTACAGAACTTTGAAATTATATGAAAAATATAATTATAAAATCATAGCACATGTATAAGCCAAATAAGCTTAAAAAGAGCTATGTCAACTGAACATAACTCAGAAAGATAACAAGAAAAATGGAACAATACGTGCGAAATCCAAAGAAACACGCACTTTGTACACATCAAGGTCACATACCCAATAGCTCAAGTGTTAGAGCGACCGTCGCAATTCAAAAATGCATACGGTCGGGTGTTCGATTCTCAGTACAACTTAACCAAAACTGGTCTGATGAGGCTATGTATATGCATATAAATATGAATATGGGTAGTTCTTTGTCAAAAAGGCCACCCCCTCTGCCCATTTCAGTTTTCAAAAAAAAAAATGTTCAAGCATATGAAAAAATCGGAAATTTTCTCAATTTCTTGATGCCGTCTGGTCTTTTTCGAAAAAATAGCTTTCTAACCTCAAAAAACGTGTTTGAAAAGAAAGTGCTACTAAAAAATATACAATAAAATAAATAAAATAAAATAAGCAATCTCTAAACGGTTGCACCACTTCTTCTCAGCCATAGCACAACGTAATCGCTCAATTTTTTTTTTGTTGGAAAGGTTGTAAAGAGAAGGGGGGACATGTATACTTTGTTTTTCAATAGTAGGCGATGCCACGCCCCTAAAAAGAAAAAACGTTTCCTTGGCTAAACTAATGGACCGATTTTGATAAAGTTTTGTTTGAAGATAGATTGAATCCTAAGAAAGATCATTAGGAACTCTGATTTCTAAAAAGGGGCGTGGCATCACCTCAAATTTGAAAAAACGCTATCACGACTGTGCCACTGCACCGATTTTAATGAAATTTGGTATGTAGATAGATTGGATCTTAAGTAAAAATATATTGTTTTTGGTGGGCGGTGCCACGCCTCTTACAGGAAAATACGTCATTACTACTATGCTAACGGACCGATTTTGATGAAATTTTGTTAGGATATAGACTGAACACTAAAAAAGATTTTTAAAAACACAAATTTTTTAGGAGGCGTGGCATCGCGCCCAATGTGGAAAAACTGTATCACAGCTGTGCCACTACACCGATTTTGATTAAGTTTGGTATGTAAGTAGATTGAATCTTGAGTAATAACATTTTTTTTTTAGTGAGCGGTGCCACGCCTCTTACAGGAAAATACGTCATTACTACTAAGCTAGCAGACCGATTTTGATAAAATTTTGTTAGAATATAGACTGAACCCTAAAAAAGATTTCTAAAAACTCATACCCCCTTCCTCTTTGTGAGACTTGGTGAGATTTTTCCGGACCTTCTCCCCCCTTATTTTGACTCACGTAATTTATGGACTTCCCATTATAGTGTTCAAAAACTGAACTGGAAAGAGTAATTTTTTGTCATTGCTCCAAAAATTTAGATCATAGTACCATGTTGCTACATCCCTACCACTATCTCTTTCTCTTACTTAGGGCGCAATCTATCTTCATACCAAATTCATCAAAATCGGTTCATTATATTAGCTGTGAAAACATATTTTCCTACTGGGGGTTGGTACCGTACACTTTAAATAGCAAATAGGGTTCAAACTATCCCTGTACCAAATTCCATTAAAATGGGCACATTAGCTTAGTAGAGAAAACTCTTTTTCCTGTTAGAGGTGCTGCCACTCTTCCTAAAAAAATTTGAGTTTTTAAAAACTTTTTTAGTGTTCAGTCTATATCCTAACAAAATTTCATCAAAATCGGTCCGTTAGTTTAGTAGTAACGACGTATTTTCCTGTAAGAGGCGTGGCACCGCCCACCAAAAAATATATTTTTACTTAAGATCCAATCTATCTACATAGCAAATTTCATCAAAATCGGTGCAGTGGCACAGCCGTGATAGCGTTTTTTCACATTTGAGGCGATGCCACGCCGTTTTTTAATAATCTTTCTTAGGATTCAATCTATCTTCAAACAAAACTTTATCAAAATCGGTCCATTAGTTTAGCCAAGGAAACGTTTTTCCTTTTTAGGGGAGTGGCACCGCCTACTATTGAAAAACAAAGTATACATGTCCCCCCTTCTCCTTACAACCTTTCCAACAAAAAAAAAATTGAGCGATTACGTTGTGCTATGGCTGAGAAAAAGTGGTGCAACCGTTTAGAGATTGCCTATTTATGTATATTTTTTAGTAGCACTTTCTTTTCAAACACGTTTTTTGAGGTTAGAAAGCTATTTTTTCGAAAAAGACCAGACGGCATCAAGAAATTGAGAAAATTTCCGATTTTTTCATATGCTTGAACATTTTTTTTTTTTCAAAACTGAAATGGGCAGAGGGGGTGGCCTTTTTGACAAAGAACTACCCATATACATGGTAATAGCCGAAACATATGTCACCAATTACCAGGTTAAATTGATCCACTTGTTATCTTTGTCATGTTGGTTGTATAAATGACTAAAAAGTTCAATACAAAAATTATTAATATAATAATTATTAGTCTCAAAACAAATCAAAAAATTCTTAATAAGGAGAACCCGCCAATTTTTCAATAATAATAAAAAAAGTAGCTGGAAAATTTTCCAGAACTATGAAATTATATGAAAAATATAATTATAAAATCATAGCACATGTATAAGCCAAATAAGCTTAAAAAGAGCTATGTCAACTGAACATAACTCAGAAAGATAACAAGAAAAATGGAACAATACGTGCGAAATCCAAAGAAACACGCACTTTGTACACATCAAGGTCAAATACCCAATAGCTCAAGTGTTAGAGCGGCCGTCGCAATTCAAAAATGCATACGGTCGGGTGTTCGATTCTCAGTACAACTTAACCAAAACTGGTCTAATGAGGCTATGTATATGCATATAAGTATGTATATACGTGGTTATAGCCGAAACATATGTCACCAATTACCAGGTTAAATTGATCCACTTGTTATCTTTGTCATGTTGGTTGTATAAATTACTAAAAAGTTCAATACAAAAATTATTAATATAATAATTATTAGTCTCAAAACAAATCAAAAAATTCTTAATAAGGAGAACCCGCCAATTTTTCAATAATAATAAAAAAAGTAGCTGGAAAATTTTCCAGAACTTTGAAATTATATGAAAAATATAATTATAAAATCATAGCACATGTATAAGCCAAATAAGCTTAAAAAGAGCTATGTCAACTGAACATAACTCAGAAAGATAACAAGAAAAATGGAACAATACGTGCGAAATCCAAAGAAACACGCACTTTGTACACATCAAGGTCACATACCCAATAGCTCAAGTGTTAGAGCGGCCGTCGCAATTCAAAAATGCATACGGTCGGGTGTTCGATTCTCAGTACAACTTAACCAAAACTGGTCTGATGAGGCTATGTATATGCATATAAATATGTATATACGTGGTAATAGCCGAAACATATGTCACCAATTACCAGGTTAAATTGATCCACTTGTTATCTTTGTCATGTTGGTTGTATAAATGACTAAAAAGTTCAATACAAAAATTATTAATTAATTAATTTATTCCATCTTGCAATTTCACAATGGATAATTTTTTTTTCACGAATTACAAATAATATTCGGTTTTAGTTAACATCTCACACTGCATACAATTTTAATATAAGTAGCCTTCCGTCAGCGTCTAAACGCCATACGCAACTCTTACAAATCTTCTATAAGTTGAAATCTATGAGAGCTACATTTATCAGGAATATCCAATGGAAAAGTAGTATGTATTTGGTTAGAAAAACACTAGTGCAATTGTAAATAATAATTTCACATAATTTGTTCCTCTTTATTTTTAAAGAGAATTAATCTTATGGATACATTCAAACTAATAAACCTTGAGTCAACATTTCAAATGAAAATAATGTAAAATGTACAAAACAGTTGAAAACTGTGTGCTGCAGAATGTGATTTGAGTTTTTAACGAATGCGATATTAAATGTGTAAGCCAATGTATTGAAGGTTTACTTAATAAATGCGAACATGTGCTAACTTTTTATTTTGTTCTATTTTTTTTATTTTTACAGTCGACAAAACTGTCAGTAAGTGTCAATATTCATTTACTGTATAATCTTTCCAGTTATAAATTTAATATATGATTTGTCTAAAATTTTTTTGATTTTAACCCTATTCGTACCACGTTATTTTATTACGTTAATTAAATACCAGATAGTGATTCACAGTCAGTGGCGGATACAAGGGGGGGCTACGGGGGCTGAACCCCCGCCCCCCTGAGAGCGAAAAAAAAATATTTTTATTCAAGAACGTTCATGGAGGATCGAACAAATCAAAGCAGTTCAGGCTTTGACATCTGAAAACCAACTCTTATAGCCTGAACACAATTAGAGCGGTGGCGGTAAGGCGGCGACGAATATTCGCTGTCAAAAAAAAAACGCGACGAAAAATCGTTTGAACAAACACAATTGCGGCGTACGACGAACGACGACAAATTTAGCTGTCATTTTGTTTACATGACAAAAGTTTTTATTAAATACAAAAGTGAAAAATTGTAACAAAGTGAAAAATTTTTTGATGATTTGGTAATTTTAGATTGTTGAAAAAAAAAAATGAATGCTAGTACATAAAGAATAGTTCGAATCATAAAAATTGTGGCCATAATGGACGCTATGTACAACATGTATCTTGAGGCGTGTAATCGCATAAAAAGGAGGTGGTGGGTGCGTCCTGTTAATTTGACCAGGAACGAGTTTGGGTTCTACGGAACGTGCTTTCTGGAACTCAAAATGAAGGACGAAGAACATGTTTTTAAGGCTACTAGGATGAGTGTTCCCAAGTCTTATACACTTTTGTCCTTAATTAAAGAAAGGCTATTTTGCTGAGAAATAAATAAATCATATAGGCACTTGTACTTCCGGACTTCTTCAATAAGTTCCTCGTTGTTCATTTTAAGATTTTGTAATTTTTTATTTCCTTTTTTTTTTTAATTAAGTTATTTAAGCAATTTCTTTTATTTTATTCTGTTTAATGATTGTGCACAATTCGCATTTCAAACGTAAAAAAAAGAATTGACACAAGCTAATTGGAAATGCAACACTGATCGGACGGTGAAATAGAATTAAATCTAAATCGACGGCGAATCGTCGCATCTCAACAGTCATACGCCGCAATTCTGTTCAATTTCACATGATCAAGTATGTTATAATTTTTGACAGCGAATATTCGTCGCCGCTTTACCGCCACCACTGTAATTGTGTTCAAAGCATTAGGCCCCTATTGCGGTTGTCGATTTATAATAGATAAACGCTTTTTTTCTAATAGCGATTTTGTTTGGTATTGTGTTTATCGATCACAATCGCTGACTGTTCTATCATTTTGTTTTGATAGATAAGATTTTTTTTATTTTAGTAGATATTTCTTTATTTCTGAAATTTTTTACACAAAATATTTCAAACTGAATGAAACTAAACGGCTGTCTCAAGAAAAATAATAATATTTCAAGTCACAATGACGCAATTTTTTCTATTGAGTTTCGTAATATCAAAATGGCATCGTTTCTATTAAATCGATGGCTATCGATTTTAACGCAAATCGACAACCGCAATAGGGGCCTTAGTATTTTACACTCATTGTTTTCAGACAGTATCTGAATTTGTGTGCAGGAAAATCATGTGATATTTCTGAAATTCGTAACATGCTAGGCACAGTTTCATCAGTGTCAAACTTCTTCTCGAATTCATCTAAAAGAGTAGAACTATTGTAAATGTTCCTATATTGTCGCTAAGTCGCAAACTACAAGATCCGACACTACAAATCTCTTCAGCCTGTACTCATGTCAAGCAAATTATCAACCTGTTTTCAGAAATGCGAAAAAGTTAAACGTTATTTGATGATATTTTTAATAAAGTATCTTCAATCGCTGTTGAGTTAGACACTTAATTGATTCTTTCCCGCTCGTAAATAAATAAATAATAAAAAGTAAAATATACCCAACACTGAGTTTATAATAACTTTGTCATCCCGTTTGTAACGCATAGATGCTCTTTAAGGAAAAAATACGACTTTATGAAACATTTTAGCCTTCATCATTTATTTTCAGTTCACTTCAAAAAAACTTGATTTCCGAAATGTAAGTCCTCTTGTTTTTTTTTTTAATTCCCATAAAAACTTTGATAAATATAAGAATTTTCGAAACCGGTCCGATCGTGGAGAAGTTAAGTTGAAAAATTTTTTTTTTTTAAATTCCGTGTTCCGACGTAATTTGACCAGCAAATATTCTTATATTTACATATCTATTTAGTTATCATTGAAACTATTGCTGCGATTTTAATGAAACTTGGTGATTCATCATACTAAAATTTGGCATAAGAGGTTAGTTTATGGAAAGCTATTTCTGGATTAAAATCAGACTGGGTTGTACCAGTAGGTGTGTCGCCGCCCTAAATTTTAAGACTAATATACAAGCCATTATGCTAAAAATTGGTATGCGAATGTCGATCACGAATAAAATTCATTTCATATCCAAAAGTAGGCGGAATTGAAGAAGTGGGTGAAGAATATTTCGACTATTTAATTTCTATTCTATTTTTTTCAACATTTTCCATATTATTTTAACTTTTTCCAAGCTTTTAACTTTTTCCAATACATAAATACATATATTCCATAAGTATTTTTTCGTCTTTTTCAACCTCTTTCAACTTTATTCATCATTTTCTATATTTTCTTTTTCATCGATTTTGAATTGTTTCAACATTTTTCAACTTCTGCAATTTTTTGAGAGTTTTTCAACCGCTTTCAATATTTTTCATCATTTACCATATTTTTTCGACATTTTAAATTTTTTCAATTTTTCAACAAATGCTGAATCCTTATTTTTTCGACTTTTTCAATTTCTTCAAACAGTCTTTTGCAACTGTTTCAAAACTTTTTCAATCTTTCTACATTTTTTCTCGACTTATTCAAGCTCTTCAACGTCTTTTTAACATTTATTTAAAAGGTACTTTCAATGCAGTGTTAGGCATGTGAGTTTCGGCATGGCCGAATATAACTAGTTTTAATTTATTTTTATTTCACATTTCTTTCTCAAATGTTTCAGAGCCGCAATATTCTATCCTTATTTGGATCATAAAATTTCAGAATCAAAATCAAAATTCCCGAGTACGTTTTTGAGAATTTTACCGTTAGAACGTTTTATACCGGTAATCACTCGATGAGGCATGTTGACAAAATCATAGAGGCTGCTCTCACTTACGAAAGTGAAAAGTGATTGCAGTAAGGTTAAGCGCTAATCCGAAATTAAATTGTGTCATCAGCATTGTTGTAAAACCGATTTCAAAGATACTTTGAATTCAATGAAAGCATTGCCTATTACACTAGCTTACAATTTTGGGCCTCATATTGAGATATGGTTTCTCATAGAAGTTTTCCTATGTATTTTGGGGAGTAGATTCCAAAAATTAAAACCATTTTATTAAGAATCGTTAAGAAAAAACCTTTTTATCTGCAGTTTTTTCATTTATTTGATCATATTTCTATCAATTTTTTTTCGACTTAAATCGGTTGCACACTATTCAAAAATTAATTTTATCTTCTGTCTAACGGTCTGCTGTTCAAGAGAATAGGATAGGATTTGCTGGAGTTACAAGCGGTCATATTCCAAAAAGGGAGATCTTTTTTGGTCTTTTCAAAAAAGTTAAAACTTTTGTTTTTTATATTTTTAATATTCAGGATGGAAATCTATTTTTTAACAAATATTTTTAGTATATATATGCTCAAACCTGATACAAAATGTTAAAGTTGATCAAAAATCAATGAAAATACGGTTCCTTTTACATCATGAACCAACAGACTTGGACATATGGGTATGCATGAAAATATGGAAATTACCCTTTTTCATTGATTTTTGATTAACTTTAACTTTTTGTGTCCGATTTGAGCAAATATATACTTAAAATACATATTTGTTAAAAAATAGATTTTGAAAGGTTTTTGGATTTAAATGGAGCAATTGAAATTATGTGACTTTTTTGAAAAGACCAAAAAAGTCACTCTGACCGCTTGTAACTCCATCAAACCCTATCCTTATCTCATGAACAGCAAACCGATAGACAGAATATGAAATTAATTTTTGAATAGTGTGCAACTTCTTTTGGGGATGTCTCGAAAACGATTCTTAAGAAAGAAAAAAAATGGTTGTCATTTTTGGAATCTACGCCCTAAAATACATAGAAAAAAGTATATGAGAAATCAGACCTTTTTTTTGTAAAAGGTGTTATCAAAACCAAAAAAAAAAAAAATGGAATCGTTCTTCCAATGGATTACAATTCTACTGCAAGTATATGCCACAATTCCAGCAGAACAAAGTTTTTCTGTGTTAAAATGATTGAAATTTTGTATTGTATTTAAGGTCTACAATGACAGAAGATTGCTTGAATGGATTGGCTCTGGAAAATATTCATAAGCAAATCTATATCAGCTCAGCTGAAATTGTTGAATTATTTTTCCAGAAGAAACCTCGCCGTCTTGAAACCCTTGACTGGACTACTGATTAGATTGTTGTAATATGTCAAAAAATATAAATATTGCTCGTTGAAAAATTTAATCAATGTGTGTTTTCATTCAATAAAAATGTTAGCCCCCCCCCCCCCCCTGAAGGAAATCCTGGATCCGCCACTGTTCACAGTCACTCGCATGTAAATCCTCTCTTTATTAAAACATTAAAACATTTGAACAATTTATTTTTCTAACACAACATTAAACCGAAGAATAACGAAAAAATAATTAAGAAACCCAAGAAAGATAGTTAATGAAAAAATGAGCGGTGCCACGCCTCCAGTATGAGAAAAAATCCTCTATTTTATATCTCAGCATATATTTGAAGCAGACGGATAAAATTTGATACACATGTTTCTTATAGCTTGTGAATGGTTATTAGCTTAGTTCAGTTTGGAAAAAGTAGGGAATGCTACGCCCTCCCATATAAGAGAATAATTAAATTCATCATATCTGATAAACTATTTGACGCAGATAAATGAAACTTGGTATGTATATAAATATAAGATTCTATGAAAAAAATGAGTAGTACCACGCCTCCAAAATTAAGAAAAGATCAAAATCTTTTATATCTCTGCAACTATTTGAAGCCGATGAATGAGACATATATAGAAGACAAAGACTATAACCAAATTAAACTCATTCAAAGGTGCTGATTCCACGCATTCCAATGATTACCACCAAATCAATTGTTTATTTATGCAAAAAATGGAAAAACCAAAAACATTGCTTATCCACTGGCATTGATAAAATATCAAAAAAAAAAAAAATTGTTTGCTTATTTTATGAAAATAAAATATGTATAAACACATCATATTTTATACATATGTTGAAGCGTAGCAACGTGCGCAGGATTTTGCTAGTTTTCGCCAATCCATCAAAATTTCATACTATATTTATCAGGTCTAGATGGTATATATTGGTGGAAAAAACCCAACCACAGAATGGTACTAACTATTTCTAGATAGTGAGGTTTTCCCCGAGAATATAGTTTTTTTTTTAAAGTTTTTATTGATATTATTCCAAACCTCCCTGATAAGATCTAATTAATCCTGTGAATGTTGCGCCTATCTTGCCTTCTTGTTATCAAAACGACGGCATTGAGATATTTCGACAAACCTCTTTTTTGACATGATAGGTAAGCAAACTTTCAGAATTCTTTAAAATCAGAAGTTCATATAATAACATATAATAGCAATCCTATATATGCGAGTATCTCTACTTGTTCAGTAAAGGGCCAAATAGACGTTCATGCGTGCATGATCAATAAAATGACGATGCCATCATGATTACCACACACACCATTCATCCACGCATGATGGATATCATTTTTGGTTGAACTCTTAACGTGTTGACATTATGACGTCAGAAGTATGTGCAGCAATTAAAATTGCATTTAATATCAAAAAAAAATATGAAATGAGTTTAATTTAAGCTCAAAAAATCTTTAAAAATGTATTTTAAAAAACAAAGTTCATACAAAAGTTTAATTATTTCATCTAATTATCTTTAGTGCATAATTTCTAATTTCTTTTCCGCACTCATTGTCACCTTCTTCGTCAAAAAATCATGTAAACTGAGCTAAGTTCAGCACACACTATCATGCATGCATGATCAATCAAAAAAATATCAAAATATTTTAATATTGCTCATGCGCATGACCAATCAGTCAATCAGCCACCTACACGGTCAGTTTACATGAGCAACCACATGATTCATCATGCACCCAAGAACGTCTATTTGGCAATTAAGTTTCTAGTTTCTCTCAAAGATTTTGATTGCATTTGCCTTTGTGTTCCGAACAATAAGACGCAGCACGTCGTTGTCGAAAAATTGGCAAAAGCATTGGCTGACATCGTCATCAGTTTCAATTTCCAATTTCGCCATTCGCAACAGCTGCTCCAAAATTCCGAATTTTTCGAGATGACTGTGTTAATTTTTATTCGTAAAAAAAAGTTAGAAATTTCAAATTTGTCTAGGCGACTTATTGTTTTGTTGTTTTAGTAAACATGTTCGACACATTATAATTTTTGGCATATCATTTTAAAATTATGTGTAGTGACTGTCAGTCACTATGTGGTACTTCACAAAGTTTTTTTGTTTTAGAAAAAATTTTCTTAGATAAAATGTACAAATGAATCTATTTTAATCCATTTCTAGAAGAATAATGCTTCATTTAACATAAATACATAAAACCTGAAAACTGAATACAATGTATTCACATAAAAAACACATTTTTCTTAATATTATTATATTTCAGATGAGCAGTTCGAAAATTTTAAGAAACAATTATTTTTATAATATTTATTCACCTGTCCTAGGCAGAAACGTTGAGTTATTCCAATTATAAGCAGTAAAATATTGATATGTTTCAACATTTTGTAAATAAAAATTAAATTCCGTACATCGCTTCTATGGAAACAAAGTGGACAAACACTCCTTGTGGTCACTACAAGCACATTTCCTTAACTAATGTGGCTATGTCGGTGTATATTTTTTATGTCAGAGACCAGGGTTGAAATATTACAGGAGCAGTCTAATCATTCAATCGGCGTCGCCTTTTTTTTTTTGCAAAAATAAACATACCACCTACGGAACATCTCTTAAATTTGCGGACATTTGAAACCCTCGGGGGAACTTCACGGGAGAAAAGTCGTAAATAGAATATATTAGGGAACAATAAAATATTTAAAGGGAATTGGGGTGAAAGAATTTTTTATATATACGAGTATATACAGGGTGTCCCAATAATAATGGATAACCCTCCAACAGGAGATTGGCGACTACAAGGCGGGTCAGAAAAGTCACGCCGTTTTCAAGAAAATCGGCCTTTTTTATATTTTTTAAAAAATGTGACCTTTGGTCAGTTGCCTTGGTACCACAGCCACAAATGAAGATTTTTCAAAACTAACTTTCTTATAGTTTTTTAAAAAATAGATGTTGAACTTAAAATGTTTGATTTGCTGGTGATGGATTTGCTTTAAGCTGGTGTGTTGTTAAAAAAATATATGTAGGTGGTTAATTTGTTAAAAAAATTTCAATATGGATTCTAAAATGGTAACAACATAAGCTAAAGCTCTTATTGTTACAAATATATTGGTATTTTAGTGGCAGAGGGGCAGCTCGTATGGAACTTAAATTTCAAAAAAAATCAGGTCAATTTGGAATTTTATTACGAAATAATGTATGACTTTATGATCTTGTGCACCACCTCAGTTCATCGGCTACCTGTACTGTGGGCATAAAATGTGGCACGCATCTTAAAATATTGTCAAGTCCCTGTCGGGATATTTTCAACTAGCTACTGAAATAATGCATTTATCGCCATGTAAATGCTACCTGACTATAAGCTGGTTGAAGAGTCATGCAATAATAGTCACCCTGTTGTGAAATATTCAACTAGCTACTGAAATAATGAATTTATGGTCATGTAAATGCTACTTAACTATAAGCTGGTTGAAAAGTTATGCAGCAATAGTCAGTAAAATAAGTATGCTGGGGCCACATGGTATATGGCAGTTCACAATTTACACATTTTTTTTTTGTGATTTTTAAAAAATTATTTGATTTATTGTGAAATAAAAATACAATTAACTGAATTTAAAAAAAAAAAATTTGTGAGTTTGATACGGGTTTGTGCGTGGTACGTCAAAAGTATTTGAAAAAAAGAAATTAAATTAATAATATTTTATTGTCAACAGATGTAGTTCCAGCAGTATGCGATGGCGATTCGGATAAAGAACTCAGGGAAGCGCTTAAAATAATTATAAAACGTCATTTTCATAATGTATGCATAATGTTTATATTGCCAAAAAAAACAATAAAAATAATATAAATAAAAACATATGTTTCATCATTTGTTAGTTTTCACGAAACATACTATAATGTGGGTAAAACAAAACCAGTACGTAGTTACTTGCAAAATACTTAGTTGGGATAAAGCAATAATTTTTAGCTCACTATTACCTATTTTGTGAATAACTAGCTAGTAAGTACATGCAGAAATAGCGACTACTCACTACTTTGGCGGACATCCCCATGTTAAAATAGTCAGCAAAAAAATTTAGAAATGAGCAAGATAAGCTTATAAAAAAGTCAATGACAAGTTAGTTAATAGTGAGATCAATTCCCTGCAGGGATCTTAAAAAAGTCGAGTAACATTCAGAAACAATTGAATACATATAACGAAAATTGTTGCACAGCCGAGATATTTTGTATAATGTCTTAAAATTCGAAAAGTTGTCTAATGTGAAAAAAATTTGAGAAAGTTGAAAAATGTCAATAAATATCGAAGAAGTCACATATGTTGTTCCAGATAGTGAGAAGTTGACAATAATTAAATAAATCGGATATATTGAACGATACGATAATTGTTGTAAGAGTCACCAAATTTTGTAAAAGTCGAAAATTCGAAAAATATTTATAAAGTCAATAAATCTTGAAAAGTCCAATAATGTCGAGCACGTTGATAAATGTTGAGATAGCATTGAAAAATGTTAAAATAATCAAAATTTATTGACTAAGTTGAAAAATGTCAATTGAATTGAAATATTTTGAAGAAGTTAAAAGTTTGTTTGTTAAAGTAAAAAAATCTTGAAAAACTCGACATATGGGTAAGAATTTCTCAAACGGGCCACTTCTCAACCCCAAATGATAATTTTTTCACGAAACTTTGTTATTTAGATAGTGGTATATGCTAGAAATCGAACTGTGATATTATTTTATTTTTGTTATTTTTTTTTGTTGTTGTTATAGGCAATTGAAATTCGGGTACCAAGTTTTTTCAAAAACTCATAACTTTTGAACGAGTTTTTCGATTTTTATAAATTTAACTGTGTTCGATTTGTATTGAACTAGAGTACAAATGAAATTGTTTTCAATTTTAAGTGATGTTTTTTTCAGTGTTTGGAGTACGTTTATTTATTAAAAGTTAATAAAAAACAGCCTTCCCTGTCCGATTGAAAACCAAAAAAAAATATACAAATGTAACTAACATTAAGGTACAATATTCCGTTGAGAAAAAAAATGGATCGCCCTTGACATAATTTTTATTAATATATTTGTAACTCTGTATTCTTTAAATTTTGTTTACTTTTCTGCATCATAGTCCAGAAGAAATAGGGTTTGAACAACAAAATAATTCGTTACAGCAATCCGACAACGGAATATTGTCGAACAAGCTCTTGTAAAAGAGGACAAAATAAATCGAACTGACATTAGCTATCCGGGGTTGAATGGGGTGCATTTTTAGAGGTCGAACACAGTTTTACATAATTTCTGGCTAAGCTGTGCATCCTATCAAAAAAAGTTTAATGCAAAAGTTCTAGGAAATAAGAAGATCTACAACTTTTGTCCTGATCATTTTCACCTTAACCTCAATATTTTTTGAAAAAATGACTGAAAACCGGTTTTTTGGTTTATAATTTTATAATTCAAAAGCTACAAATTTTAAAAGAACATGCGAGGATTGGTTTTCTTTTTGTTTTTTCGTTTTCTTGTGTTCTAGCACAACCGTTAGAGCAGAGCTGCTTGCAGAGCAAATAAAAAAACGGTTGTAGAGACAAAACGAAAAGTAAAAACATAATTAGCCTAGTTCACATTATTACACATGCTGTCCAACATGGTTTGACGACACTTACATTTTAATAAATGCATTTTTCGACATTTGAACGCCGACGTACAAATCCCTATTCACACGAAAGCGAAATTGTGCATCGACTCACTGCACCGACGTAGAAATACGAAACGCCGACGTATTACTCAATCACGTTAAGCGTTCGTTTCTAGAATTCACATTATCGAACATTGATGTTGTCAAGCCATGTATAGTATGTGTTACAATGTGAACTGGGCTATTGATATTGTCGCGTGTCAAACACGAGATCAGTTTCAGTTGTCTTTTGAAGTGTGTGGATAAGTGTGAAATAAATTATGGAGTCGCTGCAAGATTTGCTGCTGGAGTGGGAGCTACGAGGAATCTATGGACTATGCGGTAAGTATGGTGTTTTCTTTGTTGGATTAATAAACGCAGAGGAATATTTGCATTTAAATTACATTACGCTTTGATTATTACGTTGCGCAGTTATTGAATGCTGCTTTTTCGCGGAGTTCTTGTTCTTTTTTTGTTGTTGTGCTTCAAACGAAAACATAATGCAAACAAAATGCAAGTATTTTTCTGCGATAGGTAATAAAAAAAAACCAAGCCAGTAAAAGAACAACATGTGTGATGGAATTTTCCGCGTTCGTTTCGTTTTATTTTTTGCTTTACTTCGCGGCTGAAATTGGCATCAGTGAACTTTACGGAATACCGGAAAGTGATTTGGACAAGCTATTCCCAGACGTTAGCTCACTGGAATCAAAAATTAAACTTAGATACAAATTGAAGGAATTTCAAAAAGGAACTGAAATTTGTACGGTTGGCGCTGTGAGCCCTTCAGAAAACATCATATTGATACTTAATGAAAGCGTTAGGGGAAAAATTGCGGTGAACTACTTCAATGAACATAAACGCTTTGAAAAAAAAAACATCAAACCGATATTGTCCACTGCATAATAGATTATTTTCTTATGAAGAAGGACCGAATAGCAGCAGAAGAGTTCAAGGCGATATCGGAAGCGATCGGAAAGGAGTTTCCTGGAGAAGAAGCTGTAAGTATTTCCTGTGCATTAGTATAGCATAAAGGTATAAACTATTTTCTGTGTATAAATAGCATAAGAGCTTATAAATTTCGATTTACAAATTTTAATTTATAAACATAGCGTTGAGTCTTTTTTGCATTCTTTTAATAATGGATTCATTTTTCAGAGTACTTACTACGTTCCTCGAGTCGGTAAAAAAAACCCTGCCGGAAAACTGTACGACAAATATTTTAATATCAAGTACAAATTCGCAGAGCACCCACTTTTTAAATAGTCGAATATAGAAGAAAAAAACTAAATTTATGAACAAAACTGCTGTGCCATACTTCCTATATTTTGACAGTTTTGAAGTTAATGATCCTCTTGGTTCACATGCTGCATTTCAATCAGTTTGCGGAATTTACATATCATTTCCAGCTATTCCAGAATTTCAACAATCAAAGCTAACCAACATTCTTGTTGTTGGTTTCATAAAGTCTCAGGACTTACGGGAAAATGGTAATGCTGCTTGCATGAGAC
The DNA here is from genome assembly GCA_949775025.1 of Tricholauxania praeusta. Taxonomy (NCBI): domain Eukaryota; kingdom Metazoa; phylum Arthropoda; class Insecta; order Diptera; family Lauxaniidae; genus Tricholauxania; species Tricholauxania praeusta. The sequence continues at coordinate 93,127,027 of OX459029.1, read as the reverse complement.
AGCTGGTTGATGAAATTAAGTGCTTAGAAGAAGAAGGCCTTAGCCTCATAATTAAGAGTAGCTCTGTACAAATCAGAATATATTTTATGCTTGGTCTAATTTTGGGCGATAACTTGGGATTAAATGAAACTCTGGGCTTCACTTGTTTTTTAATTCTCATTACTTCTGTAGAATGTGTAAACGCAGCAAATTACAGACACAGTCAGACTGCAGCGAGATCGAAGAGTTTATGCGTAACAGAATTAATTATGAATCTGATTTACTTTCAAATTGTCACAAGCTTACAGGAATATAAGAAAACTCAATTTTCAACTCAATTAAATCTTTCCACGTTACACAAAACACAACTTGCGACATATACAGTGGCGTTTGCAAGTATAATTTTTCAAAAATATTAAATTTTTTCATTTATACTAAAAAGTATTTTACCATAGAAGTTTTCAACTATAGAAAGCAAATGTTCAATTTTGGAACTACTGAAATTGGTAACACTAGTCCTCCTACAGAATCGCACCATATTAAGTCAGGAAATATCAAAATGACATCCTCTGAAATTAAAACTTTTACTCATTTCATTTTGTTTATGATTGGAGACCTAGTGCCACCTGATAATGAAGTATATAATTTTTTTAAAAATTTTTGTACGAATTTTTGATATCTTTTTACTACCATGTTTTCATGAAGAAACACTAAGTAAACTGAATGTCTTATTTCTGAACATAATAATTTGTATGTTAAATTATTTGGCGATACTTTGAAACCAAAACACCACTTTTTGGTACATTACCCTAATGACATCCGTATGTGTGGGCCACTAACGCGAACGTGGGGTTTTCGATTTAAAGCAATGCACCAGTATTTTAAAAACTATTGTAGGTGTATGAATTCGCGTGTGAACTTACCATACACGTTGGTTGTGAATTCTAATTTAAAATTTTCAAATTTTGTTTTAAGTCAATCCTTCTTTTCAGATTTAATTTCATACAAAGATAGCACTTTTCTTGATGTGTCAAAGGAATCTTTTTAGACCAATTTTTGTCATTTTTTGATAGTTTTGATTCATTCAGTACAGTTGATGAAATACTTACTTACTTACTAAGATGGAGATAACAACCCGTTGTCAGGTTACGGCCGACCTCATTAGCTCTCGCCAAGCGCCTCCGTTTTGCGAGCGCTTTCTCCAATCTTTAATGCCAAGCGTGGTTAGAGCTTCCTCAGCTTGGTCTATTCACCGGAGGCATGGTCTCCCTCTTCGTCGTTGACCGGGGACCTTCCCTTCAAATACCTTTTTCGGTGGAGCTTCTTTATCCATACGATGGACATGACCCAGTCAGCGTAGTCGCTGTATTGTTATACGCTTAACTATGTCAATGTCGGCGTAGAGCTCATACAGCTCGTGGTTCATTTGATAATTCGGTTCATTCATAATTGTTGCTGGTTACGGCAGTGCCAAGGTAAATGAATTTCTTGACAACTTCTAATTTACAGTTGCCCGCTGTAACATGAGAGTCTGGATCCTGCACTCTCTTGTTGTTGTTAGTAGACATCATGTATTTCGTCTTTCCCTCGTTTACCGTCAAACCCACTTTGGCTGATTCCTTTTCAATAGCAGTGAAAGTAGCAGTAACATCTCTCTTACTCTGACCGATAATATCAATATCATCAGTGTACGCAAGGAGCTGAACACCTTTGAAGAAAATGGTGCCATTATGATACACACCGGCTTTTCATACGATCCCCTCCATAATGAAATTGAAGAGATCGCACGAGAGCGGGTCGCCTTGTCTGAAACCTCGCTCGGTATTAAAAGTTCCGGAGAGGTCATTCCCTACCTTGACGGAGCTACACGTATTGTGCAACGTCATCCCGCAGAGCCTTATCAACTTTGCAGGTATACCGAACTCAGACATTGTTGCGTATTGGCAATTCCGCACTGGGCTATCGAACGCAGTTTTATAATCGACGAAGAGATGGTGAGTGTCGATTTGATATTCATGGGTTTTCTCCAGGATTTGGCGTAGTGTAAAAATCTGGTCTATGGTGGATTTACCAGGTTTAAAGCCACACTGATACGATCCGATCAGCGTTTCTGTATACGGCTTCAATCTTTCACTCAATACGCTTGAGAGGATCTTATATGCGTTGGAAATAAGACTGTTTCCCCTGTAGTTGGCGCAGATTGTCGAGTCTCCTTTCTTTATTACAGGACAAAGCACGCTGAGATTCCAATCGTCGGGCATGCTTTCCGCTAGCCATATTTTTCTGATGAGTTGATGCATCCACCTTATCAATTCATCGCCACCAGCTTTAAACAACTCAGCTGGCAGGCCGTCAGCACCCGCTGCTTTGTTGTTTTTGAGTCGCTGGATAGCAGCTCGAACCTCTTCATGGCTAGGTGATGGTACTTCCACTGCGTTGTCATCGATTGGTGGTATCGTACTGCATTCTTTCTTGGCGGAATTGGTGGAATCATCGCCCGTAAGCAAGTTGGAGAAATGCTGCCTCCATAACCACAGTACACTCTGTGTATCTGTAACCAGATTTCCATTTTCGTCATTTTCGAGGTTGTGGGCGTCGGAAACCAATGACTTCCTCGGCAGCAGCGCGCATAGAGTGGGAGATGTGTGTCCAAAGTCCACCGGCGTCGTCGGTTCCAGAGGTTGGTTGGTTGAGCTTAACCGAGATTCCATTGTGATTGCAGCTTGGCAACGTCCAGCTTTCGTTGCATGCCCGTGCGTACTTTCTTCGCATTGCATAGCCGCATGCGGATCTTAGCTGCAACAAGATAGTGGTCGGAGTCAGTGTTGACCCCCCGAAATGTACGCACATCTAGAACGCTTGAAGCGTGCCTTCCGTCGATCACAACATGATCAATTTGGTTTTTCGTTTTTTGATCCGGGGATAGCCAGGTGGCCTTGTGAATGTCGAGGTGTTGAAATCTGGTGCTACTAACTACCATGTTTCGCGCCGCGGCGAACTATTTTTACATCGTGGGTCGGACAACGGTCATACACGTACTCTAGGCTCGCGTAGAAATCATCCTTGGTGGCATCGTCCTTTTCCTCCGTCGGGGCGTGCGCGCAAATTAGGCTTATGTTGAAGAATTTTGCCTTGATACGGATCGTAGCCAACCTTTCGTTTATTGGCGTGAACCGGGAAACTAGGTGGCGTAATTTTCGACATACAACGAATTCGCAACCAAATTCGCACCTCTCTGCATGGCCGCTGTAGTAGATATCACAGTTCGTCCGTTTAGAGCAGCCTTTATTTTTACGAGGACTTCCGCCAGTTGGATAGTTGCACCTTCCCTATGGAGGGTCCGGACATTCCAGGTGCATATCCGTAAGTCTTTGCCCGTTTTTCGTTTGCAGTGGTCGTCATCGTAGTGGGGGCTATTATCCGAGGCTAAATTGGTTTTCTTTGGAAGTGGTGATAATGTGTGGTGGGACCCAAACCCTACGCTCACATTCCAAGTTTTAAGTCTAGGGGAGACTCGCCTTCTCACAACTAGCTCACCTCCGGACGGGTGTCCAAGGGGACACCCTCTCCAGAGGATACTTGGCCAAAAAGGCCGGAAGTTTGTGAGCTGCTTGAACTGCTTGCAAAAGAATCATCCCTGGCCACTCCCAAGTGAGTGTTTATGAAATATATATATGGTCAAAATAATAAGTAAACTACCTTATATCTTATTAGTTCTCAATAATTTTTTTTATGGAATATATATATATTAGGGTGGGTCAAATTTTTTCACGACAAAGCGTCTAGCAAAAACGTAATCTACGGAAAATTCTAAGAAAATTTTTCAAAGAAACCATGGGTCCAAAATCAATATCGAGCCCCCGATTTTTGCCGAGAACATTTTTATATACGACAATTTAAAAAAAAAAACATCATTGCTTTTGCTTTCAAATTGATGTTATGATTAAATTGTGCAGTTGGAAATTATCATGTATTGCGGTGTTAACATTTTTTCGCCATTGTAACTTTTAAAAGCATTTCTCGGAGATGGACATATGATGTATCAAAACTATTCTGCTTTTGGTACCCAAGTGTTTTGAGCGAACTCAATTTGCCAAGTGGTCGCGATATTTTAAAATACTATTTTTTTTTTTTTTTTGAGTGAGCGTTCCAGAAATGAAAGCAAGATGTCCTCGTATTAATTTTTCACTCCGCAAGTAGCGGATAAATTAATTGAAATTCGATAGGTCTCCGAGAATAAATTTTATGGTGGAAAATGCCTTCTCTACCGAAACCTGGGTTGCTGGAACACCAAAAATCATTTGAGCTAATTCAGATAACTCTTTGCCGGGGTAGTTAGCGGCCATAGTGGGTGGGGGGCTTGGTTTCGGGGGAAAGGCCACGTGAATTTCGAAAGCCCTTGACTTTACGAAAATTTTAAGCCCTTAATCGATATTCTAGGTGTCTCCCATTTTTGGACTCGGCGGTGGGCCAGTTGACGTGGAAAGTCACATATGGAAATTCTTTTTTATTTTGATAATTTCAAAATGGCAATGCCTTTAAAAGTGAAAAAGAAGAAGGGATTTCCGCGAATTTTTCTATACGCGTATGTTTTCATTTAAAGGGCTTATTTCACTTGGACAAAATAATAAGTACATTAATCATTTCTTTAATTGTGCAACAATCTGATCCGCTTTTCGTACAGGTTTCTTAATTTTATTTAAGTTTATATTTAGTTATAGCAAAATTAAAAGAAAAAAATTTCATAGATGGGAAGAAATCAACATTGTACTGCCGAGGAGAGGCAGATGGTTTCGACACTCAGAAATTACGGCTAAAGTCTTTGTACTAATGCCGAAGCCATGGATCAGTCAATTTTTTCGTTTAAAACGCTTTAAAAGCTAAAAAAGTGGTTGAAACCCGCGGAAGACCAAAAAATTCTTCAACAACGATGGATAATCATATTGTCACTGTCGCAAAAAAGAACCATTTCGCATCTTCAAGAGCCATTTCAGCAGACATCGGCAATGTGATCTCGTTCCGAACGGTACGTCCACGATTAAAACGAACCAATTTACCTTGATGGATAGCGAGAAAAATTTCTATGCTTCGAAAAAAAAATTTTAATATTCGTTTATCATTCGCATTCAAATTGGTCCGGACTAGACGGCGAGAAGAAATGGCGTAACATTTTGTGGAGTGACAAGTCAAAAATATATACATTTGGAAATGACTCCGCCCGAAATGTTCGACTCCCCAAGGGTAAAGAATTTCACGTACGCTTCTCAAAAAAAGATTGTAAAGCATGGGGGTGACCACATTATGGCCTGGGATTATTTTTCATGGTACGGTGCCAGACCAATACATCGAATTTCCGATAGCAGGACGAGATTCCACTATAAAGACATTTTGGAAAGTACGATGTTGCCCTATGCTGAGGAAAGTATGCCGCTAAAATAAACATTTCAGCAGGATAATGATCCCATGCATACTTCCAAGTTGGTGAAGAATTGGTGTCAAAACAATAGTGTGACCTTGCTTAACTGGCCAAGTCAATGACTGAACTTGAACCCTATGGAAAACCTTTGGCGAGAGTTGAAGCAGAGAATAGGAAAGGAAGTATTCCAAAATAAAAAGCAATTATGGAGTTTTGTCCAAAAAACTTGGTATGAAAAACCAGTAGAAACTTACCGTAAGCTTATCTCCAGTATGCAAAAAATAGTACACACAATTATTCAAAACAATGGTTTGTATACCGGCTACTAATGATGAACCTTAAATAACAACAAATAAAGCCGATAAAATTAGAGTTAAATTTTGTTTTTTTATCAAAATGTACTGAATGTACTTATTATTTTGTCCAGTCATTTTAATCCATTTTTTACTTTTTTGATAAGACTGAAAGATATTTTTGTTTTATATTAATTTTATATCTTTTTATTTTATTTAATATGTTGTAAGAAGTTAACTATACATTTGTTTTTCTATTAACTTAAACAAATTTTTGCCTACAAGCCATTGAACTAATTATGTGAGCGTGTATTTATTATTTTGACCATATGTGTAGTTTTTAAAAATATTTGTTTCAAAAGTTGGTATGTTATTACACAAAATGCTATAAATGTTCCTCACGTTCTTGAAATTATTCGAATTACTGTACCAACATCTCAAGATTTATGATTTTTTTTAGGTAATCAATGGGAAGTTGTGCAACATTTGGACCACTATCAGGCCTACAAAATAGAAAATAAATTAGATATGGCGTTGATTAGCGCAAGTGAAGTAGATGGTCCTCCAATTCACTTTTATTATCTTTCCAATGGCGAGAAAGTTATAAGACCAAAAAAATTTTACTATTGTGAAGAATTTGATAATTCAACTTGAATCTATATTTACTTATAACCTTTGTTGTATGTATTGCAATTATTTCAAACTTTTTTATGTTTTTATCGTTTGTAATTAACGTGAAGTTCTTCAAGTTTATTTTCTTAAATTATAAAGATATTTATTTATTATAATTATTCTTATTACTAATAATAAATATGATTTTATAATTCATAAAAAGCTTTTTAATTTCAGAATTTTAGGCAACAGTAATATTTCGATATTCCTAAATATTGAAATAACATTGCGTTACTTTGAATCAACAATTTTAAAACAGAACTAAAGAATAATTCTTTATGGTTAAAAAATTGTTGAATCAAACTGAAGTATTGTTATTTCAATATTGTGAGACATTTTATTTAAAGATTTTTTATGTCTCAATTTAAAACTTAAAAAAATTTTGTTTTAATATTTCTACCATTTTATTTCAAAATTTAAACAATTTTAAATCAACATTTCGAAATATTCGATTTCGCAATAAACCATTTTGTTTCAACATTTTTTTTTCAAAGTTTTACACACTAATTAAATATGAGAATAATTTTAAAACAATAAATTTAGCCATTTTCATTGAAAAGAAAAAACTGTTGAGCATGAAGCAAAATCGAAAATTGGAGGATATTCCAATGAAAAATGTGGATTTTACCAATGTTTTTTTTTTCTGGGTGTAGTCACACGAAAAATGTGGGCGTGGTCTTACAACAGTGGGTGGCGTCCCCCATTCAATTAAAAATCCCAAAACGCTATATCTTGAAACTTTAGGCAGACTTTTTGTATGTTTTAGTAAGTTGGTTTTTTCGTTAAATTTCAACGAAATTGGACATAAACTCTGCCCGCGCCGTTTACAGGTTTGAGCTAGGAAGCTCAAATGTTGGGACAATTATTTTTATACCTCAAGCTATAATATAGGAAAAAAAAATAAAATCCATCTCCAAAAGTTTGAAAAAAAACACCCTAATACACATATGTGCAAATCCGCCAAATTTGGCCTTTTAGCTGGCCTCGTCTTTTTTTTTTTTTGGAGTACATCTTCCAGCTATAGTTTTTCTTGAAGCTAAGGCTATCTTGAACTCATAATAAAGGTTGTTCAATTGAAATTCAGATACCTATTTTTTTTACTTAACTTTATATGTAACATTTCATGTTGTTTTTAACTAAAATCCAATTTTAACTATGTCTCCCTTTGAATTTTAATTGTTCCTCCTTGAACATTAAGTAAAGATAGTCTAAACTTCGAAAAAAACCATACTTGAAAAGTCTGCTCCAAAAAAAAAAAAAATGAAAAATCTGGTTCCAGATACACAAAGTGTACTGAGGTTATGGAGGCAGCATTTCTCCAACTTGCTTACGAGCGATGATTCCACCAATTCCGCCCAGAGAGAATGCAGTACGATACCACCCATCGATGATAACGCAGTGGAAGTACCATCACCTAGCCATGAAGAGGTTCGAGCTGCTATCCAGCGACTCAAAAACAACAAAGCAGCGGGTGCTGACGGCCTGCCAGCTGAGTTGTTTAAAGCTGGTGGCGATGAATTGATAAGGTGCATGCATCAACTCATCAGAAAAATATGGCTAGCGGAAAGCATGCCCGACGATTGGAATCTCAGCGTGCTTTGTCCTGTAATAAAGAAAGGAGACTCGACAATCTGCGCCAACTACAGGGGAAACAGTCTTATTTCCAACGCATATAAGATCCTCTCAAGCGTATTGAGTGAAAGATTGAAGCCGTATACTGAAACGCTGATCGGATCGTATCAGTGTGGCTTTAGACCTGGTAAATCCACCATAGACCAGATTTTTACACTACGCCAAATCCTGGAGAAAACCCATGAATATCAAATCGACACTCACCATCTCTTCGTCGATTATAAAACTGCGTTCGATAGCCCAGTGCGGAATTGCCAATACGCAACAATGTCTGAGTTCGGTATACCTGCAAAGTTGATAAGGCTCTGCGGGATGACGTTGCACAATACGTGTAGCTCCGTCAAGGTAGGGAATGACCTCTCCGGAACTTTTAATACCGAGCGAGGTTTCAGACAAGGCGACCCGCTCTCGTGCGATCTCTGCAATTTCATTATGGAGGGGATCGTATGAAAAGCCGGTGTGTATCATAATGGCACCATTTTCTTCAAAGGTGTTCAGCTCCTTGCGTACGCTGATGATATTGATATTATCGGTCAGAGTAAGAGAGATGTTACTGCTGCTTTCACTGCTATTGAAAAGGAATCAGCCAAAGTGGGTTTGACGGTAAACGAGGGAAAGACGAAATACATGATGTCTACTAACAACAACAAGAGAGTGCGGGATCCAGACTCTCATGTTACAGCGGGCAACTGTAAATTAGAAGTTGTCAAGAAATTCATTTACCTTGGCACTGCCGTAACCAGCAACAATTATGAATGAACCGAATTATCGAATGAACCACGAGCTGTATGAGCTCTACGCCGGCATTGACATGGTTAAGCGTATAACAATACAGCGACTACGCTGGCTGGGTCATGTCCATCGTATGGATAAAGAAGCTCCACCGAAAAAGGTATTTGAAGGGAAGGTCCCCGGTCAACGACGAAGAGGGAGACCATGCCTCCGGTGAATAGACCAAGCTGAGGAAGCCCTAACCACGCTTGGCATTAATGATTGGAGAAGGTGCGAGCAAAACAGAGGCACCTGGCGAGAGCTAATGAGGTCGGCCGTAACCTGACAACGGGTTGTTATGGCCACCTAAGTAAGTAAGTAACTAAACATGGGCGTAATTATTTGAAACTATTTTTTAAAGCTAATTTACACCAAAAGCCCATAGTCCTCAAACATTAAAAACGCAACCTAAAATTATTATTACAGCTAATAAATAAATATTTCTTTGTTAAAAACTTCATCGTTCTATGGTGGAAGAATGAAAATACGAGCTACGGTGTGCAATCGCAAACTGCCTCTATGCGATCCGAGTACATTCTGTAGGTCAATCGCCACACAAGAAAAACATTTTTGTACTTAAATAAACTGAAGTATTTAATATCGATTTCAAGCCAAAACAATGATAAATTTAGATTTAATTCAGAAAAAATTAACAAAAAATGCCAAAAATAAATCAAAATTGTATAAAAATTTATATAAATCAATTGTATGTATATGTCTGAATATTAACGGTTGTCATTGTAAGAGTTGTGTTTCGATTAACAAAGAATAAATAGTTTAATTTCAAAACAAATTTCAATGTCTTTTTTTCCAGAAATAAGAAAATATATGTACAAAGAAAAAGTTCAAAAATTGACATAATTTCAATATCCCGAGAATTTTATCTGATTGGGGAAAACTGAGTATGCCACTACATTCTACGACGAAATATAAGTTGACGTGTCTCAGCGTTTTTGTGTGTCTTTTCAAAAGTTGAAAATTTATCAATTCATCATGGAAAGACTCACACCGCAACAACGTCTATTGCCAATATTATTATTATTTATTAATTTATTCGTTGTACAATAAGGGTTAACCGTATCTAGTACATCATTAGCATATAAGTTACAATAAAAAAAATAAAATAAAACTTCCTAATACTTAAAAACTACTTAAAAAATACACTCTACACATAAATGATTAAAAATTATTAGAGGATATGAAATGAAAAGAAAGTCAAGAAAATTAGTCATATATGTAGACAAAGATAGGTATAAGAGTTGAGATAAAGATATAAATATGAGAGATACAGTTGAAATCAGGCATTAGAAAAATAAGAATAAATTGCACGTTTGAAGCTGTTAATAGAACTAATTCGTCTTAATGCAGTTGGCAAAGAGGTCCAAAGCCTAATAGTGCTTATGAAAAAGAATCGACTGGAGTTTAGATTGTTGCATCGAGGTGTAATAATTTGGAAAGATCTTCAGGACTGGGAAAACTGTATTTTTTCAAACAAGTACTCAGGAGCTCGTGTTGTAATGATCTTATGCAAAAAAAGAACGTTTCGAATGTCAAAAAACTTAGTCAGACTAAATCCAAGAATGCCTCTACTTACTTCAGAGATGTGATCAAAACGCCGGATACCATAGGCATACCTAGCAGCATCAGGGCTTGATTTAGACTTTTGACAGCCCTAGGCTAGCTATGAACATGCGCCCCCTGCCCATCCTGCTTGTGCCTGCCCAGACTAAAAATATTTCAGTTTCTATAGTAAAAGCTATCACTTCGAATTCAAAAGCATAAAAGTTGTAATTTATGCTGCAATTATTACTATTTATATAATAACGAAAATAATACAACACGAAACTGTAGAACTTATGGTTAAAAATGTATATATCGTTACCTTAATATAGAAAGGCACTATCTCACATTTTTATTATTTTACAGGAGTACGAAAAAACTTAGTAAAAATTAAAGTTTTTGTGACTTGAAGTGAGTAACGGGTTTTTTTTATTTGCTTGTTATTGATTTATTTTCAATCGTAGCACACACATTTTGTCAATGGTGTATTATTGGGTGACCTACCGAAATCTATAAAAATCTCTAATTTGAAAAAAATGTTAATTAGGACCTTTCCATATTAAGGTAACGATATAGTTCAATTGAATTGTATTTCAAAAGGCAACTTTGAACAACTGCATCACAACCAATTTTCATTAAAAATTGCATTTATGGCTCACCATTTTGATGAAAATTACGTCATATTTTTGTCTTTAACTTTATAAAGTGCCATTTCGATAGGAAATTTTATTTCCTACAAAAAATCTCATAATGTGTATACACCGACAATGTATAGTTTTTGAGTCATAATTACAAAAATAAACAAGGGACACATTTGCACTGTTCTCAAAAGTCCAAGCCTGAATTTAATAGCACTTTTGGTTTTATCATATGCTGTCCACAAACAGGGAGACGCGGCGTATTGGATCCTTTGTTACTGCGAACAACTATACTTTCGAAGTTGTCAAGGAATTCACCTATCTTGGCACCGCCGTGAACACTCAAAACGATGTCAGCCTGGAGATAAAGCGAAGACTAACTCTTGCTAATAGGTGTTACTATGGTCTCAGTAAGCAATTGAGTAGTAGAGACCTCTCTCGCCCAACAAAACTGACACTCTACAAGACGCTCATCTTACCCGTGCTACTTTACGGCGCAGAAGCATGGGTTGTGTCGCAGACTGATGCAGCCACGCTTGGGGTGTTTGAGAGAAAAATTCTTCGCAAAATCTTCGGTCCTGTTCACGTCGGCGACGACTACCGTATTCGAATGAACCACGAACTGTACGAGCTCTACGCTGACATTGACATAGTCAAGCGCATCACTATACAACGTCTGCGCTGGCTGGGACATGTTGTGCGTATGGACGAAGAAGCTCCGGCGAAAAAGGTGTTTGATGCGGAAGCCGCTGGGCGACGACGAAGAGGAAGACCATGCCTCCGATGGAAAGACCAAGCCGAGGAAACCCTATCCACGCTTGGTGTGAATGATTGGAGAAGGCGCGCGCAAAGTAGAGGCGCCTGGAGAGAACTTTTGAGGTCGGCCGTAACCCGGTAACGGGTTGTTATGGCCACCCAAGTAAGTAAGTAAGTTTTGGTTTTATCATTTTTAGGGCATAATGTACTATTGAACATATAAGACAATAAAATACTTTTAACGAATTAATTCCTTAATCAATTACATAGTCTATGGCCTATACACGGGAATGCATGAGCATACGGAAATCACCTTTTTTCATTAAACATTTTAGTCCGAAAAAAAATGTATGAGAATGTGGCCAAATAAATGAAAAAAGTGCAAAAAAACTGGGGTTTTTGGGGATATCTCGATATTGATTCTAAGGAAAAATATGGTTGAAAATATTGGAATCCACGTTCCAAAATATATAAAAAAATTTCTATGAGAAATCAGATCTCGAAATGAGGACCATATATGTAAACTAAAGTTGTTTATTGAAAACGTTACACAAAACTCTTCTCTTCTCGGTTTCTCGGTACCGAATCTTTCCAAAACATTGCCAAATTTAATGTTTTTTTTTTTAAAAAGCATTCTCAATAAATAATAGTGCATGTGCTGTACGTTTCTGCTGGCGAAGAGAGGATCGCAAGTAATTTCTTACACGTTTTAATGCAGAGAAATATCTTTCACAGCTGTAACTTGTGATGCTAATCGTTAAAAAAACTCTTAAAATAATTTCTACATTCGGAAAAATGGAACCAATGCTTAGGCTTTTTAATAATTGTAATTTTTAACTTTTGTAGATCAACAAATTCTTTATCTTTTAAAAACTGTTCCAAATGGAAACACTCGTAAAAAAACGTATCTTTCATATCCATGTCATATATGACGACTCAGAAGAACAAAAGTGAAGCATAAAATTTGGTAGAGGAAAGCTGAACTAAGAAATTTCTAAGACCAAAAACGAACTTTCGTTCTGCTTTGCCTATTTAATTTGTATGTATGCGTAAGTTATAACTCCCCAGTATGCAAGGGCAGGAGCTAACAGTGCTTCTAGAAGGCCTTCCTTGGTAAGTGTAAGGCCTTCCACCCTCCTTTCAAACGTACTTTCGTTTTTATATGAAATGGCCGCAGAAAACAGGCCTTCCTAAGCAGGCTTTCTAAGACCGCTTACCGTAGAAGGACTCTCAGAAGTACTTGACAAAAATTTAATTTTAATAAATTTAAAGACTCTAAATATTAATTGTTTTTTTTTTTTTTTATTTGCGCCATCTCACTTGCGTTGATATTTTTTTAATGACTTTACACTTTGACAAAGAATACACAAAACTCTACCTCCTTAACATAACATGGAACAACAGGAGACTAGCCTGCACACCTCTCTTAATTTCTAACCATGTGTATACTTTTCATGTCATATATGTACAATGAATATGACAAAAAAGTTATGCCGAATCATAAAACATTGCAATACATGAAATAAAAAAGAAACAGAAAAGCGCTAAAGTAAATGGAGTCCTTCTTCTTTGCCTTCTAATATCAGGCCTGATAGCACGTCTGTTGTGGCAAGGCAATATTATACCTTCTGTGATTGTATTTTTATTTGCATGAAAATCTAGTTTTGAGAAGTCCTTATATAATCGCAGCAGTGCTAGCAGGCCTTCTCCGAGTAAGGCCTTGCTCATTTGCCTGCTGGGTCATCGTGCGCATTCGGTTATTTCGCTGTAGTCGGCAAGCAACAACAACTGATACGTTTGATTACTTGTGTTGTGAAAGATTTGACTGTACATTCATTCTTCTGTTTATTTGTTGAATTTGCATTTGACTTTAACTCCTTGGTGCATTTGGTGTACTTTTTATTAAAATATTTAATTTTATAAAGTTTTTCTACATGGAAATATACAGTGACAGTAAGTAAAAACGCTGTGGTAAATAATGAATTTCCTTAGTCATAATCAGAGCTGGGCACCATGTTGCGAGACCCTAAGTAATCGTACCCAACGCGGACCGCACCGGCTAGCTTGCGGATCAGGGGATTCTTAACCCGCCGCGTTGGGTCGAGGGTGCGACAATAAATTTCACTTCCCATAAGGAAGTGAAATTTAAACTAAATTTTTTTAAACTAAACAAAAAAAAAACGGCAAAAATAAGAAAGAGCTGAAATTTCAAAACTAAATATATATCACGAAAAACTGCAAAAATCCACTATTCAAAAAAAAAGAAAATCAAATTCAAAAATATAAATAAAACCTCACTGGTGAACGGGCCATTTCACACGAAGGAGGAAGGAAACTTTCACTCCCTATGCGCCCACCCAACCTGTGATACCCTCTCCATTTTAGGGATATCACGGTCAGCGTCAACATCCCTTCCCAGGGAAAGAACTTAGCACGAATTCATCTTTGGGTTTCTTTATTAAGGTACTAACATTTTTCTTTACGAATTATAAAATATCAGAAAAAAACTGGTAACAAAAAAAAAATCTCTGAAATAAAAGTTGATTAACATACGTAAATAAATATATAAGAAATATGATAAAATTTAATTAAATCTATGAAAAAATATATATATAAATATCATGCATTTAAGGAATGAAAAAAAATTTTATGGAGTATCAGGGCACAGATTAATCAATAATAATTATTTCCAGTAAAACAAAAATCAAAATATAATTTCTAACCAACGACAAGTAAACAAGAAAACTGCATTGTTACCAAAAAAATAAGAAAACAAAACATATAAATCGGAATTCGCTTAGTAATAAAAAAAAAAAAAATTGAGGACCACCCTAAAGAAGCTTCTTTAAAATGTAATAAAAAAAACTATAGAAAATTTCAACAAAAAAAAACTACTTAAAACGCGCACGAGTTTTCTTTTTTAAAAGATCGGAATCCAAAATTTCAAATAAAACACTTAAGACGAATGAATAAGATGAAGCTAAACCTAAACACTTAAAAATATTTCAATTTTCAAACATAAAAATAGTTTGCGCGCATAAAGACGATTTTTTTGTGATTTTTTTCCGTGTTTGCTCCACGGTACGAGCGTCGCAGCAAGCGGTTTGTGCCACTCGTTGAATTTTGTTTCAATCGGTTAGGCGATGTTTTTTCTTCTTTGCGGGCCTATACTTTGTGGCTGCGAACAGGATTGACATCCTTTCGTATTTTTGAATACGTGATTGTGGAAATTTTAATCACGTATTTTCTGATTCAAATTTTAAAATCGATATGTGCATGTATATAAAAAAAATTATTGTGGCTGACTTATCTTGTGTGTAGGCTCGTTCGTCCAAATCTAATCCAGAATAATTCTTCCAGACTCATACATTTTGCCTGCCAGCCACACTATCATAAAATAAAAATTATATAATTATTTTGCATGTAGTATATATGTGATCAAAATCGGATTTGGTTAATTTTTATATTTCTCTTTTATTTTTTTTATATATGCTTACATCAAATCTCGAATTTTAACGATTTTGGCACCTTTCGTTTAGTTGCTGAACCTCTTCACTACACGTCCTGCGCGGTTAATCTTCCTAAATACGTTACGCATTTACTAACGAACTTATCATTTCGCCTTAAAATTCCAAATTTTACCTCCTTTTCTACGATATCAAATAAAATAATTTCTGATAATCCGCAAGTCTTTTCACCATCAATATATTTTTGCTGCACTAGCGCTTGCAGGACACTTTTTCAAAATTTAAAATTTTACTGTACCACTTATTAATTTTTAAAACAAAATTTAACTTTTTATAATTTTTTTATTTTTTTCTTTGGACGACAAACTTGACCGTTTTCAGCGATGGTGGAAATAACTATGAAATTTTGCGCGGAAACTTACTGTCGTCCAGCCCTAAGTTTCTAGGCCCAGCCGCAGCAACAAAACCAAAAATCTGCTTTAAAATCATACATACATGCAAATACATAAACTTAATATAAGACTTACTTAAACATAAAATTAATCCATCTACTAATACTACTACTTAAACCTATTCCCTATCGGCATGCCTCAATTCGGATTAAGTTCCTAACAACATTTCTCCTCGACCCACAAAAGGTTCTTGCAACATTTCTCTCAATACTTTCTCTTTATGAACATCTTTTTGCTTTACGATGTTGCAATTCGATGTTCCAATTCTTTTGGTATGGCAACATCTTATTGTGGCTCCCTTACCACTTTACTCGTTGGTTTCTCATCAATTTGACAGCACAGAAATTAACTAACGAACTGGCGGCACGCACTTGTTGGCTCTGCAAAGTTTTGCAAAATTGGAAATTTTCCTTTTATTTTTTTATTTATATTGCTCTTTGTGCCATCACAACAAGGATAATCTGTACAGACTACGGAGGATACCACTTGTGTGTCCCACCCAAAAAAATATGGATACATTTCTGTTCGCCACACAAACCTAACCTCAACAAAAAAAACAAGTACACTGCAGCACCAAGCCGTAGTCACAATCTGAAGGTCAACTTTCCTATTATTATTATTTTTTTACAGTGAAGGAAATTTTTATTGCTATTCAATGCATGTCATTTGGATTTTCAAAGTGATATTGCTGGTTTTTCAGTACACACCAGAAACTACGCACATTGCCACAAGACCCAATCTGGCGGTGTGCATTCATGCGACATAGTTGGACTCAACATGCAACAACCACTACACGTGTGTTTTTCTTAAATGTTCTTCAATGCATGTGTATTTGTGCTTTGTTCGCTTTTCAAAGCAAACTGAATTAAATTTTATGCTCTCTGCTTTATATACGTATATGAAAAGTTATTCTCATTCTGCCGCAGTACCGCGCGCGGTACGTTTTGCCCAGCCACGGTCATAATGGAGCGTTTTTACTTACTGTCACTGTATATTTCCATGTAGAAAAACTTTATAAAATTAATTAATTAATTCAGCTTTCCTCTAGCAAGTTTTATGCTTCACTTTTGTTCTGAGCGCGTCATATTTACTTAGTTGTAGCAACTCTTTAGCCTTGGTTTTTATAATGCTATTGTCATTTATTGCAGGAAATTTCCATAAGAAACCAAATTTTGAATTCACTTCGGTATAAATTGTTTGTTGACTTTTCAACTGATTTTTGAGGGAATCAGTAGCAGCGTATTATTTATCTACAATGAAATATTGTCTTCCTTCAAATTCGGCTTAGATTCATCAAAATAAAATTTTGGTTTCTTTTTTCTTCTTAAATTGATTGCTTCGGACTTAAATTTTTCTTCTATTTTTCGTTACACAACGTATAAAGATCAGTGATGGCCGGTGGGGTTTGAGAAAATGTACTGATCCGAGACTTCAAATGTACTTTTAAAAGCCGAATGTACAAAATTTTAAATTTTTACTTAAAAAAAAAGTTCAGCAAAACAATACGGCAGGTTTGTACGCATATTTTACCTGAATTTACTTAAAAAATTGTTAGTTTTCAGAAAAAGTTCAAATGTACTGAAAACCCCCCGAATGTACTGAAAAAGGGTCAAATGTAACGAATGTACTGATGACGATTTTTCTCCAAAAATGCCATCACTGATTAAGATTTGTATATAATAACTTGCATATATAGAGTCAGAACGTTTGACAAAACAGCATTATTTGCTGGAAGCTGTCCACTAATGATTTGAAACTTGACCAGCACAGAGGTTCAAAAACACAACATTTTCATGTCATTTCTAGGGTTTTCAATTTTTCTGCTATTCTTCCTGCTTCTATTTTAAATTCAACGATAAAAAATATCGTTTTAACATTTGAAGTGGTCCGTAGGTATCGCAGGAGTATTATTTTAGAATTATTTTGAATTTAAAATTAATGTAAAAGCATTAAAAAAAAGAATGTATAACTATTTATAACTGAATAAAAATACGAAAAAAAAGTGAAAATCAAAGTTAATTCCCAGCGCCCCCTCGGACCTTGCGCGCCAGGCTTAAGCCTTATTAGCCTATGGGTAAATCAGGCCCTGAGCTGCATTATTGATGGCAACTGTAAGCTTGTGCTGCGATTGCGAGTCGAGTTTACTATAAACAGCATGGCTGAATGAGGTATGGGGTACAATTAATTGAATCACCAATCTACGTTAAATTTCTTGTGTTCTTAGCTTTACAAACTCAAGATTTGCAGGGCCAACACATAGTGGAGGTATACCTATTACGCTCTTTTCACTCTTGGTAATCGGAAGCTCTTTCGATTTACAAGGATTAATAGACAAAAAATTTTCAGCAGCGCTTTTATTAATAGATTGAAGACAAGAGAGGTACATATAACTGGATATAATCTGCATAGGCATGTACAGTAGATAGTATCGACCCCCATACAAACAAACAAAAGTTCGAATGACTTTGAAAGCTAATATTGAAAGATTTTTAAGGAAAAAAAAAAATTTTTGTTCGGCCTCTAAATTCGATGCAGTTTTGTTTTTTCCTTATATATCCGCTATTTGACGTTCGATCAACAAGTATGGTATGTCGTTGTAAGTGTCGCAACATGGAATATATTTCATTGATTAAAGTCATATGTCTCAGATTTTTTTTCGACTAGTTGTATACATTATCTCGGCTTCTACCACCCTAACGTGCAAAACGCACATCATAAAATTAAAGTCCGTACCAAATCATTAAATTCATCTCTGCGAAGTTTCCTCAAATTATTGAAATTGAAAAAGTTACAGCGAATCTAAAATTTGAGTGCATATATTTAATAGGAATAATAAAATCATCTGTAACTTAAGTCCTTAAACATTTACAATGATATATCATACTTGTGGATCGGACGTCAAATGGCGGAGATATAAGGAAAAAACAAAACTGCATCGAACTTAGAGGCCGAAAATTAAAACATTTTTTTTTCCTTAGAAATCTTTCAATATTAGCTTTCAAACTGGGGGAGGTCATTCGAACTTTTTTTTCTGATACTACTTAACAGTACAGTGCAGTATTTACAAACAGAGAATATATCATTTAAATGCACAGAGAACAACAGTGGGCCAAGCAACGAGCCCTGAGGGACTCCTTGTGAGCTAAGTTTACGTGAAGATGCAGATCCATTCACATGAACTTGTTGTCTTTCACTTTAATAATTTCCTATAAGTCTAGTAGCACTATCACTGAAATTAAAAAACGATCGTAGCTTATTGCACAATACGGAATGTTTAATACAGTCGAAAGCTTTAGAAAAGTCTAGTAGGCAAAGGATTGTTAAGTGATCTTGGTCAAATTGAATGCGAATATCATCAGTTATTTTCATCACTGCGGTTTGACAGCTGTGACCAGTTCGAAAACCAGACTGAGAGGGCGATAAAAGTGAGTGTTTTTGTAGATATTCGGATATTTGATAAAACAATTTTTCCACACACCTTACCAAGGGCTGGTAAGATGCTTACGGGCCTAAAGTCATTCGGAACAGAAGCAGAGGCAGTCTTGGCAATCGGAAGGACTGAAGAAATTTTCCAGGAAGCAGGAAAGCGAGAGCTGGTGGGCAGTAATTTATGATATGAGTTAGAGGTGATAGAATAAATGGTAAAATAATCTTAATAAATTTTATGGGTATACCATCAATTCCTTCAGCATTTGAGCTGATATGCCCTATTGAAACTACTACATCTTGTTTATTAACTGACTTAAAGTAGAACATGCTTTCTTGAATATGATTTGGATTATCCGACAAAGTGGTATTTATTACTGTTTCTGAAGAAGGCACATTAATACCATTTAGGAAAAATGTATTCAACTCCTCTGGGTCTAAGTTACAGACATAAGCATTTTTACAGTAAATTTTAAAATTTCGTAGATTTCGCCATAACTGCATAGTTTTTCATTTAATTTAGAGCAGAAATAGGTACGTTTTTCTTGTCTTATCAAAGATGTTGCATCATTGCGCGAGTTATGTTTAAGCGAAATTCCGTGCAGTTTTTTTAATCTTTTTATTTATTATATGTATTTACTTTCTTGTTTGACACATAATTTCAAACTGACTTAAAATTAACCTACCTGACAATCTACAGATGAGCTACCGTCGCCGCTGATGCTGCCGCTATCCCTTTTGCTGTTGATCTAGTTTCTGTTATTGTTATTTTTTTAATTTCATATAGCATACTTGTTATATCAAGTTGATTGAACAATCCAACGAAAATCACGTACGTTGGAGTGTGGGATAGTGCGGCATCAGCAATTTTAATGAGCAGCTGGGCTAAGCCCAGTGCAGGTTAACTCTCCTCCACCTTAGTTTCTTCGTCCCGAAGACAACTCCAACTGGTTGATGACCTCTCTGAAAACCTGTTATTGAGCCTTCTCATGGGCTTCAGTCTTACACTGGCTCCACATTTGGAAGTCCTTCATTATAAGAAAACTTATGAATCCAATGATACCCCAAATGAAACACGTCATATCATACAGATCATTAGGTGGGATTCCAATGGAATAACTGAAAGGAGAACTAGAGGTAGGCCGAAGATAATACGAACAGGTGCTAAGGGCAGACCGAAAAAAGAATATTATCATAAGCCTGGCCCTGAATTGCTGAATAATATTATTGAAAATCCGAATACAGTAGCTGAGGTGTTAAATTCAACCGAACGTGAGTATTAGAATAAAAAATTAATAAAAATAATACTTGGGAGCTTATTGACAAACCAGAAGGTAAAAATACTATCGGATGCAAATGGGTATTTACAAAGAAGCAGAAACCTGATGGTTCGGTGGACAAGTAAAAGGCCAGATTAGTCGCTCTTGGATGTTTCCAAAAATTTAATATCGATTATAAGGAAACATTTGCTCCGGTGGTGCGTCACTCTACAATTCGGTTGTTGCAGGCATTAGCAGCCAAATATAAACTGTTTATCAATCACATTGACATATTTTCGGCTTACCTAAACGGTGTACTAAAAGAAGAAGTGTACATGGTTCAGCCACAAATGCATGAAAACTCACGATATCCAAATAAAGTATGCAAGCTATTTAAGTCTTTATATGGCTTAAGACAAGCCAGCAGTGAATGGCTTAGGAAAATATCCGAGGTATTGTTTAGTATGGGTTTTCAACGAAGCAAAGCTGATAGTTGCGTATACTTTAAAAGAGACGACATCGGTATTTGTTTTATTGCATTAACTATATGTTGATGATATGATGCTGGCGTGGTCAATAATATTCAAATGAAAAATATATTTGAAACTATAAGCAACTATTTTGAGGAGGTAGATCTTGTTCCAATATCATTTCATTTGGGATTAGAAATTAACAGAGTCGAATCTACTGGAGCTATATCAATTCATCAGAGTCATTACGTAAAGGAAATGTTAATTCGTTGGGGGATGGATAACTGTAAGCCCGCTGCAACTCCGTGGGCAAATGGTACTGTATTAAACAAAAAAAGGCTATCAAAGTTTAATTGGTGACTTAATGTATCTTGCTGTTATATCAAGGCCAGACATTGCTCATATTGTTTCAAAACTAGCGCAGTATAGCAGTCATCCTCATGAAGAACATTTTTGCGCAGCAAAATATCTTTTAATATACTTAAATAAAAATTAGTCAGGTATTATAACTTATTCTACTAATTGTGAAGATTTTTTATGTTTCACAGATGCTGACTGGGGTTGCGATTTATGTGATCGTAAATCTTATACTGGATACGTAATTTTTATGTCCGGTGGTCCCGTTGCTTGGGAGTCGAAAAAGCAGTCAGTGGTAGCTTTAAGTACAATGGAAGCAGAATACATTGCTCTTTTTCAAGGGACGAAAAAGGTGATCTTTCAACGTGCTTTGCTAAATGAATTAGGGTTCGAAGAATATAAGCGAGAGTCTGCAGATATATTGTGTGACAATCAAAGTGCACAGCTCTTAGTCAAAAATCCTTCTGTGCACAAAAGAAGCAACCACATAGATATTCGTTTTCATTACATCAGAGACAAGTTCAATCAAGGGGATGTCCTCACTAAAACGTTTAGTAAAGAAAGACACTTGTATTCATGTATTTTGTTTAGATTCAAAATGTAACTTTGAATTGTTAACTTTTTAGTATTATAATTTTTTAGTTGCAATGAATTTGTAACCTGCACTTGGGTTGAAGCAGTAATTTGTTAATACAACTCAGCAAACCCAATTGTATATTCCTCTTTAACATCCAGTTATATCAAATAGTCTTGTGAATTAAAATTTGAAGTCGAACACACGTCTTTTATTTTTCTGCGTGCCATCATTCACCAAAAAAGTGACGAAACGTAGGGAAAAAATTGACTAAATGACTTTTTAGTGCAATTCAAATCCACAGATCAAAAACCTCCAAAAACCTAAATAAGATAACTTTTACTGTTGCAGGGTAATCGTTTATAATTACGACGCCGCACAGTGGCTCCTTTTTCAAAAATTGATTGCTAAAATCAAATTTTCGATTTCTGATTTTCGAAAGTTTTTTTTTATTTGACAGATAATTGACCAAAGGTTCTAAAACCGAAAACTTTTTTGATTTATGACAAGTGTTTTGGTTTTTATGGGTGCTCAAAGTTGGATAACTTTTTATCGTTCATTAAAATAGCATTTTCTTACATTTTTCGCAAAAAAAAATTTCAAAAGTTTGAAAAAATATGGGAATTTGAAGTATGCTCTTTGAATTTATGGTATTTCAAAATAAATGATTTCCACAAGATGTAGAAACAAAATTTTAGTTAGTAGTATTCATGAATTTTTTAAAAAAGGTCGTTTTTAGCATAGTTTTTCAAATTTATCTTGGCCTATAATCCACAAATCAATGTCAATCAAGGATTCGCGAATGGGAAGTTATAGTTGACATATCTGCCAATAAAAATCACAGAGATCTTACCTGCATATATTTGCCTATTTAGAAGCTATATGTAGCTACTTATTTGACATGATATGCATAAAACTGAATTTGTTGTGTGATGACGATTTTCAGTCTATGATATTTTGACTTGGAAATCTGAATTTAATAGAATGTTTTTAGCGAATATAGACATCACTCAAAATAAATTAAAAATTGTAAATATGGACGTTACCACGCCCCTTTCTTAATTTATTCTTCCTACTTCCAAAACTATTTGACGCAAATAGATGCATATGTAAAGAGTACCTAGAAAACTTCTGTCCATATAATATGGGCTTTGCCCCACCTCCAAAATGATTGGTTTGTCACTTTTTCCAAATCATTTCACTCTTTTTAAGAAAATTCGCTTTTGTATAGCGAAATAGTAATACTTGCCTCAGATATTTATATCTAAGTTTTTAATGCAATTTAAAAATATCTAATAATGTCAAATAGAATAAAGCTGTATTTTTTGTATAGAATAAAGGTAGATGCACTTCTGATAACAGTGAACTCTAGTGCAGGCCAACTTTATAGACACCTGTTTTATTACGGTAGATATCATACAAGGAACTTAGCTTATTAGGTATTTAAATTTTTTCGCTGAACAAGTATTATGTTTGAGGTTTGTAACACAATATTTTGTACCTGTATTTGTATAAAAGTCAAATTTTAAGGCTCAATAACTCAGTCCAAAAGTTAAGAAGAAAAATAATACAAGATCAATTTCGAGAAAAATTGGGTATTATAGTAGATATGACGGAAACACAGCAAGGCGATTTTTTGAGAAACCAGAAACAACTTCAGAAATAACGGGAGTCGATGAGGACGTTATAAAAAGATTACAAGTTATTTTAAACGTACTATCCTGTAGAGAACCCGTTAAAGTAGAAAAATTTGAAAAGTATACCAAGGAAACTGCAGACATATTAGAACATAAATACAGCCAAAAATTACTGACCCCCTCTGTCCATAGTGGATAAATTATCAAGCCTTACCCATAGGAGAATTATCAGAAGAAGCCCAAGTGATTTCATCACTTAGACACGTTAGGTCACGAAAAGAACTGACTGATAAATTCTGTAGTACTGTTTTAAGTTTCTTAGATATCCAAAATAATGATGATATTTTTTATAGAACTGAAGATTGTTGTTGATTTTTTAAGGAAATTACCTAATTTATTGCTGTAACCCTTTTTTTAAAACTTTTCTAGCCTTTGAGAAAGACTGTTTTTAAATTATGTTAAGAGATAAAAAAATAAATGCATATGAATGAATTAGTAAAAATTAAAAAAATTTTTTTTTTTTAAAAATTATTTAAAAAATTTTTAAATTATTTAAAGTTCATTAATTGAATAAAGCGCACTAAAATTTGTACAAAAAAAAAAATTTTTTTATGAATTCATACCACTAAAAACCAAAAATTTCGAAATTTGGAGTTTCACCTCTTTTTAAAAGTATTTATAGCTAAGCCTCAAACCTGAATCTTATATATGTCATATCTACAGAAATTACCAACCAAAATCAAACAACTTTACTCAAATATCTTTACCCGTTCAAAAGTTATGATTTTAGCAACGCGAAATCGCAAAAGGCGCCACTGTGCGTCGTCGCTGACTTCGTTGGTAGGAGCCAAATGGTTTAAAGTTGTTCTGCATTGAGCTATGGCGCCTGATGTTAATTGTTGAGCGCAGTTAAGTTTTGGTGATAGTTCACAGAATTGTTTCATTGTTCCAGCGCAGTTGTTTACTAAGAATGGTTGCTTGCCGCAGAAGGCTACTGAGTTTTTCTTTATGTTCAAAATGGTATTATTATGAGCCACGGGATAAAGTATAAGTTTCTCACAGACTAATTTAAGTTTAGGATATATCCTAATATATTTGATAAGAAAAATTGAATAAGAAACAATCAACTGCAATAGCACAACATATATTAGAGACAAATCACACAGCTGATTTTGAAAAAGTTAGAATAGTGGACATGGAAATAATCAAAACAAAAGACTGACACTAGAAAGTTTACGAATTCAGGAAAAGGGGGAAATGACAATGAACTACAAAGAGGACACGGATAACATTAGTAACAACTACACAGTAGCCATGCAACTGAGAGACAGTGTAAAAAGCCGTGTGCTTTATGTTTTAATGTTTTTGAATGTTACATGTTCAGTGTTTTTAATTTTAATCAAACTTAATGTATTAAAATAGTTATTATTTGTAAGTTTTCAATGTTGTTTAAAAAATTTTTCTTATGTTTTTCTATATTTAATTTTGTCAAATATGTGTTTCAAAACTGTTTGTATTTATTTTGTGTCTTAGCAATAAACTCCCCTGAAGAAGTCACCAAAAAATGTGGACCAAGTTTGATATTGGTCCGCCCAGCCGTTTTGGAGCTATATGCATTGCAATGCCGAAATCCGAGTCGAGTCAGTTGATATTCATGAAATTCAAACTTGGCACGTAGTATAAGCATAACGTAAGCTTTTTAAATGCACTTAAAAAAAAATTTTGTAAGGCGAACATTGTAAAAAAAAGATAAAAAAATATTTCTCATTTTTTTCAGTGTATTCTTTTTTATTTTTAAAATCCAATTATGAGGTTGAAAAGGCCAATAAATGAAGCATAAAATCCAGTGGTTAATTTATTTTACCAGACTTTTTTTAAACTGAATAATGGCATTTGAAGTAGTACATACCTTACGATTTCTCAAATTTCCAAAGACCCATATTTTGTTAAACAGTGTTGCAATTTTAAAAATATTTTACTTCTGTGTCGAGGACATATACAGGTACAACATATTCAAATATATCTGAAATTGGAAACATGAACCCCATTTCCCCTGTCCGCGTCGCGTGGAATGCCCGATATGTAAAAATCGGGGAGCTCACCGAGAGTAATTTCTTTATTTGCGTTTTTGGAACAGATTATAATTAAATATATTTTACACTAACTTTTGTGTAGAATTACTGTGGCTAAAGAATCCAGAATAGGACTTAGTATAGCCTGAATCTCGGCTAAAGGCCGCCGCGAAGCCAGTATTGGACATATGTGCAAATCCGCCAGAGTTAGTCTTTTAGCTGGCCTCGTCTTTAATTTTTTTTTTTTGGAGTACATCTTTCAGCCATAGTTTTTCTTGAAGCTAAGGCTGTTTTGAATTAATATTTAAGGTTGTTCAATTAAAATTCAGATAGCTATTTTTTTATTTAACTTTATGTGTAACATTTCATGTTTTTTTAACTTAAGTGCAATTTTAACTATGTCTCCCTTTGAATTTTAATTGTTCCTCCTTAAATATTAATTCAAAATTGTCTTAACTTCAAGAAAAACCATATTTGAAGAGACTGCTCCAAAAAAAAGAAAAATAAAAATCGAAATTGTCATCTTAGCTCGACTTTTTTTTTTTTTTTGGAGCACACTCTTCAAACATGGTTTTTCTTGAAGTTAAGACTATCTTAAATTAATATTCAAGGAGGAACAATTAAAATTCAAAGGGAGACAGTTAAAATTGCATTTAAGTTAAAAACAAAACATGAAAAGTTAAATAAAAAAATAGCTATCTGAATTTTAATTGAACAACCTTTAATATTAATTCAAGACAGCCTTAGCTTCAAGAAAACTATAGCTGAAAGATGTACTCCAAAAAAAATAAGGCCAACTAAAATGCTAATTTTGGCTGATTTGCACATATAGCAAGAAGCACTTGTAACTTTGTTCGTATCGCTAGAAAAGCTTTCAATAGAGCACTCGCAAGAAATGTGTAATATCAAAGTGGTTAGAAAATCAAATGCATACAAGATAAAAATGTACAGGGTGTTTTTTTTAGAGGTATAGAGCTTCGAATTGAAATAAAACACAAGAAAATCGTTTTAATGTCCATCAATTTGGCTTTATTGGAAGGATAATTTTATGCCATTAATGTTTAAATATGATTTCGGGCATGTGGCCGCCGCGGCTGGCTCGAATAAAGCCGATTCTACAGGTCCAAATTTGAACTAAAAATTACTAAATTAACAATAATACAATTAATTACAAGCAATAATTGAATCATAACCTACCTAAATACAGCCACCATAAACAAAACAAATGCGAACATTGAAATGTGGCGCCTGCAAGAAATGTGGAATATCAAATAGAGGTCTGCACGGATACCAAAAATTTACTCGTTTCAGTACTCGTTCACTTTTCTGTTCCTCCAATTACAAGTACACATTTCCTTTGAGTACCATAGCGTAAAGTAAAAAAAGTTGAATAAGCTTCGTGTATGTGTACGCACAACAAAACTGAAGGTAATGAATCGAACTGAATGACGCGCTAATTTATTCGATGAAAGTGAGGAAGAGAGAATTCATTTATGCACCAAGGCGTTGCCAGAAGATTTAAATGCGCAACTTTTTTATTTATTTATCTGAAAACTAAAATAAAACAAATGTCCGGGATTATATAAATTTTTTACCATCATTGTGTTTAAAATACTTTTTGGTAGTTTTATCTTTAGAATGATGCTAGAAAAATGACTATAACTACTGCCATATATTTACATTTACAAAGTCCAAAGTTTTTTTAGAATAATTTATTAATCACAACGATAAAACAAAAATGTTAGTTCAGTCCATATAAAAGAAATAACAAAATATATAAATAAACATAGTTCATAAATAAATCACATACGCTTTTTGTAACGAAATATCTCAAAAACTATAGGAAATAGAATAAAAAACCCGGAATCTTTTTCGTTTAAAAGTACTTATATTACATCACTTTTTATCAAAAACGATTCAATGTTTTTCATGCTATTTTCCATAGTTTTTCTGATTTTTTCGTTTCAAAAAATGAGTGAAAAAGTAAAAAAAAAGGTTTTATAGGTTGATCAAACGCCCCCTAACTATTTGCTTAACCGAAAAAAAGTTAATTTTCTTTTTTCGGATGAACCAGTCCAGTCTCCAGATATCTTGCTCACCGCAAATTTTGAGGTCGTTCATGGCATTGCACTTTTCTAACTTATTGATAAATATTTTTGGACCAAAATTTCAGAGATAAGTCTTGAATAGTTATACTTTAATAATGTAAAAAAAATTTGGTCTAAGATGAAATGCAGCTTCAAAAAAAATTTAAAAAAATGTCTTTTTATTTTTCGAAAATCTCCCGAATGCCCTTAACAAATATTAAACAAAGATTTATATAGATTTTTGATATACATACATATATACATAAGTATATGCAAAAAGCTCAAGCTTCACAAAGAAACACTTTATGAATAAATTTATAAATCACTTTAAAAGTCGAATTTCACTGTACTTATCACATTTTAAAAATATTTACCAATGCTGGACCAAATTAAAAAAAAAAAAAAAAACGGCGGGTTGCACTCCGGGAGTGCCGACAGAAGTGAAAACAAATCGTTTAATGGCAAGTTAGTGCGTTAATTGGTATATGGCAATGCAATGGAAGACAAAAACGGAATATGTATTCAAATTTTACTCTCGCTCTCATTCTCAATTTGTCAACGCAACAACGCGGACATTGAAAGAAACAAACATGTAAGCATAACAATCGTTGAATGAGAATTAAATGTGTCAGTTAGTGTGTATGCTTTGCTTTTTGTCTTCCACTTGGAATATTTTTTATTTAAAAGAAACAATAGAACATTAAAATTTTACCACCGCATTCATGACGGGGAATCCCGATGACGGTCGGTGTCACGAGTTTATACTTTTTTACTCAGCCGCACAACGTGCCATAAGAAGTTTTCACTTCAAAAAATAATAAATAAATTAACAAAGTAACAAAGTGGCAACATTGCCAACAATATCAAAAGTTATAATAAAGGAGAAGCAAATAAAACATGTTCACTTTAATATAATATTTTACTTTGTGTACATATGTATAATCTTACATGGCTCATATTTGTTTTCAAAAACTGTTTTTATAATATAACATAAATTTATTTAGAAAACAAAGACCTCACTCGCCTGCACACATTAAATTTTCACTGATCCTCACTAAACATTCTTACGCATGTTAAAGTGCATTACTGCGTAGTACAAAATATCAAATGCGTAGTAATCGCGCAACTTGTTGTACTCGCAGCATACATGCATATTATCCGTACACATGACGCATTCATCTACGTACAGTTGGTTACGAGTAAGAAGAGAAACTTATAATGATGGTAACAGTAACACAAGCAAACGCTATGTATACGCATTCAAATCAATAAAATTGACTTCGGTAACAGTTTCGTAAGTTAACGATTATACTTATGCAGACCTCTAATATCAAATGAGTAAGAAAAACAAAGATAAACAACGGGAAAAATCATTTGTTTCACTTTTTGCTTGAGACTAAGAAATTCTTACTTATCTATCGGCTTTAAAGTCTTCTTTGCTTAGTGTTATTTTTTTTTATGTTAACACACATCGTACTGAATAGTAAGCTCAGTAAAATAATTATAAATGATTTTCTGTTCCGATAAACTACAGTAAAATTTTTACTATTTATAAAGTGTTACTTTAAGATTGTCACCCCCACTTCTTCTGTAGGAAAAAATTAGATACAAATTTAACCTCCCCATGTTATAAGCGTGCTTACTTAATATATAAACCATCGTACAAATAAATAAACACCTTTTCAAAATTGTCTTCCTTCAGGTACGCATCAATTATTTTTTATTTATTTAAACCTGCAAGTAAAAGTTTCTGCATGAGAACTTGTAACGAGCAATTATAGTTTGTAGCCAACGTGGTGAGGGAAAACTTATGAAGTAAAGTATTTATAATTCTAGGTCGAACCAAAGTTTTATTTGAACAAAAAACTAGCTATTGTAAATAAAAAGAAGTAACAAAACAAGTAAATTAACAAAATGCCTATCTTATAAAAGCAGAAAATCATGAATTATCGTGCATAACAGTTTCAATTATTCCATCGTACAGTTCAAAATATGCTTGAATTCGAAAATCATCAAATGGAGAGTGCAGTAAACTATACACTACTAAATTCGGAACTTAACAATTTTGTTAAATCTAGAGAAATAAATAAAAACAAATTCAAAACTCTCGACGTTCATTCACAGGAACAGGAAACTAATCAAATGCTCCGTTCGAAGCTTAAATCAAGCGATGACAACACAGTGGAAGAGCATGACCAGGTGCATTCTATATATCTTTTAAGTTTCACTTCAATTATTTTTTTAATTAGACTGTTAATGTTTTGAAAACAAACAAACTTCTACCTGGTCAAAACTTTTCAACGTTTTGTGTTATTTACATCCTTCTTTGCATTGGAAACATTTTTTTTTCGACCTCGTATTTAGGACGAATATATACATTTGCATGTATGTATAAACTCAAAATTGGAGACAAAGAAAACATAAAAAAAAATATCGAACAATTTCTAAGATACAGATATAATATATGAGTCATTCTAGATGAAAACGTCTAGTCGGTAAAGCTGGCTTAGTTTAGATTTTGCTCAAACTTTGCGTGAACTCTCTTTAGGGTTCCAAGGATGGAAACCCAACGGCGTTCAATTTTTGAATGCGTCAGTCCCCGCCTGGCCGAATTGAAACAGTTTCGCGACTGTTGGATACAAACCATTAATATTTCTTATAAATCAAGTACACATATCGGGGAAGAAATCAAATCTACAATTAAAAAAATCTGTGCTTGAAATGTCGTACTTTCGAAAAATTGCATTTTTCAAATTCGGGCATTTTCGGCCACCGGGACAGGCTTTGGCAAGGCAACCCTATTTTTTCCATTTAGGCTCATCGAGCTCTATCATTTGACATATGTACATTTGAAGCTGGAATCTTTAGCCATAATATTTTTTCTAATAAATGTTGCCCCAAAAAACGGATGGCAACCCTAGTTTAGGACAGGCTTTGGCAAGGCAACCCTATATATTCTTTTTAGGCTCATCGAGCTCTATCATTTGACACCAATTTCATGCTGTAATCTTGTACACTTTTTATTAAGAAAAATTGGCTCAAAAGACGCGAGGCAACCCTAGTTTAGGACAGCTTTTGGCAAAGGAACCCTATATATTCTATTTAGGCTCATCGAGCTCTATCATTTGACACCATTTTCATGCTGTAGTCTTATACACTTTTTATTAAGAAAAAAGTCGGCCAAAAGTAGGTTTTTTTCGGCCATCGGGACAGGCTTTGGCAAAGCAACCCTAGATATTCTATTTACGCTCATCGAGCTCTATCATTTGACACACACCATGTCACAAAAGTCTACGTACGAACGATTTTTGCCTATTTTCATCGATTTGTTCAACTTTTACTTAATTTTTTCAAGCAGAAGGTTAATTTGACTTATTTTATGTACAAACATATAAAAATTTATTGTGATCATGTTTAAATTAGCTAATATTTATCACAAAACTTAAATACTACTGTGCAGCAATGTACGTACAACGCTGATCACAGATGATTGCTGAATGCAACCTGCAGGTATGAATGTGAACTACCGTTATTCGTGCAAAATTGTGATTTCTTTTGTTCTTAATAAGTGAAAAAGAGTACTTCCGCCATAAAGTATATTTATGTTTTTATATTGAACTTTTCATAATTTGGATTGAATCCGTTTAAGTTCTTACTTTTTATCATAAAAATGATCTAAAGAAACATTTGACTTCAAAAAAAATACCGTCTGATAAATATATATTAAGATTTAGTCAAAATTTCTAAATTACGGAGAACACGCCAAAATCTGCGATGCACCAGGATCGCATAATTTTGAACACGTAATGTCTCACAGCCAATGGATGTGCATTACAACATAAACAAATAATTTAAGAAACTGCGATAACAAAGGAGAACTACGGTTTAATCCACTCACGTGGCGTCTTGCTTTAATGATGTAAACAAAACAAAGAAAACGGTACAGCTAATTGAAAAATTCAACGCAATGGTGTGATCTTAAAAATTCACTTAAAATATTAACCACATTTGCTTGAAATTAAAAATTACCTTTTCGATTGTTTTTCATTAACATGGCGAGTGCAATTTGAGTGCTGATGTAGACATCAACCAAAAATATATTGATGAGATTTTAAGAATCGAAATATAGTATGTCTATATTCTAGAGTTGTTGTTTTTTCCTTTGTTATCAAAGTTTGTTTAATACATAAAGCATTGTATCAACTTGTAAAATTTTACATAAGAATGTTGATCGCTGCGAAAAATTGCTAAAGTTCAATAATCATTTAATTATTAATATTATTAAGAAAGCCAATAAAACAAACCTAAAAGATTTAGTCAAAAGAAATTCATCCGTACGTAGAGTTTCGTGACATGGTGTACATCTCATCTTGTAATCTTATACACTCGACTTTTCTACAGCCGGCTCTCCGCCTATAATGGATGGACAGAAACAAACGCATTCAAATCAATTATATGCCTTCGGTAACAGCTTCGTAGGTTAATGATTATACTAATGCAGTTCTCTAGTAGATATGCAAAAGTTTAGAACAAACTATATTCCATTTTAAAGACATCCCAGGTTCAGCGTGGCTTTCCATTTAATATTTTAATCTTTTTTTAATTTAAACTTTGTCACGCACAGAAAATACACTTTTCGTGAATGTTTTTGTTACCGATGCTATCAATAACAACGAAAAATTATTGATAGTTAATGATGTCGCCAACTATCGATAGTCTATCGATAGTTACCGATGTTTTGCCAGCCCTATTTTATCAGAGTGTATGGATTTGGTTAAGTAATTGTAGATATCTGAAATTCGACGTGATATCGTATCTCGTGATGTTGGAATATTAGTAATAGATTTTAACAATTTATCATTATTTGGATCAAGCGATGATATCGTATGATACGATTCGTATCAATATGTTTTTTTTAATAAAATCGCCTTGTGCTTAAGGCCGCTTGGCTTTAGCACTGTTCCAAGATAATTTAAAACTGGCTTCTAATTCAGATTTACTTTGTTCGGTGAATTTTTTTATTTGAGAAGATTGTTGTTCACTTTTTAACTTTAGATGGTTTATTTTTTCGGTAAGATCTTTTGTATTTAAAGGATATTTTCTTAAAAAGTCAGTATGTACTGATTCGTGATGGCGTTTTAACTTACAAACTTTTTACATATCAAACGAAAATTTTTTTTCAATAAATGCATAGACATGTTTTCATGCATTTTGAAACTTTCTCTACTCCTCCACTTATAGCTTTCAGCTTGACGATCAATTTATAAATGATATTTTAGCTAACATTTTTTAAAGCAACAGTCAAATTTAAATTGAATCCAAGCATACTAACTGTGAGCAAGTATGCATTTTTTTGAATTTTGATCTTCTGTAGAGTTTTGTTTGTATTTGAAACAAGGCACAATATCTGTGAACAAGTATGAATATTTTTGAATTTTGATTTTTCTGTTGAAATTTGTATGTATTTACTAATATGTGTAAAAAAAATTACTTGTTTAAATCAAATCACATTTTTAGAAGTATGTTATTATGTTTATTTATGTTTATTTATGTTTATTTACTGAAAGTTTTAAATAATTTTAAGAACAATTTGTTTTGAATATGCTCTAATTTATGTAGATATTTTATTGATTTTAAAAAACATTGGTGGGCCAAATAAAAACAGCTCACCGGCCGCACTTTGCGCATCATTGTTATGTAAGATGTATTTATATATTTGTTTGAAACGGTTTTCCTGTTGCTAAGAAAAAATTTTGGGCTTAGAGCTCAAAACTTTTGCAAATTAAAATTAAAAAGTCGCATAGTCGTTGGAGTAAAAAGACTCACCCGAAAGTTGTCTTTAAATAAATTGAAAGTAAATTTTAATTTTGAGTGAATTCCTCAGAACGGAAGTAAAATGACTAAAATTAATTTGTGTGTTATTAACTTGTTCGGTATTATGCAGGCAGTGAAATATCTATATTGATTCTGATTTTTAAATAGGATTCTCCGCTAGTTATAGAATAAAAAAGTTGCGAATGTTTAAGTGTCGCCACTTGAATTTTTCAATTCAAATACAATTAAAAAAAAAAAAAAACACAATTAAAATTTTTCTTATAGGATGGTTTTTTGTGATTAAAATTGCCTATGTGGCGACACTTAAACATTCGTAACTTTTTTGTTTATGAAACGTACTAAAATTTTTTTTAAGCAAAAATTTGTGTAGACTTTACAGAACAATTCTGTGGAAAAATTTTGTTCTGAACATATGAGAAGTTGGTTTAAATTTTTAATAAAAACTTAATTTTTTATAAATAAAAATAAAATTTTTTTAACAAATCCAAATTTTGCAAAAATAAGTATAAGGTCTTAATATTGATCAATATATCTTCAAAGTTATGCAATTAAAAGTTTAATAACTTGGTTTTTACTGTGCCCAGTTGAGAAAATTTTACTCATTCAAATTGTCATGTCTCCGGTAAGTTTTAATGAACAAATAATTTTTTATATCGTTTTAAAGCTAGAAAGATCAGTGGTGGAATCCTTATGCCAACAAATGCAGCAAAACGAGTCATTGTGCGCTGCGTAAGAAAATAGATTTCAACTTCCAATCTCTTTCTATTGTTTGGTTCAAAAAATAATTTTAAAATGGGCCGAAGCCGAGGATCCGAGACCACACTTGGTGATTTCAGTAATCCATTTTCAACCTCTCCATCGATTGATGGGAAAAAAGGTTTGACAAGTCTTCAAAAAGACTTTGTTCTTTGGCCCTGTGTTATTAACTTAAAAAATATTCTTTAAAATTGTATGATTTTTACGAAAAAACAAGTAGTTGTTACTTTGGGTCCTGCCAAATTCATATTTTAGGATTTTATAATAGACTTATAAGGAGCCCAATGTTCCTTTGAACATTGAATTGTATTAAGATGGTTTTGGCAATCGTATTTACTTTTGTTTTGTGTATATCTTTATATTATGGCCCAAACGAGCCTTAGCCGCTATAAAAGTATAATCTAAAACTATTCAATTTTAACAGTTTTACAGAGACCATAAATTATTGTTGATATTGTTTCGTGTGTTGGCTGTGATGCCTATTTTGCGATCTTCGCCTGGACGTATTACATTTTCGTGGAAATCAGTTGCAACAATTTATGCTATAATTTTTTGGTCCTCCATGACGATTGTCGTAATAATCGTTGGTCGAGAACGAATCAGAATTTTGCAAACAACAAAGCAGTTTGACGAATACATTTACGCTGTCATTTTTGTAATCTATTTGGTACCCCATTTTTGGATACCTTTCGTTGGATGGGGAGTTGCAGGGGAAGTTGCCAAATATAAAACTTCCTGGGGCTCATTTCAGGTATGACATAAATATTTTACTTCTACTTTTATTCACTTATGTTAATTTTATTTTGTTCTTATATTTAAACAATCTTTTAAGCTCCGCTTTTACAGAGTCACAGGAACTTCTTTACAATTTCCTCGATTAAAAGTGCTTATAGTAATTATATCCATTGGATGTCTGCTGTGTGCTGTGCTCTTTCTTCTGTCTCTGTCATTCCTTTTAGATGGTATGAAAAAATATTTAAAAATCCGCTTGTAAAAATTCAATCAAATAAAAATAAATTCTGAAATTTTTATATGAGAAAAAATGTTGGACTACTAGAATTTAGTATAAATTATCATATCTCAAATGAATTTCTTGTTTTACTAGGATATCCTCTTTGGCATACTTTGGCATACTATCATATTATTACCATGATAAATATGAATTGTGCTTTGTGGTATATTAACTCAAGAGCAATAAAAGCTGCGTCATACTCACTAGCAGCATGTTTTCAAAAGGTTAGTGAATTTATGTATTTATTTAATGAATTTTTAATTGTTTCTCTGTTCTAAACATTTAAAATCTGCAACTTACAATAGCAGAATGTTTTTAATTTATTCGATGGAACCATTTTCAAAAACATATTGAACAAGTAAAAACCTAAAATCGTAGGTATACCAATTATTAATTGATAGAGTTTGCTGTAAGCTATGAATTTTCGAAAAAAACACTTATTCTGAAAAAGTACAAAAATCGTGAATTTCATACCCGCGTATCTCAACAACAAATAATACTAGGGCAAATTCCTGATCGCAGTTCTATTGCTGGACATCGATATTACAATAATGACAAATTTCAGACAAATTGGAGCCAAAAAATTTTTTCGCTGGCGTTTTCGCGTGTTTTACCCCATATATGGAAATGAAAAAATTATATATGCAATTAACTTGTTATTTCATTATAATTTTTTCTTAGCTTTTTCGCACTTTCTCAACATACACACTGATACCATGTAAACATAGACATATAGATATTAAAATAATTGTATGTATAAATTTACATGGTCCAAGGCATAAATGTTAGAAAAAATTTACCCAGCATGCTGTGGGGCTCGGACAACACGAACATAAATATACACACCACCATTAAGCTACAAATTTAGCTACATACAGTTAGTTTTCAATCTAAGTTTGAGTCGAGTTGAGTTTTGACAAGCTAATGTTATAAACTTCGCAATTGTTAATAAGAGTGGTCATGCGAATAAAATGAGCTGTAGCCATATTATAAGTTATACTAACCGGTTGATAAAATAATTGATAAGAGTTACGAGTACTCCTCCGTTTAGTATTAAAATGTATGTAATCAAGAAACTCTGGTGTAGCAAGAGACCCAGTTACAAGTTGATGCACATAAAGTATATCCGCAATATTTCTATGGGAGCTCAAGGACTGCATATGTAATAACTTCAAACGATCCTCATAAGTAGGAAGGTTTGAAGAGTCAATCCAATTTAAACTATTGGAGCAAAACGAATAAAATTTTTTTGAATTCTTTCAATTCTATTTATATGAATTGTAAACTATAACAATAGCACTTAAGTAAAATATCTGTTTACTTTAGCTGTGGCAATGCCATTTATATACATGTTGAAAAGCTGACTGACGAAACTCAAAACTATGGTTTTTGAGTTTCGTACGTGCAGCCAACTTCAGACTGATTTCATCTTTTTCCTGTATTGACAAAAGTCAGACATTTTGCCTGCTCTAAAATAAAAATTAAAATCCGCGAAAAGAAATATAAATAATTGAAGTTTTCAACTCAGATGTGGGGTCTGCACACCAGGGATGATATTTGGGGGCTTTTAGGGCTTTTTTGAGCCCTTTTAATTTTCAAAAGCCCCGTGGCCCTTTTTATTAATTTTTGGCCCTTTTTCAAAATTCTACCGAAAAATAATCACAATCATTTTATTTTTCAAAGGATAAGTGATTGTCGACTGGGATAAAACGTAAGTGTTTTTTTTCTCCTAAAAAATATTAGTGGACCTTTAAGGAATACGATGGCTTTCAACTTTTCAAACTTCAAATTAACCAGAGATTTTTTATCTGAAAAAAGTTTTATTTGATTTATAATACTGGTCAACACTAGTTTTGGTGCCGAGAAGCTGTACTTTTATTTTAATTAAGGACCTTATATTAAATACATTATTAGCAAAAATTTTGATATCCTACGTGTTATTTTCTAGATTTTGCCTTGTAAAAAAAATACAAGCTTTCTTTTACGCGACTTTCGTGAGTTAGGTGTAGTAAGGACTATCACGTTGCATCCCCCAGCAATAGTCAGCCATCATAGGGCGATCCCATCGGCCTCGGTATCTTTCTTCCATAGTTTTTAGGTCCTGGTGAAACCGTTCTTCGCTATAGGATCCAAGATTTTCTAGGAAATGGTCAAGATGACTGTGAAGGTAGTGCACTTGATGGACATATTACATCCTAAGTTATTAAAGTGCTCTGGCATGTCATTTACAATTTCAGAGCAGTTATTTGACTTTTAATTTCCGAGAAAGAGGATGGTATTTTGAAAGACCCCTTTCGAGAATAAGGCCGTGCACATCCGAAAAAAAGAAACAATGTCATTTTCCAATTGAAGAAATGGTAGCATGTCTTGCTCTCTTGTTCGATAGAACGTCACTTTTGTACCTGACGCCAACAGTTTTTTTCTTTTAATCTAAAAGCGAGAACCTTTGCAGATTCTTTAGGTAGTTCAAGATCCCTTAACAAATCATTTAATTCTTCTTGGGTAAAAGGTTTTGGTTCTATAGATGGTATTCCTTCGAAATCGCTGTCAATACTCTCTTCATTAATGACTTCTTCAAATGATGATTCACGAATAGAACAAAATACTGGAACAGGTACTTCCTCTGAATGTGATAAGGGTCATCTAGCGGTCATCACGCAAATTAACACAGTGTTTTTTTTTGTTCTTTCCATTGCATAGGCATTACGAACCTTATATGGTTTCTTTTAGCACTAATACACTGTCTCAAGTGTTCATAGGACATTTTACAAACAAATTGGAGTTTCCACGGCTTGTATTCATCCACAATTTCGACTTAAAGTAAGCAAAATAAGCACTTTTTATAAAATCTGCTATAGGTTTTCTGAACTTTTTTACTACGTATTTACCACAAATGTAACAAAACACATTTGGATCATTGAGACAACTTCTTCGCGATGAAGATATTATATAATAATCAATTTATTTATAGAAATCTGTCGGTTATAGCGAATATTCAAAACTGAAGGTTAATCAAAAATGAAACGTAGGAAAAAAAATTAAAAATATTTTTAATGTTGCCTATACATACTGAGTGCAAAACCACTAACTAAACCTCGGCACCAACATTTTTTTTTTTTTCGATTTGTTGACCTGAGTAATAGGTTAAATTTGATGTGCTTCATCTACAAATATATCGATTGTTTCTGCATCTCCTTTTGAAGAAGTTTCTAAAAATCGATCTCACCATAGTTATTTAATATATCGCTCATTATCTTCAATTATTTTTATTTTTTGGGTTAAAACGTTATTGAAGAAAATGAGCTATATATACAAGAAAATCATGTTCATGTAAAACTTATGTTTACAATTAAATTTAAGCAACAAAATAAGTTTTATAAAAAGAAAAAATTTGGTTATAATATAAATGGTTACATACGATTTGATTTACAGAAGCCCTATTTATGTCAAAAAAGCCCTATTTTAGTTTGAATTTTGGCCCTTTTACAAATATGCCAATATCATCCCTGCTGCACACCCAATTAAATCAATTTTAAAGAAAACCAAGGATATTTCACCAAAATATGGCACAACGTGTCAACAAGCATTTCATGATTGATGCGCTAAATGATGCCGGTGTGGAGCTACCACCAAATGCTACAATTGCGCAGCTAAAGCGTCTTTATGAAGACAATTTGCAACAAAATGATTCCGATGCAGAAAATCAACAAGGTGCCGTTGTAAGTGCTGCCGAAAATGTTAGTGCCGATAAAGCTGCCGATGACGCCCCAGGCCGTAGTGCTTCAAGTCACTCAATTTTTAGAACGCCGCAACGTAGTGCCTTAAATGAAAATGCCGAGTGCGTAGACGAGGAGCTGAAAAACATGAAAAAACAACATGAGACACTACTTCTGAGACAACAAATTCAGGATCTGCAAAACTCTGCCGGTAATTTAAACATGAAGAAACATGATTTTAGTGGAATCGAGCACGCTATTGTAAAATTTAGTGGCGATAACCCGATACAATCGGTTCAAAAATTTGTAGAGGACTTCGAAGGAGTTATGTCCACCATCGATGCCGATGACAGCATGAAACTTTTGGGCCTGCGACGCTCACTGGAAGGCACTGCTCGTGTATTTTTAACCACTACGTCAGCACTGAATTATGCCGAACTGAAACGAGAACTACTCAAAGAATTCGACGTTGCTGTTTCGCGTCAGGCTGTAAACCAAATGCTGAGTCGTCGCCGTTGGAAGCGACAAGAGGAAACGCTACACTGCTATGTCCTACACATGCAGGCTATCGCTAAGCAGTCCGACATAAATGAGAGTGAGGTCGTCGATTTCATCATAGAGGGGATCGGTGAAAACATAACAAACTCACATCTTTTAATGGATGCTCTAAGCCGTACCCACATTGCAACAATTATAGATGCCGATGACGTAGATTTTCGAATCCAAATTGCACAGCAACTTGATGAAACTATTAAGTCTTTAAGAAATCAAATGGAAACTGACGAAATTAAAAACTTTGAATTATCTGACGGACTCGTTTATATAGTTGCAGGAGATGGGCGGAAGGCACTATATATCCCAGATGAAATGGAAAATAATGTGATAAGACTTATTCATGAAAAACTTGGACATCAAGCCCTTGATAAAGGTTGTGATACCATAAGCTTACACTATTGGTTTCCGAGCATGCGGAGAAAGGTAGAAAAATTTATTCAGAACTGCCTAAAATGTCTCTTGTATGCCTCTCCAGTTCGAGCTAAGGAAAGAAATTTGTACAATATTCCGAAAAATCCCTTGCCGTTTGATACCATCCATGTAGACCATTTTGATCCTTTGCCGTCTATCAATTCTAAAAGAAAGCATATTTTACTTGTGGTTGATTCTTTTACCATATTTGTAAAACTATACCCGACAAATTCTACGAGTACTAGGGAAGTTACAGCTGCACTAGACAAGAACTTTAACTACTATAGCCGACCGAGATGAATTATATCTGATAGGGGAACTTGTTTTACGTCGTTAGAATTAGCAAACTTTTTGCTTGAACGAAATATAATCCATGTAAAGGTTGCCACTGCCAAGCAAATGGTCAAGTGGAAAGGGTAAATAGGGTTATCAAAGCAATGTTAGGAAAAATGAGTGACCCAGTAAATCATGGTGACTGGTCGAGTAAGTTGCTGCAAGTGGAATACGCAATCAATAATTCTGTTCATTCAACTACGAAAAACTCTCCTAGTATGCTGTTGTTTGGTGTTGCACAACGTGGTGAAATTATTGATGGACTAACAGAATATTTGGAAGATAAGATAATAGAATTAAATGTAAGTCGCGACTTAAACCAAATTCGATTAAGTGCAACAGAAGAAATTGAAAAATCACAGGACTACAACTTGAATTATTTTCTGAGAAACAGTACTACTGCCAAAGTTTTCGATACTGGGGATTTTGTTATTGTACGGAATAACGATACTGTAATTGGGACAAATAAAAAGTTTTTGCCGAGATATAAGGGACCATACATAATACTTAAAAAATTGTGAAATGATAGGTACGTGCTTCGCGATATTGAAAATTTTCAGTTGACACAGCTGGCGTATGATGGAGTTGTTGAGGCTAACAGAATGCGTAAGTGGTTATCAAAGAACTTCAAACAAAGGGCTTTAGACATTAATGAGCTGGGCAATGCCGACCATAACAGTGAAAATAGAATAGACACCTAGACTTAATTATTTATTATTAATACTTGGTATATTTAAAATGTTGATCGAGGTCGATCATATGTCAGGTCGGCCGAGTTGTAAACTATAAAAATAGCACTTAAGTAAAATATCTGTTTACTTTAACTGTGGTATTTGCCATTTATATACATGTTGAAAAGCTGACATTTACGAAACTCAAAACTATGGTTTTTGAGTTTCGTACGTGCAGCCAACTTCAGACTGATTTCATCTTTTTCCTGTATTGACAAAAGTCACGACATTTTGCCTGCTCTAAAATAAAAATTAAAATCCGCGAAAAGAAATATAAATAATTGAAGTTTTCAGAATATTATAAAATGGACAATATACCTGGCTGGCGTACTCTAAGTGAGGACGTACAATTGTGTTTTATAAAGACACCGTTACTAAAAGGCTATCAGATTCTTTTGCCCACCTCTTAATAAAGCCAAGCAGAGATGAGGATATTCTTACAAATTTGATTAATATGATCATTAAAAGTCAACTTAGCATCAAAATGTATACCTAGGTCTTTGACTACATCGACACGGCAAAAGTTTTATCTTTCAATTTATAGTCAAACTCTACAATATTTTTCTTCCTGGTGAAAATCATAGCTTGGCATTTATTAGGATTAAGATGTAAGTTATTCTTAGAACACCAAACTTCAAATAATTTCAAGTCAGACTGAAGTGAAAAAGTACCTATCACCAACCCCCTTTACGTTCCTGTAAACTTTCATGTCATCTACATATACTTATAGATGGAAGTTTTTAGTAACATGTTTTACGTCATTAATTGCTGAAATGAACAGGAGTGGCCCCTCGAGGCTTCCTTGTGGAACACCTGATGTCGCGCTAAATGGGGAGGAAAACACCCTCCGAAATCTTATTTGATACGTACGATCAGATAAATAAGATTCAATTCAGCTGACAAAACTTAAAGGAAATCCAAGCTTCTTTAATTTAAACAAAATCAAATTATGTGAAAATTTATCAAATGCTTTACTGTCAGTATGGATGCAGTCAACTTGCCCACCAGAGTCTAAAGAGCTTAATGCAAAAGAAGTAAAATCAAGAAGGTTAGATATTGTAGATCTGCCATTAATAAAACCATAATGACGAGTTGTTATGACTTCACCACAGCACACCTTGATTTGATCGTAAACAATACGTTTAAAAAGGTTTGGTGTTGATGATAACTTAGCCTGTAGCTCGAAACATCATTTTTACACCCTTTTTTAAAAATGGGGCTTGTATATGATTTTTTCCAAAATTTAGAAAATAACTTCCTCTAATAGATTAAATAAAAAACTGAGTGGCTGACTCAGCACAGAGCTGCAGTTAACTAAAACTGTCGCAGGAATACCATCGGGTCCGGAGCTGGACTCATCAATAGTTGAGATATATTTCTCTATGAGGTCAGGTGAGAAAGATATCTCATTAATCGAAACTAAAGGGTCGTTATCCATATATTCAAAATAGTTGATCTCAGGGCTAAATAATTCAGTAGAAAATGATTCTTTAAACAAATTGGCAAACAACCAAGCTATAATTTGGGGGTCGCTAATGAGCCCATCAACTGTTCTTAATTCAGATGGAAACCCGTCACACTTTTTTTTAGAATTAATAAATCCCCAAAAATGCTTGGGGTCATGAAGAATATGCAGCCTAATTTTATTCAAATATTCAGAATAAACTACATAAAGCAGACATATCTTTAAAGTCAAAAAATAGTCGCTGGTAAGTAACTAGGCCATTTCGGTCTTGACTACAAACGTATTTGTTCCATGCCCTATAACGGCCATTGCGAATTTTTTTTCAAATCCTTTGTGTACCAAGGGTACGAAGAATTATTGATGTACCTCTTTGTATATGGCACCGACAATGCTATGGCCGAAAAAAGTTCACCATAGAAAAATTTAATGCAATCATTGAATGCATTATTATGAAAATAATTAAATAAGTAAATAATAATGGATGAACATGCATTAGTCAAATTTTCATTGTCAGATTGGTACAATATACTCAAAGGTGGATGATAGGAATCTACCGTAGACAGAGCATGGATTGCATTTCTTACATCAACATTGCTTCTATTAGTTATACAACTTACTTGTTGTAAATTTGAAAGTATTTCGTCAACAAAAATTTCCTGTTGTCAATTTCTTCAACAAGATGCGTAATAATATGTACCATTATCTGAAGAAGTCCATTTTAGGTCAGGCAGATTAAAGTCACCTAACAACAAAATGACGTCATTCATTTGTAAGGTCTTGTTCATTTATAAGGTATTCTACGGCCATCGAAAGACATTCGTAGACATCTGCGCAACTATTTGGTGGAACATAAGTGTTAAGAATGTATAAATTAGAGTTTCAATTTGTAACTTTAACACATAACAGTTCAATATTAGACGCACAGGCAATTTCGATTAATGAACTAGTTAAATTATTTTTTATAGCTGGACATTTCCACCAAAAGGCCAACAGTGACAGAAAAATTAAAAGTTATTATAAAAGCGTTACTATCTGATATTATCTATGGAAAATATTCATAATTTGTTAATTTAAACAATTTACATCAGAATTCATTTATCACATTGAGCAAACCACCTGCAAACTTGAATAAATGCAGTTTCTCTTTTTTGTAATATTGAATAGTATTTTGCCTTAAATATTTAAGTGTGTAAGAGAGGTGATATATGATGATAGTCTTTCCGAAAAATCTCTCTTCTAACGTCAATTAGCTAAAAACAATGCAAAAACATCAAGCCAATCTCTATCAACTGTAAAATTTTAATATGCTTAAGTTCATGTTCTAAAATCACAAATAAAATAGAAAAACATCATAAGTTTTCATTTCGAAATTGATAACAGCAGCAAGTGTGTCAAAATTTTTGCACGAACAGTTTCATGTACATAACAAGTCAAAAAAAAAAAAAACGAGTGCAAAAACTATTAAATTTAAAATTTTTGGAGCTGTTTGAAGTTGGTCATGTTCGAAAATATACATAAGTGTAATAAATAGGCAGTTCAAAACGGTTAAACCACTTTTTCACAGCCATAGCACAACATAATCGCATAATTTTTTTTTTGTTGAAAAGGTTGTGAAGAGAAGGAGGGACATGTATACCTTTTTTCAATAGTAGGCAGTGCCACGCCCTTAGCGGGAAAAAACGTTTCCATGGCTAAACTAATGTACCGATTTTGATGAAATTTTTCCTAAAGATAGATTAAAACCTACGAAAGATTATTAAAAACTCTGATTCTTTAAAAGGGGCGTTGCATCGCTCCAAATGGGAAAAAACGGTATCACGGCTGTGCCACTACACCGATTTTCATGAATTTTGGTATGTAGATGGATTGAAACT
This sequence comes from Tricholauxania praeusta, assembly GCA_949775025.1. Lineage (NCBI taxonomy): Eukaryota > Metazoa > Arthropoda > Insecta > Diptera > Lauxaniidae > Tricholauxania > Tricholauxania praeusta. The sequence goes on along the minus strand of OX459029.1, from coordinate 93,082,821 downwards.
TGAGTAAAAATATATTTTTTTAGTAGGCGGTACCACGCCTCTTACAGGAAAAGCGTTTTAACAGCAAAAAGATAAGTTTCATACTCTTTTAAGAAAAATATCTGCTCCTTCCTCTTTTCTTTGTTAAAATTGATATCACTAATTAATTTGATAAATATAAACATTAAATTTGTTTTTTTAATTACTGTACAGTAATCCCCGCTTATAAGCATTTCTGAAAATGCTTGATTTTTGGTGCATATAAGCGTGAAATGCATTTAGAGAAACTCGGTTATATGCATGAAAAGTGCATATATAAAAATTCAGTTATCTGCACCAGATATGCTTATATAGAATCGTAATGCCAACTATTTAGAACCTTACAAAAATATTTTTAAAGGCAAAAAATTGTAAAAATAAATATATGGAGATAGGGAATAGATTTCTTAAACGCTTCAATTGTCTTTCCTGTTTCAACAAAGCAGATTTGTTTCCTTATTAAGCTCTGACGATAATATGCTTTGAATGTATGAATAATTCCGGCATCTAAAGGTTGTAAAATTGAAGTCGTATAGGGCGGCAAGTACTAAACATTAACGTTTTTAAGTTTGTAATTTTATGAGACGCACCATTATCCACAAAAAGTATGACTTTTCGATTTTTCCACACCATTTTTTCATCTAAACCATTCATTATTATTACATTATTTTTACTTTTATTCCTTTGTGCTTCTGCCATCGGAATAGCCAGCCCGGACTTGGATTGAAGTCACTGTTTATTTAACAGCGAACTGTTTTACATTCTCCAATATCATATTGTGACCTTTGTATTTGATCGAACTACATTGACATTGTTTCCACTGCTTTTGATTTGCCGACTCAATTCCTTTTTTCGATCCGATTGTGTATTGGCCATCCATATTTCTTGCAACTTTCAATTTTGCTTACGTTTTCACTCTCTCGAATGATTAATAAAGTTATTCTTTTTCGTGAATTTGTACTCATTTTGCTTTTTAATTTCAATTCGCACATTTGACAATTCAATAGGTATGACACGATTGTTTGGTACCAATATTGGTTTTGCCATTGAAAAAACAAAAATGTTTTCCCTGTCGTGCATATAAGCGTGAATGGAGGAAAAAATTGGAAATTTTTTGGGGCTTATATCCGAGAAATGCATATAAGCGAGTGCATACGAGTATAAAAGAGAAAAATGTTAACAAATCTAAATGGAAAAATGAAATTGCACAATTTTTGATGCATATAAGAGAGAAATGCTTATAAACGGCGTGCACATAAGCGGGGATTACTGTATATGTATTAGGGTGTTTCATTTCAAACTTTAGGACAGGGATTTTGTTTATTTTTTCCTATATTATAGCTTGAGGAATAAAAATAATTGTCCCAACACTTGAGCTACATAGCTCAAACCTGAAAACTGTGCGGACAGAGTTTATGTCCAATTCCGTTGAAATTTAACGAAAAAACGGACTTACTAAAACGTAGAAAAAGTCTGCCTCAGGTGCCAAGATATAGCGTTTTGGGTTTTTTAGTTGAATGGGGGTCGCCACCCACTGTTGTACAGCCACGCCCACATTTTTCGTGTGACTAAAAATGCGGAAAAAATACACCCAAAGGAGGTATTTTTTTTTAATTTGCGGTGCTGTGTGCCTATATGTGCATATCCATCAGATTGGGCCTTTTAGCTGGCCTCGTTTTTTTTTTTTTTTTTTTTTGGAGTACATCTTCCAGCCATAGTTTTTCTTGAAGCTAAGGCTATCTTGAACTCATAATAAAGGTTGTTCAATTGAAATTCAGATAGCTATTTTTTTAATTTGCATTTAAAGTAAGAAATATATGGAACTTTTCGTGCTTTTTAAAAATTGTCAATTTATTGGGTTTTTACGCTTTAGTCTAAAGTATGTTGAGTACATCTTTCAGCCATAGTTTTTTTTGAAGCTAAGGCTGTCTTGAACTCATATTAAAGGTTGTTCAATTAAAATTTAGATACCTATTTTTTAATTTGCATTTAAAGTAAGAAATATTTGAAACTTTTCGTGTTTTTTAAAAATTGTCAATTTATTGGGTTTTTACGCTGTAGTCTAAAGACTGTTCAGTACATCTTTCAGATATAGTTTGTTTTAGAAGCTAAGACTGTCTTGAACTCATAATAAAGGTTGTTCAGTTGAAATTCAGATAGATATTTTTTTTATTTAACTTTATATGTAACATTTCATGTTGTTTTTAACTAAAATCCAATTTTAACTATGTCTCCCTTTGAATTTTAATTGTTCCTCCTTGAATATTAATTAAAGATGGTTTAAGCTTCGAGAAAAACCATGTTTGAAGAGTCTGCTCCAAAAAAAAAATAAAAAATAAAATCGAAATTGTCATCTTACCTCGACCATGGCTTCGATTTTATTTATTTTTTTTTTTTTTTTAGAGGAGACTCTTCAAACATGGTTTTTCTTGAAGTTAAGACTATCTTTAATTAATATTCAAGGAGGAACAATTAAAATTTTAAGGGAGACATTGTTAAAATTGGATTTTTGTTAAATACAACATGAAATGTTACATATAAAGTTAAATAAAAAAAATATCTATCTGAAGTTCAATTGAACAACCTTTATTATGAGTTCAAGACAGTCTTAGCTTCAAAAAAAAACTATATCTGAAAGATGTACAGTCTTTAGACTACAGCGTAAAAATCCAATAAATTGACAATTTTTAAAAAACACGAAAAGTTTCACATATTTCTTACTTTAAATGCAAATTAAAAAAATAGGTATATAAATTTTAATTGAACAACCTTTAATATGAGTTCAAGACAGCCTTAGCTTCAAAAAAAACTATGGCTGAAAGATGTACTCAACAGTCTTTAGACTACAGCGTAAAAACCCAATAAATTGACAATTTTTAAAAAGCACGAAAAGTTCCATATATTTCTTACTTTAAATGCAAATTAAAAAAATAGCTATCTGAATTTCAATTGAACAACCTTTATTATGAGTTTAAGATAGCCTTAGCTTCAAGAAAAACTATGGCTGGAAGATGTACTCCAAAAAAAAAAAAAAAAAAAACGAGGCCAGCTAAAAGGCCCAATCTGATGGATATGCATATATAATAGAATCGGGTTTGAAGAAAATTCTCCTAAAATTTCAGCTTCCTAGATCAAACCAGCGAACCGCGCAATCAATTTGTTTTTTAGTACAATTCGTATGAAAAACGAAAAAGCAAAACAATGAAAAACAGATTTTTTTTTGTTTTTTAGTAAATTTACTGATTTTTCAGTATCAGCAAATTTGCGCAGCAGTGGGTGCTGACGCTGCTTTGTTGTTTTTGAGTCGCTGGATAGCAGCTAGGTGATGGTACTTCCACTGCGTTATCATAGATTGGTGGTATAGTACTGCATTCTCTCTGGGCGGAATCATCGCCCGTAAGCAAGTTAGAGAAATGCTGCCTCCATAACCTCAGTACACTCTGTGTATCTGTAAGCAGATTTCCATTTTCGTCTCTACAAGTGGATGCTCCGGACTTGAAACCTTGAGTTAAACGCTTAACTTGTTGATAGAATTTTATTTATTTCATCTACCGGGTTTTACCCTTACAGATTACAGTATTAAAAACTATCATTCAAAATATTTATATCAACTTAACTATATAGGAACGATTATTTCTTCTAGATATTTTTTGAAGGCATTTCTATTTAAGCTAAAATCTCATTGGTTAGCGAATGCGTTACAATTAGACAGACATCTGGAAATGGGTTCATTAGAACTGTAATTAGTTCTGTGATACGGAATGTAGAACATATTAGACCCTCTAAGGTTGCGAGCTGGAACATTGAATGGAATTAGAGCAAGTAAATCAGGTGAAATTATTCTTCCATCGATAATGTCCTTAATGAACATAATATTAGTTACCGTTCGTCTATTAGCCAAGTTACTGAGGCTTAATAAACGGCATCGCATCCAATAAGTAGGCATATTTTCCCACGTGTACAGTCGTCTCAAGGCGAATCGAGTGAAGCGTTTTTGAATATTTTCAATGCGTTTTATCGAAATGTCATAGTATGGATCCCATAGGATGCTGGCATACTCAAGAAGAGATCTTACTAGGCTATAAAAAATAGTCTTAGGCGTAAAGGGATCAAAAAATTCTTTCGAGTTTCTTTTTAAAAATCCAAATTGAGAATTATCTTTTGAAATTATGTACTCCAAGTGCAAGTCAAATGAGAACTTTTCGTCAAAGTATACTCAATAATAAATATCCTCTTGAAGCTTTTCGCTATCGCTGCAATCTTTAACCTCATGAAAAATTTTCAGATCATCAGCATATAAAAGACAATTACCAAATTTAAGCATCTGGGTTACGTCATTGATAAATAAATTGAAAAGCAAGGGTCCCAAATGACTTCTCTGAGGAACGCCGGACTTAAGCTGAATAGGTCTAGAACAATATGCCCCAATTTTGACAGCCAGTGTCCTATCAGCGAGGTATGAAGCGATCCATTTTAAAAGTTGAGAGTGAATACCTAATTTTTCAAGCTTACATAACAATATCGGATGTTTCACGCTATCAAAAGCCTTTGAAAAATTTGTGTATAAAACGTCAACTTGTAAGCCCTTTTCAATTGCGTTGATTGCGTAATTTGAAAAAATTGTTAAATTGGAAGTGGTGGATCTACCGCTAAAGAAATAATGCTGTTGAGTAGCATTATAACTACGTATTTCAGCAAAAATAAGTTTATTTACAATTTTTTCAAGTATCTTTGGTATAATTGATAATTTTACAATAGGTCTGTAATTCTCAATCAGATGCTTCTGACCAGATTTAAATATCGGAGATACGCAAGCAGTTTTCCACTCACTCAGAAACACGCCACAACAAAGAGATTTATTGAATATCAAACTCAAAGTAGTGTGCAGAGAGGATGCACATTTTTTTAGAAACTGCGGAAGAAGCAAATCATACCCAGCGCTCTTAGTGCAGTCAAGATTTTTTAAAGCTTCCAGCACTTTAGTATCCGATATTTCTAATCTGCCAATGTTGCAATAATGGGGCAAGTTAGAAAAATCCTTATTATCGCATTGCAAGTGAGCGGAATTAAAAACGGACCCGAAAAATTTTGCAAACAATTCAGTGATCTCCTTAGAGTTATAAGCCACATCACCTTTATATTCCATTGAAATGGGGAATCCAAAAGATTTTCTTTTACTATTTAAAAACAGCCAAAAGGACTTAGGATTTGACATTATGCCACATTCGATAGCCGAAATATAATTTTTATATAAAAAATTCGACAGAAATTCAAATTCTCGTCTACGCAAAACAAATATTGACATATCGGCTGCCAAACCAGTTTTTTTTTGTATTTCTCATGAGCTTTATTTCTTAAATTTTTCAGATTAATCAGTCTTCTATTAAACCACGGATGCTTATACTTAGTTTTTTATACCCTACATCGAGGGTATATTCACTTTGTCTCTCCGTTTGTAACACCTCGAAGGGGGCGTGCAAGGTATGGAAAAGTGTATATATTCTTGATCAGCGTCACCACCTGAGTCGATTTAGCGATGTCCGTCTGTCTGTCTGTCCGTTGAAATCAGGTTTACGGGAAAACCAAGAAAGCTAACTGAATGAAACTTTCACACACATATCACATCTTCTTGCAGGCATCTTGCTATTGAAAATGGGCGAAATCGGTTGACGGACACGTCTACCGCCCATACTCTATGTAAATTTACCCAGGCCAATTTTAAAAAAGTTGTAGCGATTTTGATGAAACTTGGTGATTTGGTGCACATGTGAACCAAATTAGGATTAGGCTGGGTTTCAAGTTTCCAAAAGGTCGTAAAGGGGCGTGGCACAGCCCTAAATTTTATCATTTAAACTACCATATCTTGTAAGCCGTTCAAGATATTGCGATGAAATTTGGTAAACGGATACATATCAAATATATCTTGAATTGAGATAAAAGTGGGCGGAATCGATAAAATGGGCGTGTCACTTTTCAACTGTTAAAAATTTTGATTCCGTATATCTCAGAATTGGCACAAACGATTTCCATAAAAATTTTGGGGATGATGCCGCTGAAAGCAGTCATCAATACAATCTCAGCTACTTTACTGAAAAAACTCGCTCAAGGGCGTGGCACCGCCCACAATATTTATAAACGTTATATAAAGAGAACTAACAACGTAGTCGTTATGAAATTTAATGAGGAAGATATACTTCCTATAATGTCTCTTAAAACAAAAATTTGGTTCAATAGTACCTGTGGGTGTGGCACCTCCCATATAAGCAAAAAACGTTTATTGTTATAGATAGTGTGCTATGAGAGTAATCTTCATAAAATTTGGTCTATGGATGTCAGTTACTATAAGATTTAAAAATAAATGAATTTTGACAGGATTGCATCAGTGGGCGTGGCACCTCCCATATAAACATAAATTTGTAAGCGCTGTTTTAAGTAAACTATTGCAGCAATTGCTATGAAATTTAATGTAAGTGGTTCAGTTGCTATAGAGTATATCTGAATCAAAATTGGCTGAAATAGAACCAGTGGACATGGCACCTCCCATACAAGTAAAATACGGTAAGTGGCATATTTATCGAAATATGTGAGCAATCATACTAAAATTTGGTATTAGAGGTTTGCTTATGGGCTGAATTGTACCAGTGGGTGTGTCACCGGCACATATCGCAAACTATACAAGCTATTGTGCTGAAATTTAATATGAAGATGTCGATCACGACGATTATTGAACCAAAAGTAGGCGGAATTGGACAAGTGGGCATGGCATATTTCTAATTTTTCATTTCTATTCGATTTTTTTCAACATTTTCCTTATTCTTTCGACTTTTTCAACCCTGCAACTTTTTCCAATATATCCTATATGTATTTGTTTGACTTTTTCAACTTTCTTCATTAGTTTCTTTATTTTTTCGACTTTTTCATCCATTTTGAATTGTTTCAAGTTGTTTCAACTTTTTTAGAGTTTTTCAACCTCTCTCAACTTTTTTCAACATTTTGCATATATTTTCGACTTTTTCAACATTTTTCAACCTCTGTCAACCTTTCTAACATTTCACATTTTTTTCGACTTATTCAACCTCTTCAACGCCTTTTTAACATTTATTTAAAAGGTACTTTCAACGCAGTGTAGGGTATGTGATTTTCGGCCTGGCCGAAGATAACACCTTAAGTTGTTGATTTTTTATTGGTGCATACAATGAGAGGCTTTCATTTATGATTTGTTTGAACTTATGATACATGTCATAAATACTTACTTACTTACTTAGATGGCCATAACAACCCGTTGTCAGGTTACGGCCGACCTCATTAGCTCTCGCCAGGCGCCTCTGTTTTGCGCGCGCCTTCTCCAATCGTTAATGCCAAGCGTGGTTAGGGCTTCCTCAGCTTGGTCTATCCACCGGAGGCATGGTCTCCCTCTTCGTCGTTGACCGGGGACCTTCCTTTCGAACACCTTTTTCGCTGGAGCTTCTTTATCCATACGATGGACATGACCCAGCCAGCGTAGTCGCTGTATTGTTATACGCTTAACTATGTCAATGTCGGCGTAGAGCTCATACAGCTCGTGGTTCATTCGAATGCGATAGTCGTCGAAAACTCGAACAGAACCAAAGATTTTGCGGAGAACTTTCCTCTCGAACACCCCAAGAGCGGCTGCGTCTGTTGTCGAAACCACCCATGCCTCAGCGCCATAAAGAAGCACAGGTAGAATGAGCGTCTTGTAGAGTGTTAGCTTTGTCGATCGAGAGAGAGCTCTGCAACGTAATTGCTTACTGAGACCGTAGTAGCACCTATTAGCAATTGTTATTCTCCGCTTAATCTCCAGACTGACATCATTGTTGCTGGTTACGGCAGTGCCAAGGTAAATGAATTCCTTGACAACTTCTAATTTACAGGTGCCCGCTGTAACATGAGAGTCTAGATTCCGTGCTCTCTTGTTGTTGTTAGTAGACATCATGTATTTCGTCTTTCCCTCGTTTACCGTCAAACCCACTTTGGCTGATTCCTTTTCAATAGCAGTGAAAGCAGCAGTAACATCTCTCTTACTCCGACCGATAATATCAATATCATCAGCGTACGCAAGGAGCTGAACACCTTTGAAGAAAATGATGCCATTATGATGCACACCGGCTTTTCGTACGATCCCCTCCATAAAGAAATTGAAGAGATCGCACGAGAGCGGGTCGCCTTGTCTGAAACCTCGCTCGGTATTAAAAGTTCCGGAGAGGTCATTCCCTACCTTGACGGAGCTACACGTATTGCTCAACGTCATCCTGCAGAGCCTTATCAATGTTGCAGGTATACCGAACTCAGACATTGTTGCGCATAGGAAATCCCGCACTGGGCTATCGAACGCAGCTTTATAATCGACGAAGAGATGGTGAGTTTCGATTTGATATTCATGGGTTTTCTCCAGGATTTGGCGTATTGTAAAAATCTGGTCTATGGTGGACTTACCAGGTCTAAAGCCACACTGATAGGATCCGATCAGCGTTTCTGTATACGGCTTCAATCTTTCACACAATACGCTCGAGAGGATCTTATATCTGCTAATCCATCAGATTGGGCCTTTTAGCTGGCCTCGTTTTTTTTTTTTTTTTTTTTTTTGAGTACATCTTCCAGCAATAGTTTTTCTTGAAGCTAAGGCTATCTTGAACTCATAATAAAGGTTATTCAATTGAAATTCAGATAGCTATTTTTTTTATTTAACTTTGTATCTAACTTTTCACGTTTTTTTTTTAACTTAAATGCAATTTTAACTATGTCTCCCTTTGAATTTTAATTGTTCCTCCTTGAATACTAATTAAAGATATTCTTAACTTCAAGAAAAACCATGTTTGAAAAGTCTGCTCCAAAAAAAAAAAAAATAAAAAAAAATTCGAAGTCATGGTCGAGGTAAGAGACAATTTCGATTTTTTTTTTATTTTTTTTTTTATTTTTTTTTTGGAGCAGACTCTTCAAACATGGTTTTTCTCGAAAATTAGACTATCTGTAATTAATATTCAAGGAGGAACAATTAAAATTCAAAGGGAGACATAGTTAAAATTGCATTTAAGTTAAAAAAAAAAACATGAAAAGTTACATACAAAGTTAAATAAAAAAAATAGCTATCTGAATTTCAATTGAATAACCTTTATTATGAGTTCAAGATAGCCTTAGCTTCAAGAAAAACTATGGCTGGAAGATGTACTCAACAGTCTTTAGACTACAGCGTCAAATCCCAATAAATTGACAATTTTTAAAAAACAAGAAAAGTTTCACATATTTCTTACTGTAAATGCAAATTAAAAAAATAAATATCTAAATTTTAATTGAACAACCTTTAATATGAGTTCAAGACAGCCTTAGCTTAAAAAAAAACTATAGCTGAAAGATGTACTCAACAGTCTTTAGACTACAGCGTAAAAACCCAATAAATTGACAATTTTTAAAAAGCACGAAAAGTTCCATATATTTCTTACTTTAAATGCAAATTAAAAAAATAGCTATCTGAATTTCAATTAAACAACCTTTATTATGAGTTCAAGATAGCCTTAGCTTCAAGAAAAACTATAGCTGGAAGATAAACTCAAAAAAAAAAAAAAAAAAAAAAAACGAGGCCAGCTAAAAGGCCCAATCTGATGGATATGCACATATGCGATGGAAATAAGACTGATACCCCTGTAGTTGGCGCAGATTGTCGGGTCTCCTTTCTTTATTACAGGACAAAGCACGCTGAGATTTCAATCGTCGGGCATGCTTTCCGCTAGCCATATTTTGCTGATGAGTTGATGCATGCACCTTATCAATTCATCGCCACCAGCTTTAAACAACTCAGCTGGCAGGCCGTCAGCACCCGCTGCTTTGTTGTTTTTGAGTCGCTGGATAGCAACTCGAACCTCTACATGGCTAGGTGATGGAACTTCCACTGCGTTATCATCGATTGGTGGTATCGTACTGCATTCTCTCTGGGTGCCCGTAAGCAAGTTGGAGAAATGCTGCCTCCATAACCTCAGTACACTCTGTGTATCTGTAACCACATTTCCATTTTCGTCTCTACAAGTGGATGCTCCGGGCTTGAAACCTTGAGTTAGACGCTTAACTTGTTGATAGAATTTTCGTGCATCCTTCTTGCCCTGGTACACCTCAAGTTGCTCACGCTCACGTTTTTCTTGCTCCCTTTTTTACGTCTGAAAATGCGCCTCTCTTCCTTCCTCTTTTCGCGGTAGTTTTCTCGCACGGCTCACGTTGCGGCTGACTGCAGCGTCTTCTTGTATGCGGCGTTTTTTGCAGCAGTCGCATCGCGACACTCCTGGTCATACCATTGGTTTCGAGGTTGTGGGCGTCGGAAAGCAATGACTTCCTCGGCAGCAGCGCGCATGGAGTGGGAGATGTGTGTCCAAAGTCCACTGACGTCGTCGGTTCCAGAGGTTGGTTGGTTGAGCTTAACCGAAAGTTGAGCGGAGTACGCCTCGGCAGTCCGTTGTGATTGCAGCTTGGCAACGTCCAGCTTTCGTTGCATGCCTGGGCGTACTTTCTTCGCATTGCACAGCCGCATGCGGATCTTAGCTGCAATAAGATAGTGGTCGGAATCAGTGTTGACCCCCCGAAATGCACGCACATCCAGAACGCTTGAAGCGTGCCTTCCGTTGATCACAACATGATCAATTTGGTATTTCGTTTTTTGATAGCCAGGTGGCCTTGTGAATGTCGAGGTGTTGAAATCTGGTGCTACTTACTACCATGTTTAGTGCCGCGGCTAAGTCGATCAGTCACAGACCGTTGTTTGAAGTGGTCTCGTGGAGACTGAATTGACCGACTGTAGTGCCAAAGATGCCTTCTCTTCCGACCTTCACGTTGAGATCGTAGCGGACTATTTTTACATCGTGGGTCGGACAACGGTCATACAGGTCCTCTAGGCTCGCGTAGAAATCATCCTTGGTCCCTTTCTTCCGTCGGGGCGTGCGCGCAAATAAGGCTTATGTTGAAGAATTTTGCCTTGATCGGATCGTAGCCAACCTTTCGTTTATTGGCGTGAACCGGGAAACTAGGTGGCGTATTTTTCGACTTACAACGAATCCGCATGGCCGCTGTAGTAGATATCACAGTTCGTCTGTTTAGAGCAGCCTTGTCCTTTCCATCGCATCTCCTGGATGGCGGTGATGTCAGCCTTTATTTTTACGAGGGCTTCCGCCAGTTGGATAGTTGCACCTTCCCTATGGAGGGTCCGGACATTCCAGGTGCATATTCGTAAATCATTGTCCGTTTTTCGTTTGCAGTGGTCGTCATCGTAGTGGGTGATATTATCCGAGGCTGTTTTGGTTTTCATTGGAAATGATGATAATGTGTGGTGGGACCCAAACCCTGCGCACAAATTCCAAGTTTTAAGTCTAGGAGAGTCTCGCCTTCTCACGACTAGCTCACCCCCGGGACGGGTGTCCAAGGGATCTCCAGAGGATACTTGGCCAAAAAAGGCCGGAAGTTTGTGAGCTGCTTGAACTGCTTGCAAAAGAATCATCCCTAGCCACTCCCAAGTGAGTGGCGATCAGGAACTTTACCCACTTGCGTGCACTTCTACTTGGCACGAAGTACAAGCATACTTACTATAAACTTTTTTTTAATGCACTAAAAAAAATGTTTTGTTAGGCGAACATTGAAAAAAACGATAAAGAAAAATATTTTTTATTTTTTTTCAGTGTATTTTTTATTTATTTTTAAAATCCAAATATGAGGTTAAAAAGGCCAATAAATGAAGTATAAAATCCAGTAGTTAATTCATTTCACTAGAATTGTGTAAGCTGAATAATGGCATTTCAAGTAGTACATACCTTACGATTTCTTAAATTTTCAAAGACCCATATTTTGTAAACCAGTGTTGCCATTCTAAAAATATTTTGTTTCTGTGTCGAGGTCATGTACAGGCACAACATATTCAAATATATCTGAAATTGAAAACATGACCCCATTTCCCCTGTCCGCTTCGCATGAAATGCCCGATATGTAAGATTTTTCAATCAAACGATTATATAACATAACATTTTCAAATTAGTCGCATTAAAAAATGTTGCTAGGTTTCGCTGATTTCTGCTATCCTATAGATCAGCGGTGGGCACAAAAATATAACCAAAGAGGAAAACAACAACATCAAGCAACAACAAACGAAATTTTAAAGTTTTTTTTACTTTCATTTCCAAAATTGCCACTAGCACAAAAAAAACAAATTACACTACAAACAAAAACAATTGCTACATTCGTCAAGACACAATGCGGCGCCGTCATTTATGCCTTTGTGTTTTGTTTTTGTTTTCATTTGAATTCAAGTCAACGCTGTGCCTCGATTGAAATTCTGCGAATTTTGTGCCTCAATAGCGTGGCTGGGCAAAACGTACCGCGCGCGGTACTGCGGCAGAATGAGAATAACTTTTCATATACGTATATAAAGCAGAGAGCGTAAAATTTAATTCAGTTTGCTTTGAAAAGCGAACAAAGCACAAATACACATGCATTGGAGAACATTTAAGAAAAACACACGTGTAGTGGTGCCCAGCTCTGCTCAATAGCGTTGAAATTCTGCGAATTTTGTGCTTCGATAGCGTTGAAGTTCTGGGAATTTTTTTTCGCTTGGTTGTGCGTCGAATAACGGTTAGAGCAATGTGAGGAAATTGAGGCACTAAGTGCCCTTCCCTGATCTAAGGCATAAAATTATAACAAAGTTCTATATTCTTTCGAAAAATACGGTAACTCAGTTGACTTTCTTAGTAACGCAGATGCTTTTCATATAAAATATTTCTGTACTGGAGTATAAGTCTCATGTTATAAAGAGCTGTATCTTAAAATTTTTACTAGGTGGCGCCTTAGCTGAATACCACAATAAATGTGTTAACGGAAAAATTTTTATTTGTCAGAACTCTTTAGTAATTTTTAAGATGTTGAGTTTTTTATTACCCATAATTAAAAAAATATTTTGTTTGTCATTTCATGTTAAATTGAAGTTATTTTTGTTATTCTATATTGCATTAAGCTCATCTTTTGTTTAGAATAATTATCTGTTAGATCTTCTTTAAAAAAGTACAAAGTACAGTGAATGAGCAACTACCGTGTTGCTAACACAACCACTGCGTTACTTTTTTTTTATAAGCAATTAAAGCTATATTTAATCTTCTAACTATACTTTGACTCCATATATGTCTTGAAGTTCACCATATAGTAAGCCTAAGCTTCTCTCGCAAGTTTGTGTATTAATATATGTATTAAGGGGTTTTTTAGAAAATTTTTAGATTTTTGTGAAGGATTTTGGTAACGCAGTGATCTTATTTCTTAAAAATACTTTACTAAACTGATTACTTCTGAAGTTTACCTTAATGAGAGAATACTATTAGCTCTATTGTTTAAAAGTGCCAAACAAGTTAGCTTAATTAAACATTCCAAAAAAGAAAATATCAAGTTTTAGTTGAGTAACGCAGTTGCCTTTTTTAGGACGAATTCCATTATAAATTATCATAAATCACATAACACGGTGGGCTTTAAACAACTTTTAATAAAAGTGTGAGTTACAACAAAAACTTAAGTTTAATTTAAAATTTACAGCCGTTTACAGCCCGTTTCAAAAATTTTAGTTCTAAAAGTCGACAAATTCAAATTTAAGGTTATTGTTATGAATTTTTTTTTAATATGTCATCTTATATGCTTTTAAAAAAAATGTAAGCTTATAGACCTTAAAACATATTTTTGCGATTCGATTTAGTGAGATAAGTCTATGAAAAAAATTGCAGTTTTGAAAATGGTGTCCTAAATCGTAGTTTTATTCATAATACACCAGACCGATCTTATTATGTTTGTCTATCTATTCGCTTTTAAATGAGATACCATATAGTAAAAATGGTTGACCAGGTCCAAAGATATCAAACATTGAATTTGGCTATTTTTGCAAAAATTGCGTTTTTTCGAAATTTGATCTAACAGTACTCAAGACCCTGAATACCTAGGAAGCTTGTGATGTGAGACTGTCTTTTTTAATTCCTGTCAAAATTTGAACACAATCGGATGTTTTTCAAATTTCATACGTACGTTACACACATATTATACTAGATAATACTACTAAAAAATAGTAAATATGGAATTAAAAAAAAAGTTCTTAGGATTTTTTTATTTTAAATGTAGTTCGACTACAAACAATATCCTAAATAATTCCTCATTCAAGTTTTTGTTGTAACTCAACTTGTCATTTAAAGCTGGTTCAAGCCCACCGTGATTATTATCAACAAAAGTTCGCGGCAGATATGATAGTATACATACATTATAATGATTCTGACTGTACAAAAAAATTTCTAATGATATTTTGTGAAAAAACTTTTTCCTTGAGCTTATATAAAAATTTCATCTTTAGTTAATTTTTTTTTTTAAACTCATGTCGTTTTAGGCATTAAAAAGAATTTTGGCCCATTTCACTTTAAAAGTGTACTTCGTCCCGTTCAACATGAGGGAAATGCCCATATCCATACTCATGATATTTTCTATAAAAACCAAATTTCCGGTACCAGCAGCTGACATGCAAGCCCAAGCCATGGCGCTGCCACCGCCATGTTTTACAGTCGTGTGTAGGTTCTACTTGTTGTGTTCCATATTCGGCTTTCGCGACATGCCATCTGAGTCAAATAAGTTGAATTTTGATTCATCCACGAATATTTCTTGATTCCAGTACTCAGGTTTTCAAAACATGTTCTTTTGTGAAAATCAGACGGTTAAGCAAATTTTTGACGAATGGATGGCTTTTTGCAGACAACTTGCCAGTTAAAATCATTTTTGGTTTTTACTTGCATGTCAGCTGATGGTACTGTAAATTTGGTTTTTATGGAAAATGATTCCAGCATAAAACTTTCGTGTCGTTGGATATTAGTGTGCACTATATTACATAACATCATAATACATAGAACAAAAGAATGATGACATCGTGGAATTTGAAAATCTGCCGGAAGATATTGCTGAGCATGAACAGCCCGAGAACGAATATCAAAATATTTCTTCCGTTGGAGAACTTAAGCGTAGGGCGTTGCTAGAAATTATCAAAGAAATAGAATCTGTCTAAAATAGTTTCAATTCATAAGTTTTATTAAAATCGCTATTTTAGTACCAACACTAAATATAATAAAAAACAAGTTAAGGTGTTCACATACCCTACACTGCGTTGAAAGTACCTTTTAAATAAATGTTAAAAAGGCGTTGAAGAGGTTGAATAAGTCGAAAAAAATGTGGAATGTTAGAAAGGTTGACAGGCTGAAAAATGTTGAAAAAGTCGAAAATATATGCAAAATGTTGAAAAAATTTGAGAGAGGTTGAAAAACTCTAAAAAAGTTGAAACAACTTGACACAATTCAAAATGGATGAAAAAGTCGAAAAAATAAAGAAACTAATGAAGAAAGTTGAAAAAGTCGAACAAATACATATAGGATATATTGGAAAAAGTTACAGGGTTGAAAAAGTCGAAAGAATAAGGAAAATGTTGAAAAAAATCGAATAGAAATGAAAAATTAGAAATATGCCACGCCCACTTGTCCAATTCCGCCCACTTTTGGTTCAATAAACTATATTCGTGATCGACATCCTTATATTAAATTTCAGCACAATAGCTTGTATAGTTTGCGATATGTGCCGCAGTAAAATTTAAAATTTAGGGCGGTGACACACCCACTGGTACAATCCAGACCAGTTTTGATCCAGAAATAGATTTTCATAAGCAAACCTCTTACACCAAATTTTAGTATGATTTGTCACATATTTCGATAAATATGCCACTTACCGTATTTTACTTGTACGGGAGGTGTCACGCCCACTGGTGCTATTTCAGCCAATTTTGATTCAGATATACTCT
This sequence comes from Tricholauxania praeusta, assembly GCA_949775025.1. Taxonomy (NCBI): domain Eukaryota; kingdom Metazoa; phylum Arthropoda; class Insecta; order Diptera; family Lauxaniidae; genus Tricholauxania; species Tricholauxania praeusta. The sequence goes on along the minus strand of OX459029.1, from coordinate 93,066,959 downwards.
ATAGCAACTGAGCCACTTACATTAAATTTCATAGCAATTGCTGCAATAGTTCACTTAAAACAGCGCTTACAAATTTATGTTTATATAAGAGGCGCCACGCCCACTGATGCAATCCTGTCAAAATTCATTTATTTTTAAATCTTATAGTAACTGACATCTATAGACCAAATTTTATGAAGATTACTCTCATAGCACACTATCTATAACAATAAACGTTTTTTGCTTATATGGGAGGTGCCACGCCCACAGGTACTATTGAACCAAATTTTTGTTATAAGAGACCTTATAAGAAGTATATATACCTAATTAAATTTCATAATAATTACAATGTTAGTTTTCTTTATATAACGTTTATAAATATTGTGGGTGGTGCCACGCCCTTGAGCGAGTTTTTTCAGTAAAGTAGCTGAGATTGTATTGATGACTGCTTTCAGCGGCATCATCCCCAAAATTTTTATGGAAATCGTTTGTGCCAATTCTGAGATATACGGAATCAAAATTGTTAACAGTTGAAAAGAGCCACGCCCATTTTCTCGATTCCGCCCACTTTTATCTCAATTCAAGATTTATTTGATATGTATCCGTTTACTAAATTTCGTCGCAATATCTTAAACGGCTTACAAGATATGGTAGTTTAAATGATAACATTTAGAGCTGTGCCACGCCCCTGCACGACCTTTTGGATACTTGAAACCCAGCCTAATCCTAATTTGGTTCACATGTGCACCAAATCACCAAGTTTCATCAAAATCGCTGCAACTTTTTTCAAAATTGGCCTGGGTAAATTTACATAGAGTGTGGGCGGTAGGCGTGTCCGTCAACCGATTTCACCCGCTTACAATAGCAAGATGCCTGCAAGAAGATGTGACCTGTGTGTGAAAGTTTCATTCAATTAGCTTTCTTGGTTTTCCCGTAAACCTGATTTCAACGGACAGACAGACAGACGGACATCGCTAAATCGACTCAGGTGGTGACGCTGATCAATAATATATATACTTTTCCATACCTTGCACGCCCCCTTCGAGGTGCTACAAACGGAGAGACAAAGTGAATATACCCTCGGTGTAGGGTATAAAAAAATCGGGTGATGAAGTTGTTGGCGAGATTTCAGGCACTGGTGTTGGTGTAAATAAGTCGGTGCCAATATTTGAAAATTCGTCGACCTCTGTGTCTACTGAATTAAATGTTTGATCCTAATAATCAAAGAGTGATTCAATGTTGCTACTCTCATTCACAACTGCCGGGTTAACGCCTTTCCTGGCCAAATATTTCATCCAGGAAATCGAAGAAGCGCCAAATTTTTTTAATGTAATCTGGAAAATAAATTTCCTAAAATGTTTTCATAAAAATTAGCATATAAAAATATACCAGTAACGCTTTTCTCCTCGCCCTTCTCCAACAGACCAGCCCCAGTCTGTCCCTTTCAGTTTAAGGCTTGCATATATGCAACTTTCAAGGGTTTCAATTTCCCCTTCAACGCAATCCAATTTATTTTGGAAAGATGTCCGTTTTTTTCAGCAATGAAGTTATAGAACCTTTGTGCTGTAGGTTTCTAAGACAACAAACAGAAAACAAATTCCATTGGAATGAATTGATAACTATATTTGAAACTTTTAAAAATACCTCAAATGCTTCCGGATTACTTTGAACTTTAGCTGTGACCACTTCCAAAAGTTATCTTACTTCGTGTTGCGTCCAACGATAACCTGGCATTATTCGCCGACGTTTTAATTTTCGGCTATAGTTTTCATTTTGCTAAAAAGAGATTAATTTCAATTGAATATCTTCAATTTTTATTTATTTTACTACTTACTGTATCCATGTTAAGCTTTAGTTGTTTTATGTTTTAACTTTTACAAATATCACGTCGTTTTTTTGATCAAGTAAATAAATAAGCATGGTACAAGCAACATGTCAAAACTATCTTATCAAACTCAGTTAAATGCAACTGTAAAAGTAGCTCTATCACTATCAAGAATAAACAAAACAAAAGACAAAAATTCTGACGAATACGTAAAACTTAAACTTTTGTCAGTGCCTCATCTTAACAGATTTTGACAGGTTAGGTAGAACTAAAACAAACCATTTTCAAAAATCTTGATTTAAAAAATGCTGCAAGTTGTAGAGGTTATAAAATTTTTCAACAAAAAGGGTATGGTTTTCGGGAAACAATCGATCGAGGAATTCAAATCCGTGATTGGTTTTTCTTCTTCTTCTTCGTTTCTTACAAAAAAATTGACAATTGACCGGACAAAAGTAAAAAAGTACCGATTTTCCACTTTCTAGCTCCAACATCTCAAATATTATGTGACCGCTGATCCCATGGAACATCATTTTTAATGAACTGATATTCCCTTAAGTGAATGCCGAAATCGCATATTATTATCTTATTTCAAAACAAAGATATCTGCATTTTTCTAAATTAACAGACCTGAATTTTTTCGAATCGTGGTCGACAAATTTGCATATTAAGGTGATTAATTTTTTTTTTATTTCAAACAGTTATTATCAATCGGGGAATTCGAATCCATAATTAGTTTTTCTTCTTCTTCTTTTTTTCTTACAAAAAAATTGAAAATTGACCGGAAAAAAATTAAAAACTTACGATATTGTACTTTAAAGTTGAAAAATCACCCCATGTTATTTTGCTGCCGATCCCGTGTTACATCATTTTTAATGTACTGTTATTTGCTTAACAGAATGCCTTAAACCGCATATCATTTTCTTATTTCGAACCCGAGATATCTGACATAATTTGAATTTTTGAATATTTTAGAAAAATCTATAGAAAAGTTCAATTATGGCAGTTCTGTTAATTTGGAAAAATGCAGATATCTCTGGTTTGCAATAAGGAAATGATATGCAGTTTACGACATTCTCTTAAGCAAATAACAATACATTAAAAATGATGTAACACGAGATCGGCAGCAAAATAATATGGGGTGATTTTGCAACTTTAAAGTATAATATCGGAATTTTTTAATTTTTTCCGGTCAATTTTCAATTTTTTTGTAAGAAAAAAAGAAGAAGAAGAAAAACTAATTATGGATTCGAATTCCCCGATTGATAATAACTGTTTGAAATAAAAAAAAAATTAATCACCTTAATATGCAAATTTGTCGACCACGATTCGAAAAAAATCAGGTCTGTTAATTTAGAAAAATGCAGATATCTTTGTTTTGAAATAAGATAATAATATGCGATTTCGGCATTCACTTAAGGGAATATCAGTTCATTAAAAATGATGTACCATGGGATCAGCGGTAACATAATATTTGACGTGTTGTAGCTAGAAAGTGGAAAATCGGTATTTTTTTACTTTTGTCTGGTCAATTGTCAATTTTTTTGTAAGAATGGAAGAAGAAGAAGAAAAACCGATCACGGATTTGAATTCCCCGATCGATTGTTTCCCGAAACCATACCCACTTTGTTGAAACATTTTATAACCTCTACAACTTGCAGCATTTTTTAAATCAAGATTTTTGAAAATGGGTTGTTTACTTAAAACAGAGGGCGCTAATCCAGTTTTCAATATTAACCTTAATCCTAGTAATGGGGCTTGTCCAGACATATAAGGCTATTGTAATCCGCTGACACATCGTGAAAAAATCAAAAAGTTTTTTTTTTTGAACCGCTCTAATGTGCATACACATTTAAAAATCGTATTGTTAAATTCATTCAAATAAGAATTTCAAATTAGCAGCAAATTTTTACGACAAATGGCAACAGTGATTCACTATCCGATTTTTCGAGGCTACGTGCTCAACTAATTTGCATCGAAAGTTTTCGAGGGTTGAGCAAACTTTTCTTCATACAATTTATTTTCGAGGCTCGAAAATGTGCTCAGTTTTCGAGGCTTTTTCGCGTTTTCAGGAATACCCTCATAATATGGTCCAGTTGAGAAATAGAATTTTAAAACTATCAGTTTATTACTGGTTAAATCAACTCTAATTCGTGAGATTTGGATTTGATTTATACGCGAAAGACTGTTGGTGCAAGAATCATAAGTGGAAGATAAATAATTGGACTTGAGCGTAATGATTTTACATAACGCTCAATATCAGCCACAGAGTAGTATGGTTTATCATGTAATTTAACTGACAGTCGATATGATTTAACAGGAAGACTAAAATTCAGCAGCATAAAATTGAAAAAAAATGTTGAAAGTCGCAAATAGCAAATTTGCTTTGATGGATCTTTTCTCAAAAGATTTTAATTGCTAAGGGGCCGTTCAAGTATTACGTAACGCAATTTTCGAAGATTTTTGACCCCCCCTCCCCCCTATGTAACGCGCAGTAACGTTTTCCTCTACCCCCCCCCCCCCCCCCCCTAAACGTTACGTAACACCCAAGTGACCATATTTACCTAAAAGTCACAATTATGTTGCGAAAAGTACCGGAAATACATGCGTATGTTGTTTATTTTCTTTATTATACCCTACACCGAGGGTATATTCACTTTGTCATTTTGTTTGTAACGCATAGAAGAGGGCGGTGGTAGGTATGAAAAAGTATGTAGATATATTCTTGATCAGCGTCACCACCTGAGTTGATTTAGCTATGTCCGTCTGTCTGTCTGTTCAAATCAGGTTTACGGAAAAACCAAGAAAGCTAATTGAATGAAATTAGCACACTCAGGTCAGACCTTCTTGCAGGCATCTTGCTATTGAAAATGGACGTAATCGGTTCATAGACACGCCTACCGCCCATACTCTATGTATATTTGCCCAATCCCATTTTGAAAAAAAATGCAGCGATTTTGATGAAACTTGGTGATTAGGTGTACATTTGAACTAAATTAAGATTAGGCTAGGTTTCAAGTTTCCAAAGATTCGCGTGGCACGGTCCTAAATTTTTACCTCTATACCACCATGTCTCGTAAACCGTGCAAGATATTGTGATGAAATTTCTTTATTTTTTCGACTTTTTCATCGATTTTAAATTGCTTAGACTTTTTCAACCTCTCTCAACATTAACATTTTGCATATATTTACGACTTTTTCAACAGTTTTCAACCTCTTAAACATTTCACACTTTTTTCGAATTATTTAACCTCTTCAACGTCTTTTTTTTACTGAAATATATGTACCTACTTTGAGTGCAGTGTAGGGTATGTGAGTTTCGGCCTGACTGAAGATAACACCTTAACTTGTTTATATTGTTATTTAATAAAAATCACACATAATGTAATAAACATTTGCTTAAGCTTAAAATATGTTAAAATGGCGAAAAATGAGACGAACATATTTTATTAAAATGATAAAAGTTGATGGGATCTAGAACAGCTACAGCAATAAATGAGAAAAATAGGAAATCTTTCCACGCTTACATCTCTGGTTTTGGTTAACCAATCTCGGAGATGATAGTTTTAGGACATTCTGCTTGATAAGTGCTTTAATTTAACATATCATTTATTGCTGTAAATTATCTAGATCCCATCAACTTTTATCATTTTAATAAAATGTTTTGGCTGTAGGTATTCAATAAACATACACATTAAGAAAGAGTAGAGTTTCATTTCATTATACACACCTAATTTCAAATAACCACCCGCTAAAGTATATAGTTTCACTTCAAAAACAATGTTACGTAACGCGTTGTTCGCACCCCCCCCCCCCTCCCCTGTAACGCATCGTAACGTTTCACAAGACCCCCCCTCCCCCCCCTAATTGCGTTACGTAATACTTGAACGTCCCCTAACGTGCAAATCAATTTTTTTTGAATAACTCTTTTTTGAAAAGGTAATTGTATTTTTTGGTTGCAAATCTTTTGCAAATACTTTGTTTCTTAAATTCAGCAGCATAAAATTAAAAAGTATTCAAAGTAGCAATCTTTTCCCCAAAATATTTTAATTGCAAACTCGTATATATGTACATAAATTTTTTCGAATAAGTGTTTTTTGAAAAAGTAATTGTATTATTTGGTTGCAAATCTTTTGTTTCTTAAATTCAGCAGCATAAAATTGAAAAGTTTTCAAAGTAGCAAATAGCAAATTTGCTTTGTTCAATTTTTCTAACAGTTCGTATATGGAACGTTCCATTTCAACCGGGACAGTGGTCTGCCCAAAATTGAGCGCAGCGGAAAAGCGTTTTTAAGGTGTCAAAATGTTCGTATGCTCAATAGGTTTTTTTTTAAGAAAATGGCGACCATAAAACTGCGCCTTCATATAGATATCTATGTATAAAAACGCAGTTGTTAAATAGTCATAAGCATAGTCGATAAGTTTTTTTTTTTTCTGACAAGATTGTGAAAAGTGGGAGTGCAGTACTTTTTTTTCAATAGTAGGTGGTGCGTCAAACTAATGGACTGTTCAATAAAATTTGGTTTGGAGATAGACTGAACCAAAAGAAAAGTAATTAAAAGCTCTGAGTTCTTAAACTTAAATGGGGCGTGGAATTACCCTTAATAGGAAAAATCGCAATTTCGGCTGAACCGCTACATCGATTTTGATAAAATTTGGTATGGTGCTAGATTAAATCCTGAGTAAAGATATTTCTTTTGAGTGGGTGGTGTCGTGCCCATAATAAGAAGAAACGTTTTCACTGCTAAGCTAATGGACCGATTTTGATGAAATTTGGTCAGGATCTAATCGGTCCTTTAATTTAGCTGTGTCTACATATTTTTCTATTATGGACCCACAAACGCATACAAAATACGATCCTTTGCAAAATCCAATGTGAACGAAAACAAAAATGAGTTCGCCAATTTTATTTTCGCTTCCTTTCTCAAACAGAATAAATATATTTACTCTCTTGCATGTGGACTGTAATTTTTCTCCTTGATATAATAATCATACCCATTTTTCAGACGCATAAATGTTGCAAGAGAGCGAGTACTTCTCTTTATATATTTACTCTCAGTGCTCAGCCACTCATACCAAAGAGTATAAAATATCTCAAAAAGTGGGTACTAAAGCGGGTTGTGCACTTAAGCGGGGAGGCACTTAAGCGGGATCCACTGTACATATTTCATACAAATTTACTTGGTCACAAAAAAATAAACTGGAGAAAGCAAGCAAAAATAAATTAACACATGTAAATCTCAAATCTAATCTTTTTTGTTGGTTTTAATATCAAAAAACTTCAGCCAATTTGAACAAAAAACAAAAAAGATCTGTGTACAGTAGGTGGCCAAATTAATGGGGACAGTACTCAAATTTTTGTATTTTCTTGTTTAACCGAATATTTTGAGCATATAAATTAGTTTTCATAAAGTTTATTAATTTGCTTTTGCTGCTGGTATCATTATTGTTGTATTTGATAAGCGGCAACATTAGTAGTCTGCGTCATCTACTAAATAAGTGAGGTTAAGTGAGATTACTTCTTATTTGGTAAAACGTGCTGTTGTAGTTTAGTCGTTTAAAGTTTGAATAAATAGTTTTTTGTCCGCCTTACCTGTCCGTAATGTTCAAAATGTAAATAATGGCTCTTATTTATTTAGTTTTACTAAGTTTCATGAATTAATTTATATTTGGACAACGGTATTGAGGTGTATCTTCAAAAGTTTTTCTTTTTTGAATGGACAAGTCTTCAGTCACGTGTATAAAAAAATATAGAGAAATACAGACGTAATTATGTAACTCATCATATCCCCAGAGAGACATAGCTACACTTGCAGGTGTTTAAAAGTCGATTTATAACCGTATTAAAAAATAATAGATCAAAACGAGTCTCTGAACGAAAAAGAATCACCACAACTCGTAACGACCGTAAAGCTATGGACTTCTGCCTCAAAAATTGTAAGAAAAGTATGACTCACTTAACTACGATGATAAACGACGGGGAAATTATCGTCTCCAAAGGGACAGGTCGGATGCATTTGACAGAATAGAACCTGATCGCTTGTCGTCCAATCAAAAAAAGGTGCCTGACCAATGCCATGAAGAAGAACCGACTGCAATTGGCCAATTAACACTTAAAAATGACTGATGCGTAATGGAATCGAGTACGTGCTACCTCTTAAAATAGAGTAGTTCGTAACCTACTGATTTTTATTTTAATAATCGTGTTTTACAGTTATACTTCTCTGACGTGTCAAAATTCCAACTTTTGGTTAACAAAATTAAATTTTTCCGACGATGCCCTGGAGAGCAGTTCCACCGCGACAGCCTTGTGGAGAGGGCTAAACACCATGATGCTAGCCTATGATCTCAGCCAAAGGTATGGGACTCTTATACATCGTGGTAGGGACTATAAGGCAGGACTCGCCTGCTGTCACAGCTCGAAGAATGGTTCCCTGGTGACGGAGAGCACAATTTTATGCACGATTCGGCACCATACCACAAAGCCAGGAGTGTAACTATAATTCTAGCTGACAAAAATATTAGCTATTTGCCTTGGCTGGGCACTCACCTGACTTGAACCCCATTGAGAACATGTGGGAGCTAACCAAACGACCAATCGTCAAAGAATTGAATACCATCAAGCGGAAGTTGATTGAAGCAATCGTCAAAGAATGGCATCATAACACCGAACTCCAACAACATCCAAATAAATTGTATACAGAGAATGCCCGATGCATACAAGCCATCATTGCAGCTATTGGTGGAATCACCAAATACTTTAATTAGTTATTTACATAAAATTTTCAGAGAACGTAAATATTACTTTTACGAAAAAATAATTGAATGTACACTACATAATATGTTGATTTTATTATCTTAATAGAATATTATAATAAACAAAAATATTTACTAGACCTAGATTCAAATATTTGTTCAAAAAAATTATTCAAACTAGAAAATGCAAAAATATGAATACTGTCCCCATTAATATGGCCACCTACTGTATGTTCAAATCCCAGTTTAAGTATTCCTTCTCATAGGTACATATTAAAGGGCTGCACAAGACATCTAAAAGCGCAATCATTGTTATGACTCTAATTTAATTGACTGATGGAGTGTTGCCATTGATTTTGCTGTATTAAACAAATAATGTCTTTATGCTCTTCGCATGCACGACAACAAACGAACACCAACACCTTATGACAATGAATTGAAGAACAACACAATAGTAAACAGTATTGTCAATATTAGTTTTGTTCTAGCCAGAAAAATTAGGTAAATATTTATAAAGTTTTACCACAAAAAGCGTTCCAGCCAGAAAAAATGTTGTGTTTGAGAAAGAAAAAATGAGAGTAAAAAACAGCTGATCACTTCCCCTCCCAAAAATAAGTTCAATTTTCACCCAGATAAAGTTCTTGTGGCTAAAAATTGAAGACTGTCAAAATCGTAGGCAACGAGACTGGTGACTCACTTTTTGCATGCGAGGGAAATTAAATTTCCTGTCTGAATTATACCTGTCAAATACTTTCCATATAAAATAATTTTCAGCGTTGATTTCACTTCTTATAAGGTTGTGTTAAGAAGGAGCCATATAACAAAAAGCTTGAAATCAAAACATTTCTTGGTAAATGCTCATTTATTTAATTAAATAGCTGAGCGATTTTTTATTGAAAAGGAATCGTAAAGTTGAATGTTACCTGTATGGTTGTACGGTAGTCAACCAGATAATTATTTTTAAGATACTGTTTTTCGAAGTGCGCAGTTTTAACATAAGGAATTGGAAGTGTTGCTAAATGAAAGTTGCTCCATTTTTGTTTTTGTTTTTACAATTCCATCGAACATAACTCTTTGTTTGAACAAAAAAAATTTAGCTTACAACTTTTCTGGACTAACTAGCTGTTAAAAAAGTGAATTCCGTAACAGCGTATGCGAATTTAAATTCAGTAGAAGTAATGCAACAAAACTGTTTAACTCAAAATGTAAAACAATTTTGGCTAAAATTTACTTAACGTCAAACCTATTATTTTTATCCTAAGCATTGTTTTAAAATGCATTTTATGCATTTAAAATAAATCAAAGTTCAAGATAATTTATGAAGCTATAAAAATCAGGCAGAAAACTTTAAAATCGAACATTTACTTTTTAAGTTATTTCAATAATATTCTCGAAAATTCTTCACTCGCCTTGCATTCAGAATGTCTTAACCAAACGGTTATGCAACCATGGTGCTGGTTTTAGCTCCTAAACTCTGCCATTGTTTGTTTACTAAAATACGCGCAACTTTTTGACAGTCTTCAATTTTTACCTATTTTTTCGTTCCAGCCAGAATTGTGTTGATTCGAGTAGTCAGAGAAATTTTAGCTTTTACTCTCTCGAAAATCGCGATTTGACACGTTCCAATTTTTGCCACAAAATCTGGCTAGAACAAACTTATTGTGATTCTAAAACAGGGGTCGGCAAAATTAAAAGTGTGATTGTGTTGGTGAGAGGAGAGAGGCTGCACCGCAAGAAATTTTTCGTAGAAATCGTTTGCGAAATTAATGTTGCGGCAAAAGGTGAAAAAATAAAAAAGATTAGAAAGGTATTCAGATTCTACAATTTTGAGCGCAATAATTTTTTTGCTATATGTCGTCAAAAGAAAATAACGAATTGACGACGAAAAGGCATTTGAAATGCGTCATAATCCCTTTTCGTTGTAAGTTCGTTCATTTGCCATAGCTGTAAAAAAAATTCTCTATGTGCATAACAGACGATAATAGCTATATGAATGAAAGAGCATAAGAATGCGTGTATTATTTGAGCGCACAATTGTGCTATGTGGTGCCGACCACTGTTTTTGCTATAGCAAATGAACGAATTTACAACGAAAAGGGATTATGACGCATTTCAAATGCCTTTTCGTCGCCAATTCGTTATTTTCTTTTGACGACATATAGCAAAAAATGTATTGCGCTCAAGATTGTAGAATCTGAATACCTTTTTTAATCTTTTTTAATTTTTCACTTTTTGCCGCAACATTAATTTCGCAAACGATTTCTACGAAAAATTTCTTGCGGTGCAGCCTCTTTCCTCTCACTCAGTTCAGATATTCCTTTTTTTTATTTTTCCTATTTTATTTCATATGTTTTTTATTTTTGTGATTTATTCAATCTCGATTTATTAAATAAAAATTTTTAACATGAATAATTAAATAAAATGAATTACAAATTTTCAATATGAATTGCATATAAAATGAAATTTCTATGCAGCATGCGAAATATAGTAGAAAACACAATACGAACGAAAACAAAAGCGAAGAAGTGAGTTGTCAGTCCTCTCATTTGAGTTTCGCTCGTATTTCGACACATTTTTCATTTTCAATTGTTCAGGGGAATTTATTCACGACGAAAATTTAGACCATAAGTTAACCGAACTTAAATTCTGAAAAGCTTTTGTTCCGTTCCACCGGACGAGATCTCTTTAGATATTTATTCTCTTTGGTACTGGTTGCTATTCGTTATAGCTTTATGAATTTGAACATGCCTTTTACGTTAAACTTAATGTGCAAACTTCGTAATTCCTTTCTCTTTACTTTTTCTCTATGAAATTGAAATAATTTTGTTTTGGAATTTATCAGGCTTAAACTAAGTATAATTATTTTCTTCTTATCACTATAATTAACAACCATAAGTGTGAAATTTGAGCCATGTTTCAAATTTCATCGATTATTGACATTTTTAAATTTAGGCTAATATGATTTAGTCTTTAAGATTTTGCCATTTATTAACGTAGATCAAATTAGGAACATATTATTTTAAAGTCTTAGAGGAAAATCTTAAAATCTATGGTATGTACATATGTATATATCAAAATAGGATTCAAATTAACACATTTTATAGATTGTTATATGGGGTAAAACACGCGAAAACTCCAGCGAAAAAATTTTTTGGCTCCGATTTGGCTGAAATTTGGTATTATTGTAATATCAATGTTCAGCAATAGAACTGCGCTCAGGAATTCGCCCTAGTATTATTTGATGTTGAGATACGCGGGTATGAAATTCACAATTTTTGTACTTTTTCAGAATAAGTATTTTCTTCAAAAATTCATAGCTTACAGCAAACTCTATCAATTAATAATTGGTATACCTACGATTTTATGTTTTTACTTGTACTTTTCGAAAAAAAATACTGTTTCTGAAAAAAAAAAATTTTTCGCAAAAATTTTCCGAATTTAAAATTATTTTTGAATTTTTTTTAAAAAAAATCATTTTTTAAGATTTTTTTTTTTTTATTTTAAAAAAAAACTTTGATTTATTCTGCGCTTAATGCCGTAAAATTTTTTATGGGGCAAAATTATTTATATTTTTTTTTTTCAATTTAAAAAAAACAAGTTAAGGTGTTATCTTCGGCAAGGCCGAAACTCACATACCCTACACTGCACTGAAATAACCTTTTAAATAAATGTTGAAAAGACATTGAAGAGGTTGAGTAAGTCGAAAAAAATGTGAAATGTTAGAAAGATTGGCAGAGGTTGGAAAATGTCGAAAATATATGCAAAATGTTGAAAAAAGTTGAGAGAGGTTGAAAAACTCTAAAAAAGTTGAAAAAAGTTGAAAAATTTTTAAACAATTCAAAGTTGATGAAAAAGTCGAAAAAATAAAGAAACTTATGAAGGAAGTTGAAAGAGGTTGAAAATGTCGAACAAATACATATAGGATATATTGGAAAAAGTTGAAAGGTTGAAAAAGTCGAAAGAATGTAGAAAATGTTGGAAAATATCGAATAGAAATGAACATTTTGAAATATGCCACTCCCACTTCTCCAGTTCCGCCCACTTTTGGTACAATAAATTATATTCGCGATCGACATCCTCATATTAAATTTTAGCTCAATAGCTTGTATAGTTTGCGATATATGCTGCAACAAAAATTCAAAATTTAGGGCGGTGGCACACCCACTGGTACAATCCAGCCCGGTTTTGATCCAGAAATAGCTTTCCATAATCAAACCCCTAACACCAAATTTTAGTATGATTGCTCACATATTTCGATAAATATTCCACTTACCGTATTTTATTTGTATGGGAGGTGCCACACCTACTGATGCTATTTCAGCCACTTTTGATTCAGATATGCCCTATAGCGACAGAAATACATACATTAAATTTCATACCAATTGCTGCAATAGTTCACTTAAAACAGCGCTAACAAATTTATGTTAATATGGGAGGTGCCACGCCCACTGATGCAATCCTGTCAAAATTAATTTATTTTTAAAGCTTATAGTAACTCACATCTATACACCAAATTTTATGAAGATTACTCTCATAGCACACTATCTATAACAATAAACGTTTTTTGCTTATATGGGAGGTGCCACGTCCACAGGTACTATTGGACCAAATTTTTGTAGTAAGAGACCTTATAGCAAGTATATCTGCCTCATTAGATTTTATAACGATTACGTTGTTAGTTCTTTAAATATAACGTTTATAAATATTGTGGGCTGTGCCACGCCCTTCAACGAGTTTTTTCGGTCCAGTAGTTGAGCTTGTATTGATGACTGCTTTCAGCGGCATCATCTCCAAAATTTTTATGGAAATCGTTTGTGCGAATTTTGAGATGTACGGAATCAAAATTTTTAACAGTTGAAAAGTGCCACGCCCACTTTTTCGATTCCGCCTATTTTATCACAATTCAAGATATATTTTATATGTATCCGTTTACCAAATTTAATCGCAATATCTTGAACGGCTTACAAGATATGGTAGTATTAATGATAAAATTTAGGGCTGTGCCACGCCCCTGTACGACCCTTTGGAAACTTGAAACCCAGCCTAATCCTAATTTGGTTCACATGTGCACCAAATCACCAAGTTTCATCAAAATCGCTGAAACTTTTTTCAAAATTGGCCGGGGTAAATATACATAGAGTATGGGCGGTAGGTGTGTCTGTCAACCGATTTTGCCCATTTTCAATAGCAAGATGCCTGCAAGAAGATGTGACCTGTGTGTGATAGTTTCATTCAATTAGCTTTCTTGGTTTTCCCGTAAAACTGATTGCAACAGACACCCAGACAGACAGACAGACAGACGGACATCGCTAAATCGACTCAGGTGGTGACGCTGATCAAGAATATATATACTTTTCCATACCTGCCACGCCCCCTTCGATGTGTTACAAACGGAGAGGCAAAGTGAATATACCCACGGTGTAGGGTATAAAAATTAAATAGCCAAAATGTTGAAAATTGAAATGAATTTTTGAATTTTTTTTGAAAAATGCATTTCTGAATAATTTTTTGTTTTTACATTTTTAGGTTTTTAGTTGTACTTTAAAAAAAATTCAAAAATAATTTTAAATTCGCAAAATTTTTGCGAAAAATTTTTTTTTTTCAGAAACAGTATTTTTTTTCGAAAAGTACAAGTAAAAACCTAAAATCGTAGGTATATCAATTATTAATTAATAGAGTTTGCTGTAAGCAATGAGTTTTCGTAAAAAACACTTATTCTGAAAATGTACAAAAATCGTGAATTTCATACCCGCGTATCTCAACAACAAATAATACTAGAGCAAATTCCTGAACGCGGTTCTATTGCTGAACATTGATATTACAATAATGCCAAATTTCAGCCAAATCGGAGCCAAAAAATTCTTTCGCTGGCGTTTCGCGTGTTTTACCCCATATGTATATTTTAATGTATATCATAATTTCGATATTATATCTATAAGATTTTAGAATATGCGTAGCAGGGACGGACTGGGGTCCAAAGCGGCCCGGGAATTACGGAACTTACGGTTCTCAACCCGTTAATAAAATTTTAAAGTTCAAATCATAAACTTTATCGCCCCACGCACAATTATACCTTAAGTCCTAAGTCCAAATAACCCACTTTCACCGATTTTCAAAAAATTCAAACAATGAAACTTTAAGGCTTAAGTCTTAAGTCCACGCCCAGCGATTTGCAATAAAAAAATGTAAATAATCAAATTCAAATAATTCTTACACGGAAATTTGAAATAAGAATGAAATTAACTATGCTGGAAAACAGCATAGGGTATATGTTTAGGAATAATTGAACGCAGTTAATTACAAGTCGTACAAAATTATTCACAACTTATTTCTTTAATTATTTGTAATACAATAACATTTTTTGGAAGACTGAACTTTTTTCTACAATGCTGTTTATTATCATTTTTAGGGAAATATGTACTTTGTACAATATTTTTTAAACTTGACATAAGCATAAACGCTTCTAGTCTGTCTTGTGTCAAAGTACTACTTAATTGATTTTTGATAAATTTTAAAGTACTGTATGACCTTTCACAAGCTTCCTTGGTAAATGATGAAGTGATATGCTATACCAATGAGGGGATACGTTCCCGTCAATAAATTATACCTGTTTAATAGTCGGTAGCAACAAATCGCGAAATTTTTACATGAAACGTGCTTTCCTCCAAATTCTTTCTCTAAACCTTCACCACCCTTATTATCTACTGATGATGCTTCAATGTCGTAATTTTCAAAATTGATATTATAATCTTCTTAATGTGTTGTTTTAAGTATGTTCCATTGGGCAGCTAAGTTTATTAAACCTAATCACCCTACGCACAACATTTTCCAAAAAAAAAAAAACTTTTAAGTTTGAAGAATTAAACCGCAAACTTTAAATCTTAATCTCATCTCTCACGCATGGTGATGACAATTCAAAAAAAAAAAATAAAAATAACAAAAATTTCAAGCTCTAAATCTAATCACCCCATGCACAACAATCCGATATAAAAAAATATTCCAATAATATAATCATAGGCCCTACTATAAATCGTAAATCCAAGCACAGCAATTAAAAAGAAAATACAAGCAAAAAACTTTAAGCTATTATAAAATTGACATTTGACCTATTGGAAAACTCGAGAAATTTTAATACGTTGTGCTTATTACTACACTTAAACAAATTGAAAATGACACTCGATCAAAATCAGAAACACGTGTGAACGTTAAATCTTACAGAGAAGCATTTTTAAAACATAAAACAATTTTAATTGCGTTAATATTTCGTTCTATATTTGACATTACGCCACATTTATCAAAATACCTTCAAACAAGTAAACTTGATATTTTAAAAGCTTTTAATATGGTACAAGTAACAATTAAAAACACTTAGACGAAATTCGACGATATGAAAACGGCGGCCGATAATTCTATTAACTGGGCAAACACGCAATCAGAAGAAAAAGATCTGGAATCAGAATTAGAAAATTGCTTACCACAAAAGAGACTAAGAAGGAAAAAACGGTTGCATAGAGAAAATGCTATTGATGAAAGTATTTACGATAAATATTTTTAATGTAACCATCGACGCAGTCGTATAAACCTTAGAGCGTCGCTTTGATGTATTAAACAACAAGCTATATGTACCTTTCCGCAGAAATTGTCACTTTAGCCTGCCACGGTTTCGATGATTTTTTTTTTTTTTTTGAAGCACACAGTTCAATCATGATTTTTCATGAAGTTGATACTATCTTGAGTTGATATTTAAGGTAGTGCAGTCAAAATTCAAAGGGAGACAGCTAAAATTTCATTTAAGGTAAAAAAAAATTAAAAATGTGGCCGGCTAAAAGGAAACGTTTGGTGGAAATGCACATATGCAGATCTTGCTTGGTTGGATCCGAGAAATTTCAATGATATAAGAGACAAAGGATTAGAAGCGCCATCACTTGAAGCTCTATGCGGAAAACCGTTTTCTTTTAAACCAAGGTGACTAAAATGTCGCGCACACAAAGTGTCACCGCGTTTTATATAATCTGGCTGTAAAACTCGTCCCCACTCGCCTGTATGCGATATAAAGATGGGCTGTCTCTCGACTTCAAGAGCTCCCTTTCCTCCGACCAGCTGTCCGAGGGATATTGGGTTATAGAATTTGAGCTCACTACTTAGAATTATCAGAGTTAGCGGCCCCGTGGCCTTACGGCCGAATTTCCTATGGCCAGTCCGGGCCTGGTGCTTAGTGCATATTAGCAGTAAGATGGTCAAGTTAGCGGTAAGTATTTTAATAAGGTATAAAAGGTTAATTCAACTAAATTTAGTTTAATTTTTTTTTTCTTTTCATTTTGAAATAAAAATTGGACATGTCTCATTTGACACAAACTTAACCATTAAAAGGCTCTGAATCGGATTTCTAGTTTTTCATTTATCTGTTTCTCACTTGCAGCACAATATTCCACCTCCATTTATCCTTCGCAGTATCGCCAGTAACACATTGTAAGTATAAAAGTTTTTGTAGCCAATGCTCATTAGGTTTGGTATTCTTCCAAAGAAGTTGTAGCATGAGATATCCAGGGTACTCCGCAAGTTTAGTAGAAGCACTAAAGTTTGTGATTTTGGCGGTATCAGCCAAACTACATATGTAAGTATGTAAATTCTCAGTTCCAAAATCGTGAAATTTAAATTGAATAAGTTGCGTTAAGTATATAACAAAAAAAAAGTTCCCGTACATTTTGCTTCATACAGCACGTTTTATAAAACCACTTTTGACAATTTTTTTTTTATTCGCACGGTTAACCTTCTTGCAAAGCTGTTGTCTATCTACCAAATGACCGAGAAATCATTTGATCTGGCGAAAATAGGCTTAAATTTCGAAGTAAGTGATCCTCAAATGTCCGTACCGTACTTGCACTCGCCCACTTTATGACCGGCCCAGGGCCTGATTTAGACTTCTGACAGCCCTAGGCTAACTATGAATATGCGCCCCCGGCCCATCCTGCTTGTGCCTGCCCAGACCACAAATATTTCAGTTTCTATAGTAAAAGCTATCGCTTCGAATTCAAAAGCATAAATCAATTGCAGTATCAATTATTACGATTTATATAATAACAAAAATAAAACAACACGTAAAACTTATGGTTAAAAATGTATATATCGTTACCTTAATATAGAAAGGCACTATCTCACATTTTTATTATTTTACAGGAGTACGAAAAAACTTAATAAAAATTAAAGTTTTTGTAACTTGAAGTGAGTAATGGCTTTTTTTTATTTGCTTGTTATTGATTTATTTTCAATCGTAGCACACACATTTTGTCAATGGTGTATTATTGGGTGACCTACCGAAATCTATAAAAATCTCGATTTTGAAAAAAATGTTTGTTAGGGCCTTTCTATATTAAGGTAACGATATAGTTCAATTGAATTGTAAAATATTATAACACTTTTTATTATTATACTTTTTACTTTTCACCAACAACTAATCGCATATAGAAACTGTAAAAAATTCAAATTTGTCAGAAATGTATTTATTACTTTATTGAAAGATAGTCTTAATCGCTATTTAAAAAAACAAACCGAAAAATTAAAATTTTTGAAGTTTTTTATATCTAAGATCATAATACTATATCAAAATTGTAAACAAAAATACCTTCGTCATTATCATTGATAACACTAGCCGACTTTTTTGACATTTTTTATTTGTTCCATGAACTTTCTTAATTTTTTATGATGTAGCTAGGTCTCTAAGTTCAAAAAAATTTTTTTAGATTTTTTTTAGTGTATTTTAATTTTTTAGACTATATCTCATACAAATATAATAAAATATATGTATCCAAAAATATGTATCAAAAAAAAAATCGAACGATCAAACGCCCCCAAACTTTTGCTTAGCCAAAAAAAAATTAATTTCATTTTTTCGGATGAACTAGTCTCCAGATATCTTGCTCACCGCAAATTTTGAGTTCGTTCACGGCATTGCACTTTTCTAACTTATTGACGAATATTTTTGGACCAAAATTTCAGAGATAAATCTTACTTTGATAATGTAAAAAAAAAATGTTGTCTTAGATACAGTATTGTTCGAATTAATGTGAACACAAGTGATAATTTGAAAAAACAACATTTATAAGTTATAGACGAAGAATACAATTTAAAATGTTTTAATAAGAACTATGTCACCACTTGTCTTTTATAACTTCTTTAACACGTTTCAGCATAGAATCCACAAGGTTTGTACACATTTCAGATACTTGCTGGTCTTGAAACCATATCTGGATTACAGTCCCAATCATTTTTATTTTAGTTGTGAAGTCTATTTTACGAAGTCTAGCCTAAAAAATATCATGCCTTGAATGGCCAGGAAACTGACCAGATCTTAATCCGATTGAAAATTTTTGGGTTGTTGTAAAGGACAAAGTTGGTAAGACTTAACTTTCCGAGCAGTTTATTAAAATCAATTTATTCAAATACACATATTTTATATCAAGTATTTTAATTTTACTTTAGTTTCTGTTTAGGCGGAGAGCCGGCTGTAGAAAATTCGAGTGTATGAGATTACACCATGGGACCTATGCCAAGTTATAGAGCTCGATGAGCCTAAATAGAATATCTAGGGTTGCCTTGCCAAAGCGTGTCCCGATGGCCAAAAAAAAAACCGTTTTTTGGGCCAATGTTTCTTAATAAAAGTATATAATATTACAGCATGAAATCAGTGTCAAATGATAGAGCTTGATGAGCCTAAAAAGAATATCTAGGGTTGCCTTGCCAAAGCGGGTCCTAAACTAGGGTTGCACGCGCTTTTTGGGTCAATTTTTCTTAATAAAAAGTGTATGAGATTACAGCATGAAATGGGTGTCAAATGATAGAGCTCGATGAGCCTAAACAGAATATATAGGGTTGCATTGCCAAAGCGTGTAATAAACTAGGGTTGCCTCGCGTTTTTTGGACCAATTTTTCTTAGTAAGAAGTGTATAAGATTACAGCATGAAATTAGTGTCAAATGATAGAGCTCGATGAGCCTAAAAGGAATATCTAGGGTTGTCTTGCCAAAGCGTATCCTAAACTAGGGTTGCCTCGCGTTTTTTAGGCAAATTTTTCTTAATAAAAAGTGTATAAGGTTACAG
The DNA here is from genome assembly GCA_949775025.1 of Tricholauxania praeusta. Taxonomy (NCBI): domain Eukaryota; kingdom Metazoa; phylum Arthropoda; class Insecta; order Diptera; family Lauxaniidae; genus Tricholauxania; species Tricholauxania praeusta. Next base: position 93,047,307 of record OX459029.1, on the reverse strand, counting down.
CATGAAATGGGTATCAAATGATAAAGCTCGATGAGCCTAAACAGAATATATAGGGTTGCCTTGCCAAAGCGTGTCCTAAACTAGGGTTGCCACCCGTTTTTTGGGCCAATTTTTTTTATTAAAAAGTGTATCAGATTACAGCATGAAATTAGTGTCAAAAAATAGAGTTCGATGAGCCCATTGGCCCATTTCCGCCCACTTTTAGTTCAATAAAATATATTCGATATCGACATTCTCATATTAAATTTTAGCACAATAGTTGTATAGTTTGCGATATATACCGCAGTTAAATTTAAAATTTAGGGCCGTGACACACCCACTGGTACAATCCAGAGTGGCTTTGATCCAGAAATAGCTTTCCATAAGCAAACCCCTTACACCAAATTTTAGTATGATTGCTAACATGTTTCGATAAATATGCCACTTACCGTGTTTTATTTGTATGGGAGGGGCACGCCCACTGGCGCTATTTCAGCCACTTTTGATTCAGATACACTCTATAGTAACTGAACCACTTACCTTAAATTTCATAGCAATTGCTGCAATAGTTCACTTAAAACAACGCTTACAAATATATGTTTATATGGGAGGCGCCAAGCCCACTGATGCAATCCCGTCACTATCTGTAACAACAAACATTTTTTGCTTATATGGGAGGTGCCACGCCCACAGCTACAATTGAACCAAATTTTTGTAATAAGAGACCTTATAGCAAGTATATCTACCTCATTGAATTTCATAACGATTACGTTGTTAGTTCTCTGAATATAACGTTTAGAAATATTGTGGGCAGTGCCACGCCCTTCAACGAGTTTTTTTTTAGTAAAGTGGCTGATCTTGTATTTGTGACTGCTTTCAGCGGCATTTTTTATGAAAATCGTTTAAGCCAATTTTGAGATATACGAAATCAAAATTTTTAACTGTTGAAAAATGCCACGCCCACTTTTTCAATTCCGCCCACTTTTATCACAATTCAAGATATATTTGATATGTCTCCGTTTACCAAACTTCATTGCAATATCTTGAACGGCTTACCAAATCACCAAGTTTCATCAAAATTGCTGCAATTTTTTTCAAAATTGGCCTGGGTAAATATACATAGAGTATGGTTGGTAGGCGTGTCCGTGAATCAATTTTGCCCATTTTCAATAGCAAGATGCCTGCAAGAAGGTGTGACCTGTGTGTGAAAGTTTCATTCAATTAGCTTTCTTGGTTTTCCCGTAAACCTGATTTCAACAGACGGACATCGTTAAATCGACTCAGGTGGTGACGTTGATCAAGAATGTATATACTTTTCCATACCTGCCATGCCCCCTTCTATGTGTTACAAACGGAGAGACAAAGTGAATATACCCTCAGTGTAGGGTATAATACCTTATCAAACGAAGTTTTAAATTACAATGCAGTGAATCCCTAGGTACAGTAGTGTTGCATGTTTAGTATTTGTCAGTAGTGTTTCACCGAGGCTACGAGGCAGCCTCGTTTTAGACTACGAGAACGAGGCGAGACCGAGGCGAGAACGAGGCGAGATTTAAAAATAAATTTTCCTCGCTTGACCGAGGCGAGGCGAGATCACACGGCACCTCGCCTCGTCTCGGCCTCGCCTCGTCCTAGCCACGTTTTCGAAACCAAGAGCGAGGCGCGTTTTGACGAAATCTGAACTCGTAAGACCCATATGCAGATTCAAAATATGAATGTAATTTTTATATTAAAATCTATATTTAACTAATATTTTAGTATTCTATTTTGAGTAAACTACTTTGTTTTATTTTTAACCCGCATGTGCTTCTTACGAGTTCAGATTTGGTTCAAGCGCTAATGCACAGAAGTGCTTGGATCGCATCAGTTTTTATGCGACTTCGCCTTGATTGATCGATTAGGGAAGCATGTAAGGCTATAAGCAAAACTGCATGATTGACAACACTGCATTGAAATTGATTTATTCTAATAGTCTTTCTAAGAACCGGTAAGGTGAAGCGAAACGCACAGGGTAATGCTAGTATATAAATAAAGATCAATATATGTATGGTCGTTGCTAATGGACTCCTAAACCGTTCAACCGACCGACGAAAGATTTGACATACATATGGGACGTTCCATGTCAACCGGGACAGTGGTCTGCCCAAAATTGAGCGCAGCCGAAAAACGTTTTTAAGGTGTCAAAATGTTCGTATGCTCAAGAGCTTTCATATGAGAACGGGTGTTTCGAATGTTTTGTTTTTAAGAAAATGGCGACCATAAAACGGCGCCTACCCTTAGATATCTATGTATAAACTAGCATTACCCTGTGCGCATCGCCTCACCTCAACCGTGGTGTAGATTCGATGTGCGGTCTGCGTGAAAATTCTATTCATAAAATACTTTTGTATGAGGACCACCCTTAGTATGCACCCAAAATAAAATTTTTACAACCTAAGCAGTGCCTCTTATAATAAAAATCACGTGATGTAAATTTCATGAGAATCGATTAAGCGGTCTTTATGAAAATGATATTTAAAAATATTTTTGTATGAGGGCAACCCTAAGTATGCACCCTAAATAAATTTTTTTGGACCTTATCTGTGCCTCTTAACACAGAAGCCATGTGGTGTAAATTCCATGAGAATCAATTTGGCGCTCTTCGAGAAAATGATATTTAAGAAATATTTTTGTGTGAGGGTCACCCTAAATAAAAGTTTTGTATCCTTAGCTATGCCTCCTAACATAAGCAGGCGCGGATCCAAGGGGGGGGGTCACGGGGGTCATGACCCCCCCCAAACAGTCCGCATTTCAAAAAATAGAGCTGAAACAATATTTTGCAAACCGAAAAACAAACGAACAAAACCTAGTTTCTGCAAACTTAAAAACCTGAAACTAACCAAACGACCAAAATTAACTTATTTTTTTGCACTCTGAAAAAATTGGAATCAAAAAATTACTAAATCAACAAATTTGACTAATTTTCTTAAACAAGACTGACTTTTTTAATATTTTTACTATATTTGGATTGTAGCTATACTTGATATACTATCATCTGTTTACAATCTGTTTCATTGAAGAAATTCGGCTTGCTTTATTTATTTGGTTATTCTTGTTATTTTTGATTTTTTTCTATCCTGTGACCCCCTCCGGAAAAAAATTCTAGATCCGCGCCTGAACATAAGAGCTACGTGGTGTAAATTCGGTGTGAATCGTTTGACCCGTTATCGTGAAAATGATATTTAAAAAAATTTTGTATGAGGGCCACTCTAAGTTTGAACTTCAAATAAAGTTTCTACGATCTTATCTGTGCCTCTTTATACAAAAGCCATATGGTGTAAATTCCATGAGAATCGATTTTGCGGTCTTTGAGAAAATGATATAAAAAAAAATTGTTGTATAAGGGCCACCCTAAATAAAAGTGTTGAAGCCTTAGATATGACTCTTAATATAAGAGCTACTTGGTGTAAGTTCGGTGTGAATCCATTTACCTGTCTTCGTGAAAATGATATTTAAAAATATATTTGTATGAGGGCCACCCTAAGTATGCACCCTAAATAAAATTTTTACCATTCAATCTGTGCCCTTTAACATAAAAGCCATACTGTGTAAATTTCATGAGAATCGATTTGCCTGTCTTTGAGAAATCGCTATTTTAAAAATATTTGTGTATGAGGGCCACCCTAAATATGCACCCTACATAAAAGTTTTATAGCCTATGACACCCGCCCGATCGATACTAATATACTGTAGGAATTTCATCAAAATCGGCTGGATAGTTTCCGCGTGCATAAGAGACAGACAGACGGACAGACAAAAAATGAGATATAATAGATTGGCAGTTGGTAAGCAGCCATAATCATAATCGCTTAATTTTTTTATTTTGTAGGAAGGCTGTGAAGAGAGGGAGTGCAGTGTATAATTTTTTTTTCAATAGTAGGTGGTGCCACTCCCCTTATGGAAAATACGTTACCACGGCTAAGCTAATGAACCGATTTTAATAAAATTTGGTTTGGAAATAGACTGAACCACAAGAAAAGTAATTAGAAGCTCTTAATTCTTAAACGGGGCGTGGCATCACCCTTAATAGAAAAAAACACTGTTTTGGCCGAACTGCGTCATCGATTTTGATAAAATTTGGTATGGTGCTAGATTGAATCCGTTTAAAGATATTCCTTTTGAGTGGGTGGTGCCGGTTGACATGGAACGTCCTATATATGTTTCTTATGATTTGGGATGCTCCGTAACATAGTTTACGATAAATGGGTTATGCCGCCCCCACATGAGAGAAAAGCGGAATTCATCATATTGTTACGAAATTTCCTGTCTCTTTGACGATAATTTCGATCTCTTACACTTTTCTGAGTTCGATCACTGGATTGTGTATCAATTAAAAACACACAAACTTATTTAGTTATAAAATGGTTTATTTAAATCGCAATAGTTAGTTTTTACACGGTACAATTGCTTATCTCATTAAAATTCAAATTCTAGCATTAATTTAACACTGTATAGAAAACTGTTTTACTTTACTACGGATCACACTGTATTCACTTTATTGCTTAAATTCAAGTGTTCTACTTCACTGTTAAAATACAACTGTTCTGCTTCGCTGTTTTAATTCTACAGTGTCACTCAACTCAGATGACAACCCTTTTATACTGCAGTCATCACTCTCTCGAATAATCCAGTACCTTCTAATTGGCGTGTATTCTACCATAATCCATAATTTACCAGTGCTTCTAAGTAGCGTGTATTCTACCATAATCCATAATTTTACCAGTATGGCGTATTGACGTTGAGTTCACAATTATCCAGAATCTAGATGGTGTTGTACGACGTTGAAATCACAATCTAGATGTTATAAAGGTTCTGGTTCTCGAATGATTTATCTATAGCGGAAAGGAGTTTTAGATTAAAGGTCCTAAGGTCCTATTTTTGGCTTTATTAGAAGCTCGCCATGAGCTATCACTTACTCAGCCACAAAGGCTACAGGGGTGAATAGATGATCCTTTGAGACTTAATAAAACAATGTTTAATAATCTTAAGTCAAAGTCAGATCTTCGATTGATTTTATTAGTTTTTAATTTTTTCTTATATACATTTCTTATTTGAGTGAAAAGACACAATTCTTCTTTTCACTCGTTATCCAAAAATTCTTACTCATCATAATTTTACAAAAATAATTGTAACACATGCCATGCATCTGTTACATATTGAAATTAGCTCAAAGCAAAACGATAAACAAACAATAGTAAAAGTGTTATGTTACATCCCATTGCTTTGGCTTTGTGTGTGGCGTCAAATGCATGACACACTTATGTTGTGCATTTCCAAATGTATGTCAACCAGACATTTGTTGTTGTTGCACAAATTATTGGTCATCGTAAATTGTGTCTTTGAGTTGCCGCTGACCTTGTCATAATATTTTATTGCATTGATACGCTACAAACATTGTGTTGATCAAAACCCTTTATGCACAATGGTTGGTGCGAACCCTACAATAAGCAATACGTACAACAATGTCTCTCGGTTATTGACTTTTATAGTGTACTGCAGCGTCTGTTCGGTTTATTATTTGCCGCTAGATGGTGCTAGTATCGTTTAGTTTCTTTTGTTGGTTTTATTTCAAGAATTTTCTAGCTACAATAGACGTGTTTTTTTTGACGTGGCTATCCGCTTAAAATTTTTTTTTGTATGAGAAATTAGTCGGCGATGAGTATCGCCGACTAAATGAACTGTCATTCTCTTACAAAAATTTTTTTTTAGCGGGTAGCCGCGTCAAAAAAACACGCCTAATATATTATCAACTACTTGATGAAGATTAATAAAATAAGAGAAAAACAGAATTCATCATATATTATCAACTACTTGATGAAGATTAATAAAACTTGGTACATATATTTATAAAAGGTAGGGGCATAACTAAGATTCAATTAATAAAATTCAATTAAAAAAATTAACTTTATCATATCTCAATATCTACTTGACGTAGATAAATACGATTTGGTACATATTTTTCTTATAGTTTGTAAAAGGTTCATAACTTAAATTGGTTTGGAAAAATAGGCAATGCCTTTCCTTCCCATATAAGAAAAGAATTAAATTCATCATATCTCATCCAATTCACCAAAAATAAAAACAGATATTTAATATATTTCTTGAGGCTTGATCAGTCTATCAGCCCGGATACATGTATAATTTTTTATTTATTTTAATGAAAACCTCGCTCGGCCGAGAACGAGGCGAGGCGATGCGAGGCATGTGATAGCAAGATCTCGTCCGAGGCGGAGGTGAGGCGAGACTTAAATTTATAAAACGAGGCGAGACCGAGATCAACTAGAACCTCGCCTCGCCTCGGCCTCGGTGAAACACTATTTGTCAGTAACAAATAAGATATTGAAAAGTCTCTAATTATATAGCTGACTTAGTGTGCGTCCACAGTGCGCGCTCAAAGCGGAGCCGAGCGCAAAGCTGATTTTTCATGCGAGAAGCGGAATTTTGGATGCCCACAGTGAATGCGAGAATCGGCGCTGAAATTCTGCTTGTCGTTTGTATTTTCATGTTCGTATTTGCTGTTCGTATTTAATTCATTCATTCATTTGTGTTTATTGAAGTAAAAAGCAATGGATTCGTCTGATGACCGAGTATTTTGTTTCTCCGATCGTCATGGACTATTTTTAAGCCCAGAAATACCCAGAAAAATTTTTTGAATATACCCGAATGAGCATCGAAACTTTTGAGTACATTCTCAAAAAAATTTCGCAACATATTGATAAAAAATGGACCAATTTCATAAAAATACCCATAACTCCTTGTGAACGACTAATTGTTACTCTCTACTTGTACATTCATTTCTGTTGAAATTGACTTCCATAAGTTTTCTACTAAATTCTACTAAAAATACCCATAACTCCTTGTGAACGACTAATTGTTTATCTCTACTTGGTACATTAATTTCTGTTTAAATTGACTTCCATAAGTTTTCTACTAAATTTCTGATATGATAACATTTATTTTTTTTTTGTCCCATAGAGCAGAATCAGAAAAAATTTTACTAATCAATAATTCACAGTCCATTTTAATTTTTTTTATTTAGAATAATGAAAAACAATAACGACGAACAAAACACAAATTCACTTGGAAAAAGCAACTACACATAACATCATCAACACCAGTAATGCGAGTCGGCGCTGAAAAACACTTCAAAACTGTTTTCTCGCATTCAATCCGCTTTGCGCTCGGCTCGGCTTTCACTGTGGCCACCATGCGCTATTTCGTATGAAATTGTATGCAGCCAGTTTTCTCGCATTGATCAGCTTTGCGCTCGGCTCCGCTTTGAGCGCGCACTGTGGACGCACACTTAGGGTAGAGTAAGCTTAAGCTAACAAAACTTTAAAAACTTAAAACTTTATAAACATTCAGGCAGATTAACTTTATGAACCGAACCTACTGATGCCGTGAATCAGCTCCTAAAATATCTGAAACCTAAGGCAGCTCACCCTGTTTACCACATTTAGCATCAATTACACTAAAATAAAATATTGATATTTTCCAATTTTTTTTTTTCAAAGGAAGTACAAAAAGATTGTTCACCATCAATTATATCGAAATATCGTTTTTTATGGCTAAACCTAAGTGAATTACTACAGTCGTTAGGGAATGCCTATGCTAGGACATATTCTACTTACTGCATTTTCATGTAAGTTTCTATTCAATGTTTTTAATGTCATGTTTTTTTATTAACTAACTTATTTCAGCAGATTTGTCAATATTGCAATCGCAGTTTATGGAGCATTTGCAGAAATTATGGACCATGTTGAGGGATATCATGTGTCTTACAAAGAAGTCGGCTTAATTGTAGATGGAATTTATTGCTCTACGCTTTTATTCATTTTTTGTGACTGCTCTCATAACGCTACACTCGGTGTGTCAAAGGGTGTTCAAAAAACACTACTTTCAATGGACTTACGTAAGACGTCTAAGGAAACTAAAAACGAAATTGATATTTTCATTGTTGCCATTGAAATGAATCCTGCCATTGTAAGCTTAAAAGGATACGTTAATGTAAATCGTGAATTATTAACGTCGGTAAACATACCTTAGAGTTTTAATTGACTACATATTAACTGATTTTTTTTTATAGTCAATATCAACGATAACAATATACCTGCTAGTTCTTATTCAATTTAAGTTTACATTGGATAAAGCAAAGGTGTCATAATCAATATGAATATAAAAAAGAAAAAGAATTTGTAGCGGTTTGGTTTCAGAGGCATATACTAATATAGACCGGAAAGTCTTTCAAGACGCGGAAAATGTTTTCGATTGTGTGAGTGTGAATTGAAATTTAACCTACGCGGTAAGTTCGCTCAGTATGCGTATACCACTTTGGATATATTCATATTAATTTGAGGATTTCTAATATTTCTGCATAATAGAAATGTAAGAAACTGTTTATTTTTTTTTTTTTTTTTGTAACAAATTTTTAGAGAAATCATATACATATAAAAAATGTTAGAATTTACAGTTTGTATCAAAATTCTAAGAAAAATAAAATAATATATATCATGTTTGAATAAATGAAAATATGGCAATTTATTATATGTCAAGTGTTTAGGTTTTCAATTTGTCGCTTAATGAGGATTTGGAATACATTATATTAATTAATTTAAAATAAATTTGTCTTTCATTTTCAGCATAGACTAATATAGGCCAGAAATTCTGCAGATCATTACGCATAAAAAGCATTTATGCATATATATACATTAGGGTGGTTCAGACATATATGAAATAAATTAAAGTTGTTCCAAACTTCGCTCCCCGGGCACCAAAAGTTTCGTATTGGTGCCAATAAGAACCACGTAAAATTTGGTCCATTTCGGAAAACATTTGATGGACCCGCCACCCTTTTGGAAACTTGGAAATGGTCCTCAATCTATCAAAAATCATTAATATCTCTCCGAAGCTGCCCCCTAGAGGGATCAAATGTATGACATGGTCCCATTATTTTTTCTTCTCCAACATTTTTCCTGAATATACTTACCCCCTATCACAACCCCTTAGGGGTGCTCCCCTGCAAAAATTACATTCTTTTGAAATTATGAAATTGACTCCCCCCTCTTCTCAGATGCCTCAGAAGGGGTAAAACTCAAGACAAACTCGCATTATTTTTACTCTCCCAAACTTTTCTCTGTAGACATCTACCCCCTATCTGCCACCCTTTTGGGGCCCCCTACAAAAAACACAAAAAATTTCGAAAAATAGTTCATAGCTCCCCCGGAGTGACCCAAAAGGGTTGATATGTATCACTAAGTCCTATTATATTTTTTTTTTCAATATTTTTCCCGAATATACCTACCGTCTATCTGCCACCCTTTTGGGGGTCCCCCAACAAAAAACACAAAAAATTAAAAAAATTTCTAAAAATAGTTCATACCTTTCCCTGAGTGACCCGTAGAGTGGTCTAATGTATTACCAGGTCCTCCCTACATTTTTTCGAACATACTTACCCCCTATCTCAACTCCTTTGGGGGGATCCCTTTGAAAAAATGAAAAAAGTTTCGAAAAATAATTCATATCAGTACTAGGTTGTATTATATTCATTTTTATTGCATTCATTGTTTATATTAACTGGGTCTTTTCACAAAAAGGATACTTTTTGCGATATAAGTATGTACTTCTACGATTTGTAGCATTAGCTGTTTTTTTTTTCTTCATCATTTGACAAAATTTGGTTGTAGTCTTTCACAAACGCAACACCTCTTTCAGCGGTGTCATTTACGACAGCTAAGCCTTTGCAAAAAGAGAGCACATCTCTGATCTCATCATCAGATTCCCATGATTATTGAAAATTCTGTATTCAATTCAAGGAAAACAAAAAAGTTTTTTGTTCTGTGTGAAACAAAGTAACTTAGACTGTGGTTTAGTAAAATTTTGATGTTTTCGATGTTTCTGCCGTTTGTCAATTTCACGACGGGATGCAAGAATTTGAGAAGTTCAATTGTTTTTCCATTTTCTGCATAAGATACTCTACAATCAAAAAATGCGAGAGATACTGTTTCCTCTACAAAATACCACAAATGATTTTTAAATTTTTCTGTATTGCCATGAAAATGGTTGGATCAATGTTTTCATATGCAATCGAGTCTCTTACGAAGGAATAATCAATAAATGGAGCTTCCACAGCAATGGTACATCCAAGCCATAATCGAACATATTTTAGTATTATATAATACAAATATGTATCTCGGACTCCATTTAATCGTTATGCAGCCAATATGAATTGATCACGAAACATAAAAATTAAAAGATTGTATGTCAACCGCGCATGGCTCATTGCCCCAGGCTTAAAGAATTTCGCACTCCCCCTGCACCAAGAAATATTAGTGCTAACTCTAAAAACTCCTTCTAATCATCTCTGCTACGGTTTTGATAACAGAATCTTCATATACATACTTATGTGTATTATCGCATTCATCGTTTGATCGCACGAAATTATCTTCCAGGCCGCTTTTATAGGATTTTTGATTTAATTTATTCCACTCATTTAAAAACCGTTCAAAAAGGGTAACCTCAATAGTACTTAGTATAGTACTCGAACCAAGCTTTATATCAAAAACAATTCGAAGTACAATTTCATTTACATATATGATGGCGGCATGGAAGATTTATTGGTTTACGTTCTAGTCGGTTCTGTAATACATGCTCCAGATCTTTCGCCTGTATCACTGGGAGTCGTATCAAAACCCATAGCTGCAATATCATCGACTATATTCCATTGTAGTAATACATTATATACTGCCATTGAAATATTTTCACCAATAGAGCTGCTGATTTTGGCTGCACCCAGAAACTTTTTTGTTTTGTTTGAATTGAATATACTTAGAATGTTCAATAATCATGGGATTCTGATGATGAGATCAGAGATGTGCTCTATTTTTGCAAAGGCTTAGCTGTTGTAAATGACACCGCTGAAAGAGGTGTTGCGTTTGTGAAAGACTACAACCAAATTTTGTCAAATGATGAAGAAAAAAAAACAGCTAATGCTACAAATCGTAGAAGTACATACTTATATCGCAAAAAGTATCCTTTTTGTGAAAAGACCCAGTTAATATAAACAATGAATGCAATAAAAATGAATATAATACAACCTAGTACTGATATGAATTATTTTTCGAAACTTTTTTAATTTTTTCAAAGGGATCCCCCCAAAGGGGTTAAGGTAGGGGGTAAGTATGTTCGGAAAAATGTAGGGAGGACTTGGTAATACATTAGACGACTCTACGGGTCACTCAGGAAAAGCTACGAACTATTTCTAGAAATTTTTTTAATTTTTTGTGATTTTTGTAGGGGGACCCCCAAAAGGGTGGCAGAGAGACGGTAGGTATGTTTGGAAAAATATTGGAAAAAAAATATAATAGGACTTAGTGATACATATCAACCCTTTTGGGTCACTCCGGGGGAGCTATGAACTATTTTTCGAAATTTTTTGTGTTTTTTGTAGGGGGGCCCAAAAGGGTGGCAGATAGGGGGTAGATGTCTACAGAGAAAAGTTTTGGAGAGTAAAAATAATGCGAGTTCGTCTTGAGTTTTACCCCTTCTGAGGCATCTGAGAAGAGGGGGGAGTCAATTTCATAATTTCACAAGAATGTAATTTTTGCAGGGGAGCACCCCTAAGGGGTTGTGATAGGGGGTAAGTATATTCAGGAAAAATGTTGGAGAAGAAAAAATAATGGAACCTTGTCATACATTTGATCCCTCTAGGGGGCAGCTTAGGAAAGATATTAATGATTTTTGATAGATTGAGGACCATTTTCCAGTTTTCAAAAGGGTGGCTGGTCCATCAAATGTTTTCTGAAATGAACCAAATTTTACGTGGTTCTTATTGGCACCAATACGAAACTTTTGGTGCCCGGGGAGCAAAGTTTGGAGCAACTTTAATATTTTGAACCACCCTAATATACATATATGGGCTATTGTCACGAAATGGGAGGTTTTCAGAACTCATAGAGAACAAAAAAAAAAGTCACTGCCGCAAATTTTTGGTTTTTTTTTTATTTCGTTTTTAAGTTATTTTGACATATTTATCACTGGATCTACAGTGAGAGTCGTCAAAAAGTGGTTTACTTTAAAATAAAAAAATTCCAGAGCTTCGGAGGCGACAGAAATTGAAAACATTTTATTGATTTTCAAAAATTGTTTTTCGATTAACTATTGTGCTAGATAGTGGGTCTGATAGATGTATTGAAGTGTTAGTATTGGTATTTACTGAAAAAAAAATTTTATTCGAGATCCTTTTTTCATTCTGAAGGCTTTTTGTTTATTAATAATGATTATACGAAATTCTATCTCAACCACTTAGTTGACCTTGGGTGGACAGATGTCCTAGCGCTTGCGAATCGTTCTTTCCATTCTTTATTTCGTTTTGTTGTTTTCTTTTTCTTAGCTAGTTCCGAATAGATCAAGGAATCAAGAAAGTGGTGTTCACAATTTTGCCGATGAGAACATTGAAAGCAACTCAGCGAATTGAAACGAACTGTTGTCGGGAACTCTCTGGTCCATAAAAATTGGTGGATTTTCATGGTCCCGGAAAAAGCTTTGAGATGTTTGCAAGGTAATTTTTCAATTTGCTGAATCTCATCGGTCGTAACTACATCAAAATGTATATTTTTGATTTTTTCTCTCATAACTGTTACAAACGAAGTAAAATTATTGTTTTTGCCGTGTCGCACAGCATCATCTGCTGTTCTTTTGATAGTGGCTCCAACACCATCCGCCGGTCCTTTTCCATGTCCAGCCTCCGTATAATTATACGTGATGGTATAGATTTGATTAAAAATACCGGGTAAATACTGAGTTATCAAATAATACATAAATTTATTCCGATATTGGGCCGTTGGCCCGTCACTCTGAAGATTAATATGCTTGATATCAGGAAACTTTTCAAGATAATGTCGCAAAATTTTTATAAGATGCGCTATTACTGCTGGAGCTGAGTGACTCAGGCAATCAGAAGCTGTAACGAAACCTTGTTTGAAACTTCCTGGTCCATAAAACATTCCAGTATGTAATGCGATTTGCTGACGACTTGCTCCAAGTGAAATGCGTGAACTTCAGTTTCACACTTACACGACCAATTTTAAATTTTCTAAGTTTTCGATCTTCGCTTTCAAAGCTTTTGGCTGATATTGCGCTCGAAAATGATGTGGAAGAAATTCAGTCATCCTGGTTTGTAGTAGTTCAGCTACTTGCGTGGAGACCGCGGTTTGGACTTCAATTTTCGTAATGAGTGGTGTAATGGTTTTTTGAGTCGTCGCGCTGATTCGCGATTCCTTTTTTGACACCCATTGATTATAAAAAAAGGAGCCCACGTTGTTCTCTACTTCCACATTTAATTTTGAGCCTTTGCACTGTTCACAGGTCCGATAATAGCAATCTTTTGATGCTTCTTTATCATTGCATGTGACTGTACAGACAGCTTCAAAAATTGATTTTTCCATAATAATCTTGCGTTGATGTGCGGCGCTGAGTAACATCTTCAAGTTTTCATGTAATCGACAAGCACACGTATCTCTTCCTGTAACTGATGGCTGAACATAATTGAAAGGACGGTATCGGCAGAACGTCATATAAGAAATTTTCAGATTAGTTTCTTTGGTGAATTCTGAATGTAAGTCCTTCATTGAAGCCTCCAAATAATGCTTCTGTTCCTTAACTTTATTTTGAGTGATTGTGGCTCGTTTGCCTGGATCAATCTTGCTGTGGGTCAATAAGAATTCTTTTACTTTCCTTTTCATTGTATCCATTTTTAATATCCTTTGATTGTGAATCGAATCTTTGATTGAATTTTTATTGGAGATTCCAATCAATTTCCGTACGTGATGCTGATTCTTGTATTTTTTAACAATATTGCCATAGATACAATTTTTAATAGTTTTGCGACTCTCTTTTTTTTTTCATGAACTCTGTATGGATTTGTTTGCGTAGGACCGCATCGAAAACCTAGAAAGTTACCATACTATATAAAAAAGTTGTTACGATTTTCCGAGATAAGAAAAAGATCTCACCATCCGCTCTTCGATGTCTTTGGGAACCTGTCTGCCATTCAGAAATTTTTTCACACCTACGACGGGGGACGGTAAATTCTGAGACTTTGTCAGCCGCGCAGTACTTCGCTGCAACCTTTTTTTAAGACATTGCACTCGTTTAATCAGGACTTGGTTTTTTACCTTCAGCTTAGAATTTTCTACGTAGCACTTTTGCCTCATTTTTTGTGATCGTTTTTGACCGCTTGTAACCTGATGGGGTACATGTTCAGGAGACGGAGCAGTGACAGTACATGCCACAGATTCAATCTGAATAGCTAATTTTTTCCTGTATCGTTCAGCCCTCTTATTCTCTCTTTTCTGTTGCCGAAAACTTTTCTTTTCTCTTCTGCTCATGTCAGCAACTACTTTAATTTTACCGTCGCGTTTCCGTTGCTGATATCTTTTCCGCTCGGCTTTCAGGTGAGCCTCATACTTTTCAGGTTTCTCTTTCAACTTAGCCCTTCTGGCTCTTTGCGCAATCCTCCTCTGTTCTTTTTGGGTATTGACTTTGGCTGTACTAGCGGGTTTCTAGTTCGAAGACAAAAAAAAACAATTTTCAATAATACACGGACCGACGCACAAACAAACAAACGCACGAGAGAGATACTCACTTTTTATGTGTCTGTTGTTTCTTTGATTTTTTTTGTACCTGGATTCTTAGTTTATAATTTAGTCGAAGGTCTTCACTTTTTTCTATCTTCTTCTGCCCAGCATTACGTGTTGTAGGCCCCATTCCTCAATCGAAACTTCAAAAACAATAATACGTTTATAAATAATATTCTTGGTTACGGTAGCGACAACTACGGAGGCGACTTTTCACGGAAATATGCGTCTTGGAGCCGAGCGAAGAGACGTAAGATCTTTTCCGCACATATAGTCACATTAAAAATGAAAACGAAGTGAAATGTCAAGCCTTTGAAAAGATTTAAAGCATGTAAAGAAAAAACTGCCAGGTTACAGTAGCGACACATTATTTTCTTCTTATTGTGTTTACGAACACTTGGCGTGAGTTAATAAGATTTTGACTGTTTTAATATCTGCGATGTCCACCCGATTTTGTAGTATTATGTTCAGACACTTGCTTCTTGTACTTATTAACCCACTAAAATGGATTGTCGTCTTGTTTACTCATGTTATATCACATATATGTTAACTCTATACTGTTCACAGAAAAATCGATGTACAAATTTTAAGCCTGCAGTGCGGGAGAGGGAGGACTTTTGTAAACATATTCTCCACGGCATTTAGGTGCGCAAGCATTTCACGCTCGAAATTTCGAACTAGGGGTCGCACAAGCAGACCGTTTCTGTATTGAAAGCGGGAAATGGACAGGTTACGGAGGCGACATATCTGTAGATTCTCGCCCTATAATTTTATATTAGAGAAATTTAATATGGATGCGTATGATGGAAAATGTTGCTCCTCATCTTGAGAATAATTTGCGAAAAAAAAAAAAGTTCTTGAGTACTTGCAGCTTTCCAACTATACACAGACATACATTACACCCATTTCGTGATAATACCCCATATATCATTTCAAATAATTTTCCACTTTCTATTCAATCTATCTTGTTCCGCTTTAAGTTCCTTTCAGCGTCACGCTAACATTCTCCTGTTCATGTTCTGGTAAGTTAAATTGTTTTTACTAAGTTTACCAAAAAATTATCTTCACGCTGTGGATATCGTCAAATGGATAAGCTGCCAAGCAAATCAAGCATACACTTAATTAACAAGACACCATTCAACTAAGATTTTTAATTTGCGTGCATATAGAGATGGGAGGATGGAGCTGCTTACAAATCTGAATAAAAAGCAATATGTGACCTGTGCCCTACAAAGACGGTTAGTGTCTAAAACCGGTTTTTGAGAAAAACGCGTCTAAAGTTTTCGTTGCTGTTTCGTTGCATTGTTGTTCAGGCTTAAAACGCCTATAACTCAAAAAGGAAGCTTGGGATCAATTTGAGACCACTCCCACGTGAAAGAGCACGAAATTTCCTTATGCAAAAAAAAAAAACGATTTTCAGACACTAACCGTTTTTCTTAAGCACGGGTCACATATGGTGTATAGTATACAATATCGTTTGTGAATGCATTCTAGTAGCTGTCTCAGCGCTCTACTCTATCGACCTCCGAGCAATAGGTCGCGAGATATTTGCGAAAAACTGATTTTCGTGACCTTTTGACCTTCATAACTTTTTTAGCCGACACGATATCAATGCCGATTTTTCACATCTTCATTACAACGCCGTAATAAAGTTGTATACAAAAATTCAGCTCACTAGGAGTTTTTCCGCAGATAAAACCTTAAATGACTTTTATTTATTTTATTTAAATAATAAGAAGTGCGAATTTAACTGCACCAATTGAAACACATGAGCGCAATTGAGTAGATGTGTTTTTTCAGTCTCCGTAATTCTATCGAGTTTATAAAGTAAAATCACTGAAACAATTGCCAAAAACTGTCCAAATATAAAGATAAACACTGTCAACACACGTATGTATTTTGTAAAAAAGGTCGTTTTTAGCATAGTTTTCAAATTTACCTTGGCCTATAATCCACAAATCAATGTCAATCAAGGATTGGTGAATGGGAAATTATAGTTGACATATCTGTCAACAAAAATCATATAGGTCTTACCTGCATATATTTGCAGTGGTGGATTTACGCCTAGGCCCGTGAGGCCCGGGCGTAGGGCGGCGAAATTTTAGGGGTGGCAAAAATTTAAGAACGACAGCAAGAATATACTAAGTATAATCGAAATTAATAATTGACTTGGATTTGTTTTATTATTAACGTATGAAAAGTTTCCAGTAAATCATATTAGATCATTTTATTAATGAATTTAGTTTTTAGGTTGCAAGTACTTATACTTTTTTTTCTAATTTATCAATATTGACCTTTAATAAAAATCTCTTGAGTATTTATTTAAAAGCCACAATGCTAATAAAAGCAATTTTTCATAAGAAATTAAATGTTATGTTTCTTTTTCTAATTTAATTTGATGCATCATCAGAATAATATAAAAAAATAAAAAATTTTATCGGAAATTGAAAAAAAAAAATTTTAATGTAATATATTGCAGAAATATCGGTGAAAAATAAATTAATTAAATTGAAATTTAAAAAACACTTTTTTAATCAACAAAACAAGGTCATTAATTATCAAAAAAAAAAAAAAAATCAATAACTTCAATGGGCGAATATTATTGAGATCTAAACAAATCTTATACTATATCTACTATAATTTTGTGTAACTTGAAAATTTTTATTTTTATTCAACTAAGAATTTTAATCATATCTTGAAGCATTCAATTTATAAAAAAAAAAAAATATGTGTGCAGTTCACACGTGGTAGGAATGAAACCTTCAGAAAACTAAACTACAAGGAGATTACGGTAAAATTCCGATGATTTTAAATGGGAACTTAAATATTAACTTTGCATTGAGCTCCTCAACACCAAATTAAAAACAGCAGTCGCACTGAATCGACAACAAGATCAAAAACAGTAATTGGCGCTGTATTTCATAGGTAGGTATATTGATCAAATCCAAACCAAAGAATTTATTTCATACCCTAGTTGCCTTAAGCCACTTGTGCCATGTAGTCTAAATAATAAAATTTCTTTTTATATTTTTATACCCTACACCGAGGGTAAATTCACTTTGTCTCTCCGTTTGTAACACATTGAAGAGGGCGTGGCAGGTATGGAAAAGTATATATATTCTTGATCAGCGTCACCACCAGAGTCGATTAAGCTATGTCCGTCTGTCTGTCTGTCTGTCCGTCTGTTGAAGTCAGGTTAACGGGAAAACCAAGAAAGCTAACTGAATGAAACTTTCACACACAGGTCACACCTTCTTGCAGTCATCTTGCTATTGAAAATGGGCGAAATCGGTTCACCGACACGCCTAACGCCCATACTCTATGTATATTTACCCAGGCCAATTTTAAAAAAAGTTACAGCGATTTTGATGAAACTTAGTGACTTGGTGCACATGTGAACCAAATTAGGATAAAGCTAGGTTTCAAGCTTCCGAAAGATCATACAGGGGCGTGGCACAGCCTTAAATTTTATCATTTATACTACCATATCTTGAAAGCCGTTCAAGATATTGCGATGAAATTTGGTAGGCTGATACATATCAAATATATCTTGATTTATAATAAAAGTGGGCAAAATCGAAAAAGTGGGCGTGGCACTTTTCAACTGTTAAAAATTTTGATTCCGTATATCACAAAATTGGCACAAACGATTTTCATAAAAACTTTGGAAATGATGCCGCTGAAAGCAGTCATCAATGCAAGCTCAGTCATTTTACTGAAAAAACCTGTTAAAGGGCGTGGCACCGCCCACAATATTTGTAAACGTTATATTAAGAGAACTAGCAACGTATTCTCCATGAAATTTTATGAGGCGGATATACTTGCTATAAGGTCTCTTATTACAAAAATTTGGTCCAATAATACCATTAGGGCGTGGCACCTCCCATATAAGCAAAAAACGTTTATTGTTATAGACAGTGTGCTATAAGGGTAATCTTCATAAAATTTGGTGTACAGATGTCAGTTAATATAAGCTTTGAAAATAAATCAATTTTGACAGGATTGCATTGGTGGGCGTGGCACCTCCGATATTAACATAAATTTGTAAGCGCTGTTTTAAGTGAACTATTGCAGCAATTGCTATGAAATTTAATGTAAGTTGTTCAATTGCTATAGAGCAGATCTGAATCAAAAGTGGCTGAAATTGCACCAGTGGGCGTGACACCTCCCGTACAAGTAAAATACGGTAAGTGGCATATTTATCGAAATATGTGACAAATCATACTAAAATTTGGTGTAAGAGGTTTGCTTATGAAAATCTATTTCTGGATCAAAACTGGTCTGGATTGTACCAGTGGGTGTGTCACCGCCCTAAATTTTAAATTTAACTGCGGCACATATCGCAAACTATACAAGCTATTGTGCTGAAATTTAATATGAAGATGTCGATCACGAATATAGTTTATTGAACCAAAAGTGGGCGGAATTGGACAAGTGGGCGTGGCATATTTAAAATTTTTCATTTCTATTCGATTTTTTCAACATTTTCCATATTCTTTTGACTTTTTCAATCCTTCAACTTTTTCCAATATATCCTATTTGTATGTGTTCGACTTTTTCATCCTCTTTCAACTTTCTTCATAATTTTTTTTATTTTTTCGACTTTTTCATCAATTTTGAATAGTTTAAAATTTTTTCAACCCCTTTCAGCTTTTTTAGAGTTTTTCTACCTCTCTCAACTTTTTTCAACATTTTGCATATATTTTCGACTTTTTCAACATTTTTCAATTTTCACATTTTTTTGACTTATTCAATCTCTTCAACGTCTTTTTAATATTTATTTAAAAGGTACTTTCAGTGCAGTGTAGGGTATGTGAGTTTCGGCCTGGCCGAAGATAACACCTTAACTTGTTTTATCTTAAATACACCACGCTAGCAAGAAAATTTTCGAACTATTATTAACAATCCTATTTTGGATACATATAATTAATTCCAGATAGAGGGCTTTAAAGTTGGAATTCGTTAAAATAAAGCAAAAAAAGGTCTTTTTTTTATCTATTTTCGATCATAACATTAATACTTTTGGCAACGGGCCCGCAGTTTTTCGAAGGGGCCCGTAAATTCTAAAAATCGCTATTCAGAAATTTTAGTTTGCACGTTGCAACGCAACGGGTGCAAACATTGGCTCAGTCCTTTCGGTTTTTTTCTACCCAATTTTCGCCGTATATAGTGAGTGACAAGATCTTTTTGATTTCGAAATATGAAGAAATATCCTGTATCTACTGTCATACTGTTAAGTTTACAAATTAAACCAATTTTCAAAATACATAGTTACATGTATTAATTAAATACTATTTTACTATTCTTGAAGTGAAACTTTTTTAGTGACGGGTGATTTGAAAAATTAGGTGTGTATAATAGAATATGCTAATTTAGCCATCCAACATCATTTCTAATTCTACAATTGTTAGGGTTGTATGGTAACCACCGGGCCCGGATTTCTCTCGGCGACCCTGATTATAGGGATAGCTGGGCATCGTTAATCAAATCCGTTATTCACTAATCCGTTACTACAAAAGTTAACTTCGTTAAACGTTAAAGCGTTACATTTTTCGTTAATCCGTTAACACGTGATAAAAATTGAGTTTTTTTATATCGCAGCTTTAGTGATCTTTTTATAAAAACTCTTGGATTGGGTTTTGGAAGTTAACAGATTTGGAAAATAAAACGAAGTGTATAATTGGAGTCTGTAACTTAGTCATCTGACACAATGTGGATACTCCTCTTCATGAACATTAATATGATTTATCTCGTTTTGGCGTCAAAGTATCTTTGCCCGTGGAAAAAAGATTTTCAACTGCAGCTCTTGAGGGTATAGCAGTATCTATTATATTTAATAAATAGATTTATGAATATCTGCTCCCCGAGGAATGCCGCATCGTTGAACAAGTGTTTTGACTTTATGTCTAACCACATTTTGACGAGATTTTGAACTTTACTCCTTAAAGATTTGTTTTTCTTAGGTTTTTCTTTAGACTGAGTGAGTGAATTGAA
The DNA here is from genome assembly GCA_949775025.1 of Tricholauxania praeusta. Taxonomy (NCBI): domain Eukaryota; kingdom Metazoa; phylum Arthropoda; class Insecta; order Diptera; family Lauxaniidae; genus Tricholauxania; species Tricholauxania praeusta. The sequence continues at coordinate 93,026,662 of OX459029.1, read as the reverse complement.
AAAATCTTCCTCATCATCGTCGTTGTTACTCGCGTTGCTGCCTCCGCCAATTAAACTATCTCTGTTCTTCGAACTTTCGGCAGCTTTTTGTCATAACGCCTCTTCTACGTTTTTTCTTATTCCTTTTTTTTACTGCATCCACTCGACTGCTGTCATGGTTTTCCAGCCACATAAGCCGGAACGTACTTGTTGTCAGAACGTCTTTTTTTGCAGCGCGACGCGGTTCGTGCGGTATATTTTAGGTAAATATTAGGTACTGGAATAACGATTAAGGGACTTGGGGAAATTTAATGGAAGTTGAAGAGTCCGTTAACATTTTTTAAAGTTAAGCCGTTAGTCGAAATGTCAACTTCGTTAATTAACGACTAACGGTTTAACTAGTTAATGCTCAGCTACACTATATACTATAGCTATATTTGAAATTAGCTTGGCTGACAATTAAAGTTCTAACAAGTATTTATGTGAAGTATGTGCTCTCAACAATGCATTTTTTTAAGTTTTGCCATTTATATGGAAAATTGGGGCCAATCGAAAAAACCATTACAATATTCGGATTCTACGGAAAATTTCACTACAGAAAATGTTATAGGAATTTATTGTGGAAAATCTTGTTGAGTAGTGTAATCATACTGGGTGTTTTTTTTAGAGGTTTGTTTTTCAAATAGAGATAAAACTGGCATTTTATGGTCAAATCTGGCAACTCTAATGTCATTTATGTTCAGTTTGGTTTGCCATTTCATCATGAACAGGTTGACAAAAGAACAACGCTTGCAAATCGTGCAAATTTATTTCGAAAATAATGGTTCAGTTCGCGAAGTTTACCGCAAGCTCCGTCCATTTTATGGTCGACATAATCGTCCATCAGAGCAATTAATTCGGTTAACCATGGGTCGTTTTCGCACTACGTTTACTCTATGTGATAATACGCATCCGCAGAGACGTCGAACAGTGCGCACCGAAGAAACAATTGCCGCTGTAGAGCAAAATGTTGAAGAGGACCCGAATGAATCGATTCGCCACCGTGCACAGCAATTGGAGCTTTGTCCATCAACTTTATGGAAGATTTTGCGCAAAGATCTTGGCTTGCAACCTTACAAGATCCAGCTTGTGCAAGAATTAAAGCCGCGAGACCATGCAATGCGTCGTGATTTTGGTGTATGGGCCGAAAATGAGATTGATCTCGATGCTGATTTTCATCGCAAAATTTTGTTCAGTGATGAGGCTCATTTTTGGTTAAATGGCTACGTCAACAAGCAAAATTGCCGCATTTGGAGTGAAGAGAATCCACATGAGACCCTTGAGACGCCATTACATCCACAAAAACTGACTGTTTGGTGTGCTCTATGGGCTGGTGGAGTCATTGGGCCATACTTCTTCCGAAATAATGCTGGAGAGTCAGTTACCGTTAATAGAGACCGGTATAGAGCCATGATAACCGACTATTTTGTTCCCGAATTGGATGGCATGAATGTGGATGAGTTGTGGTTCCAACAAGACGGCGCTACATGCCACACAGCGCACGTCACAATCAATTTATTGAAGGAAACATTCGATGAGCGCATAATTTCGCGGAATGGACCTGTCAATTGGCCACCAAGATCGTGTGATTTGACACCATTGGATTATTTTCTTTGGGGATATGTGAAGTCGCTCGTCTACGCCAACAAACCAGAAACGTTAGGGGACTTGGAAGCCAACATTCGTGGCGTTATTGCCGACATACGGCCCCATATGCTCGAAAAAGTGGTTCAAAATTGGACCTGTAGAATTGGCTTTATTCGAGCCAGCCGCGGCGGCCACATGCCCGAAATCATATTTAAACATTAATGGCATAAAATTATCCTTCCAATAAAGCCAAATTGATGGACATTAAAACGATTTTCTTGTGTTTTATTTCAATTCGAAGCTCTATACCTCTAAAAAAAACACCCTGTATATACATATTAGCTATGGAATAGTGGAGGATTTTTTGATTTCGATACGCTGGGACCATTTATTTTGTGAGGTTTGATAAAAAAATGATTGAGCCTAAAAATTAAGGGGGTTAGAGTAGGGTAAATGGCGTCTCATCAAGGTCAAAGTTGAAAAATTTGGGAGATTTTCAGACAAATCATCCCATGGCTGCTTAGAAGTAGCCCATAGAGCGGTGGGTTGTAAGACCGACCCTCAATAATTTTTAATGTCCAACATTTTTTTCGAACAAACTTACCCCCTCTCTCCAACCCTTTAGGGGGTTCCCATACGAAAATTATGTTTTTATGAAATTTACTCCCAACGCTTTCAATGCTGCCAGGGTGTCCCTAGATGATTCAAGTTTATGGCCAGCCCCTATTAATTTATTCTTCCCAACATTTCTGCACAACATACTATCCCCCTATCTCCGCCCCTTAAGGGGTTTCCCATACAAAATTAAATTTCTTATGAAATTTGGCTGAATACTCCTATCTTTCCACCGCTTCCAGTGTGTCCTGAGAGGATTCTTTTGTATTACCGACCCACATTAATTTTTCATCTCCAACATTTTTTTCAAACATATTGTAACGAACCTTTGGCTGGGGCTTAAGCTCGCCGGTGTCCAGGGTTCGGCTACAAAAATTTTTAATTTGCGGGTGTGATATTTTTTTTTAAAGAAGGTTTAAGTATCCGGTCAAAGAAACTGTTGATGAATCAACATAACATAAAATAATAAATTCCATTTTATTAAAAATTTATGTTAATTTTTCACATTGGTATTGTTCTTTCATTATTTTGTTTAATAGTGTATTGTATGATACAATAGTAATAGTATTTTGATGCACAGTGTTTTGTATTGCACATTATTTTGCTAAGCAGACACATATTTAAATTTAATTATTTAGTACTGCTTACCTAGCATTTAAAATCAATTAAAACATTCTTTATCATTTTAACCCAAAAATATAGTGTTTCATTACAGCAATACTTGCCCCCACCAGTGGTAAGCAATTTTGTTTGTTTAAGAATAAAATAAGTACTAAGGCTTCCCCCCACAAGCGGTAAGGGGTCTTAAAACATTTTATTTCAGAAACACTACCGAGTTCATTTTTAACAAGCTTTAATATAATTCACTTTTTATAGTCTATAAATTTATTTCATACATTCGTTTCTTAGCCTAATTTATATTTTAATCAAAGTGCTTCGTCGCGTCCGTCCGCCTTGAGGATACCGGGTTGTAGTCGTTGTTGCTTTGCCACGCGCTCGCACCGTACACCCGTTTGTAGCGATCCACCGATAAAACTGACCTACGCTCGCCTATGCGCTGAGCATAATCGTACGTTACTTTGCGAAGCACTAGTAACGCCTGACTACTCAGAGCGATCCACCGTTTCCAAAAGACGAACTGCGCTCACTTATGCGCTGAGCGTAGCCGTACGTCACTTTGCAGAGCACTAGTAACGCCCGACTACTCAGAGCGATCCACCGTTTCTAAAAGACGATCTGCGCTCACTTATGCGCTGAGCGTAGCCGTACGTCACTTTGCAGAGCACTAGTAACGCCCGACTACTCAGAGCGATCCACCGCTTCTTAAAGGCGACCTACGCTCACTTGCGCTCTGAGCGTAATCATACGTTACTTTGCGAGGCACTAGTAACGCGTGATTTCTCAGAGCGAACCACCGTTTTCAAATGAGGACCTAAGCTCACTTATGCGTTGAGCGTAATCATACGTCACTTTGCAAAGCACCAGTAACGCGTGACCACCCCCAACGACCCACTGTTTCCAAAATGTGGACCTATGCTCACTTATACGCTGAGCGTAATCATACGTTACTTTGCAAAGCACTAGTAACGCGTGATTTCTCAGAGCGAACCACCGTTTGCAAAAAGGGTATCCTATGCTTGCTTATACGCTAAGCGTAATCATACGTTACTTTTGAAGTATTGCTAAAACTCAAACTTATAGAAGATCCGACCGCTGACATAAGGCATGAAGAGAAAACTGAGTTGATTCGCGAAAAGGTGCGAGAGAGTTTAAAAAAGGCTTATGATACCAATGCTAAAAATTATAATATGCGCTCACGTCCAGTTCGTTTTGAAATCGGTCAAATTGTGTATTGTTGGAGTTTTGCTCAAAGCAAGGCTTCCGATCAATTTAATGCAAAATTGGCAAATGTTTTTGAAAAGGCGCAGCTAATCAAAAGAATGGGTACGGTTTATTATGAATTAGCAGACATGAACAATAAACGACTTGGCATTTTTCACGCGAAGGACATTAGAAGGTAGTGCCTTCAGTTTTTTGCAACCCACAACAGCAGATTTCGAAAAAACTGTTTTGTAACGGCACCAGTTCCGTCGAGTGTGAATTGGCGATATATTTTCTCATTTTTTTGCCATCTGGTGGTGACAGGCGTTGCAGGGAAAAAGTCTAGACAAAAATGCCAAAAATGACATAAGAATTTCAAAAATCGCGTTATCGCGCATGATGTTCTAGACTTTTCCTTGCGCGCGCTGCACCAGCCAATGAGATCGTCCATTTGCGCGTCGGCTAATAAAAACTTGTGCTAACGTGTAAACAAGAGAGAGACAAGAAAAAACGAGAGGGGAATTGGAAACGGGCATTTGAATCATGCGGTCGCGTGGATAGTCAGTTTTGTTTTTTTTCATGTTTTGTCAATTTTTTCTGGATAAATTTATAAGTTAACCGTGCGACGAACCCGTGAACCGAAAGTGAGTTAGAACTTTATAGAAAGTTTAATGAAATATTAAACCAATAAAAGGTTTGGATAGAAAAAATTGGCACCGTAAAAGATTTCAGCTATAAATAAAAAGAATTTGAATTTCGTTAAGTAAATAAAGTGAGTTTTCATTGAAAAATTTGTCGGAAACGTGAAAGCTTCTGAAATTGTTTTTTTGAAAAATATAAGTAAAAGAAAGTAATTGAAAATAAAGTAAATCAATGAAAAAAATGTTTCGTTGTCGGTGCAAGATTCGCGGAAGCGCTAGTGCTCCGTACACTCGTCATGTCAGACAAATCTGACATTGAATCACGCTGTAATTGAACCACTATAAAATAAAAGAGACACAGAAAAGTCATACACACTGAACACCCCTATCCATGTAAAAAGAAAAGTCAAATTTGACAGTAAATAATCGCTAATGTATGTAGAGGCGAATGGCTTTGATCCAGCTACATGAAAGGAAAGAACGACAAAGCAATTGAGAAAAAAAAAGTAAAATGTGTAAAAATTTTGAAGAAAAAAAGAAACGATTTTGGTTGTCCATCTCACACGTAGTTTTTTTCGCTTGTGTAAAAGAAATAAAAGAATTTACATTGTGCTATAAGTGATAAAGAAAAACCTTTAAAAATAAATAACAAGTTATTTCCCCAAATGCGCTTTAACTTTGGCGTACTCATGAAAATTTCTGCGAGTTTATTGAAGATGTAAACTTAAGTACAAAACAACTTTACCAACACAAAATCTCTAACATAAAACAATTAGATGACAACAAATCCACTAAAAATAAACTAAAAATAGAACACCAACCAACATAATTTACACCATAAATACCACAATAACAAAACCACAATAGAATGAACAACTTTAAAAACACCAAAACAACAACATCTACAATACGACAGCAGTAACAACGAGAACAACCACAAAGATGACCACACCACCCAACCCATCACAACCACAGCAACAACTTTAATCAACAGAACAACTAAACCTCCCACAACACCACAAAAAACTCATCCAACAATACAACAAGAAACAAGTTTGGAGGTAATACAAATAACTATAAATAATTAATACTCCATTATACTACGTCAGTCAGTCAGTCTGTCAGTCCGTCCGTCAGTATAAAAAGATCAAAAAGTTTGATGCGAAAATTTTAAAGCCAATGTTATGGTCTAACCAATCAGTCCTAAATAAAACTACAATTAAATGTTAAAAATTGTAATCATAGAAATGATTGTATTATTTGCATTATACTACTAAATTAAAGTTATTAATTTTTTTACTTTACCTATTAATCCATCCATACACATAAAAACCCCAATAATATTATTTAATAAAAATGATGATGGATTGATAATTTTTCTATCATAAAAATAGTTTTACTTAATTGCTAACTGCTACCCTTGTCCTTGTGTATATTTAACTTTATGGTATGTATTTATATATGCAATATATAAACACAAAGGCAATTGCTTAATATACTGTATATTATTCATATTTAAACCTCTAAAGAGAATTATATTTAATAATAGTTACTTATTAACAACTATATATATATATATATACAAATGGAAAAATAGAAAAATGAAAAAAATTGAAAACTATTTCTTTTTATTTCTAAAACGGAAATAGGTAATATGGCTGCTTAAACAGTAGCACCAAAAGTCCTATGTAGAACCATTCAGATTAGGGTGGACCTAAAAAAAAATCGCCCAGCAGGTCCACACAGTAGGGTGGGCATAGAAGGGCCCGAGCAGAACACCAGGCTCGGTGGTTCAGCCACTAGGAAACTTTAGGGAGGCCCGTAAATTTTAGAGATTTTTTATTGTAGACTTAAACTTTTTTTGTGGTAACGCGTACATTTTTTTTTCGGATTCATAAACAAATATTTACAGATACTTTCCGTTTCATTTGCTGAAGAGCTCAGCAACCCAGCGTCAGCACGAGTACAAATTTGTACGGTGAAGGCGCATTATGAGCAGCAGCGATCCCATCCCAAATTACCGAACTACTAGCATCGGCACATCAGCTCGTGCTGCCGCTATTCATAATGCCCACGTAAAAAGCACCCATCGCCTAGTGCGATTAGAACTTCATATGGTGATCCGCACGGCTTCACTGATCATCAAAGGTGTCCAGTGTGTAGTGTATTCTCACTGACGCTCCATATAGTGTCAATAGTGAGGTACGGTAGTTTTGTTAGGAAGTCTGGAACACTTCATATAGTGATCCGCACGGCCTCACTGGTCACCAAAAGTGTACAGTGTGCAGTGTATTCTCACTGACGCTCCATATAGTGTCAATAGTGAGGTACGGTAGTTTTATAGGAAGTCTGGAACACTTCATATAGTGATCCGCACGGCTTCACTGGTCACCAAAAGTGTACAGTGTGTAGTGTATTCTCACTGACACTCCATATAGTGTCAATAGTGAGGTACGGTAGTTTTATAGGAAGTCTGGAACACTTCATATGGTGATCCGCACGGCTTCACTGATCATCAAAGGTGTCCAGTGTGTAGTGTATTCTCACTGACGCTCCATATAGAGTCAATAGTGAGGTACGGTAGTTTTGTTAGGAAGTCTGGAACACTTCATATAGTGATCCGCACTGCTTCACTGGTCACCAAAAGTGTCCAGTGTGTAGTGTATTCTCACTGACGCTCCATATAGTGTCAATAGTGATACGGTAGTTTTGCTAGGAAGTCTGGAACACTTCATATAGTGATCCACACGGCTTCACTGGTCATCAAAAGTGTCCAGTGTGAAGTGTGTTTTCGCTGACGCTCCATATAGTGTCAATAGTGAGGTACCAAAAGTGTCTAATGTGTAGTTTATTCTCAGTGACGCTCCATATAGTGTCAATAGTGAGGTACGGTAGTTTATTAGGAAGTTTGGAATACTTTATATAGTGATCCGCACGGCTTCACGGGTCACCAAGTGTCCAGTGCGTAGTATACTGTCACCGACGCTCCCTATAGTGTCAGGCGTGATAGTATTATAATAATCATTTTTTTACAAATAATACTAATATTAGTTACCATTTTACAGGAATTTCACGATGAATCAACATGACAGATCAGAAAATCAGTAAAAGAAGGATCCTGATAAAATCGTATTAGTTAATAAGTTATATCAGATATTTGTTATTAAGAAAATTCAAATTGTATTGTATTAAGGATATTTTTAAGATTTATGAATTGAAATTGAATCCTAGTACTATAAATATATATTTTCTAACTAAAAGTTATTGGTTGTTTTTTAGTTTGACCCTGGACACCACTGAGCTCACCTCAGCCTTGGACCAAAATAACCGTTACAGTACCAACATCAAATTGGCCAGGACCACTTTGCCTGTTTGAGGTATGCAGTGCAATCGAAAAAAAACTTTGTCAAAAACATATATCATTTCAAATGTCTGAAATGAAGAAAAGGGAAGCAAAGTAATTTTTTCATGAGCAGTAAAGCATTCCAGTCATAATTGGAGCGATAAATGGTACCCACATCCAAATAATAATGCTGTCAAGGAACGAGAATTTATACTAAATAGCTTTTCATAAGCAAACCCCTAGCAACAAGTTTTAGTATGATTGCTCACATATTTCGATAAATATGCCACTTACCGTATTTTATTTGTATGGGAGGTGCCACGCCCACTGGCTCTATTTCAGCCACTTTTGATTCAGATATACTCTATGGCAACTGAACCACTTACATTAAATTTCATTGCAATTGCTGCAATAGTTTACTTAAAACAGCGCTTACAAATTTATGTTAACATGGGAGGTGCCACGCCCACTGATGCAATCCTATCAAAAATCATTTATTTTCAAAGCTTATAATAACTGACAGCTATACACCAACTTTTATGAAGATTACTCTCATAGCACACTATCTATAACTATAAACGTTTTTTGCTTATATGGGAGGTGCCACGCCCTAATGGTATTATTCGACCACATTTGTGTAATAAGAGACCTTATAGCAAGTATATCCACCTCATAAAATTTCATGGAGATTACGTTGTTGGTTCTCTTAATATAACGTTTATAAATATTGTCGGCGGTGCCACTCCCTTAAACGAGTTTTTTCAGTAAAGTGGCTGAGCTTGTATTGATGACTGCTTTTAGCGGCATCATCTCCAAAATTTTTATGAATATCGTTTGTGCCAATTTTTAGATATACGGAATCAAAATTTTTAACAGTTGAACAGTGCCACGCCCACTTTTTCTATTCCGCCCAATTTTATCTCAATTCAAGATATATTTGATATGTATCCGTTTACCAAATTTCATCGCAATATCTTACGGCTTACAAGTTATGGTGGTATAAATGATAAAATTTAAGGCTGTGCCACGCCCATTTACAAACTTGAAACCCAGCCTAATCCTAATTTGGTTCACATATGCTCCAAATCACCAAGTTTCATCAAAATCGCTGCAACTTTTTTCAAAATTGGCCTGGGTAAATATACATAGGTTATGGGCGGTAGGCGTGTCCGTCAACTGATTTCGCCCATTTTCAATAGCAAGATGCCTGCAAGAAGATGTGACTTATGTGTGAAAGTTTGATTCAATTATCATTCTTGGTTTCCCGTAACCCCGATTTCAACAGACGGACAGACAGACAGACGGACATCGCTAAATCGACTCAGGTGGTGACGCTGATCAAGAATATATGTACTTTTCCATACCTACCACGCCCCCTTCGATGTGTTACAAACGGAGAGACAAAGTGAATATACCCTCGGTGTAGGGTATAAAAACACAATTATATCATAAATTTATTGTTTTATTATTTTATTTCAAAACAAAAATAAGAAATAATATTTGAAGGTAACGTAAACATTTTAAATTCATTTTTAATATGATATAAATTCAAATATTAAAAAGACTATTTCTTATATTATAATGAGATCATTTGTTATATAAATAAATTATGTTATATTAATTGAGTTCAACAAAAACATTAAAAGTGGAGTTACAGACCATGCGTCGTCGCTTTGTTGCGGCATACGCTTCTCTCAGAAAAATTTGATACCCTGCATTCGTATGGATTGAGTTACAAAGCACAATGCGTAGAAAGTGAAAAAGCGTATGACGCAAAAAGTTGAGCAACTTTTCAACTTTTTTTACGCTTCATGAGCTTTTTTATTTACTAAACAAACTTTTCAGTTTATAAAAGATATTTTTTATTGTTTACGAATTTGTCAACTCTGCCGTACTAAGCGAAAAAGACGTATCTCAAAAAAATTCATTTCGAGATAATTGATGTTTTGTTTATGTCAATTTGTTGAAATACCTGTAAAATTGAGATAGAGGAAATTTTCGTAGTAGATTTTTTATATGATTGAACTAAGATGCCGACATTAGGAGTATTTCATTAGACGCGTAATTTCTTAAGCTATCTGATGCCATAAGAATCTCGGAAATTTTTATTTTTGAGATACGTCTTTTTCATTCAAAGAAGCGTGATATGTAACTTCAAAAACAAGAAGCGTAAACTCGATAAAGCGACAAGCGTGGTCTGTAACTCCACTTTAAGTTATAACATTTGAAAGTAAAGTAAGCATTTTGAATTCATTTTTTAATATTAATTCTAATTTAAAAGACATCACTTGTTTCATGGAATAAGGTCATTTATTGCAAAAATAAATTTGTAGACTCAATTGTTTCCTTTCAGCTTCTATTTTAAGCATTTTCTTTCTCAATTTGAGTTTTGCAGGAAGTAATTTTCGTTTCTAGTTATCGTTTTTCTTTTTGTATTCGAACTTTTCTTTTGCTAGCTTGTGTTTTTTTCTTCTACCTCTAACTTTCTCTTTGCTGTTTATGTCTCTTAAGTTATTTCTAATATCTTCAAGGACCTTAATGAATTTTCACAAAATTTCAAAATAAAAATTATTAAAAATGAGAATATTTGAAAGTTTAAACAATAAGCTCTGTCACAAGCTTTTATGGAATTTTCCTGATATTTAATTAGATTGTGCCCTTGTTTCTGAAGAAGGTTCTCTTTGTTTCTCGAAGCCGATCATAACTGTCCACACTGCGGTGACTGGCATAAGCAGTGGTGCGCAAAGGGGAAATGCTGCTGGCTCTGCCCTCCGTTACTTTGCCACTTTCAATCACCGGCAACTGTGAGCTGGAAATTTCAACAAAACCAAACTCCATTACGCTCATACCACTGACGTCTTCGTCCATATAGAGCAATTGGCTGACTTGCTTCTCCAATGCGTTTAATGAACAATACCTTGAAGGTACACCGCCTGTGTCTGAAATAGAAGTCTTGTTGCGCCGTAGTTTTGTTTTGAGGTGGTTTTTATAGTCAGCCCAAGCCTGTAAATATTAGTTTTCAGCATTATAACTATAAACAAAACTTGTAAAAGTCTTACTTTCTCCATCCAGCAACATCGCGCTATTGTGGCCCAGCAGCATTTAGATCATTTGCCAACCTCGTCCACAGATTGTTTGCATGAATTTTTGCCGTTGCCGTCTTCATTTGCCCCTTGGCCAAGTCAGAATACTTACTTACTTAGATGGCCATAACAACCCTTTGTCAGGTTACAGCCGACCTCATTAGCTCTCGCCAGGCGCCTCTGTTTTGCGCGCGCCTTCTCCAATCGTTAATGCCAAGCGCGGTTAGGGCTTCCTCAGTTTGGTCTATCCACCGGAGGCATGGTCTCCCTCTTCATCGTTGACCGGGGACCTTCCCTTCGAATACCTTTTTCGCTGGAGCTTCTTTATCCATCGATGGACATTACCCAGCCAGCGTAGTCGCTGTCTTGTTATACGCTTAACTATGTCAATGTCGGTGTAGAGCTCACACAGCTCGTGGTTCATTCGAATGCGATAGTCGTCGTGCTTCTAGTCCGCTTCTAGTCCATTATAGACTACAGGATGTGGATTTATTATTGTTAATTTAATTTAAACTTGATTATTTCGTATTACTAAATTGTTAAATGAATTGATAACAATAATAAAAACTAAACTAAAAAAAAAAAAATTTTCCTACCTACAAAAAAACTTTAAAAAAAAACTTCAACTAATTAACTTCAAATTAAAAAATGTTGACTTTGCTCTTGATTTCCAAATCTTACAAGATCTTACAAGAGACTTGACATCGAGAGAAGACTGCCTGAAGATACATTCGCTAATTCATCACCAACTTTCTGTACCCATATACCAAAATATGCTTTCTTTTGCCTGGTATGCTGCGGGACTTGCCGAAAACAATAAAATAGTTTTAATATAAATGAAGTTTGCTTTTCACAAATATAATAATAATAATAATATAATAATAATTTTGATCTTTATTCTCCTCCATAATATATAAAAAATTCACAAAAGTTTTAAAAGTATATAAATAAAACATTAAAAAAAGACAAATTAAATATTACATCCAAATATCATAAATCATTTACATATGTATATATTTTACATTAAAAGACTATCTAAGTACTTTTCAAACTTATATGAAAACTTATATAAAAGAGTAGAAAAAATTAGAAAGCATTCTTAACTAAACAATATAATAGTGTCGAATGCTCCATAAAAAAAAAATACACTACAGTAAAATGAAATGGGGTGATTCATTTTAATATTCAAAGTTTTAATACAAAACAAAAAAAATCAATAATTTATTCATTAATTCAGAAAACAATACAAATCAAAATATTCATACAGAAAATTCATAAAAAAAAAAAAACATAAAATAGTAAAAGTAAAAAATTTAATTGTGAATGAAAGAAACGGCACATATTTTTTATAACAATAATTATTTATAATTTATGAAACAACACTAAGCAAATGTTCAATTTGACTATTGTCGCAATTAAAAATCCATATTTTAACTTCACGGATAAATTGTGATAAGACACGTATCTGTCTTATCGAAATTGGTAATATATTAAAAAGTTTTGGAGCAATGATTGTGAAAAATTTACCATAATGCGTTGTGTTAAGTCTAGGAACCATTGCAAAGTTTCTATTATTAATTCTAAGGTTACAATCAGATAAAAATCTATTATGATAAAAACCACCTCGGATAAAAAAAACTTTTAAAGTCTTGTAGTAATATAAATGTCTGATTGGAAGAACCCTCAATCTGATAAACAAATCAAAACTTCTACAACGGCGATTTTTCTTGCAAATAATTCTAATTGCATGTTTTTGAGCAATCAAAAGTGGTTGAATTTTATTAAAGTATGCACCTCCCCAACAAGTTATCCCATACTGTAATTTGGAATGAAATAAACCATAATAAATCATTAACATAACTTTTTCTGTGCAATATTTACTTAAATGATAAAAAATTCTAACTGTTGTTAAAAAATATTTTTTTAAATTCTCAGTATGTTCGAGCCAATTCAATATGTTATCGATTGTAATTCCTAGATATTTGAAAGAGTCTACAATTTCAATTTTAAAACAATCTGGAGTGCAATTTAAATTTTCATCAAATGAAAGGAAATTTGATGTATGTTGAAAACAATTCGCAACAGTTTTTCGAAATTTTTGACAACTAGAAGAGTGGAACAAGAAATTGTAATCAAAGTTTAAATTACCAGTAATACTAAAAAACATAATTTTTGTCTTACTACTAATAACCAACTTATGCCTATCAAACCATTTTCGTAGTAAATCCAAATCAAAATTAATATCCGAGACTAGATTTAGAGGGCTTACACAAGCATAGGCACAGGCTAGATCATCAGCGAATGCCGTGTTTTTCGATTTAAATTTCTGTTTTAGTAAAGAATTTATAAATATTAAAAACAAAATTGGACCTAATACTGAACCTTGTGGTACACCAATATCTATATTTCTGATTCTGCTATATTTGTTAAAAATGTTGACTCTTTGAGTCCGCGAAGTCAAATATGAACGAAACCAGTCAAACATGAATCCTCTAAAACCAACATTGTACAATTTATCCAACAATAAGTTATGTTTTACCATATCGAAGGCTTTTGTTATATCAACAAATAAAGCTGCAGTGATTTTTTTATTATTAATTTCACCATAAATATTACTGCAAAAGTCCAAAAGAGCATCTTCAGTAGATTTGCCCTCTCGAAACTCAAATTGTTTGTTGCTAAAAAAATTTATTTTATTCAAATAAATGAGCATACGCTTTTTAATAACTTTTTCAAAGATTTTTGTAAAAGTTGATAGCATTGAAATTGGTCTGTAGTTACCGACATTATTACGATCACCCTTTTTATAGAGAGGTACAACTTCAGCTGATTTTAAAGCACTAGGAAAAATTCCTGCATTAATACTTTTATTGAAAACAAAAGAAAGAACATCAACAATATTAAAAGAAATATTTTTCAGAGTAGAAGCTGATATGCTTGAATTTGATTTTTTGAGAGATATAATTATTTTATGTATTTCAAAAGATGAAATAGGTTCAAAAAAGAAGCTGTCTGCCTGAATACTATCTTCAATTATTCCATCATCCCAAAAATTACAATTTTCAGAGATATTGATTGGAATTAAATTTTCAGAAACAGATACAAAGTAATCATTGAATAAATTTGCAACTTTCTCAGTGTCAGATATTACAACATTATTTACTTCCAATTCAAACAAATTATTTCTTTCTTGATCTCTGTTTAGAATTTTATTCACGACTCTCCACTCAACCTTAACATTATCTTTATTTTTTTGGAGTTCATCAAAATAGTACTTATTTTTACAAGCTGGAATTTCACTTTTCAGATTATAACATAATTTCAAGTAGTAGCTTTTTAATCTAATATTGTCTGGATGTTTAATTAATTTTTGTCTAATTTTATTTTTTGTGGAAACTATGCCTAGTAATTTACTTGACATCCATGGTTTTAACCTTTTAAGTTTATTTTGATGAGATACGGACTTAGGACTACATTCCTTTATTTTATTTTGTAATGTATTACAAAATTTATCAAAGGCAATTGATGGATTTTCCTCAGAATATACATTTTCCCAAAATTCATTTGAGAGTAGTAGGTTTAGTTTTAGAAAGTCTATATACTTAGAACTTGACAAGGGCATGTATCTATCAGATTTATTTTTGCATATGTTATTCAACTATAAGCCTGTCATGCAATGATCAGTTATTTTAACATCAAAAGAAATACCTTTACAAGCGAATTTATCGTTATTACGAAAACGAACAAAAATATGATCTAAGCATTTACCAGACATTTCACGGGTGGAATAATTAATTAGACTATCTAGACCATTCGAAGCTGTCAAAAGTAAATATTTATCTCTTATTTGAGATTTAGCTAATAAGTCAATATTAAAATCACCTACTATAATTAAGTTACTACTTTTCTCAAAGCTTAACAGACTGCTGAATTCATCCAAAAATACATTTTTATCCAAGCTGTTTTCGTGTAGTCTATAAATACACAAAAAATTTATTTTATCATTATCAAATTCACATTCTAATTTAATTATGTCTGCACTAATTAAGTTATAATCAGAAACTTTGCAATGATAATCAGACATGACAAACACAGCTACGCCACCAGATGCATAAGAATCGTTACAAACTAACGTAAATAATAATTTTTTTTTTCATCGCTATAAGTCCAAATTTCAGATAAAAAAATTAAATCGGGTTTATTTGCAAAGTTTTCTAAATGCGCTACAAGTAAATCGAAATTTTTTCTCAAACTTCTAATGTTTTGGTGAATAATAAAAAAATTGTTTGAAAAAATATGGTTTGATTGAAAAACACTTTCACAATTATTCATCGAGGAATCGAAATGAGAAAAGTCATTGCTGTTAATTACTTGAGGATCAAAATTGAATTCGAAATTAGAACTCATAACAAAAAACTATAAACAAAAAATGTTTAGAGGTTTTTTAAATCATCAAGCGATCTAACAACAATTACCTCCTCACCATCACTTTTTCTCATCTTAATTTTTCCATTTCTACACCATAAATACTTATACTTTTTCTCCTGCTTTGATATTTTTGCGGCGAGAAATAATTTCCTAGAATGAGAGGTCAAGCTCTCATTTATAAAAATATGTCTCTCAGCAAATTCACTCCCAAATATATTGCCAGTTAAGCGATGTTTATTTATTGATTTCTGTTTCATAATATTTTCTTTGTATTTATGCGAAATGAACTTGACACAAGCAACATCCAATAATGATGAATCATTACCGCTCTCCGGAGAATGTTTCTTTGCTTTAACTTTTTTAACAAAGCAGTTATCAATGTTCTCAGCTGTAATCTCCACACCAAGGCCATCAGCAATAAGTTTTTGCACTTTCTCGAACGCATTGCTGTTATTAATATTTGGTATACCAACAATATCTAACGTATTGGATTACTTTTTGTTCCAGGTCATCAATCTTTTTCAAAAGAAAATTTTTCTCATCTTGAAGAATTTGAATTTGTAAAAGAGCATTGGTGTTGACATTTTTTAGCTCTATAAAGATTACTCTTTCAAAATTTGCAGCAATGTTATTGTTGTTGGTAGATCTGATTCAGATACATTTTCAATCAAATCACTATTAGTATTAGCCGGCGAACTAACATATTGTGCAGAAGTTTACTTTTTGTTCCAGGTCATCAATCTTTTTCAAAAGAAAATTTTTCTCATCTTGAAGAATTTGAATTTGTAAAAGAGCATTGGTGTTGACATTTTTTAGCTCTATAAAGATTACTCTTTCAAAATTTGCAGCAATGTTATTGTTGTTGGTAGATCTGATTCAGATACATTTTCAATCAAATCACTATTAGTATTAGCCGGCGAACTAACATATTGTGCAGAAGTTGACTGTGATGCTGGAACTATCACTTGTTGATGCTGCGAATTCCGCCGAAGAGCAGTACATTGATCGCAACGATAATTTATTTGTGTTTTTGTCATGTAGTCAATGTCACTTGCTTTTAATTTTACACAAGCTGCATGGTAATAGTTGTTGCAATCACCACACATAACTTTTAATTGTTCTCGACTAATTTTTCTGTTGCACAAACACGGCATGATTTATTTATTATACTTAAAAAAGTTATACAATTAATTATACTAAAATTACTATTAATTTGAATTATGAAATTATTTTTATTTAGAAATTTAAAAACCCGAACTTCTCTTTGCGTGTACACCCCACAACACTCAGAGATGAACTGAAATGCATTTAAAACATTCTTAAAAATTCAGCATTTGTATGCTGCTCTTTTTGCAGGAAATCTTTATGTTTTATTTGTTTTTATAATACTTATGTATCATCCAGAACATTGTAATAAAATTATATAATGTAAAATAGCTTATAAGTTTTTGAAATAAAGAGTATTCCATTATTCTGAATTTTTTTCTTATTTTAAAAGTAAAAAATAAAGTAAAAAATATTAAAAAAAGTTAAAAAAAAAATAAAAAAAAGTTGCATCAGCGGAGAATCGAACTAGTGACCCCCAGGATCATACGCTAACTCGTAAACCACTATGCTACTCTGCTAGTCGAACGAAGGTATACTTTATTTGTATAAGACAACTATTGGAAAACTTTGAACGTGATTTTCTCGCTTTTCCTTGAGCATTGCGAAAAACGGTAAAATATGGGTTTTCTTGGTAGTTTACATCTGGAAAAATTTGAGCCAAATCGGTGAGGGCACAGGGTGGTGGTCTTCTTGTTAGACTAAATTTTTATATTTTGTTTTGTACAGAGCTTTTTGTTCAGTACTTTTAGTGCAAAAACCACAAAAAAATTACAAGCACAAAAAGCTCTGTACATAACATAATATTATTATGAAATATTGCTCCAAAAACACAAATTAAGAAATTACTCTCGGTGAGCTCGCCGATATTTACATTTAGCACTTGCAACTTCGTTCGTATCGCCAAAAAAGCTTTCAACGGAGCGCTCGACAAAAAATGTGTAATATCAAAGGGCAAAAACAATTGCAAAAAATGTAGAATTTTGGCGTACATGTTTATATTTTATGCTGTGATTCTAAACTGATCAACGCAAAATGTAGAACATAGTATGCTTGCCTATTCTAAAACGTCGGCTTATAAAGCTTGCTGATGATATGACGTAGCGATCATTGAAAGTAGTATGTATAAGCAAAGAGATTAAATATCTAAAGAGATCTCGTCCAGTTCTCTTTTCAGAATCTTAGCTCGGCTAATGCCTTGAACACAATTAGAGCGGTGGCGGTAAAGCGGCGACGAATATACGCTGTCAAAAATTATAACATACATCGTTCGTCGTAAGCCGCAATTTTGTTTATTCAAACGATTTTTCGTCGCGTTTTTTTTTGACAGCGTTTATTCGTCGCCGCTTTACCGCCACCGCTCTAATTGTGTTTAAAGAAAAAGAAACGCCCTAAATTTTCGCCGTGAATAAATTCCCCTGAACAATTGAAAATGAAAAAATATGTCGAAATACGAGCGAAACTAAAATAAGAGAACTGACAACTCACTTATTCGCTTATGTTTTCGTTCGTATTGTGTTTTCTATTATATTTCGCAAGCTGCATAGAAATTTCATTTCATATGCAATTCATATTCAACATTTTTATTTGATTTCATTTTATTATCCATGTTGAAAATTTATATTTAATTATTCGAAATTAAATAAATTATAAAATTGAAAAGAATATAACATGAAATATGAAAAATAAAAGAAATAAAGGAACAGGTTTACTTTAGGGACAACCCTCAGATTTTATTTATTTTTTTAGGGGAAGTAGCGTGCTATAAATAAGCAATAAATCTGCAAAAAAAAATTATCGCTCGGATCTGGCTTAGGAGATATAGCCATCGGAAGTTGCGGATATAGCTTTTATAAAAACGATATAAGTTGGGAACTCCTGAATGGATTTCCAAAACATGAAATTCATATGAAAGGTAATTTGTAATGAGGTATAAAATTGTGCTACAAAAAATACTAATTCGTTGGATAGTTTTCGAGATATGAGGTTTTTTGAAATATGTTTACCTCTTTTTTTTTAAAAAAAAACCGTTATTTTTTTTCCAAAAATGTATTATTAACCTGTAGTGATGCTTATACATATATTTAGAAAGTAGAATTTATTAGCTTCAAAATGATATGCTATTTGTATATGGGACGTTCCACGTCAACCGGGACAGTGGGCTGCCCAAAATTGAGCTCATCGGAGAAATGTTTTTGAGATGTCAAAATGTTCGTATGCTCAAGAGCTTTCATATGCGAACAGGTGTTTTTGAATTTTTATTTTTAAGAAAATGGCGACCATAAAACGACGCCTACCTTTAGATATCTATGTATAAATTGGCAGTAGTTAATCAGCCATAAGCACAATCGCGTAATTTTTTTTTTTGACAGATTGTGAAGAGAGGGAGTGCAGTGTATACTTTTTTTTTAATAGCAGGCGGTGCCACGCCCCTAAAGTGAAAATACGTTTCCACGGCTAAAGTTATGAACCGCTTTTAATAAAATTTGGTTTGGAGATAGACCGAACCATAGGAAAGGCTCTGAATTCTTTACTAGTGCGTGGCACTGCATTTAATGAAAAAAACGCTGCATTGGCTCAGCTGCTTCATCGATTTTTATGAAATTCGGTATGGCGACAGATGGAATCCTGATTAAAGATATTTTATTCCAGTGGGAGGTGCCACGCCTCTAATACGAAAAAAACGTTTTCACTGCTAAGCTAATTGACCGATTTTATGGGAATTTGACTAGGATCTAATCGGTCCTTTAGTTTAGCTTTGAATACATATTTTTTTATGAAACGGATGTTTTTTTCCGTGACTTACAACCAGACTTGGGAGCAATCAATTACATTTGGTAATTTTGTAATTGAAATTTTTCAATTACAATTACATGTTAATGTAATTGAATGTTACGCATTTACAATTACTTATAATTGTAATTGAAATATTTTCGTCGGAAATTATTGTAATCCAAAATATGTAATTGAAAAGCAAAGTAGTTGAACGAAATTTGTAATGGATTACTTTTACTTGTAATTTCTAGCTGTTTAAGTAATCAATTACAAGATATAACTAATTAATACTAAACACTAAGTACGTATCCATACATCTACTATTATTAAACGACCTTAAATTGTATGTTTATAAATATATGTATATATATGGGGTAAAACACGCAAAAACGCCATCGAAAAAATTTTTTGGCTCCGATTTGGCTGAAATTTGGCATTATTGTAATATCGATGTCCAGCAATAGAACTGCGTTCAGGAATTTGCCCTAGTATTATTTGTTGTTGAGATACGCGGGTATGAAATTCACGATTTTTGTACTTTTTCAGAATAAGTGTTTTTTTCGAAAACTTTTAGCTTACAGCAAACTCTATCAATTAATAATTGGTGTACCTACGATTTTAGGTTTTTCTTTGTACTTTTCGAAAAAAAATATTGTTTTTGAAAAAAAAATATTTTCGCAAAAATTTTGCGAATTTAAAATTCTTTTTGCATTTTTTTTAAAAAAACCATTTTTTAAAATGTTGTGCAATTTAGTTATGGGTCAATCTTTGAATACTTTTGTCGATTTTGTTTCTGATTAGTGTGTTAATTAAATGTAATGGGTAGTCATAGAGACATCAGAAATGAAAAAACAACAACTGCGATCGCCCAACACATATTAGAGACGAAGCATACAGCTGATTTTGGAAGCGCCAAAATCTTAGACGCAGAAAAAAAAAGACAAATAAGAGACTGACACTGGAAATCCTAAGAATACAACAAAGAGGGGAAAATGCAATAAACTTTAAGGAGGACACGGACAACATAAACAATAATTATTCAGTAGCCGTCAAATTGTAAAAATGTTTTAATCGTTGTCCATTAACTTTTCTGTTTTCTGTTTTTTGTTAGATGTGTAAAATCGCGTTTAATTGTTGTAAAAAAATGTTCAAAAAAATGTTGTAAAAAAATTAAAAAACTTTAATAAAACAACCCTTTGAAAATGCTGCCAAATAAGTAGCGAAACGTCAGGGAGAAATTTAATATACATAAATACATATGTCTATTCAATTAATTAAATAATTTTTTAATAAAAAATTAAAAATTGGTCATTAATCTCAAAAAGTAAACCAAAAACATTTTTTAAAAATTTTTGTTTTATTTTTAAAAAAACTTTGATTTATTCTGCGCTTAATGCCGTAAAAATTCTTATGGGGAAAAAACTATTTATATTTTTTTTTTAATTTTAAAAAAAATTAAAGAGCTAAGATTTTGAAAATTGAAATGAATTTTTGAATTTTTTTTGAAAAATGCATGGCGTTTTCGCGTGTTTTACCCCATATATAAGTATATTTGTATATGGCTGAAGTTTATTTTGAAAATCGATTTTAACGAAACTTGGGGATTCCGTGCATATGTAAACAAAATTTAGATTGGGCTAGGTTTTAAGTTTTTCAAGACCCTAACAGTGGCGTGGCACATCCCTTAACTTTAATTTTTTTAACGTGATATCTTGTAAACTATTGAACATATTGTAATGAAATTTGGTAGACGGATGCATATCATAAATATCTTTAATTGTATAAAAAATGGCGGAATTAGAAAGTGCGTGGGGCATTTTTTAATAATGTAAATTTTCATACAATATTACTCGAAAACGATTTTCATAAGAATTTTGCCGACAATACCTACTTTGTTAGAAAACTTCGTAACCTCTTTAACTTGCACCCTTTTTTAAAATCAATATTCTTTGAAAAAGGTAGACAACTTAACACCATTTTGAGGCGCTTTGTCGAGACATATAAGGCTATAGCAATCCGCGAAAAAATAAAAAGTTTTGTTTTTTTTTTTTTTTTGAACCGCTCTAATATTTTTTTTTTTGAACCGCTATAATATATATAAACATATTGTTGTTGGTATGCTTCTACCTCTACATTATAAGATGAGCCCACAAACCAAATCTTCTTAACGAATCGAATTTTAAAAAATTTTATCGCTTGTAAGAAATTTTTTTCAAATTTTAATAAATGTAATTGCAGAAAAATGTGTAATTAATTAAATTTTTGTTTCAAATTACTTGGCAAAAGTAATGGATTACAAAAATCAAAAGGATTACATTTTCATGGATTATTAATCCAATTACAAAAGTAATTGCAATTGCATGTAATTGTAATTTTAAATTACATGTAATTTAAATTAATGTAATTGATAAATATTTTTTATTTTTTTTTTAACTTACGGACAACGACTTTGGATTAAGAAAAAGTCAACCATTGGTGGAAATTACCTTCCAGCACAATGGTGATGCGGTGACGAACATTTCAAAATCCTATTAGGGGCCGTTCATAAATTACGTAAGACAATTTCATGACTTTTTGACCCCCCCCCCCTCCCCCGAGTAAGATTTAGTAAGATTCTCACTACCCCCCCTCCCCCCCTTCCGAAATCTTACGTAAGATTCATAATTAAGGTGAAACTAGTCAAAAAATGGATTTTTAATGTGATGTACTATATTACTATATTTAATTTTAATATAAGTACATATGTTACATATTAAATAAATATTACGAAATTGCAAACTACATACAGTGGCTCACAGCTTATTTCATGCAGTGCCAGTTTTTAAGTTTGTACCGCTGTAATTTCCAAACTAAGTAGAATATTGAAAAAAACTGAACGCCATATTTTGTAATGTTATCTTAAGTCAAATTTTTATCCTTTATTTTTTTTTTAAACATTTTTTTGTGTAACTTATGAACTAAAATATAAGAAAAGTGCTAAATTCTATGTCATAGCTTATTTCATGCACCTTCAATATATTAAATTTATGCGTACTAATATTGAATTAAATTACCATCTAGTACTTGGTGTGGTACCCCTTCGCTTTTAGCAGAGAATTAAGACGACTTGGCATGGATTCCACAAGCTTTTGGGTTGTCTCTTGTGTTATTTTGTTCCATTCTTCCAAAAGTGCCCTTTTCAGCCCATCTTTGTTGAAAATTTGATGTTTCCGGATGTTTATTTCCAACATTGCCCACAAATTCTCAATAACATTCATGTCCGGAATTTGAGCGGGTGGCGTCATCAAATGCGGACAGTTCCATATCAGCCAAGACTGCACGATTGTCGATTTGTGCTTAGGATCATTATCCTGATAGAATCGGAAATCTTGGCGTATTCCGAGTTTTTCTGCGCTTTGGAGCAAATTTTTTTTTAAAATGTTTAGGTACATCGTTTTGTCCATGTTTCCCTCAATGAACTCCAAATTTCCTACTCCTGCTGCAGACATACAGGCCCACACCATAACGCTTCCTCCACCATGCTTCACAGTAGGCGTCAAGTTTTCTTTGTTCAGCTCTGTGTTCGCTTTCCGCCACATGTAGGTCATGCCGTCAGAGCCGAAAATGTTAAACTTTGACTCGTCCGCAAATATAACAGAATTCCAGAAGTCCGAATTCTTTTGTGCGTGCTCTTTAGCGAAGGCAACTCGACATAGCTGGTTTTTTTTGTTGATAAATGGTTTTTTCCTAGCGACTCGACCATTAAAGTCGTGGTTTCGGAGCACTTTCTGATTCACATTCAAACCCTGTAACATCAATATCCTCGTCGTCATGCCACTCTGCAACTTGACAAATCTCCGATTGTTTTAAAATGCAAAGGCTTTTCCCCTGTCCACGTTTCAAAATTGAAACTGGTTGAATCATGTGAGTGCGACTACAGTCTTTTCCATGTAGTTTTTTGTGCATTACAGTAGCTTTTTTCGAGGCAAAGTACTGGTCACAAATATTACAAACTCGATCAGCTAAGACGTTTGCAAGGGAAGGACAAAAAAAATCGTAAGGCATGATTTTGAACTGTGGATGTACTTTTGACCAATCGTAATTTAACGCTAAGCGAAGAAATAGAGGACAAAACTGATTGCTGTTTTGGTCTCCTGTTGAAGAAGGAATCGAAAGCGAATCTTCTTGTTGAAGAGGACAAGTGCAAGGGGGTGGTAAAGAACCGGGACAACATCAACAAAATTTCAAAGTCGACGTATCTGCGTGTAAATGCCTGAATAATAGCAAACTTGTGAGACGGTGTTACAAGTCGACCCTGCGTGTAAACAACATACATATATTTCATTACATAAACAGAAGAGAAGTTAGAGTCGATTACTTAAATCGATTGTAATCGATATTTCTGAATCTTTCGTGACTGTCGAAAATTCAAATATATTTCATTACTGCCACAAATGACGATGCGTTAATACAACTTTAATGTATGAATACGCATTTTAAATCTTACGTAAGATGATCATTCACCCCCTCCCCCCCTCTCGTAAGATGTAGTAAGAATCCGCCGACCCCCCCCCCCCTAAACGTCTTACGTAATTTATGAACGGCCCCTTATCAGCCATTGGTGGAAATTACCTTCCAGCACAATGGTGACTTTGGTGATGTAATATGTGACGAATTTTTCATCACATCTTTCATTGCACCTCACACTTCTCGCCCAAGTCAACGTTGTACTGGAAGGTAATTTCCACCAATGGTTGACTTTTTCTTAATCCAAAGTCGTTGTCCGTAATTAAAAAAAAAATAAAAAATACTTATCCATCGCATCATAATGTTATCAATAACTTGAAATCAATAACTATTTACAATTAAATACTATCATGTACTAATAACTATTTACCAATATTTATGTTTATTATAGTTCCGAAAATGACAATGCAACGAAGCTTTTCGCTTTTTATTAGCTGTTAAGATCTAAAAATAAGGGATGATTTTCTATTATGCCCAAAAAGATCAACAAGACAAAAACCTGAGAAGTGTGTACATTAGGGTGATTCAAATTTTTTTTTTTTGTTTTTTTTAAAGTGCTGTTGCTTAAAAAGTAAGTTTATGATATGAAGAAAAAGTTCACGAAAATTCAGCTCTGTAACTCAATTTTATAAGGTGGCGCCGGAGTCTGTTAGTTTTACATGTAAATTGTATGGAAAAATTAATTTTTACAAAAAAGGTATCTAAATGAATAGGTGATTAGTGTTGTTGAGCTGAAAAGTGTCGTTTTTTGACGTAATTTTTTACGCTGAATCCGAATCTGGCCTCAGAATTGACCCATCATGAATCCTGAAATATTTGAGGCTAAGTACCTAAAACATGATGTTTTTTGTCTACTTTCGAGGCCATGTATGGGATTCAAAGAAAGTTGATCAGCTTATTTTTAACAAATGCATCATTTACTTAGTACCATCCTTGCCCTTTAAAATGAGCTTTCAAGTGGTGATCTGTGATGATTCCTTGCAAAGTTGCAGCCATTTCAAGGTGACATGAATTTGAAACCCGTTGGTTAATATTTTTGGGTTGCAACCCTTTGTAGGGGATCCAATTTATGTCACTTTAAAATGTTGCACCCATCCGATTTTGATGAAACTTGGCACACTACTAAAGGATATATAGAGCAACATTTAGAAATTTTTCTGAAGTGGTAATTCAAAATCAAGTCACATAAAACTTAAAATAAAATTTTCATTGACAATTTAAATGCTCATATAAAACGGATAAAATTATCAAATAAATATTTTTATAAACTCTAGAATGTTACCTTTCACCTTAATTTAATTTTACTTTTCTAGCTTTAGTAGTTAAGAAAATATACGAGTCCAAAAAAAAAGTCCGTATCTGACATTTTTTTTATATATCTGAAGAACGCGTCATCATAGATGAGAAATATATACATATATAGATTAACAGTCACATGTCCTACATATTGGTATATGTAACAATATAGGTTCCTGGTGGGGCCTGATTCACCATGCAAACACTGCTAGACCCTTTGTTTACCTTTCATTATCAAGTAAATAATTTCGGAGTTAGAAAAAACAGGAACTGAAAACCTAAGTAAATTGAAAGACTGTGTCAAAAGTTTTTATAAGAATTACATTAAATTATCTACATTAGTAGGATTATGCATTTCAAGAGGTAGAAGTGATGGAATGGGTACTGTTGCGTACAATGCCATCTTCGAATAAGGTTGAAAGAAATTTCACATATATTATGGGAAAGAAGAGCTGAATTAAAATTAATTACAGCGAACTATTTGATGAGTTTACGTGTGTGAAAAGTTATGTGACTTGTGAGATACTAAAGCATTGGTTCCCAAAGTGGTCCAGGTGCGACTCGACGGGGGTCTACGCTGTCATGACAAAAAAAATGGGGGTTCACAATTCGTAAGCGGGGGTCCACGAAAAATGATCTGCTTTCGATAGTGAAGAACTAAAATGTTAGATGGACTTCAGATTTCAGATCAGATTCGAAGATATTCTGACGATGGAAATATCACCATGGATCATAAATCCATTTGATGAAACGGAAGTGGAGAATGTGATATTACAAGAGTAGCTAATCGAGCTTAGCACTATTGAAGAGCTGAAGCTGAAATTTGAGGGTATCAAACATTTTGGCTGCAGCAGAAATACCTGAAAAATATCCTGGACTGTGGGGAATTGCGAGAAAGCTTTTGATAGCGTTCCCCTCGTCATATCTTGTCGAAAAAAGTTTTAGTGACGTTAAAAACCTTTTAACAAAAAAAAAAGTAGATTGAATATTACGGAACGGGGATATTTGCAGTTATTCCTAACAAAACTGATGCCTCCCATTAAAATTATGACTATTTTGTGATAAAAACTTAATTATATTACGACTGCTATCATATTACATATTACAATATAACAATAATAACACAGGCCGACAAAATTTAGCCAACATTCAGACCCAGAAACCAGACTATATATTTCCGAAGGCTTTTGATGCGCTGATTCCGAATCTGGTCGCAGAACTGCTCCATCACGTCAGGTTTTCGAGATATCCTAACCTAAAAGTGCAAAAAACACTGTTTTTGCTCATTTTTGAGGCTATATAGCACGGTGAGTTTTCTATTTTTCAAAAAACTATGTATAGGATCTTAAACTACAGTTTTTCTTCTTTGAAATGCCTTTGAGCTTTCTGAAATATCTTTCTTTATCGCCCAGTTATCGCATTTTGAAATTTTCAAATTTTTTGTTGTAACTTGAGACATTTTTTTTTTTTTTTTTTAATAATTGACAAAAAAAAAAAATAAAATTAATTATATGAAGCAACCCCACATCTGAGTTGAAAACAATGTTTTTAGTTGAGCTTTTTTCAATCGAATGAAGTTTTTTTATTTATGTTTTAAATTAAGAATCAAATACAAATTGATCATTAAATATTAAAATAATTAAAGTGAATACATATACAGTGCTTACACATCTGAAAAGCTTTTGCTCCGTTCTACCGGACGAGATCTCTTTAGATATTTATTCTCTATGGTTTAAGCAGCTCGTTGCCCATTTTAATACATTTTGCGCATGTAATTTTTTTGTGGTTTTTGCACTAAAAGTACAGAGCAAAAAGCTCTGTACAAAACATAATATTATTATGAAATATTGTTCCAAAAATACAAATGAATAAATTTTTATTGAATATGTTTTAGTGTAGAAATAACCTGTTTTTTACAATAAACATATTTACTCTGCATTATATATACAAAAAAGTATTCGTAATTTTTTTTTTTTTAAAAAACAATCTATTTTTTATATTTTGCATGTAATTTATTTTCACAGAATTTATTTAAAATAATTAGAGGAACTTTCTAGAACGTTTTTCAAAAGAATAAATAAAAGAAAAAAAAGCAACAACGTTACACAAGGTAAAGAGCAATAAATGATGAAATTTTATCTCAAAAAAGTATTCGTAAATTTAATTTAATTTCAATATTACTAGCAAAACCCTGCGCACATTGCTACGCCTCAACAAACAAAATATAATGTGTTTTTATTTTAGTTGGATTAAATACCCAATTTTTTTTTCCGCAAGACTCTGAATTATTTTGGGGACTGTCAATGTAGTGCAAATGGTCTATTTTCCTATTAATAAATTGCATACTTCTAACCCCATTTGCTGCCATGCACCACCACAGCAGCACACTGCCACCACCATGTCTTAGCTTAGGCGCACATTGAGCTGTGTCACGCAGGCAGCGCAGACTACACAGCGCAGGAAAAAACACTGTGTCGCACACTCGTACTCGCATATTGAGAAGTAGTTTCGTGCAGCAGGTCGATGACAAGATGTTCGTCTTGCGAGAAAAGGCTTAAGCTTACTTTAGCTCCCATTCTCCAATTTTAATTAAACCAAAAGCATAAATATGTAATCAAAAAGTTTCGCTCGGATCTAGTTTCGGAGATATAGCCATCGAAAATCGCAGATATAGTTTTTGTAAAAATCCTTATAAGTTGGGAATCTCTGAATGGATATCAAAAATATGGGTGTCATAAAAAAGATAATTCAGTGGCCTACTATAATTTAAACAAACCTTGGAAATTGAACGATTATTCTGCAATTTTGACTTGATATTTTTTAAAAAACTTTTATTTAAAAATATATTTATATATTTTAATAAGCCATACATTTCTTAGCAAGTTAAAAAGGCTTAATTTATTCCCTTTAAAATGTTACATAGTTTGTTGTACAAAAACAATTATTATTAGATGATTCCCATTATAAAACTTACATTTTTTCTTCAGCGGCGCTCTTTTCTTTCAAAATAACTTTACATTTTAAATAATTATTAATTTATGTAACAATCTTATCATTAGTGATACACCATTTTAAAGGGAATAAATTAAGCTCTCTGAACATGCTATATATAAGTAATTATAGGTTACTAACATATTTTACGGAAAAAATAACGGTTTTTTAAAAAACAAAATTGGTTTAAATTTCAGAAAAATTGTAATATCTCCAAAATTATGGATTAAATTTCTAAGTTC
Source organism: Tricholauxania praeusta (assembly GCA_949775025.1). Lineage (NCBI taxonomy): Eukaryota > Metazoa > Arthropoda > Insecta > Diptera > Lauxaniidae > Tricholauxania > Tricholauxania praeusta. Next base: position 92,998,212 of record OX459029.1, on the reverse strand, counting down.
TGCTAATCGTTATTGTAGGCCATTAAATTATCTTTCTTACTACACCCATATTTTTGATATCAATTTAGGGGTTCCCAACTTATACGGATTTTTACAAAATCTAAATCCATAGATTCCGATGGCTATATCTCCGAAACCAGATCCGAGCGCCACTTTTTTTTCACCATTTTGTTTTTGCAATTTACCCCTTATTACTCCAAAAAAGAAAATCAAGATTGGAGAATGAAAGCTAAAGTAAACCTGTTCCCGAGAAAAATAATGTGGGATTATTTCGATTCCGAATGAGATTCTGACGAGCTGGAAACGTTATTTTTGCTATATCAAAAATTCCGGAAGGTAAAAAAAATTTGGAGAAGTGAATAACTATCCAAATTTTGCCTTTGTTTTTACTTTTCATATAATTGCAGCCGCTGGTGTCATATAAAGCCGAGTATTTTCTTACAAGCTCTATCAATTTTTTCTCACACTCCATAATTTCAATTAACTTAAGCACAAACTGTAATTATATCGAGGAACAAAAAAATAAAACAATGGAAATTCAAAAACACACAAGTAAACTGCGGCCTGTGTGACACATTTTCTGTGCCATCTCCACAATTGAACGCAGTCGACACGTGACGCAGTACTGCGCTACGCTTCAATGCGCGCGCTTTCCTTAAAATACGTAGATTACAAAAACTGCCCTGCCTACGCTGCTTTGCTGCGTCTTCAATGTGCGCTGGGCCTTACTGTATAACAGGTATTTCGCAGGTCCAGCTCCAAGTTCGCAAAAAAATATTTAAATCATGAGCAAATTTTCTGATCAAGTGGCATATGTAGTGACGAGACCAAATTCAATTTATTTGGACCTGACTGTGGTAACAAGGTATGGAAAAAGAAGAACACGGAGCTGGACCCGCAAAATACCTGTTGTATAGTAAAACATGGTGGTGGCAGTATGCTTCTATGGGGGTGCATGGCAGCAAATGGGGTTGGAATTATGCAATTTATTAAAGGAAAAATGGACCACTTGCGCCACATCGACATTCCCCAAAATAATTTAGAGTCTGGCGATAAAAAATTGGATTTTTCAGGACGTTATTACTTTTAGCAAGATTACGATCCAAAACAAATCGCATATAATACGAAGCTATGGATCCTTTACAACACTCCAAATATTTTACAAACTCCTCTCCAGTCCCCTGATATAAGCTCCATAGAATATTTGTCGGCCGATTTGGAAAAATCTATACGTAAGCACCCGATATCATCAATAAATCAACTTAAAAAAGTCATCCAAGCTGCTGTGTCACCAGAACGGAAAAAAAAACTTTTTCAGTCTATGCCAAACCGCTTGAATGAAGTAATTAGACTCATAGGATATGCTAAAAAATATTAATACTATTTAAATATTTAATACTATATAAAACATATTGAAATGAAAGGTAAAATTTCCTCATTTATTGTTCTTTACCTTATGTAACGTTGTTGTTGTTTTTTCTTTTATTTATTCTTTTTGAAAAACGTTCAAGAGAGTACCTTTAATAATTTTAAATAAATTCAGTGAAAATAAATTACATGCAAAAACGTATATAGAAAAAAGACTGTTTCTTAAAAAAAAAAACAAAATACGAATACATTTTTGTATGACTGTACATATATTTTGAAGTTAGGACGAACAAATACGGACAAATAAAGTACACAATTATTTGTTGAAGTTTGAATTCTGTTTATTGGAATCACTTTTAAAATTCACTTTTATTTATATTTTAATTTTACTTATTTCAGTTTAGTTATTTTAGTTTTATACTTCTTCTTTTCCTTCTTCTTACAATACGTCAATCATTACGAAAGACGTATATATGTAAGTAGGTGGGGAAAGGACTACCATAAACTCGAGGTTTTTCTTGTAGTCCTTAGCGTTATGAAAGTTTAAAAAAATGCCTTAATCACGCAGAATAATTTACGTAAAATGTCAATGACATGCAGATAATACATGTATGCATTAAACGGTAATGTATACCTCAGTAAAATTGATAATTGTGCAATATATTTTTTTAAGTTTAATTTAAGCACTAAGATATTTTTCTTATGAATTATTTTTTTTTTAAAGGTTTTAGTAACTAGAACATAACAAAGCATATAATAGACATATTTAATTCATAACATTTTAATATCTATAAAAAATTAATGTAAATTTATTTCATAGAAAATTGATATTTGTGCAATCTAATTTTAAGTGAAAGTTTAACTTTAATCTTCGAAATGAATTTAGTTTAAGGTCATTTTAGTATGAGATGGTGTTGCTCTTTTGCTTATAAAGCAACTACAACCATCGAGCATTGAATTCACCAAGTTTTGTAGAACCGACAAATCTATGTTTGACCACTCCTTAACAATTGCTTATTTTAGCTGTTTCAAGAATTCGTACTGCTTTGTAGCACCAAAAATTTTAGCAGATAGTATGCCCCATAAGTCCTCAATTGGATTTAAGTCTGGACTTAAAGCCGACCACTGCAACAACGAAATATTTCTAGACTTAAAAATCGCCATCATATGCCGTGCAACGTGTATGGTAGCGTTATCTCGCTGAAATATCTAACTGTCGCCATGGAACTCTTCTACAAATGGTATAAGCTTACTACCCAGCAATTCAACATACCTTTCTGCATTAATACGACAGGGCATAAAACAAATTGATGACTTTCCTCTAGCACCAAAACCAGCCCAAGCCATCAGAGATCCACCAGCATGATTGCGCCTGTAGCAGGTCTACCTAAAATGGCACATACCCCTCCAATGTTTATTATGCCCGTCTGGGCCGTCTAGGTTGAACTTTTTTTCATCAATATTATTTATTATTATTTATTTATTATTATTATTATTATCAAATTTTACATAATGCTTCAAGATAGGAATTAAATCTTATAATAAGCATACATTTTTTGCTAACAATTTTCTTTAGGAAAAAAAAAAAAAAAAGTTTATTGAAAATATGAATTAAGCTTAAATTAAATTAAAATTAAGATAGTGGTTAAACAAAAAAGTAAATCTAGTTGTTCAGTCTATTTAAATATTCAAAAAGTTTCTTCTGAAATTGTGCTTGTGCTCTGATAGTTTGCAATTCGTTTGGAAGGTTGTTCCACAAACGAATTGCGCTAACAAAGTAGGAGCGTTCCAAAACCAGGCTATTGAATCGCGGTAAAATTAACTTCAATCCTCTTCTTGACTGTGCAAAGTAGAGCATTTCAGAGAGGTAACCTGGGCATTTATTGTAAATTATTTTATGCAATTTCAGAATATTTAGAAAATTATAATATAGCTCTAGGTCTAACACAAGCAATGTCTTTTTTAAGTGGGTCACACTTCTATACCTTGGTATGCCATAAATAAACCTTAGACAGTCATTGAAAGCAACATTTAATTTATGCTTGCAAATCGAATCTGGGCATGGGTAAACAGAGTAATGGAAAATAAAGTAAGGTAATAGAAGGCTTTTAACAAGTTGCATTTTCAAATTATTATTTAGGTGATAAGCAGATATACCTAGGCTTTTAGGACCAGAGTATATATGCCTGATTAATGCGATAGTAGCATCACAACAACAATCAAAAACGAGTTTATGTGGTACCCAAGGTACTTAATTTTATCAGTAAAAGGGATAGAGATACCATTAAGGAAAAGTTGTGGGTGCTCATTAGAGCTGATAGCAAGCTTAGATCAAATTATACCACTACATTTAAAGGGATTGAGAAAAAGTTTATTTCTGCAAGACCAGGCATAGATATTATGTAAGTCATCATTCGTTCTAGCAAAACAATCTTCTATAAGTCCAATAGGACGATAAAAATAGATTAAAACGTCGTCAGCGTACATACGAGTCTGACAATTTACAACATTTGGCAAATCGTTTATGAAAAGCGAAAACAACAGCGGTCCTAAAACTGAGCCCTGCGGAACTCCACTTTTGACTTCCATTGGATTAGAGGAGCCTTGCTCTGTCACAATTTCAAGTACTCTACCTTTCAAGTATTCACTCATAAGTTTTGACGACATATATGAAAATTTAAACTGATGTTTTAATTTTTCCAAAAGTATTGAATGATCAACGAAATCAAAGGCTTTTGAAAAATCCAACATTACTAAAACACAAATTTTATTTGCATCTATAGCTTGGCGAACGTCAGAAGTAACCTTTATGACTGCAGATTCACAGCTGTGTTTATTTCGAAAACCGGACTGCCATTTGTTCAGTTTATTGGCTTGCAATAAATGAATTTGAATTTGGTTACCAAGAATTTTTTCAAAAACCTTTGATGTGAACGGAAGGATACTTATTGGCCTAAAATCAGATGGACATGACGGCTTTGACTTTTTGGGTATTGGCATAACTCTGGCAGATTTCCATTCAGTAGGGAATACACTTCTTATCAGGCATGAATTAATAATATGAACCAGGTACGGAAGTATTTGAAATTTAATGAGATTTAAGAAATTAGGACAAATCCCATGAGGTCCAATAGCTTTTGATTTCACTAAATTGATCGCTGCGAGAACTTCGTGTTGGTCAACACAACGAAAAGAAAAGGTATCTTCACCCTCTTCTTCAAACGGACCTACATCATAGGAAACAGAACTGGACACTGATGGCACAAAGACTTCACTTAATTCTTCTGACCTAAAAGGACATTTATGAAAAGATTTACCTTTAGCGATGCCACGATCTCTAAGGTTTTTCCATAGTTGCGTTAGGTTCAGTTCAGGGCTAAGCTTACTACGCAAATAAGCATGTTTAGTAGAGCGTATAAGTTTATTAATCTTATTCCTGGAAACAACAAACTGTCTTTTGTTTAGGAGAGAAGAATTTCTCCTATATCTTTTGTAGAAACGTTCTCTTTCACGAATTAGCATTTTTATACCATTATTAAACCAAGGAAAATGATCAGATTTAAACTTTTTTGTAATTAAAGGAACATATGCTTCATATAGTAAAGCTCTTTAACGAATCCATTAAAAATGTTCACTTTAGTATCTATGTCAGGTATATCATAAATGATATTCCAATTCAAACCAGAACAGCTATTATAAAGGTCAGAATAGCAGATGTTCTTAAAACTTCTAAAAGTAGTAGTTTTTTCATATTGGCAAACAAAAGGTAAGGCACAGAATATTAAATCATGCGTAAAATCTGATGTAGGAGAAATCTGTTCAAAGCCAAGGATTTGCTTACCAGAGCTAACTAGGGAAATGTCAATTAATGAAGGGTTACTAAGCGATTGAAAACACGTTGGTAAGCTAGTATTTATAACTGACAAACAAGTCTTGCTGCAAAAATAATTGAAAAGATGAGCGTGATTACTATTATTAAGAATATTGGCATTAAAATCACCACCTACAAGTATAGTTTCATACTTGGAATTCAACTTCACAATAGTATCCTCAAGTTCAAAAATGTTTTCGACAATAAAATTTAGTGGGAGGACAGTATACAACAATTAATAAAATCGTTGAACTATTATTAAAAACTTCTATGCCTAGAAATTCAAGGTTAGGCTCTTTAGAATAGCAGACAATCTTTGCTTTAATGAACTGGTTTATATAAATACAAACCCTGCCTCCAAACCTATTAATACGATCGTTCCTAAACAATTTAAAACCAGGAATGTTAACAAGCTGCGAGCTAATGTTATCATTTAACCATGATTCGGATATCAAAACAGCATCCACTAAAGAAGCACTAAACATTTGATAAATTGTAGTATATTTGGCTTTAATACCACAAGCATTGATATGGCAAATTTTAAATCCATTAAAAGAGCGACACAATATGTTTAGAACGCCCCGAACAATATCAGGATCCGTACAATGCATTAGAACATATTTCAAAAAGAGACAACACCACCTCAAAAGAAACTAGACTTAACATTATTAAAATAAAATGATTTTTAGTAATTCTAAAAATGAAAAAAATTTTAAATTTTCAATTTCAATTTATTTATAATTTCATTGTACATTAAGAATAAATTTCTTTTGTATACAACAGAGTTGGCAAACAAGAATATAAAATAAGGCTTATAATTTAGGTAAATAAAGAACTTAAATACTAACAAAAATATAGATAACATATGTATGTGTATGTGCTGATTTTTTTTAAGAAATAAGTTTTAAAAAATTAATTGATACATGTATATTGAACATAAGTAAAGGGAATAAAAGAATTAGAAGAGAGTAAACAGAATACATAATTAGAAGATATAATATATAAGAAATAAGAGAAGTTGCTCATTTATTTAGAAAAATATTCGTATGCGGAAAGTCTAAATTTTCTTATCCCAATAATGGTCTTATAGTGATTCGGCAGAGAGTTCCACAATCTAACAGCGTTGATGAAAAACATTCTTGTTGAGTTTAGACAGTTATATTTTGGAACAATAAGAATATGACTCCTTTGCGATATACTAAATTGTAATTTATCAAATAGATATGGGGGTGTTTTAGAATGCATACACCACATTACATATGTAATAAAAATAACATTTAATTGAAAAGTAAAATTCTTCGAGAAAAATATCATTGCATTAAATTGTTCATAGCTGCGCAGTAATTATAATGAACTAAACATTGAAAAATAAACAAATAAACACATGCTGAGAAATTGTTTACTGCGCATGAGCGATAGGATAAGAGCAAGTAAAAAAAAGAAACTAAAAAGCTAAAGAGTATTTTTAGGTATTATTTCTCTCTTTCTCAGATGTTATTTTATCAATAGCAGCAAAACTCTCTACATATATCGGCTCAGCTGTAGATGACAACATCATAAACACTGACAGAATGCAGAAGTTTACTCCGACGCAGCATGTTCGCTTTTTTAAAAGTTTCGTGGTCATATTTAGCTAGGCTTTCGTATGCACGAATAAATTTGTTGCTACCAAAACCAAGCTCACTCAGTGTGACAAATTTTTTGTATTTTTTTTAATACGTTGAAATGGTCTTGAGAATCATATTTCTGCAGCGAGGGTAGAGAAACTTAACGATCACTACACTGTTGGAATTTTCTATTTTTTTGGTGCGAAAAATATGATAAGGTGATTCGTGATGGAAATTTATTGCTGCACAAAAATGTTGAAAAACTTCCCCAAGATTTTCATTTTCTCTATAAGGAATCCCGAGCAAAACTAGATCACTGACAAAATTTTTCCTTTCCACCTCTTTAATCTTCTAAGCAAATTGCAAGTTGGCTTCACAGAGTTGGTTTCGTAATTTGTTATCAAACTCCTTTTCAATAACCTCTAGTTTGTTAGCCATGTGGTGCCCCACATTTACACTCTTACATTCACACTTCTACATTTACACTTTTACAATAACACCATATAAAAACACTTATCTTAATTTTACTTTAAAAAATTTAATTTTTCATAGTTTTAAAAATTTGTTTTCCAAGTTTTGAATTTTTAATTTTTTGTCAAAAAAATTTTCATTATTATAAAAATTCAATCAAAAATATATTAAAACTAAAATCTGTAAAATAATTTTAAAAACAAAGATTCTTTAAATAAATAATGATAAATAAAGATATTTAGTAAAATCAATATTATCAGCAACAAAACTGGCGATCCTGCCTGTTAAAAAATTGGACAAAAAAAAAAAATTGGATTTCAAAGGATTGTTTCCACCAGAAACAACTACCAAACATAGTGAGGCCAATCCCACTACAGCATCACGCACAAATACTCTCAATTATCTCAATCGCAAACATATACGCACGTAAAATTTAGCATCTCACTACCAAATAATAAAAAATTACATCGCAATTTTCAACAACAACAAACAACTGCTCGAATTATCATCATCATCCATCATCATCAACTATCACGTGACTGCTCGAATTATCATTATCATTCATCATTATCAACTACCACCATCATCCGTCATCATTTCCCATCATCATATTTATCCATCATCGTTTATCAACATTCAATCCTATGAATGAAATATGAACGCATGAACTTATGAACACTCAATCCTATGAATGAAATATGAACGCATGAACTTATGAACACTCAATCCTATGAATGAAATATGAACGCATGAACTTATGAACACTCAATCCTATGAATGAAATATGAACGCATGAACTTATGAGCCCATGAAACATGAAACATAAATTTTTGAAATAACATTTTACTCTTTTCCAGGAATTTTAATTTTTTAAAAAAGTATTCTTTGTATTACGATAAGTAATAAACTTCGTATCGTAATACATCGAAAGGGCACTACACAACACTAACAATTCCAAATCCGCAAGACGCTAAGAAAAACTGTCATTAATTTTCTTGATTTCATTAGAAATTTGTAAAGAAATCGATGAAGAGACTTTTTGCTCCAGTGTATTTAAACGCTCTTCAAACTTGAGCCATAATTGATTTAAAGAGAGCTTCGGAGAACTCAAGCTGGTACCAGCCGAACGCAGTTTGCGAATTTGTTCGGAAGTAGTCTCAGGCATAGTCTAAAGTTCAACAGCAACGTATATTAATGTGTATGTTCACAAATAAAAAGCCTTTCTTTTATTTCAATAAATTAAAGTTTATAACGCTAATGGCTTTTTTTGGCTATGTTAAAATATTAGAGACGAACGCGAGGATATTTAGTTAAACACAGAGCCAAAAAGTATAAATTAATAAGCCACTTTAACTATTAAAAACACAAATTATTGCGGAGCTAAATAAAATTGCGCGCTAGTTTCTCATTACAAAAGTGACATATTATATATATATCAATAAATATCACAGTTTTGAACTCATCATCCCAAAACTTGTATTATTCGTAAAAGGCCATGTGCGCATTTTTGTGATGTTTTTTAGGCTCGGTTTGGGCACTTTCGATTGATACTAAACATCTAAATCCTTTCTTCCAATTTGTTGTATGCGTTTTCGGGTAATTTATAGACCTGGTTCTGCCTTAATATCTGCGCAGCTCATCATTTCTCTCGTGGATAGAGTCCGTATGTGTCGTTTGGTACGCTCATCTACCTTGGATATAGCACCTTTGCAATTATTTACGCTATATTTCTGCGGGTTTTTCAAAAAATTTGTAATGATATTACGATGGCGATTTGTTGCACCAGCAATTTCACATATTTTTATCCCAGCTTCATGCATTGTTTTTTTTTCAACTTTCTCTTTGTTAGTTAGTTCTTTTTCAAGAGGTCTCTTGAACTAAAATACATATTTGCCAACACATATAAATTACAATTATATTTTTATACTAATGACTATATGTGCATATCCATCAGATTGGGCCTTTTAGCTGTCCTCGTTTTTTTTTTTTTTTTGGAGTACATCTTCCAGCCATAGTTTTTCTTGAAGCTAAGGCTATCTTGAACTCATAATAAAGGTTGTTCAATTGAAATTCAGATAGCTATTTCTTTTATTTAACTTTGTATGTAACTTTTCATGTTTTTTTTTAACTTAAATGCAATTTTAACTATGTCTCCCTTTGAATTTCAGTTGTTCCTCCTTGAATATTAATTAAAGATAGTTTTAAATTCAAGAAAAACCATGTTTCAAGAGTCTGCTCAAAAAAAAAAATAAAAAAAAAATCGAAGCCATGGTCGAGGTAAGATGACAATTTCGATTTTTTTTTTATTTTTTTTTTGGAGCAGACTCTACAAACATGGTTTTTCTCGAAGTTAAGGCTATCTTTAATTAATATTCAAGGAGGAACAATTAAAATTCTAAGGGAGACATAGTTAAAATTGGATTTTAGTTAAAAACAACATGAAATGTTACATATAAAGTTAAATAAAAAAAATAGCTATCTGAATTTCAATTGAACAACCTTTTATATGAGTTCAAGACAGCCTTAGCTTCAAAAAAAACTATAGCTGAAAGATGTACTCAACAGTCTTTAGACTACAGCGTAAAAACCCAATAAATTGACAATTTTTAAAAAACATGAAAAGTTTCATATATTTCTTACTTTAAATGCATATTAAAAAAATAGCTATCTGAATTTCAATTGAACAACCTTTATTATGAGTTCAAGATAGCCTTAGCTTCAAGAAAAACTATGGCTGGAATATGTACTCCAAAAAAAAAAAAAAAAAAACGAGGACAGCTAAAAGGCCCAATCTGATGGATATGCACATATACGTCCTCAATAATTGTGTCACTTTAATTGTATGGATAAGGGGCCGTTCATAAATTGCGTAAGACGTTTAGGGGGGGGGGGATCGGCGGATTCTTACTACATCTTACGAGAGGGGGAGGGGGGGGGGGGGTGAATGATCATCTTACGTAAGATTTAAAATGCGTATCTATACATTAAAGTTGTATTAACGCATCGTCATTTGTGAGAGTAATGAAATATATTTGAATTTTCGACAGTCACGAAAGATTCAGAAATATCGATTACAATCCATTTAAGTAATCGACTCTGAACGGGACAACTTCTCTTCTGTTTATGTAATGAAATAAGTATATGTATGTTGTTTACACGCAGGGTCGACTTGAAACACCGTCTCACAAGTTTGCTATTATTCAGGCATTTACACGCAGATACGTCGACTTTGAAACTTTGTTGTCCCGGTTCTTTACCACCCACTTGCACTTGTCCTCTTCAACAAGAAGATTCGCTTTCGATTCCTTCTTCAACAGGAGACCAAAACAGCAATCGGTTTTGTCCTCTATTTCTTCGCTTAGCGTTAAATTACGATTGGTCAAAAGTACATCCACAGTTCAAAATCATTCCTTACGATTTTTTTTGTCCTTCGCTTGCAAACGTCTTAGCTGATCGAGTTTGTAATATTTGTGACCAGTACTTTGCCTCGAAAAAAGCTACTGTAATGCACAAAAAACTACATGGAAAAGACTGTAGTCGCACTCACATGATTCAACCAGTATCAATTTTGAAACGTGGGCAGGGGAAAAGCCTTTGCATTTTAAAACAATCGGAGATTTGTCAAGTTGCAGAGTGGCATGACGATATGTTATGAGGATATTGATGTTACAGGGTTTGAATGTGAATCAGAAAATTCAACAGACGAATCGGGTGTGCCAATTGTAGGTTCACTATCAGACTGGTTGAAAAGCGCATGGACTAACGATGACTTACGATGACTTTTTTTATTCATCTTGAAAAACAAATGTGTAGTTTGTAATTTCGTAATATTTATTTAATATGTAACATATGTATATTAAAATTAAATATAGTAATATAGTACATCACATGAAAAATACATTTTTTGACTAGTTTCACCTTAATTATGAATCTTACGTAAGATTTCGGAAGGGGGGGGGGGGGAGGGGTAGTGAGAATCTTACTAAATCTTACTCGGGGGAGGGGGGGGGGGGTCAAAAAGTCATGAAATTGTCTTACGTAATTTATGAACGGCCCCTAATGACGCTGCAGTGTTCAAAACTTAAATGAATCATTTTGCACAAATATCAATTTTCTATGAAACGCAGTATTTGACTCGCTTCCTTAAGATAACGTACCATAGATTCCAATTTGGTAAAAATTTAACGTGCGACAAAGAAAGGTGAAGGATGAGAGAACAAAAGTGCAAGCTCGAAACAAAATTGCCGTTATTATTTTAAAAGGAATATCGAATAACATTTTTGCACAAATATCAATTTTACATACATATACATATGTATGTGTAAGTATGTTCATATTCTTCTTATTAAATTTCGTAACAGTTATGTATGTAGGCATATACATATCTTCAACTCGAATGTTCCGTATTTATGTAGAAACCGCAGTATTGATTGCGCATAGTAACAAGGCTATATTTTAAATTTTAACTGTTCTCGAATGTTCCGTATTTTAAGTAGAAACTAACACATAGTAAAAAGTTTATAAATCAATATTTCTTGTTTTTTTTTTCATTTTGAAGTTATAATTTTAAATGATATTTGTTTTAGCTATAGATAATTGTGATTTTGTCTTCATTGTTCGTTTATCAAATCAAATGTTCACACCATATTTAAATCAATTTTTTCACATTTATAATACTTATATATAATTTTTTTTTTCCTGGATATTGTAGTTCTTGGTTTTTTTCACTCACTTTGTTTATTGTACGTATCGTTTTTTAAAAAATTTTACTCCTAACATCTCACGGCTATAAAAAAGTACGTGAAATGGGTCCTAAGCTAAGACACACGCGAACGAATACAGTCGCGTGAGCACGTCTGTATGTACTCGTTGACGGACAAAACGAAAGACCTTTATACTTCTAGCTTACATTTTATTTCTTTCAACACGTCCGTTCTAGCCTCGCTTCACTTTTTGTCTTGTCTTCTTTTAATGATGCCAAATTTGTTCTTAAGTCATTTACAAAAGTTATTGTTCTTATGTTTCTAATTAGGTCTTATTTATCGAACTATTTGCTATTTTATAACTTCTTTAACACTATGCTTCTTTTTTATCTGATGCTTTAGGTTTTTCATCTTATTCACTCTATGCCTATGTTAAATAATAATAGTTATAGCGTTAATGAAAATCATAAAACGATGATCAATATTTTTTGTAAGCGATACTCAGGCCTTCACATTGTTCACTTCAACTCTAGAAGTTTAAATGGCGTTAAATTGGACTGCATCAAATTTATTTTTGAAGAGTCTTTGGTCGATGTAATATGTGTTTCGGAAACGTGGTTCAGCAATGATGTGTCAGATTTTTATTTCAATTTGAATAACTTCAAGATCTTTCGAAATGATAGACTTGGAAAAAAAGGTGGGGGTGTTGCAATATATTGTAGGAACAATCTAAACGTTAAATTAGTAAGTAAGTCTGTGATGTCAGATGTCGAATTCTTAAATGTTGAAATCTTTGATAATGTAACGAAAGTATTTGTTTCCTGTGTTTACAATCCTAATCGTACTTGTAGTCTTGATTCTTTTTTCTTATCGTTGTCTGAATGTCTAATAAATTATGATTATCACATTATTTGTGGTGATTTCAATGTTAATTTGTTTTTAAATGATAGCTGTTCCTATAAGTTTTGTGATGATTTGGCTCAACTTGGACTAGAAATTGTTAACACTATAATGCCAACACGTTTTGCAAGTTCTGTGTTTCCTAGTTTACTTGATATGTTCATTGTATCCAACCCATCATCTGTCTTATTATTTGATCAAATTTCATTTGTTTCTGACCATGATCTAATTTTCTGCACGTTAAATGTACAACTTAACAAGGTCTCTTGTTCTGAAACTATGTTATATCGGGACTTCAAGTCCATTAATCTAGATTCCCTCTATGGTGATTTGGCTCTGATAGAGTGGAATACTTGCTGGTACCTTGGCACTGTTGACGAAAAGTTAGAGTTTTTCAATAGTACAATTAATAGGTCTTTCGATGTACATGTACCAATTCGCACTGCGAGAATATTGAATGTATCTTGTCCATGGTTTACAATGAGCGTGAAAACTGCGATAAAAAATCGAAATAAATGTTACACTGCTTGGAAAAGGAATCCTACTGACAGCAATTGGGAAAAGTATAGATCTGCAAGAAATAGGGCCACCAGTTCAGCTAGGTTGTCAAAAAAGCGATTTTATGCGTCAAGGCTAAACACGTCACTTCAACTCAAACTTCTTTGGAGGAATTTAAAAAATATTGGTATTTGTAATAAGAACACTTCCTTATGTAATATTAACTCTGATATTCTTAATGAATTTTTTGTTTCCCACCCTGCCTCTGATGCACAAACCGTTGAAGAAGAATTGAGAGCTATGTATATTACAAATTCATTTCAGTTCAATAATGTAAGTGAATCTGAAGTTGCCAAAAGCGTCAATAGTATTAAGTCAAATGCTACAGGTGAGGATGGTATTTGCATTAAATTTCTAAAACTTGTACTTCCTTTTACTCTCAGTTCCCTTACACACATAATAAACCACTGTTTGACTACCTCAACATTTCCTAAAGCTTGGAAAGTGGCAACAATTTTGCCAATTGCTAAGAAGCAATCTACATCACAACCCAGCGACTATAGACCCATAAGTATTCTTTCGTGTGTCTCTAAAGTCTGTGAATCATTAATAGCTGATCAGATACGTATTCATATTGATTTGCATAAACTTGTTTCACCTTTGCAATCTGGTTTCCGTCCTGGCCACAGTTCTTCAACTGCTTTGGTGAAAATACTTGACGATATAAGAGTTGCATATGATAATGAAATGATAACTCTGCTCTGTCTGTTAGACTTTTCTAAAGCCTTTGACAGTGTGAATCATGCTTTATTATGTCGCAAACTAAAAATATTTTTTGGTTTCTCAGATACTGCAGTGAACTTACTAAAAAGTTACCTTCATGGGAGAACGCAGAGAGTAAAAGTAGGGAATAAAATCTCAGGTATACAAGCTGTGATTTGCGGGGTACCTCAGGAATCCATATTGGGTCCGCTTTTGTTCACTCTTTTTATCAACGATGTATTTTATATTTGCCATAATGTTTCCATGCATGCATATGCCGATGATCTGCAACTGCACTTCTCGCGCCCAGTAGGTCTAATGGAAGACTTATGCTATCGCGTTAATGAAGATCTCCATAGACTTAGCAATTGGACAATACAAAACAAACTAAATTTAAATCCATCTAAGTCTTATGTGCTTCCAATTTCAAAAGCAAGAGTCCTTGTTAATAGTCTTCCGACTATTGTCTTAAATAATACTGAGTTGAAATTTGTGAACAAAGCTACCAATCTAGGATTTCGAGTAAATTCTGTCCTGAGCTGTGAAGACCATATAAATTCTGTGGTAGGTAAAATTTACAGTGTTTTACGTAACCTCAGAATGACTGCGTTATTTGTACCAACCGAGACAAAAAGACGCTTAGTAGTACAGCTTATTGTCCCAATAATCACCTACTCCGAAGTGGTGTATAGCAAGTTAGACTCACGCTCATTGCACAAATTACAAGTAGCTTACAATAATGCTGCTCGCTATATATATGGTGTCAACAGATTCGAACACATTTCAGCTTTTAGTTATAGGATACTCAACTGTAGTCTTCAAAATTATCTTGTTATAAGAAATTGTGTTTTCTTACACAATATCATTTATACAAGAAAGCCTCAGTATTTATACGAGAAACTAAATTTTTCTAACTCATCACGCACAATGAGTATAAATTTGCCAATGTTTAAATACCTTAATTCATCCAGACTGTTTTTCATTAATGCTATTCGACTGTGGAATACTCTGCCAAGAGATATAAAATGTGTGCCCAACAGGAAAAACTTCAAGCATCTAATCTCTCTCTACTTTTCTCATTAACTTTTTCTACCTCTCAACTATTCAATTAAATTATTTACCCTGCATCTCTTAATATGCTATTGTTTAATTAATATAAGATATAATTATACCTATTAACATTCATATGTATGTATTAAGTTAATTGAAATCAAATTTAAATTTGTATTAATTTTCATCTATAGGCAGCTAAATATTATTAAATGATTTTGTATTTGATTTGATGATAAATGTTTGTTGTACAGTAAAAGAATATAGTTCTTAATGTACTAATCTATGATTAAAATAAAATGAAATGAAATGTCATTTACAAAAGTCATTGTTCTTATGTCATTTACATAAGTCATTGTTCAAGGAGGTCGTAAAAGTCATTAATACATATATACTAGTGACAACAGTTTTTGCATATTAAATACAGTGGAACCTCTTTAAGTCGAAGTTAAAGGGAGACGTCGAAAAATTCGAGTTATGGAGTTTTCGACTTATGGAGGACTTCGACTGAAGTGAATTTTGTCAGGAAATGTTCGGTTTGTAGAGATTAAGATTTATTCCAACTAATTTTGAGTTAGAGAGGTGAAATAAATAATCTAATATATAAAAATAAAATTCTCGTGTTACAGTGTTTGTTACCGAACTCCTCCCAAAGGCTTGACCGATTCTTATGAAATTTTTTGTGTATATTTGGTAGGTATGAGAATAGGTGCTAAACTATAAGACTTTTATTTAGGGTGTATATTTAGGGTGGCCCTCACACATATTTTTTTTATAATAACATTTCACAAACACCACTACATCGATTCACATGGAATTTACACCATGTAGCTTTTATACTAAGAAACATGGTTTAGTCTATTTAGAGTGGCCCTCATACACATTTTTTTATAATAGCATTTTCACAAATACCACTCCATCGTATCACATGAAATTTACACCACGTGTCTTTTATATTAAGAGACATAGTTTAGTCTAAGAAACTGCATATTTAGGGTGGTCCTCATACAAAAATATTTTTAAAATAGCATTATTTGATGCAGATGATTGAGGTTGGTAATTATGTAAAACACAAAAGCTATAATAAATTAAACTCATCGCGCCACCTAGCAGTAAGGCCAGAACAACGTCTGCCAAGTCTGCTATACTATATTACATGTAAAAGAGTAGGGACAGAAGTTGATTTCACTTTAAAAATGGGCTGATTCGCTTTAACATTCCATAGCATGAGTTCATAAAGCTTCGCGCCACCTACGTCTGCCGGGACAGCTAGTATATAAATATATTTCTGATAATTTTTCAATCGACAACAATAAAGTAACTTCGCTAAAGTTCGAATAAAATCACGTGTTAACGTCAGTCATAAATTCCTTTGTCATTTCATAGAATTGGTTTATTGTATAAGTAGGCTTTTACATTGATTTCTAAGAAACAATTATGTATATTGTCGGCATATTCTTAAAGTCGGTATACTATTTTTCTTCGAGCTATAGAGGTAATTCGTTTCAAATAATCGAGTTATAAAGGTTGCAAAATCAAACATTGCTATGTTCGAGACGCAGAAGTCAAATTTATTTTTTCGAGTTATAGAGGGAAAATATGTACTGAATTTACTTGTACTCATTTATTATTTCGACTTATAGAGGGGAGAGATTTCGAGAAATGGAGGTTTTGGGGCTTGAAGGAAAGGGAACACAATATTTCTTCGAGTTTGGGAGGTTTTCGACTTTTCGAGGTTCAACTTATAGAGGTTGTACAGCATATCGTTTGTAGTGATTTTCGTGGTTTCTAGTTCAAAGAATAAAAAGCTACAAGTGACTTTTCGAAAGTTTTAACCGCAACTCTTGAAATCATTACTTATTACTTTACTACACATATAGTTTGTGAGTACTTTGCGTAAAATCTGAATCCGAGCTCAGAATTAACCCATCGCGTCAGGATTTTGAGATATTTGAGATTACTTACACGAAAAATGGCTATTTTGACAAATTTTGAGGTTAAATACAGGCTGCAAAATTTTTTAATTTTTTCTACACATTTCATCATATAGTACTACTCGTTTCTTCAAAATGAGCTGTTGAATGATGCTGTAAAATGCTTCTTTCAAAAGTTATAGCTATTTTAAGATGTCGTGATGAGATAAAAGGCATGAGTTAAACAAATCCTTTTTTGCCAAACATTTCTTAAATCGTTTTTATGTGTCATTTTGAAATGGCCATAAATTTTGAAAGAAACATTGTACGGCATCTTTCGCGAGCTCATTTTGAAGGAAAAAGTGGCACTGAGTAGGTAGAAAATATCACCCAAATTTCTTATAGCCTCCCATATCTAACCTCAAAAATATTCAAGATTACCATTTTTCGTGTAAATAATCTCAAAATTCTCGGATTCGGATTCAAAAATGACACTCAGCGTCCAACAGCAATCACAACCCCATTATTTGCATATTTGTGTAATTAGAGCTTAAACTTATATCTTTGCAGTAATAAAATAATGAAAGGCCTTATTTCATATTACATAGTTTGTAACTTTTACTCTAGTTCTCTTCAAACACTTTACATGTTTGAATTTTCTTTTCTGCTAACTTACACAGATTTTTATTCCTTCTCTGCTCCTTCATCTTGTTAGAGCAACATATAATTGACCGTGTGTAAAAATTGAGTTTATTGAGCGTACAAATTAATAAACAAATTAAAAGTTCTGATAAATATTTTGTTTGGTTGTTTTATCTTTCTTATTTCATGACACGCTTATTTTCTGACAATTTTTTATATAATAGAAAGGCTATAAAATATTCATTAAGCAAATTTATCAACATCTAATTAGCTAAGGATTATTTATGAACTGCTGATAAACGTTTGAAACCAATTACTCAAAGTTCTGAAGTTGATTTGAAGCTGATGATCTAAGCTCTTTTTCGGTAACAATACTGAGTTTAAATTGCAGTAGAACTATAAGATATATTGCAATTGTAGTAGCAGTCTGAAAATAAACAGAAATATTCTTTAGATTCAGTGAAATATTTTAAAAGATGCAAGATTTTGATATTTAAAACGATTTTTTTGTGAAATTTGTTTCTATTACTCGGACAGTACAAACACAATGACAATACTTATTTTTTATAAGGGCAAAGTATTTGCTGTTATCTATGGCTTTGTACTCTTTTTATTCAAGTTTTTGTTTTCGTAAAATTGCAACATTTTTTAAAAACTTAAGCAGAAAATGTCAAAGAAGCTGTTATTTATGAAAGCAGTGTAGTTTTGCACTGAAGCCTATCTAACGGCACTTTTTTTCCAAAAAAACACCTTAGCAATCGATTCATTGTCAAAAACAACTAATGTATGCAAATTTTCAGCGAGATTGAACGACTTGCTGGAGTATATTTGAAGTCTCGATGCAATAAATTTTCACAAAATCTGAATGCCATTACTGATGTACCTATTAAAGGTCTGCGTAAACGCATTTGAAATGGCCATCAAGTCACATGTCACAGTGCACTTCTACTTAAATTGTTATGTACGCAAATCAGAAATCAAATAAAAAAAAAAAACAGCAAGAGAGGTGATCGCTGCAACCACAAATAAAATGTTATACAAGTTTCAAGCGCTAGTGTGAGGGCAAGTCGTACGTTTTCATGCTTCCTTTTACTCTTAATTCGCGTTTTGTCCGTTGAAAAGGAAACCCCTAGACTTACATGTATCCAAATTATGGGTGTCGCATGAAAGATAATTTAATGAGCTGCAGTATTTTTTCGAACAACTTATATTTTCTCAATAAATGTGTTAATAACCCATAATTTTTTATAAGTCCAAAAAGCTTTTTTCCTTTGCTTTAAAACGATGTATCGTTTCTTCTAAATTATTGCGCACTTACTCTTTTTTTAGCAAAAAACCAAAAAAAAAAACACAAGTAATCAGTATTTAAAAACTTAAAAACGCAATGAACCAAATGTCAATTCCAAAAATGTAGAAATAAAAGATGTTGGCGTCAATGTGCACTTTGTTGTTGTTTGCTTGCGCGATCGCTTCTATTTTTTTTTCTTAAGAAAACCGACGTTTTTTTTGTACATGTTTTGTTGAGGTGAACAACGTACACAGCCAACTACAAGTCAGATGCAAAAGACGCTCAGTAATTTCGTTGTATCGTTCTGTTTCGTCTTAATGCTATTGATGAGTTGCAGAACGAATAATTTTAATTTAAAATTTTCAATAAAACCTTTTTTTTCTAAAATGGAGATCTTCATTAGTAATTTTAAAACTATGAAAGGGGGATCATCTGCTCTACAACATTGGTCCTGATCAGAGATGGGCACCACTACACGCGTGTTTATCTTCAATGTTCTTCAATGCATGTGTAGTTGTGCTTTGATCGCTTTTCAAAGCAAACTAAATTAAATTTATCGAACAACGCGTTACATAACATTGTTTTTGAAGTGAAACTACTTTAGCGGGTGGTTATTTGAAATTAGGTGTGTATAATGAAACTCTTTCTTAATGTGTATGTTTATTAAATAGCTACAGCCAAAACATTTTATTAAAATGATAAAAGTTGACGGGATCTAGATAAGCTACAGCAATAAATGATACATCACATTAAAGCATTCAACGAGCAGAATGTCCTTAAACTATCATCTTCGAGATTGTTTAACCAAAACCTGAGATATAAGCGTGGAAAGATTTCCTATTTTTATCATTATTGCTGTACTGTTCTAGATCCCGTCAACTTTTATCATATTAGTAAAATATTTTCGTCTTATTTTTCGCCATTTTAACATATTTTAAACTTAAGCAAATGTTTATAACATTATGTGTAATTTTTTATCAAATAACAATATGAACAAGTTAAGGTGTTATCTTCAGCCAGGTCAAAACTCACATACCCTACACTGCACTGAAAGAACATATATTTCAATAAATGTTAAAAAGACGTTGAAGAGGTTGCACAATTCGAAAAAAGTGTGAAGTGTTTAAAAGGTTAACAGAGGTTGAAAAATGTTGAAAAAGTCGCAAATATATGCAAAATGTTAAAAAATGTTGAGAGAGGTTGAAAAAACTCCAATTCGATCAAAAAGTCGAAAAAATAAAGGACAAAGAAATTTCAACACAATATCTTGCAGGGTTTACGAGATATGGTGGAATAAAGGTTAAAACTAAGGGCTGTGCCTCGGGAATCTTTGGAAATTTGAACCCTAGCTTAATCTTAATTTAGTTCACATGTACACCAAATCTCCAAGTTTCATCAAAATCGTTACATTTTTATCAAAATGGGATTGTGCAAATATACATAGAGTATCGGCGGTTGGCGTGTCCATAAACCGATTTCATCCATTTTTAATAGCAAGATGCCTGCATAACGCTGATTAAGAATATATGTACTTTACCATAACTCCCACGCCTTTTTCTATATGTTACAAACGAAATGACAAAATGAATATACCCTCGGTGTAGGGTATAATAAAGAAAATAAACATCGCATGTATTTCCGGTACTTTTCGCAACATAATTGTGAGTTTTAGGTAAATATGGTCACTTGAGTGATACGTAACGTTTATGAGGGGGGGATAGAGGAAAACGTTACGGTGAGTTACATGGGGGAGGGGGGGTCAAAAATCTTCAAAAATTGCGTTACGTAATACTTGAACGCCCCCTTAGTTGTATTGTAGGAGTGATAGATATCAGCTTGCAGAGTTGGTTAGCTTGGGTAAAGATTTTAGTTTTAATGAGAATTGTTCCGTTGCGGAGTTTTTTGCACGATTCGACTTCGCCCGAGCATGCGCAATCTATTGCTTTTTTGATGAGGAAAGGAGAGACATTTGAGAGTGTTTCGTTGCTATTACTTCTGCTCATTATCAAGTATTTCGGACCGAGAGTATTATATTTTAAATGCTTTTTTCTATCAAATTGGAGGAGAGGTTGGTTGGTGTTTGGCTTTGCCGCGGCGGGATCGGGGGGGTCCCCCATTACATAATTCGAATACACTGACACGTGCCTTTTTGCCACCAAATTTAAAATGTATTACAATATTAATAATTTAATGTTGTGTTTATATGTATGTAACTAATTATTGATAAATTAGTTAAAAGAAAAATTAGCCAACTTTATAAGTAAAGTTCGTATATATAGTACTAATGTGGTTTTATTTTTGTCACAACTATTAATATTGTCGCACTATATGACCGTGTAGAACAACGTTCTTGACCGAACTGTAATGTGTGTTGATAAGGGTGGTTCTGTGGAAAAAAAATTGGGGACGCTCCCTCAACCGGTTCGAAATTTGATAAAAAAAAATTTAAAAATTAACTTAAAATTTATATCTTTAACCCATACGGACCCTATTTCAAAGTGAAATTTGACTTTTCTTATTTGTCTTTTTTTTTTTTTTGCGAAATTCAAATGGGACGACCCCTGAATTGGTTCGAAATAGGGTAAAAAAAAAAATTTTAAATTAATCTAAAATTTTTATCTTTAACCCCTACGGACCCTATTTCAAAGTGATATTTGATCTAAGCCGCCATTTTTTTAAACTATTTTTTCTTGAGTGGCTTATAATTTTAAGAAAAAATATATAAAAAAAAGTACTATTTGGACCTCGCTTTCTAGACATAATCATGGAAAGTTGCGGATATAGCTTTTCTAAAAATCATTTTAAGTTGGAAACTCCTGAACACATTTTACATATATTGATGTCATATGGAAGGTCATTTTCCTGTCTATTAGATTGATACATAAAAATTTGAAATTATTTCCACGTGTTTTAAGGTATGGAGGTTTTTAAAAATTGTCACCTTATTTTTCTAAATTAACTGTTATTTTCTCTAAAAATTGTTTTATTAACCTGTAATTTTATTAACATATTATGATAGCCCAAATAATTGACTTTAATTCTATATGATATGAATTTATTTAAAATCTGTTCAGGAGTTTCCAACTTATAATGATTTTTAGAAAAGCAATATAAAAATGAATTGCCAATTTATGTGTGACGGAGCATCACTTGAGAACGGCTCGATCGATTTGGCTGATTTCTTTTTCGTTGTAATTGTTAGGACAAGGTTTGTATAACAAAAAAAATTTATTGAGGATTAATATTTAGGGTGGCCCTCATACAAAAATATTTGAAAAATAGCATTTTCACGAAGATGACTGTGTCAATATTTCTAGAATACGTACGGAATTGTTTGCTGGTCTCCATTTGAGCGTCGTTCTCGACAATAAATATTGGTTTTAAGCGTTCAGCTGATACTTTAACTTCTTTGCCATTGATGTCCAATGTGAAAATTCGGTCATCAATTCGCTTGACTACTTTGTATGGGCCAGTATATGGAGGTTCCACTGGTTGGAGAACTGCATCGGTCCGCAGGATATGCGAACATTTATAAAGGTCTTTCAGAACAAACATAGATTTTTTTATATGATGAGCTGGTGGTACCGGCCGCAATAAACGCATTTGTTCACGAAATTTTTCTACGAACACTTGTGGATCAGTTGGCATCCCTTCATTGGTAAAAAGCTCGTTGGGTAAACGAAGTGGTGTGCCATAAAAGAAATCTGCAGCCGTATCTTGTAGATCCACCATAAATGCCGCCTTGAGTCCAAGAAGCACTGTGGGTAACAATTTAGGCCAAGGAATATTTGGATGACATATTAAAGCCGCTTTAAAAGACAGTTGTGTGAATGTGCTTGGCACCAATTAGTTTCGCTAAGGCTTTAAGCAATCCTGATTCAAACTGTGTCCTTTGATCAGTAGTAATAATTTTGGGACAACCAAAACGAGCTATCCAAAGCGTCCAAAAGGCAGTTGCAACGTTATCTGCAGACATTTCCATCAGTGGAACAACTTCCGGCCAGCGCGAAACTCTGTCAATCATCGTAATTAGTAACGAAATCCTTTCAAAAGCGGAAGAACGACAATATTCAAATGAACATGGCATATCAATTTTGTTTGGAAAAAACCTGTTATGTCCATGAATATTTGCTTTTTGACAATGTACACAGCTTCTTGTCCAATTTTCAATATCTTTCCGTATACAAGGCCACATAAACTCGTTGCATTTGTTGCAAAGTTGCTCTGCAGCTATGATGAGAAAGCTCATGAACAAAAGTGAAAACTTTGTATCGAATGCTGGCTGGAACATATGGTTTAACAACTCCGGTTGAAACATCACAATAAATTGAAACATTGCTGAAGTGCACCATTTGTTCATTCGCTCAGTATCGTTTTCTTGTGCTAAATGAAGTTCGATTGTCGAAATAGCAGTATGCATGAAAATTGTGTTTATCCTTGAAAATGCACCGGCATAGTAGTTGTCAGAATCAGTAATATGAACAATTTCAGTTGTAAATTATGAAATAAAATGAAGGTGTCTAAGCTGTCGGGGCGAAGCCTTTTTTGGCTTTTGCCTAAAAGCATACACCAGCGGACGGTGATCAGCTTTGATAATCATATGTGCTATACTTTATTTCAGCCGCAGAAAGCTTTTTTGAAAAAAAAACCCAACAGCTCCCAGCCATTGTTAGTTTGCTGCCCCAATGCCGCACCAATGGCCACATCCGATGCATCTGTGACTAGCGCAAGTTGTGCTTTAGACGATGAATGTGATAAGGGAGCTGCAGTTTTCAGACTTTCCTTACAATCCTCAAAAGCTTTGACAGATTCTGGCGTCCATGGAACCTTAGGTTAGGTTAGGTTAGGTAGGAGTGGCAGTCAGTTACGAACTGACTCACTTAGACCAAAAATGATCCATTGTGATACCACAGGGTGTCTCACTATACCCTCTCGTTGAACCAACCAGATCTCTTAATAAAACTTGATAGCTGACCTATACCAACATTCTTCAGGTCATCCAGGTCATCAAATAGAAACGAACCGAGTGTTTTGTGGCGTTTCCTAGCAAGTGCGGGGCAGGAGCAGAGAAAATGTTTATGTTTTCTTCCTCCTCCACATCTCCGCAACTTCTGCAAAAGTCAAAAGACCTAACACCCAATCTCTCCGCATGTCTGCCAATGAGGCAATGTCCAGTTATGACTGCAACAACTGTCGAGACACTATGTCTAGTGCGAGAAATCAGTTCTGACGAACGCTTAGCATCCCATTTCGGCCAAATCTGCCTAGTTATATTACAAGTTGACCCTTGAGTCCACCTTTTGCTAGCATTTTTTACCATTTCTTCTTTAAGCAATAACTTGCAGGTAGCAAGTGGCATGCAAACACCTTCCTTATCTTGAGGAATTTATGCAGTAGTCCCTTGCCTAGCAAGTTCATCAGCTTTGCAGTTGCCATCAATGTTCCTATGCCCTGGCACCCAGATGAGGTGAACATTAAAATGCTGAGCCATCTCATTTAGAGATGAGCGACATTGTTGGGCCACTAGTGAATTGAGGAAGACTGATTCTAGAGATTTTATAGCAGCCTGACTATCTGAACAAATGGTTATATCCTTTCTGGATACGACATTCATCCTCAGCCAGGATGCTACTTCTTCTATCGCTATAACCTCTGCCTGAAAAACGCTACAGTGGTCTGGTAACCTCGCAGCGATACTAATTTTCAGTTCTTAGAGTAAATACCATAAACCCCTGGTTATTTAGCTTGGAACCACCTGTGTAGAAATTAATATGGCCCCTTCTCCCCGGGATTCCTCCCTTCCAGTCATCCCTAGATGGAATGTGAGTTACGTAATCCTTATTGAATGAGATTACTGGAACAATATAGTCCAAATTAGAGGGTACAGACCGCAAGCTATTAAGGATAGTTGAGTGGCCTGTTCTACCCTCGGACCAGCAGATAGTTTCCCTGAGTCTGATGGCAGCACAGGCTGCCATCCGTTTACCTAGCAGGTCAAGGGGAACGAGATTAAAGAGAACCTCCAAGGCGTCAGTCGGTGTAGTCCTCAGTGCACCACCGATGCACATGGAAGCTGCCCTTTGAACTCTTTGCAATTTTTTGTAATAGGTAACCTTGTCTAAGACAGGCCACCATACCACAATGCCGTATAAAAGAATCGGTCGAATGACCGCTGTGTAAAGCCAGTGAACAATACGAGGTGATAGCCCCCATCTTCCACCTACCGCTTTTTTAGAAGAGTATAGCGCTACAGTTGCTTTCCTAACTCTTTCTTCAATGTTAATTTTCCAACTTAATTTCCTATCCAATACCAGACCAAGATACCTTGCACTATAATTAAAAGTTAATCTAGTGCCATTTAGCGAAGGTGGTACTAAAATTGGAAGTTTGTTATTCCTAGTGAAGAGTACTAGTTCAGTTTTGTTCGGATTTACACCTAAGAGAGCCTCATCTGCCCATGAGACGAGTATATTTAAGGCATCCTGAAGAATTTCACACAGTGTGTTTGGAAATTTGCCACATGCAATTAATGCTACATCATCTGCATAGGCAACAGCCTTACAGCCGTGCCTTTTTAGTGACATGAGCATCTTATTTACTGCCAGATTCCACAGTAGAGGAGATAGTACACCCCCCTGCGGCGTTCCTCTGCAAACGAACCTATTTGCCTTGGATTTGCCAAGATTTGATGTAATGCTTCTGTTTGTCAGTAGCTTTTTAATCATATCAACTATTGAACTGTTAATGCCCAGTTCCTGAAGCTCTGATATGATCATATTTGGGAAAACCATGGAACCTTACGTTTGTCATTCTTTTTTGAATCGCGTAAAAATTCGTTGTGCGGAGCTTGTAGTTGAGCTGCTCGAGGAATACACCGTCGATAGTAGTTGATAACGCCTAAAAAACGACCGAGTTCGCAAACAGTTTCTGCTTTTTCGTTTTTTGCAATGGCGTTCATGAGGTGGCTTACAACCATTTGCATTGATGATAAGTATAACCAAGAAATTGTACCTCTCTAAGTTTTGAAAATACAATGCGTTCATTATGTTGTTTATGTGAATCAGACATAATTAAAATGAGGTGAATACAAAATCACATTCCCGAAAAATTGAATCCATGAAAAGCTTGTGTGGCATTTCTTAATCCGAAAGGCATGAACGAAAATTCAACTAAGCCAAGTGTATTTGAAACTGCGCGCCTCAAATCAATTGCAGAAAAAAGTTTTTTTCCATGCAGCCGTTCAGCGAAGTCGTGAATATGTGCTATTGAGTAGCGATCAGGAGTATTGTGAGCATCGCCACATTCGCGCCAACCATCATTGTTTTTAGCTACGATATGCAATAGACTAGCCCACGGACTCTTTGATGGACGACATATACCTTGGTGAAATAAGAACTCGACTTCGACTCGCACTGTTGCAAGTTTATCGCCTGCAAATTGTCGGGGACGATCGGCAACCGGAGTTCCAGAGGTTTCGATGTGGTGATAAACTGTAGATTCATTCTTATATTGACGCGTGATTGACGAAGTAGTAACATCAATGAAATCATTGAGTGAATTTTTATAAAATTACGTAGAGTTATTTTGTATAGTTGGAATACCAAAATTCTTTGTTGTGCACACCTCCCCCTTTGAAGATCTCTGCGTTGTAGTAACAACTAAGCGATGATTTTTGAGGTCAACTAATAGTTTGAAGTGCGCCAAGAAAGTCTGCCTTAATGATAACTGTTTCGATAACTGCAATGATAAAAGGCCACTTAAATGAACGTTGTAAGCCTAAGTCTATAGAAAATAGATCACTGAATGTGCGAATAGTGCTTTGATTCGCAGCAAAAAGTTGCAGCTTTAGGTATTACAGATACTACTGATCCAGAGTCAATCAAAAAACGAATATGCGAAAATTTGTCGAAAACATGAAGACGAGTTTCCTCTGGTGTTTGTGTAAGATTATGCGTAGAATTAATGCTATTCGAATTATTCACAATTTGTGATATGCTGCCGCCAATCATATTGACTGACGATAGCGTTATTAGTTTTCCGGGCCTGTATTCCGATTTGCACAACCAGGTCGACACTTTTGAGCAGCATCCTCAAATCGAACATGGTAGAAACACAATGATTTGTTTTGCTTTTTGTTTTACTTTATCTTTTCATTGCGTCCAGTTTTAGTAGATGATTTTGTAAAAACTTTGCCGGCTGTAATTCAACATTAAGCTTATCTATTTTCGAGGAAAGATTTTTCACAATTTTCTCTAATTTAAGCAACGAAATGCTGTTGCCGTGCGTGTCTTCCAACGACGATCGCGGTAAGAGTGAAGACACCATAGGTGATATGTTCAATGTTGATGCTATTGCATTAATAGTGTTAATTTAGTTTGCCTCTAACACTTTGTCTGCAATTGCAACTAGTTTTTCGACATCATTCTCAGGCCATATCGACAAAAGTGGTCTGGTCGAATTTGTATACAATAAAGTTCGCAATAGTAACTCATTTGTGTTCTCAGGAATCAAATTACGCATATGTGAAAGCATTTTACTGGGCTTTAAACCAAAAGTTGCACCACCTTGCAGTAAGCGGCGCAGCTTTGATTCTGGTGATTTCGCGAATTTCGAAGCAAACTCTATTTTAATGTATTGTATTTGTCAGCTGTTGGTGCATTTGTAATAATACCTTCAACATAGAGAATAATATCTTCATCAAGATGCAGTTCAATTAAATCAAATTTTTCTGAATCATTAGTAACGTTGTGAAATAGTAACAGGCGCTCCCCTTGGGCAAACCAGAAAAGCGGATAGCTTTTACTGAACGTTGGAAAACGAATATTGTGCAAATTTGTTGATGGTACTTCAGGTTGGGGCGGAGTCTTGACAGCAGCGTTTGCTTTTTGTTTTACTTTCAGAGTTGCAAATCATGGTAGGAGTCATGCAACATCACACCACCTACCGGAAAGGGCAGAATAACGTCTGCTGGGACAGCTAATATATATATGTATGTCACATTCTTGCTTATGTTTGTTGCCATAGCTTGTTAAGCGTCATGCCATAGCTTGGAAAAAATAAAATCATAGCATATGTGTAGGCCTATCACTTAGTAAGCTAACAAATGTAGATAGTAAGAGAAATGAAACAATGCGTGCGAAATGTAGTAGAAATATGCACTTTGTACACTAGATAGTATCGAAACTAGGGGTGGCAATCCCGGAGCTTTTTTGAGTTTCGGGATTTTCAGGATCGAAGTTTTCAATCTCGGGATCCCGGGATCAATCCCGGGATTGATAGTTCTAGTAAAGTCATATAAAACTACAAAAAAAAAACGAGAAGTTTATACTATTGTATATATATAATTAAAATTGCTTTATTTCACAGCGTAACAATGAAGAATAGGAACGCAAAATAATAGCTTAAAAATTGACTTAGAACACTTCGAGTGTTAATACATCTAAATCACATTTACTAAGTTTGACTAGTAGAAGATAGCCACTATTAAAAGGAGATGATAGAGGATAATCAAGCATTTATGATCAAACTATCAATTTCATTTCTACATTTAAAAATTCGTGTACCACATTTAGTACTTGATTAATATTTTATCACCTTATTCAAATGTGACAGTGATGGCATTTAGTGGCACCGAATGGCACGCTCTCAGTAGACGCACCCATAAGTGTGCTTCATTTAAGTTGTCAAAATCTTTAGATGCTGATTTCAGAAAAAAGCTTCAGACAAAAGTTTAATTATATCTTAGAACTTAAGTTTTGGTAGGTCTAGGTATGGGTAAAAATTTCAATGTCAAATCAAGGTTGGCTGTGGTTTTTTTTTTTTTTTTTGAAGACAAACCTATATTTTTTGTTGCAGATTTGTATTTTATTATAAGAAATAGATACATATGTTTTGCTTATGTTGTTTTTCTATTGCATTTTTAGTATTTTCGTTATTGATAAAAATAATTTTAGTCTAAATAGGTCTGTTTGTTAACTGAAAATTTGTACGAATTTGTTCAAATTCAAATTTGTTTCAAAAAATATCCAGTAACGAGAAAGGCAGTGAGAGAATAAAGTGACAATTTGTTGCGAGAAAGCCTGCTAGTTTTTACTGGATAAAATTTTACCAGCAAACATTTTTCAAAAAGAAAAACATATGATTTTGACAATTGTCAATATTTTTTCATAAATAAAAAAGCAAATTGTTTTGAAAAACTTAAATATTTTTTTTCACTGGTCAGTTTGTACGAATTTTTACTGGATTGTGATTGTTTACTTTTATGAAAATTTTTTTCTCTGTCAGCAAATACTTTCTTACTCTCTTAAAATTTCATTACTGGATAATTGTTACTGGGAAAGTAAACAAACACACTTAGTTTCACATTTTATCATTTTTCTCATGAACTATCAATTTTCAATACAAATCATACTTAGTAAATAATTAAAATTAAAATTAGTCAAAATATTAAAAAAGATATTTTTTTTGCTATGTGACATTTTTAATAAGAAAATCTTAAACAAAAAATTGCTACAATAAAAAAAAATATTTTTACTCAATTTAAGGTTCAGACACAATTGAAGAGCATTTTGCAGGTTGATGCAATATAGTGGAGTCAATGAATACATAAAACAAGCAATATTTGGAAGTCCTCAGAAACAGTTCCGATTTTGATGATTTTTTTTTAAAAAATTTTGTTTTTTTATATTATTTAAAATCAGAAAACTTTTGGCCGGCGGAAATAAGTTTTTATATTATTTAAACAATGTTTATGATATTTATTTTTTTATTATTTTTTTTTATACGGTGTTCGTTGAAAACTTTAAGAAAAATGAGATGTTTATGTTTCTTATTTACATTAGTATCATAAATAGCTTAAAATTATATAACAATGTGACAAAAAATGCTTTAAAGAACTACTTTTATGTATTTACTCACATATACAAAAAAAAAAGTTTAATTTTAATTGATATTTTGTATATCATAGATTTCTTGTTCTTCAAATGGTGGGTGGTTATCGCAGTCTCTTCAACTGCAAACAATGCATGCAGGTGAGCAATGAAGGCCACTTTTTCTGCAGCTATACGCTGAACCACATCCTGTTTTGCAAGAGCAAAATATTATTTTTAAAATGTTTTCAGGTGCTGCTGGCTGCGTCATTTTGACTGGTTTCAAATATATATCTTTCTGCCAACCCCACTTTTCAGGAAAGTTAATAAAACTATTTTTACCTTTGTTATAAAAGGCAGATGTAGTATCACATCCAGTGAATGCATGAATAAATAATAGTTGCTCTTTTTAAATAAGGACTGTCCCAGAAAAAACTTGCACTTTTATTTTTTAAGATTATACTCTACCTGATAATCTTATAGGTCTAAAAAGACAAAATATTTATTCCATATAAAGTGACGTTTGATATGATGTATAACACTTGAAGATAGCACTTCTAACGACAAAGATGTCTAGCAAGCAAGAAAAAGTTCGCGAACTGATATTGTCCACATACCTGTAAAATCCAGGGTTAAAATATTCAGCTTTAGCAAAAATAGTTGGTGCATCAGAAAGAACTGTCAAAACGGTTATTTCTAATTATAAGAAGGGTCCACCTGTTTCACGAAAAAAGGGTTCAGGCAGAAAACCAGAATTTTCTAACCCAAAGGTAGCGGCGAAGGTGAAGCGCCTTTTTAGGCAAAATCCCAACACGTCAGTGCGAGATATGGCGGCTAGAGCAGGTACATCAAAATCTACTGTGCAAAGGGTAAAGGAGAAAAGTAAGCTAAAGACATATAGAGTTCAAAAAGTACCAGACCGTTCTGATGAAAAGCAGTTGATGGCTCAGATGCGAGCCCGAAAATTGTATGAAAGGTACCTGACTAAATTTGACTGCTGTGTTATGGACGACGAAACTTACGTTTAAACAGATTTTAAGCAGCTACCTGGGCACGAATATTATACATCACCGAAGAAGGGGAATGTGCCTAGTAAATTCAAAGAAAAAAAAATTTCGAAATTTCCGAAGCAATATATGGTTTGGCAGGCCATATTCTGTGGCCTCAGAAGCAGCTTCTTTGTTACGCAAGGCACAATCAATTCCAAAGTTTATATAGACGAGTGCCTCGAAAAACGTCTTCTACCATTTATTCGTGCACATGAGGGTACCGTGATATTCTGGCCAGATTTAGCAACCTCTCATTACTCTAAAGCTACGATGGAATGGTATGCAAGTAAAAAGATCAATTTTGTACCAAAAATAGCAAATCCGCCTAACTGCCCAGAGCTTCGCCCAATTGAAAGATATTGGGCTCTAATGAAAAGAGATCTTCGAAAGAGTGGCAGGACTGCAAAAAATTTTCAAGACTTCAGACTTAAGTGGAAAAGATCGTACCGTACTGTCGATGAAACAACTGTGCAAAATTAAATGAAGGGCCTTAAAAAAAAGTAAGAAATTTTTATAGAAGAAACAAAATTGTTAATTAGTTTTTAGCCATTATTAATAAAAAAATAAAAAAAACCAAAAAAATTGCTGGGTATTTTTTTATAACTAAAAAACAAAGTGCAAGTTTTTTCTGGGACAGTCCTTATTTACATATTTCATTAGCAGAGTTTTTGTTGAATAATCTCGTTTTAAGGAATTATTTTTGTGCGTTTCAAAAAAAAACATTTCTTTATCATCAGGTGCTAAAACCATCAAAAACACTAACACATCAATGTCCTCTGCTACGAAAACTACTTGAAGAAAAGTACAATCTAGAGCTGATTGTATAATTAAACGATCAGCATCACTTTCAGCTTGACTCCATTCAATATTATTTTCCGTCAGTTTGTTGCAGAGAAGATTAATAAATCTATTTTTATTTTTCCTGTTTCCTAAAAATTTTCTTTTGTTGTATTTAAAGCAGGGTTCGGCAAAATTTGGTGCGTGTGATGTATTCTAGCTCAATTGAGCTATGGAAAATCAAATTTTGCCGACCCCTGATTTAAAGGCATTCAAATAAATAGTCGATTGAAGTAGTTCCTGCATATCTGCGATTTCTCACGGACGCTTTCGTTCCATCATACCCATCAAATACAACTTTAACATTAGTTCCATAGTTATTATGTAATCTTATGTACTCTTGAAAAATATCAAAAATC
Organism: Tricholauxania praeusta; assembly: GCA_949775025.1. Classification (NCBI taxonomy): domain Eukaryota; kingdom Metazoa; phylum Arthropoda; class Insecta; order Diptera; family Lauxaniidae; genus Tricholauxania; species Tricholauxania praeusta. The sequence continues at coordinate 92,966,026 of OX459029.1, read as the reverse complement.
TTTTGGTTCTTATCCTATTTTAGCCTATGAAGCAACATACCACCATTAGTAATGTAGAAAAATTAAGTAACATCTTTAAGATCTGTTTCTCATTAGTATCTTTTATTGAAATTTTTATATCTTTAAAGTTCGAACCTCTCATTTTATTTCTTAAATTAATTCCAACATCAAATGCTTTATAACAATTAATAATTTCAATACCTACAACTCCTGTGGAAATTGCCATGACTTGCTGTACATCAGGAAAGGGGTTGTCAGTTTTAAAGAATTTGACTATTTTATCTGCTACTTTAGAATCTTCATTTATTTTATTAAATTTCTTAATTACGATCAGAAATTACGTGCAGCAGCTGAAACTTTTATGGTTGAAGAGCAAAGTAATGAAGTACTGGGTGTTTTTTTTAGAGGTTTGTTTTTCGAATAGAGATAAAACTGGTCAAATCTGGCAACTCTAATGTCATTTATGTTCAGTTTGGTTTGCCATTTCATCATGAACAGGTTGACAAAAGAACAACGCTTGCAAATCGTGCAAATTTATTTCGAAAATAATGGTTCAGTTTACCGCAAGCTCCGTCCATTTTATGGTCGACATAATCGTCCATCAGAGCAATTAATTCGGTTAACCATGGGTCGTTTTTGCACTACGTTTACTCTATGTGATAATACGCATCCGCAGAGACGTCGAACAATGCGCACCGAAGAAACAATTGCCGCTGTAGAGCAAAATGTTGAAGAGGACCCGAATGAATCGATTCGCCACCGTGCACAGCGATTGGAGCTTTGTCCATCAACTTTATGGAAGATTTTGCGCAAAGATCTTGGCTTGCGACCTTACAAGATCCAGCTTGTGCAAGAATTAAAGCCGCGAGACCATGCAATGCGTCGTGATTTTGGTGTATGGGCCGAAAATGAGATTGATCTCGATGCTGATTTTCATCGCAAAATTGTGTTCAGTGATGAGGCTCATTTTTGGTTGAATGGCTACGTCAACAAGCAAAATTGCCGCATTTGGAGTGAAGAGAATCCACATGAGACCCTTGAGACGCCATTACATCCACAAAAACTGACTGTTTGGTGTGCTCTATGGGCTGGTGGAGTCATTGGGCCATACTTCTTCCGAAATAATGCTGGAGAGTCAGTTTCCGTTAATGGAGACCGGTATAGAGCCATGATAACCGACTATTTTGTTCCCGAATTGGATGGCATGAATGTGGATGAGTTGTGGTTCCAACAAGACGGCGCTACATGCCACACAGCGCACGTCACAATCAATTTATTGAAGGAAACATTCGATGAGCGCATAATTTCGCGGAATGGACCTGTCAATTGGCCACCAAGATCGTGCGATTTGACACCATTGGATTATTTTCTTTGGGGATATGTGAAGTCGCTCGTCTACGCCAACAAACCAGAAACGTTAGGGGATTTGGAAGCCAACATTCGTGGCGTTATTGCCGACATACGGCCCCATATGCTCGAAAAAGTGGTTCAAAATTGGACCTGTAGAATTGGCTTTATTCGAGCCAGCCGCGGCGGCCACATGCCCGAAATCATATTTAAACATTAATGGCATAAAATTATCCTTCCAATAACGCCAAATTGATGGACATTAAAACGATTTTCTTGTGTTTTATTTCAATTCGAAGCTCTATACCTCTAAAAAAAACACCCTGTACTTTTTAATGAAGGGATTAGTTGTATTCTCACAATGTATGGTGCTAAAATTGCCAACAACTTAAATGAACTCCGATACAAACTTAGCATTAGCTTCAAAGGATAAAAGCGTACAACTTCATTCACTTCCTCCAACAGACGATGCAGCAATGCAACATATTAAAAGAGTTTACTTACAAGTTCAGCAATGGAAAAATGACTCTCCAATACCTCCTGAAGAGTTGGGTTGGCAGAAAGATATATATTTGAAACCAATCAAAATGACGCAGCCAGCAGCACCTGAAAGCATTTTAAAAATAATATTTCGCTCTTGCAAAACAGGATGTGGTTCAGCGTGTGGCTGCAGAAAAAGTGGCTTTCATTGCTCACCTGCAAGCATTGTTTGCAGTGGAAGTGGCTGCGATAACCACCCACCATTTGAAGAAGAAGAAATCTCCGATATACAAAATATCAATGAAAATTAAACTTTTTTTTTGTATATGTGAGTAAATACATAAAAGTAGTTCTTTAAAGAATTTTTTGTCACATTGTTATATAATTTTAAGCTATTTATGATACTAATGTAAATAAGAAACATAAACATCTCATTTTTCTTAAAGTTTTCAACGAACACCGTATATAAAAAAATAATAAAAAAATAAATATCATAAGCATTGTTTAAATAATATAAAAACTAATTTCCGCCGGCCAAAAAATTTCTGATTTTAAATAATATCAAAACAAAAAAATTTTTTAAAAAAAATCATCAAAATCGGAGCTCTTTCTGAGGACTTCCAACGAAAATGCTTTATTGACGCTACTAATAATGTTTCATGCACATCAAATGTATTGAAAACAATTATTTTGCAGATTTTGTACTTAAATATGTCATATAAAAGAATATTTATAATATCATATAAAATTTTTTTCTATTCCCGAAAATCCCGAGATTGTCTCTTTGTAATCCCGGGATTACTTTAGCCTATATTTAGAGCAAATCCCGGGATCACGGGATTGCCACCCCTAATCGAAAACCATACAAAAAAAAAGTTCGAATGACCTCCCCCAGTTTGAAAGCTAATATTGAAAGATTTTTAAGGAAAAAAACAATTTTTTTTTCGGCCTCTAAATTCGATTCGATTTTGTTTTTTTTTCTAATATATTCGCTATTTGACGTCCGATCAAGAGTATGGTATATCGTTGTAAATGTCTCAACATGAACTACATTTCATTCGTAAAATTCGTTTTTTTCAGATTTTTTTTTTCAACTAGTTATATACATTATCTCAGCTTCTACCAACCTAACGTGCCAAAGGCACATCATAAAATTAAAGTCCGTACAAAGCATAAAATTGATTTCTTCAAAGTTTCCTCAACTTATTGAAATTGAGAAAGTTACAGCGAATCTAATATTTCAGTGCAAATATTTCATAGGAATAATAAAATCATCTTTAACTTAAGTCCTTAAACTATGCAATGGTTTTTTCCAATCGACTTCCAAGATCATTGTGATTTTATGTTCGTTTTAAAAAATTTTATGTACTAAAAATTTTGTTATTATCATTATTATTTATTAAAAAAGTAATTAAATAACAGTTCATAACTTATTTACTAGCACTAGCAAGTAAGAGCTTCAGCTAGGACTTAAAATATAATATACACATTACAAAATATAACTTTTAATACATCTTCAAAAATACTTAAATATATAAAAAAAATAAAGTATATAAAATAAAAATAAAATAAAAATTCATAATTAATATAAAATAAAAAAAAGACATGTCTTTCATCACAATTTAATCCGCTAGATTTTGACGACTATCCAATTCGCTGTAACGTTCACGGCTATCGAGCTTTGAGAAAATATGGCCGAGGCGTTGTTCATCGGTGACTGCGGGGGCAGATTCATGCACAACACGAACAAAACGTTCGGTGTTTTGCGAATGAAATGGAAAATCTTCTAGTTTGTCGCAACCGATCGTACTGGTATATGAGTTACTATCAAAATTTATACTTTGCCTTGGTTTCTTCATTTGACTAAGTGTTGCGGGTGGATTTAACCGCGCATTCAAAATTTTCTCGTAGCCATTTTTTCGTATTGTTGCTTCTGAATCCATTATCATTGACAACAAAATATTCTCTGGATGGAAAATATATGCGTTGTTTTCGATAACCGGACAAATGACCAGCTTTACGTCTTCCGGAAGATGACGGATTCATTTAATATATTTCAATACATGACGACTTCCATGAATGGCTTATGGTTGGCTTTTTACGAGAAACCAGAATGGGGCGTATATTTTAACAACGGATTCTGTCAGTTTTTTCAATATTTAAGAAGGCTGCTGCTGTGTTACATAAAAGCGAAGAGTTCTTGAAGCGGTTGTCAACCATCATTTCAGCGGATTTCAGACTAGCTAATTCTTCATCGCACTCACCATAGTTGACGGCATGTACCATACGGAACAAGTAAAGCTGGTCGTTTCGTATATCCAAATCATCAATATTGTGTGGCATTTCACCCATGGCAATTGCTTCAAAATTTGGTGCAACAGGAAGATTTTGCCAGTTCAGCAATCCATTTCCGATTTCTCATGGCCAGATTCTGGGCCCTGCTGTTTTTAATAGTTCTTTCAAAGGCAATTACTCCATTTTTATACCGACTGTTAACATTGGTTCCATCGCAACTGACAGCAATTAAACTATCCAAATTGTAATCATTGTCGATCAAGAAATCAACGATTGCTTTTTGAATTTGAACAGCAGTGCCTTCAGTTGGTGTTACATAGCCGATGAATTTCAAATGAGGTTCTTTTACTAATGTCACATGTTCTTCGGTAAATAATTTTCCTGGTTTCTTTAGAGTTGACTCTTTTTTACCATCGAAAGATATGCATGTCAAGAACCCATGATATTTGGCTGCTGATTCGGCTTCTTCTCTGAATTTTTGACGTTATCTTCAAATTTTGTTATTGTCCATGATGGCCTTCGAAGAACATGGAAAATTGTTTGGCTTCATCAGAAGAAAAATTGTTTTCCACTTTCGTCTTAATCGTAATTTGCAAATCTTTAATAAGCATAGTGGTAAGCAGGGATCCAAAGAGAGATGACGTGTCACTTCGATCTAAAGCCGAACTATAATTTCGCAGTCTAACGTCCGATACCTTCAATTGCATTTCGACTAGTGGCGGTGATAGTTCCATGCAATTTCTTTCGTTCCACTCATTTGCATTGTATTCGTTTGGGGATTTTAAAATTTCAAAATAAATATCAATAGATGGTTTAATGTGTCTGCGAATCGTTTTTCTCGATAATATTGGAATATTCGCGCGTTCCCACAAGCTAGTTATGTCTTTGAATACTTTTTCCTTAAAAACATTTAATTTTCTGTTGCCAGATTCAATATATTGCAGATTAATAAATATTGAATCACACCATGCTTTGTTGGCAATTTGCTTTTTTTCAAATCGCACTTTTCGAAAATCATTTTTCTTTTTCAATTAATTCTCTGAAAAGTATTACTTCTCAATATTTGAAGAACACTTTTTCAAAGCTTGAACAATACTGATTGACAAGTGATAGTCTTAAACTCCTATTTATATACAAAACATTTTTACAATATAGCAAAATCTATTACCTGACCTAAAATTTATAGAAAAATCCAACTTATATTCATTGCGAAACCCGAACAATTTAGTCCGTCGCACTATAATTAGGACATTGAATCATTCATCTACCAATCCTTAGTAGCAGATAACTCGCGGATTGCTGTTACATTGTAAGTATCGTAAAGTTTTATTTTGGGCGGAGATTATGTGATGATCATAAAGTTGCAGAATACACACAACCTTAGTTTTAAGGACTAAGAATATGTAACTGCTACAAGCAGAGCACGTACGTTCTTATTTGATCAGTCTAGTGCCCATTAATTCTAAGTATTCATAAGCACTTATTTTTATTTCGAAGCATATGCTTTCTACCTAAATTGATTTTGTTGAAATTTGATGCGGATCAAAATCAAATGGGATAACTGCACGCTGGCAAAAAACGGTTACAATTAATAAATTAAAAAATTTTAATGGATATAAATAAAATCTTAACGATTTTCATTTAAAATTATTTAAATAAAATTGCTTAAAACTACCACAAACGTACGTTGATCTTCGAAGAAGTCGATTGGAAAAAACCATTGCATAGTTTTAGGCGTAAATTAGGTCCTCATTGGTTTTGCCTAACCAGAACGTTAGGGCCAAGTGTGAAACCCCAACGACAACCTAATTTGGATTGTAACGGTGTGCCCCAAATTTTCCTAAATAAGATTGTTCAACGCCTACCTCATTAGACTCTCGTTGGGCCCTTTCTACAAGGGGGAAATGAAAAAAAAAAAATTGTTGTGTCCTGGGGAAACATTTTTTTATCATTGGTTGTTTTATTCACGTCATTGCAGTGCAGCGCCACAATAATGCATACTACTTTTTATATGATTTTTATTACTACCCATACACTTCCCCGTTAATATTTTTGTTGACTTATTTTAAATGAATTTATTTTTGTGACGTTTATTTATTTATATTGTCAGTCGTCCATTCATATACACAGAAGTTCATATCTATTCATATTTTGACACAACATCAAAGCATAGAGTCACCCAGGCAACATTCACATAGTTCATCACTATGTTTACACATTTGATGTCATATACTTATATACAATTATGAAAACAAAAAAGTTATAACGAATCATAAAAAATTATTTAGATTTTATTAGAAAAATTCAATGTTTACTTGCTCTGCCACATTTGGTAAGTTTCCCCAAATTTGGTAGAAAATTTTTGGTTTGGTAGAAATTAATTTTTTTTTTTTTCATTTTGGTTGATTTTTCTTTGACAATTAAATGAACCACTGTAAATTAATGTTCCTTCTGATTTGAAAAGTTACTTTACTTTATTAAGCTTGTTTTTGAATGCTTTTGTGTGAACTGTGTTTTATTTTAAGAAAAAACATATTTATAGTACAAAGCTGACGCTTACTTGGGAAACCGAAACCTCTAATATACCATAAATATTGGAAGGCGACCGAATTCTGATCATTTCTGATATATTTTGGATATTTGTGGTTTCGCAAAAGTTTCTAGAAACAAATTGTAGAACCATTTTTAACTTCTGCACGTGTACATGCTTTGGAACTACTTTGAGTCCCAATTCGAAAAGATATATTTCACATAATTTGCGGCATCTTGCAGGATTTTGGATGAATTCGATGCGATCGGATTTGAAAATAACATTGGAATTGCAACAAATTTATAAAAGAACAATTTTTTCAATTACCAAAAATAAAAAATACAAATAATATTACATTGAGCATTGCAAATTAGTGCTTGCACTAAATTGTATGACACAATGAAATCTTACACAAATAATTATTTACTTTATAATTCTGACATTATTGTTAAATCCATAAGTAAAACTGCAATTGTTAAAAATACGGCACTTCATAATTCAGTCGTATAACCACCCTTTCGTCTTTAATTTTTATTCTATTTAACAACAACTTGCATAACTACATTCTTGAAAAGGCTTTTTTGGTTATAGTTATATATCAGTTTGTATTAAAAATATGTTGACACAAAACTGTTTTAAAAATAAATAAAAAGTCATTGCTACAGTAAGCTTATGTTATTTTAATATTCTAATTCCAATTATCGAACAGTTACCATACAAATTTACAGCAAAAAAAATAGTAATCAAACATTACAAAAACACCCAAATCTAGGAACTCTGATAAAATGACAATTCAAATATGACACTGTTAGAAAAATTTTTATTATTTGCTTTTAGTGAGTCACTATATTACAATGAGTTTAGCTGATTGCGTCAAGCTACGCATCTAACGACTCGGAATGACCAGGTTTAACTCCAGCGCTGGAAAAGTTCTTCGAAATTTTTTTAATTTGAGTTCGCATAATAAAACACCAAATTTATAAATATATCAAGGTCACTATTCATTAAAAAATTAAATGAAATGATGAAAATCAAAGTTGAAAAAGTTCAGGAAACGTTGCATCTGTCATCGGTCATTTCTTACAGTTCAGGAGTAAATTCGAACTTAGTCACGACTACCACATTACTTATTCCCCAGATTTACTGAATTCAGGCATTCCTTAGGTTATTACCATGACCAAACCTTTAGGCAAACCAAACATTGGCATCCCGCAGTAGGGCCTAATCAGGCAGTTCATAGGCAAAACTAATTTAGAAATGCCTTACAATTGCCTGCAATTAGGCTGCTAGTACACATTCCTAATTTTGGCTAGAATTGGTCAGTCAAAACAAAAAATTGGTCAGGCGTATTAAATAAGATATAAATAAAAAATATCTGCGTATCACGAATGAGATAGTTGTACATTAGAGCATTCATATGTGCAAAAGTGTGATTTGTTTCGCTGCACAAGTCTTTTCTAATAGAATGGGAGTATAAAAGAAGATCTGCAAAAAAATTAAGTGTTTCTATTGGAAACAGGCCAGTCGCATTTGACCCAAAGGCTGAAAAATGAACTTAAAATGAGTTGTTTTATTTATCGATCTACAACTGTAAAACAAACTATTTTTGGTGATAGCAACCAAGGACATTTCGATGTAAAATTAAATGGCTAATACATCTTTCATACACTATTTTGATCTATTTGTGTGCGTTCGTGGACTTAAATGATGTTAAACACAAATTTTATGAACAATTTTTCCATTTTTTTCTAAACGGTCCCCATTAGATATTTGAAGAAGAAAAATTTTGTTCCAGTTATCTTATTAATAGGCTATTGATAATGTCATAAAGAAAGGAACTAAGACGTTCACAGGTTTTTATTGCAGAAATCGGTCAATGGATCATTTAGGAAGAAAAATTTAGAGGGTGAAAATCGGAGATGTGGGTGAAAATGGAAGATTTTTAGTTTTTTCAATATGCCTCGTAAACGAAGCAAAATTTTGACATACTTTACACAAAACTTTTTGTAGAGAATGAAATTTTCCATCGCAGTGATTTATTTAAAAAATGTTGGAAAATTTTGATATGCCAAAAATTTTGAAACAAAAAAAGAAAAAATTCCAAAATTAATTTTTTTTTCACTTTTTTTACTTTTTTGCCTTTAACTTTTTTTGGGTTAGAGATAGGAACAAGCGTTGTTTAATAAAAAAGAAAGTAGACAAAATTTTCTTTAAAATGCTGGGTTCAAAATTTTTTTTTGTTTAGAACTGAACGAAATATGGCCGCTCGAACATAGCTTTTTTTTCGATTTTTATCCCATTTATACAGACATTGTTTTCCTTTTTCAAAAAATAGCATCGCCGGCCAACGTTTGACGGTACGGCTGATGAAAACATCGAACAATTTCGCTTCCGGCAGCTCACGACGTATCTCGCCGTTTTTTTTGCCTTGCAAATGGAGGCCAATCACTAAATTTCTTTTCATTTCCAAATTGTACATCTTGAAAACGGTTTCAAACGCCACAAAATGCTTATGTCACTTAAGAGAGAACATATCAAAGAGCAACTCTATTGAATTTGAGCGTTGTGCGATGAAAGGTTTCATTTTCATTTTTCATTTTATTAATTCAGTCTATGAAACAATTCTTAACAGACTTATGGATAAAATAAGAAATAACAAATAAAATTAAATACAAAATTATAACAGAACTTATAATTTAACAATAATAGAAAACTAAAATTATGAATATAAGTTTATTAACATTTTCTTAAATAAATTTCTAGGAATAGAAAAATCTATGACCTGAGTTGCACTTAAATTATTAAATTCAATAAGTGCTCTCGTAAATTTGTATGACGTAACGATCTACAAGGAACTTTAAATTTTACAAGTTCAAGCAAATATGAACAATTAATATGGCCCGAAATAATGTCATATACAAACATTAAAGAAGCTATCATCCTCCTTGCCTGAAGAGACTTTAGATTAATCAAAAGACAACGTGAACTATAAGATGAAAAAGGTTTCACGAAGCTTATAGAACTAAGTGCAAATTTAAGAAAACGTTTTTGGACTCTTTCCAATCTATTAGAGTGAACCGAATAAGAGGGATACCATACTACTGATGCATACTCCAATTTTGAACGAACATAAGCAGTATACAAAACTTTACGCGTATAATCAGAACTATTGCGTCTAACAAAAGCCAACATCGAATAGCATTTTGGAATTAAAAAATATGACTTACAAAAGTGAATTTTGAATCAAATACGACTCCAAGGTCCAATATTTCACTAACTAAGCTTAGAGTAGAGTTATTCAAACGGGATTAACAAAGGCAATTTTCCAACCATCAAGAAAATAACCCAAGGATAAGGATAAATTAAACAAAAAGCATAATGGCTCAGATATTGTTGTGATACATCTTTTAAGAAGAAATGGAGAAATACCATCAATGTCAGGTTTTTGAGAGTTTTTTAAACTGCAAATGCCATTCATAACATCTTCTACTGTAAGTTGAAGCGAGTCAAAATCAATTACAGTGTCAATTTGCTCCAATAACTCAGTATTATAACAAGCAATATTTGACTCAAAATCCGATTTAAAGAAGTCAACAAAAAGGTTAACTGATTCATGCAAAGAACTTGACAAATTTCCATTAAATGACATATGCGACGGAAACATATAAAATTCCAAAACGATTTAGGATTATTTTTAGTATTTTTCTCAAAACGCAACATATACTGCTTATATAAAAATTTATTCAAGAAATTGAATTCTTTCATGCATTGAAGATATTTTACTTTATTAGTTTCAGTACAAAATGCTTTGTATAAATTATAAGATTTATTTCGAAGGTTCTTAAGCTTCTTTAAACCTTTTGTATACCACGGTAATTTGTGGGACCTTTTCGCTACAACCGGGATATTTTTTAAGCAAATTAACGGAAAATTCGATTTAAAATAATCAAAACACAAATCAAGATTATTACATTGCGAAAAATAGGACCAATCAATATCACCAATTTCATTATTCAAAACATTAAAATCGCATAAGGTGAAATTGAAGGTCTTAGATCCCAAGTCGGGAATAAAACTACAAAACTTATAATATTCTAGTTCAATAACCAGAAGAACATGATGCATATCAGTTTGAGATAATGGGAAAGGGCATTCTTGTAATTTATATTTAATATTGCTACTAATAAAAATTAGATCTAAGATTCTACTCAACTTATTTAGGCAAAAAATTATCTGAATCAAGTCCAGGCTAAATAAACCATCAATGACAGAAATCTCATGTAGCTGGTTAACATTATTGGGGATAAGGTAATGTTCATCATTATTAGCAAAACACCAAGTTACATCAGGGAGGTTAAAATCACCTAACACACATAAATGATTATCATTTTTCTCAATTAACAAACTCGTAATATTATCAATATGAGCCATGTATAAATCATAACTATTATTCGGCGGAATATAAGATGCACATAAGAACATTAAATTGTGTTTGCTTTGAATACTTATGCAAAGCTGATCAAGATAAGAATCAGAGATTGAAAGTGTAACAAGATTTGAACGCAGAGAGCGATTAGTGGCTATTAACACTCCAACACCTCTAGAGCAACCAGTTTTTATATAGTCTCTATCTTTACGATATACAATAAAATCATTTAAGTCAAATATTTCACTATCAAAAAAATCAATATTAAGCCAAGTTTCAACAAAAACGTAGACATAATAATGCCATTGCATTATAGCAGCACGGACATCATTTATTTTTGTACGCATTCCAGACATATTTTGGAAATATATTTTAATTGATTTTACGCTGATTTCATTTTCATTAGCAGCATTAACTACTTATGTGATGTTCTGTTTTTCTTTTGTTTTTGGAAAAAAATGAAAAGGCTGTATTCTAACATCGGCTGGCCACAGAGATGGATTAAGTAACTTATCATATTGCAGCGAAGAGACTCCCAATATAAAATTTATTCGGATTGTAAGTAATAGCTCTGTGAACATTTCTAATAGTAAATCTTTTGATGTCTTATGTGAAAGATTTGTATCACTTGGTAAAAAGAGGGAATTGATGAAAAGGAAATTTGTAAACAAAGGCAATTTGAGTGTTAATTTATTTGGTGGTGATAAAAATAAAAATATCTTTCTTAATGACAGTCTGCCAACTTTTACTAAGAAATTATTTAAAGCTGCGCTTAAGCTTAGAAAGGAAAAGCAGTTTAAATTTGTTTGGGTTAGAAATGGGAGAGTATTTTTGAGAAAAGAGGAAGGTGGAAGCGTCATCGCTATAAATACATTTGAGGATCTTAATCGTCTAAGCATTAATTAGCCTTTTTTTATTTCTTATTTATTATGAATATATTTAATTTTGATCCTCGCGATGATTTGCTTGATTTGCCTTCTGTTAATTGTAAAAATGTTGAGTTTCAAACAATAACTTCAAACCCAAACTATTTAAATGGTTTTTATATAATTTGCGAAAATGTAAGAATTGATACCACATTTTATTAGCATAACTCCTTTAGTTCGCTAAATATGGCATTAACGTTATAAGTTTTTATGAGAGGTGCCACGCCCACTAAAGAAATCCCGTCAAAGTTCTTACAGTTTCAAAGCTTATAGTAACCGACACCGCTACACCAAATTTCAAAAATATTACTCCAAAAGCACACTAATAAATATAACATTTAACGGTTTATGCTAATATGGGAAGTACCACACCCACCACGCTCACATCTCGTCGATTTTCATTTAATTTCAAAGTTTATAGTAACAGACACCCTTACACCAAATTTTAATGAAATTACTCCCACTAAATATAGATATAAACGTTTTTTGCATGTATGGGAGGTGCCACTGATGTAATCCATCAAAATCCATTTAATTTAAAAGGTTATAGTAACCCACATCCCTGTACCAAATTTTATTAGGATCACTCATATATTGCACTGAATATAACATTAAACAGTTTTAACTTGTATGGGAGGTACCACGCCCACTAATGTAATCTCATCGAAACATATTTAATTTCAAAGCTCATGGTAACCGACACCATTGCACCAAATTTAAAAAAAAATACTCCCATAGCACCATTTTTTGCATCAGTCTGCCAAATTTCGTCAAAATATCTTAAGTAGTTTCCAAGCTATCACATTATAAAAATTAAAGTTTAGGGCTGTATCACGCCCTTGTTAGAGTCCTTAAGAACTTAAAACCTAGCCCAATCTTCATTTTGTTTTCATATGCACCAAATCCGTAAGTTTCATCAAAATTGCTGCAGCCGTTTTCGAAATAAAGCTCAGTCATATTTGTACATATTTATTTATATACATACAATTTTAGCTCGTTTAATAATAGTAGATAGATAATGGCTGCAAAATGTTTGATCTCAAATAAGGACTCTGTATGGGTGCCTTGAAAAGATAATAATCAGATGAATTATATTATATGTTTATGAACTACAGTGCGACCTCGGTCAACGCAACTAATAAAAACCAAGCCTGTTGTAATAACCGAGGTAGTTGCAATGACTGAGTCAAAAAATCTGAAGTAATTAGGTGTAGGTACTTAATAATAAAAAAACATTCAATTAAAAACAACGTTAATTTATCAAAAGAAAATCATTTATTTAATCCATTAAGCTAAATTTTACATATGTATGTACATAAGTTAAATAAGGAACAAACAAATTAACGAGTTACAATATTTTGAAAAAGTCTGCATCTTCAGATTTGATTTCCGGTTGTGAAAGAGCAACCTCAACTTCATCTGTGTCTGAACTTTCGCCTTCTTTAGTATTAAATTCAATTTTATTTGCAATGTAAACAGTTAACATAGTTTTCCAGTCCTTAAATGGCCTAGGATTTTTTGACCTCCTAATTACCAGTAGCTTAACTTAGGCGATTCGGATACATTTGTGCACACAAGAAAAGATATTCGCTCCTTCCTTACTTTCCAAACAGGTGCTCCTTAAAGAGTACTAAAGTTTTGTTTGGCAGAAATCTAAAAATCAGACCTGACTCATCCGCATTATAAATCTGATCGGGAACTAAGTCCAGCTTTTCAATTTTATCCCTAAATTCCTATAAAAATTGTTGCACGGGCTCCGCCTTGTTCGATAACTTTTCACCACAGATTTTCAGCATGCGGATACCATAACCTTTTTTTGAAATTAGATAACCAACCAATACTTGCGTTAAAGGACGTTGGCTTTTCCATAATTTGTTGGTGCAATTGTCGAGCTTCTTCTGCTTTCAGCTTTCTGCTGCATATAGAGAATATTCAAATGACAAATGTTGCAATAAGCGAGGTAATTTTTTAGAAAAGTTGCACTTACTGAGTCTGTAATGTAAGAAATTTGCTTGTTGCGCACATCGAGGAGTTGCATTTATCGAGGGTTGCGTTGACCGAGGTCGCACTGTATTATATTTATTATTATTTATGTAAATTCTAATGTGCTACATTTATGTTATGTAATTTTACACCATTCTGAATTTATATGTGATATTTTCGTTTTATAAAAAAAATTATGTTAAGTTCAGCCAATTATTGACTTTTGCTACGCTGCTCACCGTTTTGCTACGCAATTTTGCTACATAAATTTTATCCAAAGTGGCAGCACTGATAGTGAAGCGAAGGTAGTAAATAATAAAGAGAGTGTTGACTGCATCGCGGGAACATAAATAGGGTGTCACTCATTTTTTTATTATCTGATAATTTTTTAAAATTGTTTTTTATTCATTAAATTTATTATTATAATTTTTGTTAACTCTTTGAGGACCATAAGCTTTTGAAATGTGATAAAACGAAATCACAGCATGAGTTATGTTCTATTAGGCTGTTACTAAGCCAAAAATATGTGAAAATTATAAAATATGATTTTAGATTTTGAGAAATTTTATGGGACTTATTTGGCCGTATATGCCCGCAGGGAGTCCAATTTGTTTGAAAATTATTTTCTCATATTACATGAATAATAAGTGTCTTATATAAAACTAAAATAAGCCATTATAATCCACTTTTATTTCGAATTAAAGTTTAGGGAGTCCAATTTATTTGAACATATTTGAAAATTATTTTATATTGTTACATAAACAATTAATATCTTATTTCAAACTTAAAATAAACTATTATAATTATAATTCACTTTTATGTCGAATTTAATTTAAAAATATTCAAAAGTAGACGTTTCTGCTTGCTTTTGTAACATAATTAAAATGATTTCGTGTTAAACTTTTTTTTGAAAAATACTTGTGTATTTGGGACACATGTGTCCTATGGTCGTCAAAGAGTTAAGAGTCTAATTTTAGTAACTTTCTACTCTTTTATTATGATTTCTTTATTCATTTTGTTTAATTTCAATCTATTGTTTCAAGTACTTTTCTTTGTCTCTTTATTTCCTACGTTTGAAGTTGTTTTGAACATTTGTAGTTATTTTAACTAATGTTAGAAATGCCTCAAATGGTGCTAAAAAGAATCTGAAGGCTCTTGTTCATGTGCTTTGTAAGCAAAGAGTAGGTTTAAATGTAGTACATTTCAATGCGAGAAGCATGAATGGTATTAAACTTGATTATATAAGATATATCTTCGTAAACTCTTCCGTAGATCTAATATGCGTGACTGAAACTTGGTTTAAGTGTGAAATCCCTGATGCATATTATAACATTAATGACTTCAAAATTTTTAGAATTGATAGAAGAGGTGGTGGGGTAGCAATTTACTGAAAGTCCAATTTAAATGTGAAGTTTGTGAATGAAAGTAGTGGGATTTGTGAGTATTTAAGTGTCGTAGACTTTTATAGCTGTTCTAAAGTTTTGATTTCTTGTGTGTATAACCCTCATCGGTGCATTAGCTTAGAGCCCTTCTTTCTTGATGTAACAATAAACTTGTAGATTTTGATTTCTGTCTAGTTTGTGGTGACCTGAATGTAAACTTATTACAAAAAAATAACATAACTGAAAGTTTTCAACATAATTTTACTACTTGTGGATTAAATTTAGTCAATTCAGTCTTACCTACTCGATATACTCAAGGGTGTGAACCTAGTCTTCTTGATATTTTCCTTGTATCCAATATTTCTTCAGTGTTAATATTTAAACAGATAACCTTTGTATCCGATCATGATTTAATTTTTTGTTGTATTGATTTCAACTTTGGTCGTAGTTCGTCTTCTGTCAGTTTTTCGTACCCTGACTACAAGTCTGTTAACATGAGTGTTTTATGTAATGAACTGTCTGATATATGTTGGAATGAATGTTGGTTTTTAAGTTCAGTAGATGATAAGCTAAAGCTTTTTATGTCAAATGTAGAAACAGTTTTTATGCATCATGTGCTCATGCGAACAGTCAATCCTGTCAACTCTAGTTGTCCTTAGATTACATATCGTGTGTTGCGTGCTATCAAAAAAAGGAATATACTTAAGTTTAAGTGGAAAACAAATCGCACTCTGGAAAATTGGAACATATTAAGGAGGGCTCGAAATGAGGCAACAATGCTACTAAGGCAAGAAAAAAAGATTTTTTTTCGATCTAAACTAAATGTTAACCTAAGTTCTAAGTAATTGTGGCAAAATATTCGTAGATACAAAGTGTATAGCAAGGATTCCAATATTTGCAAGTTGAACCCTGATGATCTCAATGATTTCTTCTCAATTTGTGAGATTAGGTGTCCTTCTGAACCTCTTATTAACGCTATTACATCTGTTGAATCATCTCTTATTTCTTTGAATCGGTTAAGTTTCTCAGCTGTAAGTGATGAAGAAATAGCTAAATGTAAAGTGGATATCAATTCTAATGCGGTTGGAGTAGATGGGATTCCTATAAAGTTTATAAAAATGATCTTGCCGTATATACTATCTACTCTAACGCATATTGTGAATTATATTTTTGCTTAGTCTAGTTTTCCTGATATGTGGAAAGTTGCCTCTATTATTCCTTTTGCCAAAAACTCCTCTCCAACTACTTCTAGTGACTTAAGACCAGTGGACGGCACCCCATACGCTCGCGGGCAAACGAAGAGAATAAGCTAGAGTAAACAAACTACAAAATGAGCTGGTTATTTCGTTAATGCACTGCATAACTGTTTGAAATTAAATATCAAAATAAATATTTTTTCGCCGAAAATTTTTTTTGCCAAGGCGCAAGGCTTAATCTGCAAGCGAGTTTTAGTGATAGTTAATAACTTTCATATAAAATGCCATTTTATAACTAAAATTTGACTCCTGAATGATGAAATAATATGGAGCGTAAACAGCAAAACGTGCAAACATTTTTCACAGTGATTGGTGCTTTTGTCATTTCGCTCTCTTTTGAGGGTAAGAAAATATTTCAAAATTGCGCTCTGCCGACCAATAAGCAAGAATGATAGAATACCAGATTACGCATTCCGAGTTGAAAAATGGAAATCTTCTGCGCAACTCGTTATCTGGTGGACGATTACGGTTGCATTTTTTCTACTCTTGCACCAAGTACATAAGGGTTGCCGAGTACTTTTTTCCTCAACTACATTTAAGCTTATATGAAAATGTAGTATTTATTTTGAGTTCAACTTCAATATTTAGTTTGATTTATAATTTTATTATATTTAACTATTTTACCATTATTTATTCACAAAAGTTGTAAAAATACCTACATCTTGTTCTAAGTAATGAAAAACACATTCTAAGTCAGGTAATTGTTTTATTAAGTTTTCTTTTTCTTTTATAAACGTTTTCATCTAAGTTCCTATTAAGAAGGATATAAAATACATCCTAGCTCTGAAGAACAATTTTTTTACTTTAACATTTCAGTTTACATTATTTGCCTGTTCTAATAGTTTTTCAGAATAATTTTCGGTTATTTTTATTCCGTCCTCATTAAACTCTAAAAAAAATTTATTTATTTGTCTCATATGAGTCATTAGTTCGTTACTTGGCTTTGATAGGCCACCTTCACTGAGATGGTTAACCCATGTGAAGCTAACCTCAGTTTCTTGTTGTTCTGATATAAATAAATATAAAGGGAGCAAATTATTCATTTTTCAAAAGTGCTTCAGAATACACAGTTCTGCTATAAACCTAATTCATACAATAAATACCAATCATGCCTAAGTCCATCGAAAAGTCTTATTTAAGACATTTTGCGATATTTGTCTTCACATCTACTTCTTGAATTCTTAGTTTGAACTAATTTTCCAATTACAAAATATAGAAGTATCAAAAGAGTAGTATAATATTATATAATAGTAACTAGTATTTTTTTGGGAACATTAGTAGCAAAAAAGTAACTATAGTACAGATTTCTTATACCACGGCAGCTCTAATCGTCCACCAGATGACGCTCAAAAATGACAGCAAAAATAACGGAGATGCGCAATGCGTAATCTTCTATGCTATCATTCTTGACCAATAAGTATCTTGCCTGCGTTAGCCAAAGTGTGTGAAAGAATTATGTTCAACCAAATGTCTCAATATCTGTACTCTTGCTCACTTTTATCTCTTCTACAATCGGGTTGTCGAACAGGTCATAGTTGCCAGACTGCGATGATGAAAGTTCCGTGTTCAATATGATCAAGAAAATTTGACAATTCTTTGCCTGTTAGATTTTTCGAAAGCCTTCGATTTAGTAAATCACACTTTATTATGTAATAAGCTTTATACGTATTTTAAGTTCAGTGATTGTGCGACTAGACTGTTGACAAATTACTTAAGGAGGGGGTAGGGTTTTGGCGCTACATTTTTGGCATAAGTTTAAAAATGTTTTTTAGCGATACGGTAAAAGTAAATTTATTTATTTAAAAAGCATATAAAAGTAAAAGTACAATATTTAAAGAGTATTCTGTAAAAATTTAATTAAAAAATATTGGAAAAAAAGGTGGTTTGCGGTGGACAAGATATCTCATCACGTTATCATCTGAAATCAAAAAAAAAGTTTCCTTTAGCTTATAAGTTTTTCAAGGTATTGTCGAGAGGTTTTTTTTAAATGCAAAATCAGTGTATTTATTATTGCAGAACTAGTTGTAATGAAAAAAAAAAAAAACCTTCGACATTACCTGGTTTTATATGTATTAAAGAAGTGTGTCAAATTTCAAGAAAATCGGTCATGTAGTTTTCGAGAAAATTTAGTTTCGAGAAAATCACGTTTAAAGTTTTAGCACTGTCTTTTTTTTCATATACTTACACAGAATCATCGAGACTCAAGACACTGTATCTTCATCAGTTTTACTCCAATCGACCTCAAATTTCAACAGGATACTTTTGAAGAGTTATACTATTAAATAAAACAACAAAAAAAATTGGAAAAACAAAATTTGGCAAAACCCTAAACCTGAAAACTAAAACTGAAACTTAAAATCAGTGCAGTAGCCTTTCATCGCGTAGTACAGCGCGCGCTTAGCGGCTCAAACATTTTAATTAACTACTCGCCCTCATGTAATGGCATATCATTTTAAAGCTTGCGTATCAAGCTGTAATCTGAACTTCACCGAAAAAATATTCAGAAATGGATTTTTCAAAAAATCTTCAAAAATTCATTTCAATTTACAAAATTTTAGCTTTTTAATTTTTTTTAAAACTAAAAAAACAATATAAATAATTTTTTTCCCACAAAAATTTTTACGGCATTAAGCGCAGAATAAATCAAAGTTTTTTTAAAAACAAAAAAAAAGTTTTTAGAACATTGTTTTTTTTAAAAAAAATGCAAAAATATTTTTCAATTCTCAAAATTTTTGCGAAAAAATTTTTTTTTCAAAATCAGTATTTTTTTTTTGAAAAGTACAAATAAAAACCTAAAATTATAAAAACCAAAAAATTATTCAGAAATGGATTTTTCAAAAAAAAATTGAAAAATTCATTTCAATTTACAGAATTTTAGCTCTTTAATTTTTTTTAAAATTACAAAAAAATATAAATAATTTTTTTCCCACAAAAATTTTTACGGCATTAAGCGCAGAATAAATCAAAGTTTTTTTCAAAAAAAAAAAAAAAATTTTAAAATATGGTTTTTTTAAAAAAAATGCAAAAATATTTTGCAATTCGCAAAATTTTTGTGAAAATTTTTTTTTTTTCAAAATCAATATTTTTTTTTTGAAAAGAACAAGTAAAAACCTAAAAATGTACGTTCAACAATTATTAATTGATAAAGTTTTCTGTAAGCTATGAATTTTCGAAAAAAAACACTTATTCTGAAAAAGTACGAAAATCGTGAATTTCATACCCGCGTATCTGAGCAACAAATAATATTAGGGTAAAATCTTAAACATACTTTTATTGCCAGACATCAATACTACAATCATGTCAAATTTCACCCAAATCGGAGCCAAAAATTTTTTCAGGTGGCGTTTTCGTGTGTTTTACCCCACATATGGGTGCACTAATGTACAACTATCTCATTCGCGATATGCAGATATTTTTTATTCATATCTTATTTAATACGCCTGACCAATTTTTTGTTTTGGCTGACCAATTTTAAATCATCAGACTTAACAACATATTACAGAAATTAAAAATTAATTGATTTACATGACAACCTGATATAACAGTCGAGGTTCCCGTATGCGTTGTATCATAGAAAAGTCATTTGTATTTTGAAAAAATGTTCTATGCATGACCACTTATTAGATTTTTGCTGACCAATTGTCAGCATTAAAAACCCTATCGATTTCTTAAATTCCTTTTTTTTGTCTTAATATGAGGTGTCGAAATTCTCAGTTTTTAAAACAATTTGAAAAATTATTCTCTTGCTTACCAATTAATCGGACTAACTGACCAATTTGTGACCTATTAGATACATATTTCTGTATTTAAAAATTCGTCAGATGCCAGGTGCCAAAATCTTCAGATGACCTTGAAATTTTCAAAAAATTTTTAAAAGCTTTCTCTTGCTGACCAATTAATCGGACTAACTGACCAATTCGTGACCTATTGGATACATATTTTTGTATTTCAAAATTCGTCAGAGGATGTGCCAAAATATTAAGATGACCTTGAAATTTTTAAAAATATTTGTAAAAAATGTTTTCTTACTGACCAATTAATCGGACTAACTGACCAATTTGTGACCGATTAGATGCATATTTTTTTATTTTTTAAATATTTTTAAAAAATTGAGTCTTGCTGACCAATTAATCTGACTAACTGACCAATTATGACCAATTCGTGACCTAGTAGATGCATATTTTTTTATTTCAGAATTCTTCAGATGAGGTGCCAAAATCTTCGAATGACCTTGAAATTTTTTAAATATTTTTAAAAAATTGAGTCTTGCTGACCAATTAATCTGACTAACTGACCAATTATGACCAATTTGTGACCTATTAGATGCATATTTATTTCCCTCAAATTTCACAAGATGAGGTGCTAGCGGATCGCAGCCCTTGAAAATAGACAAGAGACCTCATTTTTAGGTACTTAACTTCAAATGTTTCAGAATTCTGATATGATGGGTCATTCGATTTCGGATTCAGCGCAAAAAATTACTTCGGAAAACTTTAAGGTTGAATTTTGGCCAGTTTTCGAGGGTTTTTCATTTTTTTATTACTCTGGTCTTCTGATAAAAAATACTGAAACAATAAAATACTGGTCAGATTTTTTTTGTCTGTTTTCGGACTACAATGCTAAAGAATGTTAGACCAAGAAAAAAAATGTATTCCTCGAGTTCACCTCGCTTAAACATAAATTTGCGTTGTCTTTCGCTGTTTTCTGGGAGTTTTTCGATGCTACCAAGATACCTTGCCACTGTAAAGCAAAACAACTATCACCATCATGTTCAGCAGATCCGAAAATATATGAATCAATATCAGCAGCCCGTATCTCATGCGGAATTATCTTTTGGGAAGAGTTATAATCACTCGCAAATAAAATGAATGAAATTAATTCATAAATCGACATTTGCGACCCCTAAATGTCAATATTTTTTAATAAAATTTTCAGTGCCATATTTTTTTACCTTACACTAACTACTTTTCATCTAAGCAACTTCAAAATCGAAAACTCGATTTTTTTTGGTCACTCTAATGCAGACCTTGAAACTTTTATTCAAAAAGTTTTCAAAATAAAAGTTTCTTAAGACTTTTTTGCTATAAAAGTTTTTATAATTTTTCTTCAAAAACTTTTATTGAATAAAAGTTATTTGCTGTCAGTACACACACAAAAATGTTACTCTCTGTCAGCCGCGTGTGTTTGTGTTTGTTTGCGTGTGTGTGTTTGAGTTGTTTTTGTACGTACATATATGTATGTGCATGTTCGTGCATGATTTTTAAAGTCTTTTTGTATTGATTGCTTAAGTGTTGCCACTTGGCTATGTGCACCACTTATGTAAAATTTTGTTAGTTATAGCAGTAATTACAATTATAATTGTACTATTAAAATTGAGCTTTAGCTTCAGTGAGTTCGTTGCTTAAGTGTTTCGTTTCGAACTGTAACAATTCTATTAAAATATGCAGGAAACAAGTAATTTTTCTTATTATTTTCACATAAATTGCACTTTGAGTGAAAAGTTACTTATATTTATATATACATAATATATTTTTTAAGTTCTTTTTGCAAACTAAATTTGTTTTAAACAGCAACAAAATGTGTCATATGCAAATTATTGCATATTTCAATATTTAAAAAAAAAGATTTGCAAAAATTATCATATTTTTGTTAACATATCATGTCAAAATATTTTTAGATTTTAATTTAAATTGCTAAGAAATAGAAATAAAATCAATTTCCCCTCAAATTAAAAAATTAAATATGCAAATACTTTAGAAACATGCAACATAAATTCGTATACATAAATAAATAAAAACTAGTAAAAATTCATGGTATATGCCACAAATATTTGACACCACCAAGTTCCAAAAAACTTTTATGAAAAACTTTTTCATAAAAGTTTTTCTGAAAAACTTTTAAAAAAAAAAAAATTTTATTAATAGAAGTTTTTTTAAAAGTTTTTTTTGACTTTGATTAATAAAAGTTTTTTTTAAAAAAGAGTTTTTTTTTGACTTTTATTTTTCAAAAGGCGAAAATAAAAGTTTTTTTTGTATAAAAAGACGAGGAAAATCCTAAAATAATATCTTGGATCACTAAGCAAAAAATTTCAAAGGAGAACACTTAGGATTATTGATAATAAAATCCAAAGGAAAATACTTAACATATTTCTGAAAAGAAAAAAATTTATGATAATTATGCACTTATATTTTTAAAAAAATTGTGCTCAACGCATCAATGGGAAAAGGCCGAAAATGGTTTTTGGGAGTGACAGGGGAGGTTCCCGACCCTCCTAAAAGGGTTTTTTGGATCCATTTTTCGAAAAAAATTTACTGCACGAATCAATGGGAAAAGGTCGAAAATAGATTTTGAAGGTGGCAAGTGAGGTCCCCGACCCTCCTAAATGGTTTTTCGGATCCATTTTTCGAAAAAAATTTACTACACGAATCGATGGGAAAAGGCCGAAAATGGACTTTGAAGGTGGCAAGTGAGGTCCCCGACCCTCCTAAATGGTTTTTTGGATCCATTTTTCGAAAAAAAATTACTGCACGTATCAATGGGAAAAGGTCGAAAATGGATTTTGAAGGTGGCAAGTGAAGTCCCCGACCCTCCTAAAAAGGTTTTTTGGACCCATTTTTCGAAAAAAATTTTGTTGCATGATTCGATGGGAAAAGGCCAAAAAAGGATTTCTATAGTTATAGAAGAGGTCCTCGACCCTATTAAAAGGGTTTTTTGAACCCATTTTTTGTATAAAATTTTGTTGCACAATTCGATAGGAAAAGGCCGAAAATGGATTTTGACAGTGACAGAAAAGGTCGACGACCCTCTTAAAAGGGTTTTTGGACCCATTTTTGGAAAAAAATTTTATTGCACGAATCGATGGGCAAAGACCGAAAATGCATTTTTAAGGTGGCAGGAGAGGTCCCCGGCCTGTTTTGTACCCATTTTATGCAAACAACTTTACAGCCGAAAATTAATTTTTGAGGCAAAAAAATATATCAAAAGCATATTAGCTATTCACTAAAAGAAATATTGCTTTTCGAATATTTAATTTTTCGAAGGCACCGTTAACTGTGCTTCATCTTTTTTTCAAAATTTATTCTGAGCGTATTGCTTTTTGTTTCGGTGAACTAAAATCCTAATGAATTGTAGCTTTCGAAACAATTTTCATATCAACAAAAAAACTTAAGGAATTTGCGTAACGAAACGTGTAATAAAAAGTTTCATAAATGTGGCAATAAATTTATACTTGTTTTTTTCCGAAATATTCAGAAATCGAAACTACCTGTTTTATTCGGGTTACCTGCAAATCCAAGTTTTTAATCTATTCATTTCACCCACAAGTGTTTTTATTTACTAGTGTAGTCGGTTAACGATGTACATATGGAGTATTAGGGTGATTCAAATTTTTTATTTTTTGATTTTTTTAAGGTGCTGTTGCTTAAAAAGTAAGTTTATGATATGAAGAAAAAGCTCACGAAAATTCAGCTCTGTAACTCAATTTTATAAGGTGGCGCCGGAGCCTGTTAGTTTTACATGTAAATTGTATGGAAAAATTATTTTTTTCAAAAAAGGTGTCTAAATGAATAAGTGATTAGTGCTGTTGAGCTGAAAAGGGTCGTTTTTCGATGTAATTTTTTACGCTGAATCCGAATGGCCTCAGAATTGACCCATCATGTCTGAATCCTGAAATATTTGAGGCTAAGTACCTAAAACATGATGTTTTTTGTCTACTTTCGAGGCCATGTATAGGATTCAAAAAAAGTTGATCAGCTTATTTTTAACAAAAGCATCATTTAGTACCATCCTTGCCCTTTAAAATGAGCTTTCAAGTGGTGATCTGTGATGTTTCCTTGCAAAGTTATAGCCATTTTAAAGCTCAACAGCACTAATCACCTATTCATTTAGACACCTTTTTTGAAAAAAATAATTTTTCCATACAATTTACATGTAAAACTAACAGGCTCCGGCGCCACCTTATAAAATTGAGTTACAGAGCTGAATTTTCGTGAGCTTTTTCTTCATATCATAAACTTACTTTTTAAGCAACAGCACCTTAAAAAAAACAAAAAATAAAAAATTTGAATCACCCTAATGGAGTATACCTGAGTGAATCTTTCTCTGTACGTTTTGTTTTCTCTGATGCCTTAATGAAAATAATATGCAGAACAAAAAAAAAAATTGAACGCTTTTCTGACACAATAAAAACGTTGGTGACAAATCGTTAAGAAATAAGGTTAATTTTGAATGAACAAAAGAAACTTTGTTTAACTTAGAAAAACAATGTAAAGTAAGTCATTTCATCTTTTAAATACCTTTTGACGGATTGTAATTCGGAACGTATTTTGAATTCGTTCATAAATCTTCAATACAGGTATGATGTTGAAATCAACAAATTGACTAAAATAACCTCAATGCTGTTCAATTTTCATCTACCTACTTCACATCTTAAACACTTATTGCAACGCAACTTTTATTTAATTATACATGAAACCGTATGTCATAATATACACATAGAACATTCTATAAATAAATGTACACTTCTTTTTTTTGAATTTTAATTAAATTCAAATATTTATTTTAATTTGTAAAAATGTTTCTTAAAATATCTTCTTGGACATAACATCTTTCTTTCATTTGATTTATTTTATATGTGTATCTTCAAGCAATCCTAACGCATATCACACAGAGTAAAGTTTTCTCAACTGGGCACAGTAAAACCCAAGTTATTAAACTTGAACTTTTTATTGCATAACTTTGAAGATATATTGATCAATATTAAGGCGTTATACTTATTTTTGCAAAATTTGGATTTTCTAAAAAGTTATGAGCAAGTGAACTTTTATGTGGGTGTTTTTTTAAATTGCGATTTCTCAGTAAATATTGGGAAAAAGTTAATGAAGTTTTCGTGATAGGAAAAGAAACGTTTTACAATTTATATGAAACTAGCATTAACCTGTCCGCATCGCTTCACCTCAACCGTGGTGTATTTTGGATGTGCAGTCTGCGTGAAAATTCTATTTTAAGAATACTTTTGTATGAGGACCACCCTTAGTATGTACCAAAAATAAAATTTTTACAACCTTAGCAGTGCCTCTGAATATAAAAACCACGTGGTGTAAATTCCATGAGAATCGATTAAGCGGTCTTCGAGAAAATGATATATAAAAATAATTTTGTGTGAGGGCCACCCTGAATAAAAGTTTTGTAGCCTAAGCTATGCCTATTAACATAAGAGCTACGTCGTGTAAATTCGGTGTGATTCGACTAACCTGTCTTCGTGAAAATTATATTTGAAAATATTTTTGTATGAGCGTCACCCTAAGCATGCACCCTAAATAAAATTTTTACGACCTTATCTGTGCCTCTTAATATAAAAGCCATGTGGTGTAAATTCCATGAGAAACGATTTAGCAGTCTTCGAGAAAATGATATCTAAAAATATTTTTGTATGAGGGCCACCCTACATTGTACTCTAAATAAAAGTTTTGTAGCTTAAGCTATGCCTATTGATATAAAAGCTACGTGGTGTAAATTCGGTGTGAATCGACTGACCTGTCTTTGTGAAAATGATATCTATTATATAAAATTCATTTTTTGTCTGTCTGTCTGTTTGTATGTCCTTTATGGACGGGAAAACTATCCAGCCGATCTTGATGAAATTTGTTATTATCGATCAGGCGGGTGTCATAGGTTATAAAACTTTTATTTAGCGTGCATATTTAGGTTGGCTCTCATATACAAATATTTTTTAAATATCATTTTCACAAATACAGCTAAGTCGATTCACAATGAACTTAAACCACGTAGCTCTTATATTAATAGGCATTGGCTAGGCTACAAAACTTTTATTTAGGGTGGCCCTCATACAAAACATTTTTAAATATCATTTTCCCGAAGACCGCCTAATCGATTCTCATGGAATTTACACCACGTGAATTTTATATTAAGAGGCACTGCTAAGGTTGTAAACATTTTATTTTGGGTGCATTCTAAGGGTGGTCCTCATACAATAGTATTTTTTTAAATAGAATTTTCACGCAAACTGCATATCGAAAATACACCACGATTGAGGTGAAGCGATGCGCACAGGGTAATGCTAGTTTAAAAATATTTTTGTATGAGGGTCACCCTAAATAAAACTTTTTTAAGTTTGTCTGTGCCTTTTAATATAAAGGCTATGTGGTCCAAGTCCAAGAAAATCGATTAAGCAGTCTTTAAGAAAATGATATTAAAAATATTTCTCTGTGAGGGCCACCCTAAATAAAAGTTTTGTATCCTTAACTATTTTTCTTAACAAAAGAGCTACGTGGTGTAAATTCGGTGTGAATCGACTAAACTGTATTTGAGAAAATGATATTTAAAAATATTTTTGTGTGAGGGCCACCCTAAATAAAAGTTTTGTATCCTTAACTAAGCCTCTTGACATCAGAGCTACGTGGTATAAATTCGGTGTGAATTGACTAACCTGTCTTTGAGAAAATGATATTTAAAAATATTTTTGTATGTGGGCCACCCTAAGTATGCACCCTAAATAAAAGTTTTACAATCTTATCTGTGTCTCTTCACACAAAAGTCATGTGGTAAAAATTATATACATGAGAATCGACTAAGCGGACTTCGAGAAAATGATAGTATTTAAAAAACATTTTTGTATGAGGGCCACCCTAAATAAAAGTTTTGTGACCCAAGCTATGCTTCTTGACGTAAGAGATGCGTAGTGTAAATTTGGTGTGAATCGATTTATTTGTCTTCGTGAAAATGATATTTAAAAATATATTTGTATGAGGACCACCCTAAGTATGCACTTTAAATGAAATTTTTCCCATCCAATCTGTGCCCCTTAACATAAAAGCCATACTTTGTAAATTTCATGAGAATCGATTTGCCTCTCTTTGGGAAATCACTATTTTTAAAATATTTGTGTATGAGGGCCACCCTAAATAAAACTTTTATAGCCTATGACACCCGCCTGATCGATACTAACATACTGTAAAAATATCATTAAGATCGGGTGGATAGTTTTCGCGTCCATAAAGGACATACAGACAGACAAAAAATTAATTTTATATAATAGATAAAGTTTTTACAAAAATATTATTTGTTATTTATAAAAAAATCAAAATTATTTTTTACTGAGCCTTCTGTTCAGTACTGTTAGTGCGAAAAAAACACAAAAAAATTACAGCGCAAAATGCATAAAAAGAAACAAATCATTTTTGGGAAAACCAGCAGCTTATACTAGTTTCGATGACCGCTACGTCATCATCATCAGTAAGCTTTGTTCGCCGAAATTTAATAGTCTACTAGGATACAATATCTTACTTCTTGCGTTGACCATTTAAGAATCATCGGAACAAATATAAACATAGTGCGCCAAAAACTACATGTCCTTCTTCATATGCAATTGTTCTTGTAATCTTTTTGATATCACACATTTCTTGTATCACCGAAGGTAATTTTTTTGTTTGTGTTTATAGAACAGATCATAATTTTTAAATTCAGTACTATTAGTGCGAAAATACTAAACTACTAGTCTACTAAACTAGTAGACTATTAAATTTCGGCGAACAAAGCTTACTGATGTAATGACGTAGCGGTCATCGAAACTAGTATAAGCTGCTGGTTTGCCCAAAAGTGAAAAGTAAACAGTTTTTTAAAAAAAAATATAAATAAAAATACTGAGCATACATATATGTTTGTATATAAAATAATAAATTGTATGATTGATGAATTGTAAGACTGGCTATGCGTCAATCAACAAATATTTTCAGCCTTAGTGATAAAAGGTATGAACCACCGAAATTATTTTAAAATAAAAAGTAATAATGTAAGTTTTTTTCCAGCTTTGTAAAAATTTCCGGCTTTCCAAAGGGGCTTTTACCTATGTGCTGAATGAAATTTTAAGCGAGCTAGCACCATCAATACGGTCACATGCTATTACCGCCGAAATCAAACTAGCAACGACATTGAAATTTCTTGCGCAAGGCGGCTACCAACATCAAATCGGTGAAGACCGTAACACTGGATTGGCGCAATCAACTGTGTCTTCATGTCTAACCGAGGTATATTCTGCAGTTGAAAAAGTGCTGTGTCCAAAACACATAAGCTTCGGCATGACGGATGCAGAAAAAAAACGCGCAAAGCACAATTTTTTTGCAAAGACTGGGATACCCAAGGTTATTAGAGCCATAGATGGCACGCGTATCCAAATGGTACGGCCAACATTCAACGAGAATTTATATTTCAACAGGAAGCTGAAGCACAGCGTCAACGCCATGGTGGTAATTGAAATCACTCTATTTTTATCAAAATCGTATTAATATTTCTCATTTTTAAAGATATGTGATGATGAAATGCGAATACGCGCAGTTAACGCTCAATAGGGAGGGTCATCACACGACTCTCACATATGGAATCTTTCTGCAGAGAGGCAGTATTTAAAAAATTTATTTGACAATGGTGAACGATCTTCTTGGCTGATAGGTAAAGCTGAGTAACAGAAAGTTAACAGCATTTATTAAAGTTTTATTTTTAGGAGACTCTGGCTATCCTCTTGAGCCATGGATCCTTACGCCTTCTAGAAATGCTGAAGAAAATTCCGCAGAGTCACTTTTTAATAGAAATTTTTTAAAAGGAAGATCTATTATAGAGAGGATAATTGGAGATGCCTGCTAGCGGCTCGGGAGTTGCACTACAGTCCACAGTGAAAATTTTGAATGCTTGCTTTTTTTTTTTTTTTTTTTTTAAAAAAAGCATAAGCCAACGCTCAGGGGATGCCCCCTATAAATGCAATGCACCGTGTTGGTTTTAAGAAAAGGAGAAAGGTTAGAGGGAAGGGGGATAGATGGAGTAGTGTCGGTGAACATTAATCTTGAATCTATGGATGTCACAACTGCCGGGGAAGACAGACGCAGGTAAGCAGTTCCACAACTTGATGGTTCGGCCAAAGAAAGAATTATCACGAAAGTGTGATGTCCTGTTGAACACCGGCGTGACGCAAAAAGGATGGGCCTGATGGGATGCCCGAGTGCTGCGAGAGAAAATCCTGGCTGATGGAATCAGTTCCCGTATTTCTCTAGAGCACATCCCGTTATAATATCTATAAAAAAGGGTTAAACACCCTACGTTACGCCGGTGGTTAAGGGAATCGATAGAGGCGATGATAGATTGATCACCTATTAGTTTCAACACACGTCGCTGGACACGATCTAGCAGCTCCAAGGTGGTTTTAGGAGCCC
Source organism: Tricholauxania praeusta (assembly GCA_949775025.1). Taxonomy (NCBI): domain Eukaryota; kingdom Metazoa; phylum Arthropoda; class Insecta; order Diptera; family Lauxaniidae; genus Tricholauxania; species Tricholauxania praeusta. The sequence goes on along the minus strand of OX459029.1, from coordinate 92,936,181 downwards.
CGGCCCAAATGTGTGAGTTGTACTCTAGTTTGGGTCTAATATAGGTGAAATAAATAGTACGAAGATCAACTGGAGTGAAGTATTTCTTACACCGTTTCAAAAAACCAATACACTTGGCCGCATCTTTCGCCACATCGAATACATGATCAGACCACCTCAGGTCCGATTGAACCGATATGCCCAGAACGTCAAGAGTTGTTGACCTCGCAATATCTAAGCCAGCCATATTAAGGAAAGGAAGGGAGAGATCCATTCGTCTGTGAGACAACAGACAGCACTGAGTTTTAGAAGCATTAAAATTGACTCGGTTAATACGACCCCACTCGGTGATTGTGTTGATGTCGAAAACGAGTGAGTCATTCATATGCCGCCTTTTACTCTCAACCTCCACAGAGCTCGGGCGATTTTTGAAGCAATAAGAATGACATATGTTGCTGTCGTCCGCAAAGGAATGGATTGGGTTGGTGGTCGATGACAGAAGGTCATCGATAAAGACCAGGAAAAGGGTAGGAGATAGGACAGAACCCTGGGGAACTCCAGCATTGATGAAGTGTTCGTTAGAGGTGAAACCGTCTACCACAACACGGATAGAGCGATCACTGCAGAAGCTCGTAATCCAACGAGCAAAGGAATTACCGACACCAAATGCAATTAGTTTTGATACGAGGGCGCGATGCCACACTCGATCAAACGCCTTAGAAATATCCAGAGCGACAACCATACTTTCACCGAAAAGGTGAACGGAATGGTTCCATTTTTCAGTGAGGAACGACATAAGATCACCGGTAGAACGAGACCTACGGAAACCATATTGGCGATCACTAAGTAATTCGTTGCGCTCCAGATAGTTCACTAGGTGAAAGTTTATTACACTCTCCATAACTTTGGAGAGCGCAGAGCATATCGCAATGGGCCGATAATTATTAGGGTTGGAAACCTCGCCTTTTTTGGAAACTGGCTGAACATTAGCAACCTTCCAACAGGATGGAAATATCCCACTAGTGTAGGATATGGAAAAAAGATTGCGTAATGGCCGAGCTAGTGTTGAGGCACACTTTCTCAACACATGGGCTGATATGCCATCAGGCCCTGAGGCTTTATTTATGTTGAGGTTTGCAAGGACTCTTTTTACTGCCCTTGTTCGAAAGTAAATAGTTGGCATTGCCGAAGACCTATTCTGAACAGGGGGTAAAGGCTGACAGCTATCTGGGAGTGTAGCATTTTTCGCAAAGATGCTAGCCAATAGATCGGCTTTGTCAGCAGGGTCAGTGAATATTTGGTCGTTCATTAAAAGAGTTGGAATAGACGATGAGGACTGATTTTTCACTCTCTTAACAAATGACCAAAAACTTTTGCTACCTTTCGATAGTGAAATGATTCTTTTGCGCAGGTTTTGTTCGTAGAGAAACTTTTCTCGCTGAATCGTGGCATTACAGCAATTTCTAGCCTCAATGCGAAGCCTTTCAGTATCAGCATCTCTAATGAGCCGCCAATTCCGAAATGCTTCCTCTTTGGACCTGACTGCAGTCCTGCAAGTCTCATTAAACCAAGAGTGGTCCTTTGGCTTAACGTTAACTTTTTTATAAGGTATGAAGGACCGCATACCTAAATATTATTTCTTGAACCATTAAAGCCGCAGCATTTATGTTCCTATCAGCGAAACACAATTTCCAATTGAAATTACGAAAGAAATTATTTAACGCAATCCAATTTGCTTTATCATAAAGCCATACAGTCCGCTTCGGGGCTTTCGGCGAAACAGTGCGTAAACTTTTAAATTGGAAAGCAGCGGAAATAGTACAATGGTCCGAGTTACCAAGAGGTGCAAGGACAGACACATCGTATTTTTCATGATGTGATGTCAGAAAGAGGTCTAGTGTACTTAAGCTATGCCCCCCAACGCGTGGAATGAACGTGGGGTCATTCACTAGTTGAGTCAGTAAATTGGACTCGGCAAAAAACTCAACATAACGACCTTCAGGAGTTGTAAGGCCAGAATGGCGCAACCAATTAGAGTTATGAACATTGAAATCACCAGCAACTACAATTTCACTGTCTGGGTACGACTCTAAAATTTTGGAAATCGAATCAGAGAGGACGTCTATCTTTTCAAAAGTAGGAATCCTCCCTAAATTCGGGCTTCTATACAGGAAGCAGAAATGTAGAATGTGCGACTGGATTTTGAACTTAATCCACATAGAACTAAATTCGGCATCCGTCGTGTTCAAATGTTGCTGACACTGGTACGCAACATCGCTACGTATATATACAGCGAGGCCCCTATGGGGAGAAAATAATGGCAGAAGGTGATAACCAGGTATCTGGAAATCCAGTGGATCAGCATCCCCACACACCTGAGTCTCACCAACCGCCATTACTTGGGGATGGAAACTAGAAACATGGGCATGCATAGACCGAAAAAAAGTTTGACCTAAGGCCACAAATATTGCAAAAATCAAATCGGAATCTCTCCGACATTTGCGACATCTCAAAAACCCAAGAAGAATATTAATGCTAAATTGTAAGTGGAGTCAAGGCCAGTAATTAAGAGCGAAGAGAATAAGAGTGGGCAAGTGTTATGCCTTTGACCACTCAAGACTCAAGCTCCCAACATAGCCCCAGCCACACTTTACAAATAGCTTAGGATGGGAATAGGGAGAGAAAAGGCTACCAAACAACAGAAATTACAAAGGAGAGGGCATAGAAAAGCCCTTTACGTTAACATTAACTTTCCGTCAAATTAATCCCAAATTAAGGGAAAACTCTTTAATCTGGGAGCACTGCTGCGACTTGGCAGCGACGTCAGTAAGTAAAATTGTAACTGCAGTTTATGATGCTGGGCTAGCTGTTGTTGTTTTGTTGCAGTATTATTTTATTTTGTTTTGTTTTGTTAAGCGTCTAACGAACGACTTGTCGGTTTATTATTGTGGTGTTTAATAGAATATGTATTCAATTGTAGATTTTGTTGTTGCTTAGTAGTAGTTGGATTTATTGTTTTTGACTTTTCGGTTTATTATTGTGTTGTTTAATAGAATATGTATTAAATGGTAGATTTTGTTATTGTTTTGTAATAATTGGATTTCTTGTTTTCTGTATTTAAACATAGGTAAAAGAACACGCGACGAAAGCAATATAATAAAAGACACGCGTTACAACATTAAGACATAACATTAAAAACATCAAAACAAGACGCAACAGAACAGTAAGGGGGACCGCGCGACACGTCCTCTCCCTATGAGATGTGAACTACTACTCTGCTGTGCATTGCACAATGTTTGCTTGGACTTCAAAGTTCCTGAGCCAACGCCAATCACTGACGATGAACCCGATTTGGATTTTGCTGTAAATACTTTAAGCAATTTCAATGGCAATTATCAAAATCTGGCTTTCGAAGAAATTTTCGTTAAAAAAAAATATAATATATTTCAGTTCATGCATGACATACATGCATATGTAAATAAAAAAAACTTATAAATAAGATAAAAAATCAAATAAGGAACTTCAGTTTTTACATCAAAAAATCACTTTTACATATATATGTATATCACTTTTTTTAGCCCTTAGTCGCTTCTTTTGCAAAGCAAGTTTTTTCTTTGCTAAATCCAGTTTTTGTTTTTCCAAACTGTATGACAAGCGTTTCAGTTTGTAGCTTCTTTGCATATTTTGGTTCATCGTTACCAAATTATTATTTTTCTCTGCCAAAATTGTGATTGAGTTTTGGTGGTATTGGATTTGGCTGTCCACTTGTTTCTCGCTCAATGACAGGTTTGTTTTTTTTTAAGGAGCTGATAACGAAGGTTTCTCTCTTTCAGTAACAATGGCAGCATCTTTGTTAGTGAAGGTATGGGCTGCCGGTATTTCTTTGCTCAGCGCACTCAAGGGTTGGACTGCCTGTGTTTCTTTTAACGGCGCACTAAAAGACATTGCCGGTAAGCCTTCAATTGCTTCGTCAAGGCTTAGAAGCTCTGCGGCTTGTTCCTCCAATGGTGAAAGGGGCACATAACGAGATGGCCCTCCGCCAGTTCCCGAAATATTATTTTTATTTTTCCTCATTTTTGATTTGAGGTGTGTTTTATAGTCGGCCCAAACCTATTAATTATTGATTTTAGAATCACCTCCAAATTTGTGAATGTGATTTTACTTACTTTTTTCCAATCTTTCATTGATCGCATTGGAGGGCCATTTTCATTCAACTTTGCTGTTAGCCGATCCCATAAGCAATTCGAAGCTTGCTTTGCGTCTACAGTTCTTACTCGGTTATTTGATAGGTCCGAGTGCTCTACCATAAACTTTACTAAAACATTAAACTGGACTGACGTTGTTAGCTCCTTCTTCTTGTCCCTAAATCGAATTTTAAATTGTTATTCAAAAGTTGAAAAATAATTTATTGACTTTTGTTTTGCGTATATACTGATCGATTGCTATTTTGTTGTCGAATAAAATTTACGAAATTCGAACGTATTTGACAGTTTAAAACTCAAATCAAAATGTAACGAGTTCTCAAATACGAACAGGGCAAAAATGAGATGCGAAACACGCAACTATCACGGTTGCGTTTCGCAAAACAAAATACTAACTGCTCGAATTCGAAGAGTTTATTTGCGTTTTCGTGAATCATGATAAGCTCCCTGTTCTATAAACACAAACAAAAAAATATAAAAAATTAAGTTTTTAATAAAAAAGTAGAATTTAAACCAACTTTTCATATGTTCAGAAACAAAATTTTTCCACAGAATTGTTCTGTAAAGTCTACACAACTTTTTCCTGTAAAAAAATGTTAGTACGTTCCATAAATAAAAAAGTTACGAATGTTTAAGTGTCGCCACCTAGGCAATTTTACTCCCAAAAACTATCCGATAAGAAAAATTTTAATTGTGTTTCTTTTTTTTATTGTATTTGAATTGTAAAATTCATATGTTTCTGAACATATGTCACTCCCAAAAACCATTTTCGGCCTTTTCCCATTGATGCGTTGAGCACAATTTTTTTAAAAATATAAGTGCATAATTATCATAAATTTTTTTCTTTTCAGAAATATGTTAAGTATTTTCGTTTGGATTTTATTATCAATAATCCTAAGTGTTCTCCTTTGAAATTTTTTGCTTAGTGATCCAAGATATTATTTTAGGATTTCCCTCGTCTTTTCATACAAAAAAAACTTTTATTTTCGTCTTTTGAAAAATAAAATTCAAAAAAAAAAACTCTTTGCATGTGACTGTTAAAAATATAAGTTAAAAAAAACTTTAAAAAAAAACTTTTATTAATAAAAGTCAAAAAAAAAAACTTTTTAAAAAAACTTTTATTAAAAAAAGTCAAAAAAACTTTTAAAAAAAACTTTTATTAATGAAAGTTTTTTTTTTTTTTTTGACTTTTTGAAATATAAGTTTAAAAAAACTTTTAATTTTTATCTTCGGATATAAGAGTTTTAAGGATACTTTTACTTGTATTTCACAAATATAAAAGTTTACCTAAAAACAAACTTTTATAAAAGTTTATTTCAAGTTCTGCTCTAATGTATATGGACCAAAACGCAGACTGTTACGTTACATTCGTATGCATATTTTGACATAAATTGTTCCTAAAATACATGAAATGGAGTACTTTTAATATTTTTTATGGATGCATCTAAGAGTATGCTTCTGTAATACCATTTTGTATTATTATAAAAATGTTTGTATGCCTTGTCATTTAGGAGCTATGAACGTGTCAGCATGGACTGTTACGTTACATAATTTTGGAAGAAGATTTTAAAGTTGCCTTACATTATTGGAAAAGTCTGCTCTTTTGGTGGACTGTTTTCAACGTGAAGCTTATAATTTCTAAGCTTTAGAATGATAGTAATTAATTAAATTTTAATTTCATAAAAAACATTGTTTTTGAGTTCTATAGAAGCAAATATGTTCGGACTGTTACGTTACACGAAAAGACTGTAACGTTACCTTTGCGATCTACGTTGGTATAAAAAGTAAAATTAAGCATTAAAATGGCTTAAATTGTTTAATTTCACAATATATCATTAATTCAGAGGTCTTACGATTAGACACTTAAGAAGCTCCAGGTAATTGACATGGAATCCAAAAGAACCAACAAATCTAATTATTCACTGAACTCATTAAAATTTATTAAAAATAATTAACAAAGTGGAGATCAGTAAAAATTAAAAATCGTATTTTTGTAAAAGTGTTGAATGTTCCATCAATCACTTGAATTTGGTGAGCCGACGTTATATCGCGGATACTTTTTGCACTAGCGAAAATCACAGGCGCGTTCAAATGTAATTTATATTGGAGAAATCGCGTTCATTACCTTCCTCGATGGCGATTCTCGATTCTGTACGATGAAATGCAGTAACAAAGTCTGAAGCACAGTTCACGATACATTTACGAGACAAAACATGCTTCATCACAATCATTTTGGTAGTTGCGCCTATACCATCGATACAACCTTTCCCGTGAGAAGAAGTAAAATAGTCTTGACAGCAAAATTTACATGTAGGGAATAACAGTAAAACATAAATTTTGTGTGCATTAAGTTGTCAGATTCGAAAATCTTTGATTGAAATTTTTCGCTGTGATAGAAGACAGTAGTAAACAAAGTTAGCTGTTTTTGATACCAATGTGCACTTTGCTCTTCGTCTTGTCTCTCGAAGGCGAAATTTTCAGCAAACTCAATTTGCAGCGTTCCCTCCTTGTTAAACTTATCATTTGATGCTCTAGGGCGATCTAAAGATTCTCAGTTTGTTCTTCTAAATATTATCGATGAAAAAAGACTATTACGTTGCAAATTATTTTTGGCTCTGGACACACACACAAGTAAATGACCTCTAATTTCTTATTTTTTTTAGAAAATAGACTAAAAGTGCTCGGAGAAAATGCGGTCATTCTCCCTCGAAATTTAAGAAGAAAAATTTTTCTCCGTAGTTTACTTTTTTGCGATTTGGTCCATATATATAAAAATATAGAAATACTAAAAACAATTTTTAGAAAAAAGGTTTTAAGAATCGGGAAAAATAAAATTATTTGAGGAAGTCCCATCCAAATGAACTTATAGATCTGCTACCGCCTAGGTTGACACAAGCTTTCAAAGGCCAAAATTGTAAAACAAGTGATTAAATATTGAAAATGTGAATATATGAATGATACACCTACAGCTGTTAATAATTCTCGATTTATCATTCCATATCCCTGCATATTAACTACGGGTGGATTCATCTCAATTGCAGATATGAAGTGATCAATTTCTTGCTTTGTTTGCTTTTCTACTTGCAAAAGATTCATGGTTAGCAAAGTATTTTGAACTTCTCCGGCAACAGCTGATGTGGCACTTTGAGCGCAGTCACAAACTATAAACAACAACGAAGCACAGTAAATAGTTAAGACGACGAGGCCCAGTACTTTGTGGGAGACTCCTGACTCGAATATTTCTGAAAGCGCTCCATATGCTGCTATTGTTATATTGATGGATCTGTAAAGATATTAAGTTTGTGAAAAGTTTTGTATCGATACCAAAAATAATATTTTGTAAAAAGTTTTGTAATTGTGGCGTAAATGGTCATAAACTCGTTTAACCTACAAAAAAAAAATTCATCAAATTTGCGTTACGTTCGAAAAATTTTTTGGAAAAGTTGATGACATTTTTTTTGGGTTCTCACTTTCACATTCAGATATATTTCAAAAATGAGATTTATTTCAGTATATGAAATGTACTCACATTCCGAAAACCCTAGCAAAATGAGGGACGGAAAGTCAAAAACACGGACTTGTCCCGCGAAACGCTAATCACATGGTCACGTTAGTTTAACCAAGAATATGTATGAAAGATGAGGAGCAGAACCAATTTTATAGTTATGGGCATTTCTCTCATGTTGAACGGGACGGAAGTTTTTTTGTAAAGTGGAATAAAAGTCAAAGTAAAACCCTTTTGTTTTTTTCTGTTACTTTAAGGAATAGCCCTTTGATAGCACTATATTGAGTGGTAAAGTTGATGCCAGACGTAGTATTGGTTCCAAGATAGAGGCAATTAAAAAGCCATTCGAACGGGACAAAAAACGAAAGTGTTTTTCATGGCCATCTATAGAAAAGCAGAAGTCAGCAAAACCTGGCAACATTTTTTAACGCAACTAATTTTAAAATGTTATGGAACAATGTAATTTTTTAATAGATTACGTTTGATTGAAAAATCTTATTTACTTTTTTTCTTACAAATAATAATAAGCCATTCGAACGGGATTCCGTTTATGTTCACTTGGGCAATTTTTCAAAACTACTTTAATATTTATATAAATAATAATATTTAAGATATATACAGTAATTAAAAAAACAAATTTAATGTTTATATTTATAAAATTAATTAGTGAGATCAATTTTAACAAAGAAAAGAGGAAGGAGTAGATATTTTTCTTAAAAGAATATAAAACTTGTCTTTTTGCTGTTAAAACATTTTTCCTATAAGAGGCGTGGCACCGCTCACTTAAAAAAAAACTAAATTCATCAAAATCGGTGTAGTGGTACAGCCGTGATAACGTTTTTTCCCATTTGGAGCAATGCCGCGCCCGCTTTAAAGAATCACAGTTTCTAATAATCTTTCTTAGGTTTCAATCTATCTTTAAGAAAAATTTCATCAAAATCGGTACATTAGTTTTGCCGTGAAAACGTTTTTCCCGTTAAGGGCGTGGCACTGCCTACTATTGAAAAAAAGCATACATGTCCCTCCTTCTCTTCACAACCTCTCCAACAAAAAAAACATTATGCGATTTTGTTGTGCTATAGCTGAGAAAAAGTGGTTTAAGCGTTTTGAACTGCCTATTTATTACACTAATGTTCTCGAACATGACCAACTTCAAACAACTCCAAAAATTTAAAATTTAATAGTGTTGGAATAATAAAGATCGGCAGTTAGTTTTTCTATTTATAAGTTCAATATTTATTTATTAATTGCAAAGCGCGAGCACACGACTCGGTGAATGTGATGACAAAACTAAACTAGCTTTACAGATTTTAATTGTTACAATGCAAATGTCAAAAGTGACTTAAGCTTTTAATGACGAATGAATTGTTGACACTTCGATTTACAACACCTCCCCTCGAAGTTATAACAATAATAAATTCATACATATTTAATTCACAAAATAAAATTTCAATCCTTAATTTTATTAATAACTCCTAACTTAATTGTACAAAGCAAATTCTTTTCTCCACTAAGCATGGTTCTGGTTAGCACGTCTGCTGGCATATCTTTAGATAGTAGATATTTCAATATAATTTCGCCATTCTGATGTTTTTCTTTTATGAAGTGGTGTCTGATATCGATGTGTTTTGTGCGCGAGTGATGACCAAAATTTTGAATAAGTTTTGACTGTCGTTATACAGGATAATACTTTCTTGTTTTAAGCCAACTTCATTGATAATTTCTTGCGGATAAAGTGCTTCCTTTGTTGCCTCACTGATTGCCAAATATTCTGATTCAGTGCTGGACAACGCTACTGTGCGTTGCTTTCTTGCCTCCCAGCTTATCGCAGCTCCAGATAATATAAATGCATATCCAGAGTAAGAACGCCTATCAATTAAATTAGCGCCCCAATCTGCATCTACAACGCCATAAAGATTTTCTGCCGTGTGTTTGTATACAATACTATGGTTTAACGTACCTTTCAGGTACCTTAATATTCGCTTAGCAGCTTTCCAATGAGTAGCATTATAGTTCGAATTAAATTGACTCAAAAAATTTACGGAGTATGCGATATCTGGACGCGTCATTACGGTAAGATACATTAGAGCCCCTATTAAACTTTGATAAGGGTACGATTTCATTTCGTCTTCATCAGCTATTGATGGTTTTGTTAAAATACAATTTGACTCAATTGGAGTCTTGACTGGTTTACAGTCTTTCATTTTGAATCTGTCCAATATCATAACGATATATTGTTTTTGGCTTAGAGCGAATTCACGTAATTTTAAATCTTGATAAAAGTTAATTCCTAAGCATGAATTTACAAGACCGAAATCTTTCATTTCAAAATTATTACTCAATGTTATTTTAATTTCTTTAATCCACGTTTTATTGTTTGACGCGATTAGTATATCGTCCACATAAATCGTCAATAATAAGAGATTACCACTTTCTCTCTTTATAAATAAACACGGGTCACGTTTAAATGGTTTTAAGCCGATATTTACAAGTTTACTATTAAGTTTAAAATACTGTAAGCCAGATTGACGTAGTCCATATAAGGCTTTTTTAATTAAACATACAGGGCTCTTAATATGGCGAATTTCATTCAACCATCGTGATGCAGTTTCACATATTTTATCTTTATGAATAGTCATTTTTGACCCTACAGGTTGCCCCGTGACAACCTTCGTTATAAAGTCTGTTAAGTTTTCAGGTATTTTCATAAAAACTTCTTTATCCAAATCACCATTCAGGTAGGCAGTTACAACATCCATCTGATGGATCTCTAAATTACATTTTGTAGCTAAAGCTGCCAACAATCGTATTGATGTAGAACGCACAACTGGAGAATAAGTACTATGAAAATCCCGACCTGGACGCTGAGAGCATCCTTTCGCTACGAGTCTCACTTTCTTGCTGCCTGCATCTTTCGTTCGGAAAACGAATCTGTTACCGATCACCTTTCTTTGATTGGGTTGCTCAACAATTTGCCACGTATGATTTAGTATTTGAGCTAAAAATTCGTCTTCAACGGCCTTCAACCATAGATTACCATCAGGGTTGTTGATGGCTTCTTGCAGTGTCGATGGATCATTTATTGACAGGCATGCAATTTCGCACTCCTCAAAAACTTCATCATCTAATTCATTGTCTGACCCTTCTGATACACTTTGTTCTTCACTTGTACTTTCAATATCTTTATTCATTTGATACAATTTCTTTGGCCTACCACGAGAGCCAGTTCTTATTATTTTTTGACGACCTTTGCCGCGTTGGTTCCTTGTTTCTACACCTTCGTGAACCGTTTTAACACTGTCATTATTTTCAATATTCAAATTATTGTTTTTGTTAATTTCAAAATATATTTTATTGTCGCTTTCATTTTTTTGTTCATAAATATCACAATATTCATTTTTGAAACCTGGTTCATCAACGAATTTAACATTGCGGCTTATTATTAGTTTTCTTTTGTCATGTGACCATAAACGATATGCTTTTGACTCTTCCGAGTAGCCAACTAAAACGCATACTTCTGATCGAGAATCAAATTTTCCTTTATTATTTTTATTTAAAACGTATGCTTTCGCGCCGAACATTCTCAAGTGAATCACTGTTGGAACTTTGTTTGTCCATATCTTGTATGGTATTGCACCATTTAAAGTTCTCGTCGGACAGCGATTTCTAATATAACACGCGGCATTTATGGCTTCAGCCCAAAAAACCGGAGGAACACCTGCTTGCCTCATCATACATCTGGACATTTCTACAAGAGTTCTATTTTTTCGCTCCGCCACACCATTTTGTTCAGGTGTATATGGCGCACTTAAACGACGTTTTATCCCGCACTTTTCTAAGAAAGAATCAAAATCGTGGTTGCAAAATTCTTTGCCATTGTCCGATTGGAGCGTTTTAATTTTATTACCCGTAAATGTTTCTGCTTCCGATTTAAATTTTTAAAATTTTCGAATACTTCGGATTTATTTCTCATAAAATATACTTTGCACCACCTCGACTTATTGTCTATAAACGTAACAAAATGTTTGGATCCACTATGAGACGCCGTTCTCATCGGACCTCAAACGTCACTATGAACAATTTCTAGCAAAGCATTTGTTCGATTTTTACCACATTTTGTGAAGCTATTCCGCGTTTGTTTTTCTGAGATGCATATCTCACATATCGACAAGTTTTGCTCGGGCTTTATATTAATACCATGCACACTGTCACTATCAGAAATTGATTTAAGATCAGTTTCATTTAGATTTAATTTCATTTCAATGATATTAGCGATTTCGTTACCTTTTTGTAAGTAATATAAATTACCGTCTCTTTTTGCACTACACAAAATTTCGTTATTTTCATTAATCACTATAGCGTTGTTTTTACGAAAAATTACTTCAAATCCTTTATCCGTAATTTTTGAGACGGACAGAAGGTTTGTACGCAAGTCTGACACTTATAATACGTTGTTTAAATTTAGATTTCGATCGCAACTATTTTCTTTAACTGAAATTTTAACACTACCAACACCGATTATTTTTGTTCTTTTGTTATTGGCTAAATGTAGTACTTTATTTGTTTCAATAATATTTTCAAATGAATTGACATCTCCGCTGACATATGATGTGCAACCACTATCTAAGCACCAATACTTTTCTTTGTTTATGCTAATTAATGCGGTTTCAGTTGAATTAAAACAGACGTCATCATTAACAGAATTTTGCACAATGACATTTTTCGCATTCTCTTTAATGCGTTTCTTTTCCCTACAGTTCCTAGCGAAATGACCTGACCTACCGCACTTGAAACAACCGGCGTTTTTTTGATTTTCATATCTATCTTTCTCTTTCTTCACATATACACTATTTTTAAACGGTTTTTTCATGTATAGAGCTTTTTGGTCTTTTTTGTCCTTTCACTTTTCGCGATTGAGATTCTTCTAGAATTTTAACTCGAAGCAATTCGGGCTCCGGCAGCTCATCACGCGATTCCAAAGCGCAACGAAAAGTTTCGTATGACTCCGGCAAACTGTACAATAGCAAGATTGACAACAAATCATCGCCAATAGCGACACCGATTTCTTTCAGTTTTGAAACTACACTAAAAAAATCATTTAAATGTTCGCGCACATTTTCACCTTCCTTGTGGCGTGACAGTGCAACACGCTTCAAAAGCGTCGCCTTTCTCGCTCGACCCTTTGACTGATATGTGGACTGCAAAGTGTCCCACATATTTTTCGACGCACTGCATTCTGCAATAAGTCCCAGTTCAGCGGGACTGACTGACAACATTATGTCCGCGCACGCTTTTTCATCAAAACCACTCCACTTAGTTAAATCTTCACCACCCGACGGACGCGTTTTAGAGCCATTAACATAGCTCCACAACTCATTTTTTATGAGAACCGCTCGCATTTGCAATTTCCACGTATCATAATTTTCCGCGTTTAGTGGATTAATACGCACGACCTTGCCGGCCATTTTTTAATTTCTCCTTTTTTTTTTAAAGGAATCAAATAAGACAAATAAAAACAATTTTCTTTTTTTTAGTTAGACTTTTTTTTCAATCTTTATAGATTTATTTTTTCTACAGACACTTGCGAGCACTAGGCCCATAACCTGTTGGAATAATAAAGATCGGCAGTTAGTTTTTCTATTTATAAGTTCAATATTTATTTATTAATTGCAAAGCGCGAGCACACGACTCGGTGAATGTGATGACAAAACTAAACTAGCTTTACAGATTTTAATTGTTACTATGCAAATGTCAAAAGTGACTTAAACTTTTAATGACGAATGAACTGTTGACACTTCGATTTTCAACAAATAGTTTTTGCACTCGTTTTTTTTTTTTTTTTTAATACATGAAACTTGCACACTTGCTGCTGTTATCAATTTCGAAATGAGAACAAATGATATTTTTCTATTTTATTTGTGACTTTAGAACATATGTAAGCTTAAGCAAATTAAAATTTTACAGTTAATAGAAATTGGTTTGATGTTTTTGCATTGTTTTTAGCTAATTGACGTTGGAAGAGAGATTTTTCGGAAAGACTATCATCATGTATCACTTATCTTACACACTTATATATTTATTTATTTTTTATTTATTTATTTTATTTATTTAAAAAATTCAAAGTACAATAAGGCTTAGCCTTTTATAGTACATCAAAGTATATATACTAGACAAAAGTTTAAGTTTAAGAATTACATATGATTAATAATTTTAAAATATGAAATACTTGAAAATATAAATAATAACTATGAAAAAATTAACAAAATTAAAAAAGAGAAATAGTTAAAAATTAGATAGAAAAAGATCAAAGATATAAAAGAAAATAGAATAGGAAAAAAAAAAAAAAATAAATAAATAAATCTTTAGGAGTTGGAAAAATAAGAATAAATAGCATGTTTGAAGTTGCACATCAATCTAATTCTTTTAATATTAATAGGCAAAGAGTTCCAAAGCCTAATAGTGCTAATGAAAAAGAAGCGGCTAGTATTAAGGTAGTTGCATCTAGGGACAATCAAATGAAGTGATCTAGTGGAGTGACAAAAACTAAGCTTTTTAAACAGGTAATCAGGAGCTTGAATATAAATTAGTTTGAATAAGAAAATAACATTCCTGATGCCGAGGTACTTCATTAAACTGACCCCTAAGATGCTTTTACTCCTTTCGCTAATATGGTCAAACTGTCGTACACCATACACATATCTGGCCGCATTGTTAAAGGCAACAACAAGCTTATGCTGTGACTGAGAGTCCAGTTTGCAGTAAATAGCATCGAAGTATGTAATTAGAGGAACTATTAATTGAACGACTAGTCTGCGTTTGGTTTCGGTAGGAATAAAGTTTCTAGAGGTTCTTAAGTACCGCAAAGTAGCGTAAATTTTACCAACAATATTATTAACATGGTCAGTACAGGTTAGTTTAGAGTTAAGTACAAATCCTAAGTTTTTTGCTTTGCTCACAAACTCTAATTGGACGGACCCAATGAACAAGGGTGGAATTCCTACCAAGCTTTCATCATTCCTCGCAATTGGAAGCACCTTAGATTTGTTTGGATTTATAAGAAGAAAGTTGTCATGAGCCCATAAGCTTAGAGAAGACAAGTCAGCATTCATTCTAAAAATTAGATCCTCTATAAGTCCAACAGGTCGCGAAAGATAGAGCTGAAGATCATCAGCATAGGCGTGAACAGTTGAGTGTTCACACACTAAAAAAATGTCATTAATAAACATTGAGAATAACAGTGCACCTAGAATGGAGCCCTGAGGAACACCTAATTTTATAACCTTAAGAGAAGAGAAAGCATTACCAATTTTCACTTGCTGCAATCTTTCATTAAGAAAATTGGCCACAAGTTTAACAGCACTATCAGAAAAATTAAAAAGTAATTTTAACTTTCTACAAAGTAACCTATGATTGACTGAATCAAAGGCTTTAGAGAAATCCAAGAGGCAAAGAATAGAAACAAGGTCCTGGTCGTATTGGATCCGAATATCATCAGTAATTTTCATCACAGCAGTTTGACAACTGTGGCCAGTACGAAATCCGGATTGCAGAGGAGATAAAAGAGAGTAGGTATTGAGATAATCTGTTATCAGGTCAGACATAATTCTCTCACATACCTTACCTAAGGCAGGCAAAATGCTTATAGGCCTAAAATCATTGGATACAGAAGCAGAAGATGACTTAGCAATCGGTATAACTGTTGCTATTTTCCACAAGTTAGGGAATCTGGAACAAGTAAAACAGTGATTAATTATGTGTGTTAAAGGGGACAAAATAAAAGGCAAAATAATTTTTATAAACCTTATCGGTATACCATCTACTCCTACTGCATTAGAGCTAATACAATTAACACACGCGGCTACTTTATCTTCACTAACAGCACAGAATTGAAAGGGGCTATCAGTTGAACTTTCAGGTAGGTCAGGCAACGGTGAGGATAAAGCAGGTTCAGAATCAATGAGGTTTACAGTGTTAAGGAAAAAGTCATTTAGAATATCAGGGTCCAATTCGCATGATTTTGTGTCTTTGTTATAGACCCTATATCTTCTAATATTTTGCCATAACTGTCTAGCAGTTAAATTAACATTTAATTTAGAACAGAAAAAATTTCGTTTTTCTTGTCTAAGCAAAGTTGTAGCTTCATTCCTCGCCCTCCTAAATTCATCCCAGTTAGCATCAGTGCGATTTATTTTCTATTTAGATTTAAGCTTATTTCTTTTCTTGATCGCACACAATACACGTTGAGTAAGCCACGGAGTTTTAGAGTTAGAAGCAATAACTGTTCGAAAGGGAACATGACGCCTAAAAACAAAGTCAACTTTAGCCATAAGTAAACCTAACTTCTCATCAACTGAATGAACGAACCAACAATCGTTCCAACACACGTTAGAAAACCCAGAGGTTAGAGCACTCACATTAATTGACTTGAAATCAGGGAAAGAAAAACAAACCGGTGAAGTACTTTTATCAAAATTAATATTAAATGTGCAGAAGATTAGATCGTGGTCAGACAAAAATTTTATCTGTTCAAATTTTAGTACTAATGCGGCATTTGACACAAGAAAAACGTCTAGAAGATTAGGTTCACTATCATTAGCATACCGAGTGGGTGATGCTGCATAAGATTTAATCCACAGGAACTAAAGTAATGCCGAAAATTCTGAGCTGTGCTGTCATTTTGAAGAAGATTAGTATTAAAATCACCACAAATCATACATGAATCATAATCCATAAGTCTATTGCTTAAATCAGTAAAAAAGGGTTCAACGCTGTTGCACCGGGAAGGATTATAAACACATGAGATTAAAGTTTTCGTGTTACAGTCAGAAATTTCAACATTTAAAAATTCGCAAACATCACTACTCTCATTCACAAATCTTACATTAAGACCAGACTTGCAATAAATCGCCACCCCACCCCCTCTTCTACCACACCTATCACTCCTAAAAAGTTTAAAACCATTAAAATCATAAAAATTATTCTGGCAATCATCCTTAAACCACGTTTCAGTTACGCAGATAACATCCACAAGACAGTTTTCAAAAATAAACCTCGCGTAATCAAGTTTCATAGCATTTAAACTTCGAGCATTAAAATGAACCACATTGAAACCATTATTTAGCTTGCAAAGCAGATTCAGAAGAGCCTTATGATTTTCACCAGCACTACCAGGGCCATCAGCACGTCTCGCCAAAGCAGAAAGAAAATAGCTCAACTTCAAACATAATAAAAAATAAGAGTAAATCTAGAAATCAAAATAAGAAAAAGTAAATTATGTAGGGGATTAAGAGAAGAAATAAGAAAATATTAGACAGAAGAGAAAAAAATTAACTAATAATAATAAATATAAATTTAAAATATGAAATAAAAATTTGAAACCAGAAAAAAACTAACAAATAAAAATAGAATTTAATAATTTGGAATATTCTTAAGTAACTTAAAAGTAAAATCACCCTACAAATTACATTCCCGCAACGCAATCCACGCTATCTCTGCTACACACCACCTTCGCTTCGCTGCCAGCATTTACACGCACATATCAGCAAATCCATCAGATTGGGCCTTTTAGCTGGCCTCGTTTTTTTTTTTTTTTTTTTTTGGAGTACATTTTGCAGCCATAGTTTTTCTTGAAGCTAAGGCTATCTTGAACTCATAATAAAGGTTGTTCAATTGAAATTCAGATAGCTATTTTTTTAATTTGCATTTAAAGTAAGAAATACATGAAACTTTTCGTGTTTTTTAAAAATTGTCAAATTATTGGGTTTTTACGCTGTAGTCTAAAGACTGTTGAGTACATCTTTCAGATATAGTTTTTTTTGAAGCTAAGGCTGTATTGAACTCATATTAAAGGTTGTTCAATTAAAATTTAGATACCTATTTTTTTAATTTGCATTTAAAGTAAGAATTATGTGAAACTTTTCGTGTTTTTTAAAAATTGTCAATTTATTGGGTTTTAACGCTGCAGTCTAAAGACTGTTCAGTACATCATTCAGATATAGTTTTTTTTTGAAGCTAAGACTGTCTTGAACTCATAATAAAGGTTGTTCAATTGAAATTCAGATAGCTATTTTTTTTTTATTTAACTTTATATGTAACATTTCATGTTGTTTTTAACTAAAATCCAATTTTAACTATGTCTCCCTTTGAATTTTAATTGCTCCTCCTTGAATATTAATTAAAGATAGTCTAAACTTCGAAAAAAACCATGTTTGAAGAGTCTGCTCCAAAAAAAAAAAAATAAAAAAAAAATCGAAATTGTCATCTTACCTCGCCATGGCTTCGATTTTATTTATTTATTTATTTTTTTTTTTTTTGAGGAGTCTCTTCAAACATGGTTTTTCTTGAAGTTAAAACTATCTTTAATTAATATTCAAGGAGGAACAATTAAAATTTTAAGGGAGACATAGTTAAAATTGGATTTTAGTTAAAAACAATATGAAATGTTACATATAAAGTTAAATAAAAAAAACAAAAATTGGTTTTTTTTTGTCATTTTTGTCATTATAATACGAAAAAAAATTTTTTTTTCATAATATATTTTCATAATATTTCATATATATATATATATATATACTCTCGACTTTCAAAATAAATTATCATCGAGTCAAAATTGTACTAAAATTGGGAAAAACTGTCTAAAAGTGAAAAAGACCATATTTTGGGCATTTCTGAGAAATGCCCAAAGCTGGGATCTCGATTCGGGACAATTTTTCTAAAAAAAGCATGAAATCACCTTTCGAATGAGACCGACCTCGTTATTTTTGGGCATTGTTATCGACGGGAATTTGATTTTGTCCATTTTTTCTCAAAATATAACAGTGTGTGCCGCTTCAACCAAGTCAACTCTCTTCGCTATTTTACTAATTTCAAATTTCACATTAGCAAGCTCCGCCGACATCTCTCCAAGCCTTTGCAAAATTCTTTCCTCAGTTGACTTCATTGCCTCAGTTAGATCGGCAACCAAGCTTTCTTTAAAGCACGAAAGTTTCGCATGAAGTGTAGAATCCGAGTAAACCGGCGGTGTTGCAATCGGTGACTCATCAGTGCGTGAGTTGCAGCCACTTTGGGGCGTTGTAGCCACAACATGTTTACAGCGGAAGTTTTTGGAGATTCCCTGCTGTTGTATGCGCGACATGATCACAAAATAATTAACGAATTGTGAAAATTTAGTAATTTTTTAATTTATTTTAGTCAAAGACAAAATTTAAAAACTGAGTGCGGTACTGAAACTTATAACCGATAAGTGTATAAATTTATAGCGAGATTTATAGGGTTTTACTTCATTAAAATCGCGTTAAAATTGCGGACGGAAAAAAACACGTCTATTCGCTGAACATTGCAAGTGATTGCAAAATACTACAAAAAATTTTATTACAAAAAAAAAAGAAACTGCATTTATGCTAGTTTGCACAATGTGATAAATGAATTCTGGTGTAAATTGTTTAAATTAACAAAATTTGAATATTTTCCTTAGATAATATCAGATAGTAACGCTTTTATAATAACTTTTAATTTTTCTGTCAAATTTGGCTTTTTGGCGGAAATGCCCACATTGAAAATAGCCCAAATCTGATTTTTTTACGAAAGACTGATCATTTTGATATAAGCTAGAAGAATTAGAGGACTTTCATTAGTATTTTCCTTTTTATAATTTTCAGCAAGGATCACTGCATAATCATTATAAATAAATTTTTTTTTAGGTAAAAGTAAACTTTAAACTTTTATTTTTGTGAAATAAAAGTAAAAGTTTCCTTAAATCTTTTATATCCGAAAATAGAAGTAAAAGTTTTTTTTAACTTATATTTAAAAAAGTCAAAAAAAACTTTTAAAAATAACTTTTATTAATACAAGTTAATAAAGTTTTTTTTGACTTTTATTAATAGAAGTTTTTTTTAAAAGTTTTTTTTAACTTATATTTTTAACAGTCACATGCAAAGAGTTTTTTTTGACTTTTATTTTTCAATAGGCGAAAATAAAATTTTTTTTTTGTATGAAAGAACGAGGAAAATCCAAAAATAATATCTTGGATCACTAAGCAAAAAATTTCAAAGGAGAAAACTTAGGATTATTGATGATAAAGTCCAAAGGAAAATACTTAAGATGTTTCTGAAAAGAAAGAAATTTATGATAATTATGCACTTCTAATTTTTGGAAAAATTGTGCTCAACGCATCAATGGGAAAAGGCCGAAAATGGATTTTGGAAGTTACAGGGGAGGTTCCTGACCCTCCAAAGAGGTGTTTTGGACACATTTTTCGAAAAAAATTTTATTGCACGAATCGATGGGAAAAAACCGAAAATGGATTTTGGAAGTGACAAGTGAGGTCCGCGACCCTCCTAAATGGGATTTTTGGACCCATTTTTGGAAAAAAATTTTATTGCACGAATCGATGGGAAAAGGCCGAAAATAGATTTTGGAAGTGACAAGTGAGGTCCGAAAAATGGGTCCAAAAAAACCCTTTAGGAGTGTCGGAGACTTCACTTTTCACCTTTAAAGTCCATTTTCGGCCTTTTCCTATCGATTCGTGTAATAAAATTTTTTTCCAAAAATGGGTCCAAAAAACCCATTAAGGAGGGTCGGGGACTTCACTTGTCACTTCCAAAATCCATTTTCGGCCTTTTCCCATCGATTCGTGCAATAAAATTTTATTCGAAAAATGGGTCCAAAAACCCCTTTTAGGAGGGTTGGGGACCTCGCTTGTCACTTCCAAAATTCATTTTCGGCCTTTTTCCATCAATCCGTGGCATAAAATTTTATTCGAAAAATGGGTTCAAAAAACCCATTTAGGAGGGTCGGGGACCTCACTTGTCACTTCTAAATCCATTTTCGGCCATTTCCCATCGATTCGTGCAGTTAAATTTTTTCCTAAAAATGGGTCCAAAACACCTATTTAAGAAGATCAGGAACCTCCCCTATCACTCCCAAAATCCATTTTCGGCCTTTTCCCATTGATGCGTTGAGCACAATTTTTCTAAAAATTATACATAAGTGCATAATAATCATAAATTTCTTTCTTTTTAGAAACATGTTAAGTATTTTCCTTTGAGCTTTATTATCAATAATCCTAAGTTTTCTACTTTGAAATTTTTTGCATAGTAATACAAGATATTATTTTAGGATTTTCCTTGTTCTTTCTTACAAAAAAAAACTTTTATTTTCGCCTTTTGAAAAATAAAAACAAAATAAACTCTTTGCATGTGACTGTTAAAAATATAAGTTAAAAAAAAACTTTTAAAAAAAACTTTTATTAATAAAAGTCAAAAAAAACTTTTAAAAAAAAGATTTTTGGAAAAACTTTTATTCAATAAAAGATTTTGAAGAAAGTTTATAAAAACTTTATTTTGAAAACTTTTTGAATAAAAGTATAAAAGTTTCAAGGTCTGCTCTTAACATAAAAGCTACGTAGTGTAAATTCCATGTGAATCGATGCAGTGGTCTTTGGGAAAATGCTATTTTAAAAATATTTTTGTATGAGGGCCACCCTAAATATGCAGCCTAAATAAAAGTCTCATAAACTTGACTATGTCTCTTAATATAAAAGACACGTGGTGTAAATTTCATGTGAAACGATGGAGTGGTGTTCGTGAAAATGCTATTATAAAAAAAAAAACTGTATGAGGGCCACCCTAAATAGAAGTTTTATAGACTTAACCATGCCTCTTAATATAAAAGCTACGTGGTGTAAATTTCATGTGAAACGATGGAGTGGTGTTCGTGAAAATGCTATTATAAAAAAAAAATTGTGTGAGGGCCACCCTAAATAGAAGTTTTATAGACTAAGCCATGCCTCTTAATATAAAAGCTACGTGGTGTAAATTCCATGTGAATCGATGCAGTGGTCTTTGGGAAAATGCTATTTTAAAAATATTTTTGTATGAGGGCCACCCTAAATATGCAGCCTTAATAAAAGTCTCATAGACTAAACCATGTCCCTTAATATAAAAGCTACGTGGTGTATATTCCATGTGAATCGATGCAGTGGTCTTTGGGAAAGTGCTATTTTAAAAATATTTTTGTATGAGGGCCACCCTAAATATGCAGCCTAAATAAAAGTCTCATAGATTTAACCATGCACCTTAATTTTAAAGCTACTTGGTGTAAATTCCATGTGAATCGATGCAGTGGTCTTTGGGAAAATGCTATTATAAAAAAAAATTTGTATGAGGGCCACCCTAAATATGACCCTAAATAGAATTTTTTTAGCTTACCCCCTATTCTCAGACCTACCAAATATACACAAAAAATTTCATTAGAATCGGTCAAGCCGTTTGGGAGGAGTACGGTAACAAATACTGTGACACAAGAATTTTATATATTAGAAGAACCCAGTAGGCAATGGCAGGACCTAACAGTGCTTCTAGAAGGCCTTCCTTGGTAAGTATAGGGCCTTTCACCCTCCTTTCAAACGTACATTCTTTTTTATATGAAATGGCCGCGGAAAACAGGCCTTCCTAAGCAGGCTTTCTAAGACCGCTTACCGTAGAAGGACTCTCAGAAGTACTTGACAAAAATTTGATTTTAATAAATTTAAAGACTCTAAATATTAATTGTTTTTTTTTTTCTATCCGCGCCATCTCACTTGCGTTGATATTTTTAAAATGACTTTATTAATTTGACAAAGAATACACAAAACTCTACCTCCTTAACATAACATAAAACAACAGAAGGCTAGCCTGCACACCTCTCTTAATTTCTAACCATGTGTATACTTTTCATGTCGTATATGTACAATGCATGTGACAAAAAAGTTATGCCGAATCATAAAACATTGCAATACATGAAATAAAAAAGAAACAGAAAAGCTCTAAAGTAAATGGAGTCCTTCTTTGCCTTCTAATATCAGGCCTGATAGCACGTCTGTTGTGGCAAGGCATATTATGCCTTCTGTGATTGTATTTTTATTTGCATGAAAATCTTGTTTTGAGAAGTCCTTATATAATCGCAGCAGTGCTAGCAGGCCTTCTCCGAGTAAGGCCTTGCTCATTTGCCTGCTGGGAAGATATACTGAACATTGTGTTGGTGACGTATGATTTGGCATTGACTCTCATTAAAATCATAATTATATAATACAAATGCGTACTTCGCAAGAGCTTTTTAAATGATACCATATTATAAATCAGTAGTGGGCATCGAAATCTAACAAAAGAGTGGAACAACAACATCAAGCAACAACAAATAAAATTGTAAAGTCTTTTTGCGGTCATTTCCAAATTCGCCATTTCCAAAATCGCGGCACCGTACACAACACCTTACTGAACACAATCACACAGCTGAATATGAGAACGCAAAAATTTTAGAATTCGAAAATAGACACAGACGAACAGCACAGCGTACAAACTGACACTGACAAATAACAGGCAAACATTTTATAAAACTTGGCATTTTTCTTTTTCACAATTGTAAATAAAAAATACAATATTATCTAAGTTTAAAATGTAAAAGTATGTTTTGTGGAGAAAAATCAAATCAAATCTATTCTCATTCAAGTCTCCCTGAGTATGGCGACAATGAACGCCAAAACGTCGGAGGATAGTTAAAATTAAAAATTTTTCATACCGACCAAAAAGTCCAAAGTAAAACAAATATAAACTGTATATGTTAAAACAGGTATAAAACGTATAAAAAATTATACACTTATAACTTTGCTTAGGTAAATGCAACCGGCCAAACAATGTTTTAGGATAAACTAGTTTTCCTTAGCCCAAACAAATTAGCTCATCCGAAGCGTCTTAGGATGAACCGGTTTAGCTTAGGAAAATTTTAGCATGTTAGGGTAAGTGGGCGGCTTTAGGCCGAGGCTCAGGGCTTACATCCTACAGTATGTCTAACACTGGCATCGCCGCAGCCTTTGGCCGCGGTTCACTTCACTTTATCCAACACGGCCTTCGCTAACACACCGACGTTGGATATACTAGAGTGATCTGCGGTCGAAGCCTGCTTTGAAACCAGTGTTGGGCATATTAGAAGATGTAAATCCTGTAACGCGGTTGAAGGCCGAGAGTGTGAGCTGTAACCCTTCTGTGTGTGACACGGTACACGGATACCCAATTCATTTTCAACTCCAAATTTTTTTGTGGGTGCACATGCTCTAAAATTGTAAAACTTCACGAGAACTCCTGATATTATGTTAATATTATATTTTCATATGATTGGTTTCATCTGATCAGTTTGAGCTTCTGTTCACACCTTTAAAAAGGTGACAGGGCATCCGGGTACCCTCTATACTCTGTTTTTATTTGGCCCGCCAATGTTTTTTTCAAAATTAATAAAATATGTATATTTTTTCTTATATTATAGCTTGAGAAATAAAAATAATTGTCCCAACATTTGAGCTTCCTAGCTCAAACCTGTAAACGGCGCGGACAGAGTTAACGTCCAATTTCGTTGAAATTTAACAAAAAACCGACTTACTAAAACGCAGAAAAAGTCTGTCTTAGGTGCCAAGATAAAGCGTTTTGGGATTTTTAGTTGAATGGGGGACGCCACCCACTGTTGTAAAACCACTCCCACATTTTTCGTGTGACTAAAAAAGCGGAAAAAATACACCTGAAGAAAATATTTCTATTTTTTTTTTTAAAAAATATGCGGTCCTATATGCCTATATAATAGAATCGGGTTTGAAGAAAACTCTCCCAAAATTTCAGTTTCCTAGATCAAACCTACGAACGGCGCATACAATTTGTTTCCTATAACAATTCATATGAAAAACGAAAAAGCAAAACAACGAAAAAAATAATTTTTTTGCGTTTTAGTAAATTTTCGGCCTTAATTCAAAAATGTGTAACCTTTTCTTGATTAGTCATAATTTGGACTACCATTTGCTAAGTTTCACAGAAACTTGGTTAAAGCCTAGCACACTGAATTCTGAAATACTTGCATGCAATTATGCTATTTACCGTAAAGATAAAACTAGAATCCGAAACACTACAAGTAAATGTGGTGGTATTCTAATTGCTGTTCGATCATCACTCTTTTCCGAGGAAATTATCCTCATAGAAGCAATGAATATTGAGTTTTGTTGCATTCTTGCGAAATTTGAACTTCTTACGTTATTTGTTACATGTTCGTATGTACCACCTCAATCTGCCATTGAAATTTATAATGCCCACTCGCTTGCTATAAATACAATCTATTCTAAACTTGAATCTAATGAACGTTTTTTAGTTACAGACGACTTTAACTTGCCTAACGTTTTCTTGAGTTGCAACTCTCAAGAACCAACTAAATGGTC
Organism: Tricholauxania praeusta; assembly: GCA_949775025.1. Taxonomy (NCBI): domain Eukaryota; kingdom Metazoa; phylum Arthropoda; class Insecta; order Diptera; family Lauxaniidae; genus Tricholauxania; species Tricholauxania praeusta. Next base: position 92,911,265 of record OX459029.1, on the reverse strand, counting down.
CACTGCTTCTGATAACTTGTTACACAGTGAGTTCTTAAATGATATATCTACGCATGGGCTTTAGCAATTGAACCATGTTGTAAATCATAACTCTCGAATTCTTGATCTTATCTTTCTTGATGATACTGATATCATTCAGCTATCAAGGTCCGAACCTCTAGTGCTACCTGAAGATCTACATCATCCAACCCTAGAAATTATACTTGATATACAATTCAAATGATCTAAAGAGCGTTCTCCCGAAATACGCAAAGTTTTTAATTTCAAAAAAAAAACAAACATTGCTTAAAGATCAATTATCAAAAGTAAACTGGGAATCGATATTGTCACTTAACAAAGATAATTTAACTTCAGATGATCTCGATACCCAGACATTCAAATAGGACTATGTCTGGTCCTTGCTGGTTAACTCCTGAAGTTAGAAAACTACGAAATCAAAAATTCATATTTTATAAAAAATATAAATCTTCCTCAAATATAACCGACTTTATGAATTACACTAAAATCAGATATAAATACCAACATCTAAATAAATGTGCTTAAAAATCATATATTTTGAAAGTAAAAGCTGATATAAAACACAACACAAAATCCTTTTGGAACTTCATTAACCCTTTGACGACCGCTCCTGAACCCCTGAAAAATTTTCAAATCCAACACCGGATTCGTGTTCAGCGACCCCAAATTACTAAATGTTACAAAATATAAATTATTTTACGAGCAAAGGTGTGAAAAATCGTGGGACCTATATGTCCCAATGGTCGTCAAAGGTAAAAATGTATGCAACTGTTTTATCACTTTTGCAGTATTCAGACGCATTCTGGAATGCATTAATAACGAAGACTGAGTGTCACTTTTGGCGGGAAATATAGTTGTTGACACGAGAGTGTATCGAAAGGAGTGAAAAATATTATTGCTTAATAATTTGTCTGGAATTTTATCAAATTTTCGTAAGTTTCATGTCTTTTTTTTATATGTGCTTTAGTAATATTGTTATCGTTCAACTTTTGCAGTCACAAAATGCCGAGATCACGCAGATTCTGCCTTTCAGAGGAAGGAATCATTCAATTGATAACTGCCGATGATAGCGATGACGATGAACGGGCATTCGAATTGGACGAAAAAGATATGGCTTTTACAACAAAATCTCTACATCAAATAATGATAGGGGAGAAGTGGGAGTTGTGGGCATAGTTTTGTTTTCGGCTTATAATTACCGACCTAGTGCATATTATTTGGACATATGGGTATCTGTGTAAAGCTAGAGACCTAAGCTAACTAATTATAAAGAAACATACCCGATTCCGTCATGCAAAAAAATTTTTCATGGACTTTCGTAAAATCGTCATTTTCAGCTAAAATTTTTTTTAGGGGGGGTTGTGGGCACCCTTGGAAAAAATGCTATAAATGGAAAAATATGAAAAAAAAACCACAACTAATATGAACAAAATGACAGTTTATCAATCTCAAAGCCTGCATAGGCGTTATTCATCGTCGGAAATACAATTTTGACATGTATAATAACTTGCCCGCATGCCCGCACATTTCAAATGAAAAGCTCGATCGCAGATGTTACAATTGATGGAGTTGGCTGCGGTCAATTGGCGTGGCAAAAATTTCAAGCAGATGAGACAAAAGTCCACATCCTCGTCAGACGGCGTGGACTCCTTTGCCTTGTCATGCTTAGCGGAAGTTGGTCTTACGCGCTTGGTTGATGGTTTAGCTGGAGTCGCCTTCGCCCGTTTAGTTGGTGTCACGTTCTTGGTCGATTTAGCGCGCCTCTTATAAATCGTAATTGGATTTGACAACCTCTTATAATTCGTAATGGAAAACAAAATTCTATGGAACTAAAGTTTAAAAAACAATATCAATCATAGTAGGCTACGTTCACCGTTCATATTTTTTGGTGGAACTTTTTGTGATTTCGTGGTCAGTTTGTTCGTTGATTTACCAGAGGTGTGTGAAAAAGAGAGTGTGGCGTTAAAATGGCAAACAAACGTACGAATAAGACTTTATAAGTGTTGCAAAAGCAAAATATCTTTTAGCTATGATAATGGAGCAAAAAAAAAAAAACAAATTCCAAACAAATTTTTAGAACAATTTTACGAGAAATTGTAGGTATATAAAAAATTTGACTAAAAAAACGGGTGCCCACAACCCACCCAATTTTTGTGCCCACAACCAACTTTAGCAGACATTTTAAAAAGTAATGAAAAAATGTTTATGCATAAATTTTTTGGTTCAAATCGATATTGTTCCATTCAGCATAATACTTCGACTAAATAAAAATACATTACACTTACCTTTCCAATCGATCCACTTTGATTGATACACTATTGAAAATGTTTGAAAAAAGTTTCACCACCTTTTCAAAGCCCAAAAAAACCAATTCGTTCATTTCCAAAAGCAAACGCGTCCGTTTACTGTGATATTTGGCATGAATCATACATAGGGTAATTGCTTGCGAATGACATTACCAACGAAACTCAATCTTCATTTTGTGAAAATATACGTAGGGGTGCCCACAACCGACCCATGCCCACAACCCCCACTTCTCCCCTACATTTTCTAAATCTGCATTGGAATTCCGCGCGCAGCTGGCAATTCAAATGATCAATTCATTCACCAACCGCCAAAGACCGTCATCAGTAGTTGTAAGAGTTGTAAGCGATTGAAACTTGCAGAGGTCGCTACACTGTCCGGTCACTATCTCTGCAAAAGTGAACTGGGACGTAAGAGATGTATTGTCTGCTCCAAACAAGGCAAAGACCGTCGAACAAATTCTATTTGTGCCTTTTCCAAAAAACCATTTTGCTTCACCAAAGACAGAAATTGCTGCGAAATTTATCATAAAAAATAAACTTCAAAGTATCGTTCAAAAATGTAACCAAGTTTATTTTTTTTTTTTCAAATAAATCAACTCGTCAACAAAACTAAAATATGTCTTTGATTTTTACCGTTGACGACAATTGGGACATAGAGGTCCCATCAGATCGGGTGGTCGCGTGGGTGATCGAAGTGGACTATGTTTATTTTTTTTTTTCGTTGGAAAGAAGAAGGTTGCCCTAACTTTTCCAAAAATTTTTACCCTGTAGCGCCACCCACCTTCAAAAGATTCCAGCAAGAATATGGGGGAGAAAAAGTTAAGATTTTTCGACTATGGGGTAGTCTGGTTGGTAAAGGAATAAATATTCCTTTATAAATTAGGTACTTCCTGCAGCCACATTCATTCCCTATTGAATGATACCTTGATAATGAAAATCCATTCTATAGTTTTTCAGGAAAAGCTCGAAGGTAAAAGGGTCACCGGTGTACCAATGGTCGTCAAAGGGTTAATGTTAAACGAAAGTGTTGTTCTTTCCCCTCTAACATGAAATACCATGACATTGTGTCTAATAACGATCTGACTTGCGATCTGTTTGCAGAATTCTTTATGTCTACATATTCTTCCAAGTTGTACAATGATTTATATTATCCGTTTAAGGTAAAGCCGTGTAAAGTTAGCTAGCGGGTAGACTGCTCAGCTACCAAGCCAAGACCGGGATCTCGGTCGTCTCGGCTGGCAAAGAATATGGGGAGACGCTATCGTCAGCTGCGTCCACACCTATGCTCCAACGAGTTATTCGCTCTTGTGCACTCGCTGTGCTGAGCCATACACACGCTGCACCTACTACACAAGAAGGACAAGCAGGGACTTGCAAACTTTTGTTTCTGGAGACAAGATCATTATTAAATTATATATTCATCATTCACAATAATAATGTATAATAATGTTAATTAGTTTAAGATTTTAAAACTTATTGTTAGTCTCTTAAGAGAAGATTCAATAAAAGAAAATGAAGTTTAAAAAAAAAAAAAAGTCAGCTAGCCTACTATAAGTCTTGATAATGTGTCTTAAAGATATAAAATCATCATTTAAAGCTGCTGCTGATGGTATTCTCTCATATATTTCAAAAAATTGTCACAATGAACTTGGTTTTCCAGTTTATTTACTTTTTGAGCATTCCTTACTCCTCGAATATTTTCCTTGCACTTGGAAATCCTCATATATAATTCACGGTGGGCCTTAACCAACTTTTAATAAAAGTGTGAGTTACAACAAAAACTTTAATTGGGGATTGTTAAGGATGTAAGTTAGAGTCGATATATGCTAAGACAAAAGAAATCCTTAGAGTTTTTTTTTTTGTTAATTCCATATTTACTGCCTGGAAACAGCCGCTTTTAGTCCGTTTCAAAAATTTTAGTTCTAAAAGTCGACAAATTCAAATTAAAAGTTGTGGATAAGCATTTTTTTTTAATATGTCATCTTATATGCTTTTAAGAAAAATTTAAGCTTCTAGACCTCAGGGCCTATTTGTGCGACTCGATTAAGTGAAATAAGTCTTTGTAAAAAATTACAGTTTTGAAAAAAGGTGTCCTAAATCGTAGTTTTACTCATAATACTAAAGACCGATCTTACTATGTTTGTCGCTTTTAAATGAGTTACCATATAGTAAAAATAAATGAGCAGGCCCAGAGATATCAAACATTGAATTTGGCTATTTTCACAAAAATTCCGTTTTTTTCGAAATTTGACCTAACTACTGTCAAGACCCCGAATACCTTTTTAGGTTCTTTAACGTGTCAAAATTTGAGCACAATCGGATATTTTTTAAATTTCATACGTACGTTATCTACGAGCTAAACTTGTATATTTATATATTTACATATTTATATATTTATATATTTATATATTCATATATTTGTATATTTATATATTTATATATTTATATATTTATATATTTATATATTTATATATTTATATATTTATATATTTATATATTTATATATTTATATATTTATATATTTATATATTTATATATTTATATATTTATATATTTATATATTTATATATTTATATATTTATATATTTATATATTTATATATTTATATATTTATATATTTATATATTTATATATTTATATATTTATATATTTATATATTTATATATTTATATATTTATATATTTATATATTTATATATTTATATATTTATATATTTATATATTTATATATTTATATATTTATATATTTATATATTTATATATTTATATATTTATATATTTATATATTTATATATTTATATATTTATATATTTATATATTTATATATTTATATATTTATATATTTATATATTTATATATTTATATATTTATATATTTATATATTTATATATTTATATATTTATATATTTATATATTTATATATTTATATATTTATATATTTATATATTTATATATTTATATATTTATATATTTATATATTTATATATTTATATATTTATATATTTATATATTTATATATTTATATATTTATATATTTATATATTTATATATTTATATATTTATATATTTATATATTTATATATTTATATATTTATATATTTATATATTTATATATTTATATATTTATATATTTATATATTTATATATTTATATATTTATATATTTATATATTTATATATTTATATATTTATATATTTATATATTTATATATTTATATATTTATATATTTATATATTTATATATTTATATATTTATATATTTATATATTTATATATTTATATATTTATATATTTATATATTTATATATTTATATATTTATATATTTATATATTTATATATTTATATATTTATATATTTATATATTTATATATTTATATATTTATATATTTATATATTTATATATTTATATATTTATATATTTATATATTTATATATTTATATATTTATATATTTATATATTTATATATTTATATATTTATATATTTATATATTTATATATTTATATATTTATATATTTATATATTTATATATTTATATATTTATATATTTATATATTTATATATTTATATATTTATATATTTATATATTTATATATTTATATATTTATATATTTATATATTTATATATTTATATATTTATATATTTATATATTTATATATTTATATATTTATATATTTATATATTTATATATTTATATATTTATATATTTATATATTTATATATTTATATATTTATATATTTATATATTTATATATTTATATATTTATATATTTATATATTTATATATTTATATATTTATATATTTATATATTTATATATTTATATATTTATATATTTATATATTTATATATTTATATATTTATATATTTATATATTTATATATTTATATATTTATATATTTATATATTTATATATTTATATATTTATATATTTATATATTTATATATTTATATATTTATATATTTAATTATATTTATATATTTATATATTTATATATTTATATATTTATATATTTATATATTTATATATTTATATATTTATATATTTATATATTTATATATTTATTTATATATTTATATATTTATATATTTATATATTTATATATATATATATTTATATATTTATATATTTATATATTTATATATTTATATATTTATATATTTATATATTTATATATTTATATATTTATCTTAATATATATAAATCTCGTGTCACAATGTTTGTCCTCAATGGACTCCTAAACCACTTAACCGATTATAATAAAATTCGCACACCATGTGCAGTTCGATCCATCTTGAGAGATAGGATAGTTTGAGGTGCATATTTAGGGTGGCTCTCATACACATTTTTTTATAATAGCATTTTCACAAATACCACTTCATCGATTCACATGGAATTTACGCCACGTAGCTTTTATATTAAGAGACACTGTTTGGTTCATAAAACTTTTATTTAGGGTGTATGCTTAGGGTGGCCCTCATGGAAAAATATTTTTAAAAAAAGCATTTTCACGAAGGCCGGTTAATCGATTCACACCGAATTTACACCAAGTAGCTTTTATACAAAGAGGCATATTTAAGCTTAAAAATTCTTTATTTAGGGTGGCCCTCATTTAAAAATATTTTTAAAATAGCATTTTCCCAAAGGCTACTTCATCGATTCACATGAAATTTACACCACGTGTCTCTTATATTAAGAGACATGATTTGATTTATAAATTTTTTATTTAGGGTGGCTCCAAACATAACTTTTTTTAAAAAAATCATTTTCGCGAAGACCGGTTAATCGATACACAGCGAATTCACACCACGTAGCTTTTATATTAAGAGGCATAGTTAAGCCTACAAAGCTTTTATTTAGGGTGGCCCCTCAACAGCAATATTTTTAAAATAGTATTTTCACAAAGATCACTGCATGGATTCACATGGAACTTACACCATGTATCTTTCATATTAAGAGGTAAAGCTAAGACCGTGCAGTACCATGCCTTCCATATAAAAAGATACCATAATTTGTGATGCAGATGAATGAAGCTAGATACATATATAAAATGCACGGGGCAAAAGAAGTTTCAATGAGAAAATGGGTGGTGCCACACCTTCCGTATGCGAATAAAACATTTTATATATATCAGCAATTATTTGATGCAGATGATTAAGACTTGGTAATATATAAAACACAAAAACTATAGTAAATTGAACTCATCGCTCCACCTAGCAGTAAGGCCAGAAAAATGTCTGCCAAGTCTACTATACTATACTATATGTAAAAAGTAGAGACAGAAGTTGATTTCACTTTAACGATGGGCTGATTCGCTTTTACATTCCATAGCATACAGCTTCGCGTCACCTACCGGAAAGGGCAGAACAAACGTCTGCCGGGACAGCTAGTATATTTATATATTTATATATTTATGTATTTATATATTTATATATTTATATATTTATATATTTATATATTTATATATTTATATATTTATATATTTATATATTTATATATTTATATATTTATATATGTATATATTTATATATTTATATATTTATATATTTATATATTTATATATTTATATATTTATATATTTATATATTTATATATTTATATATTTATATATTTATATATTTATATATTTATGTATTTATATATTTATATATTTATATATTTATATATTTATATATTTATATATTTATATATTTATATATTTATATATTTATATATTTATATATTTATATATTTATATATTTATATATTTATATATTTATATATTTATATATTTATATATTTATATATTTATATATTTATATATTTATATATTTATATATTTATATATTTATATATTTATATATTTATATATTCATATATTTATATATTTATATATTTATATATTTATATATTTATATATTTATATATTTATATATTTATATATTTATATATTTATATATTTATATATTTATATATTTATATATTTATATATTTATATATTTATATATTTATATATTTATATATTTACATATTTATATATTTATATACTTATATATTTACATATTTATATATTTATATATTTATATATTTATATATTTATATATTTATATATTTATATATATATATATATTTACTAGCTGTCCCGGCAGACGTTGTTCTGCCCTTTCCGGTAGGTGGGTGAATTGATTTACCGGTCTTCGTGAAAGTGAATTTTTTTAAAACAGTTATGTTTTAGGGCCACCCTAAATAAAATTTTTATAGACCTAACGATGTCCCCTAATAGAAGAGACCATGGTGTAAACTCTATGTCAATCGTCGGACTGGTCTTTGTGAAAATGCTATTTTAAAAATATTTTTTATGAGGACCACCCTAAATATGCGCCCTAAATAAAAGTTTTGTAGGCTTAACTATGCCTCTTAATATAAAAGCTACGTGGTGTAAATTCCATGTGAATCGATGCAGTGGTTTTTGGGAAAATGCTATTTTAAAAATATTTTTGTATGAGGGCCACCCTAAATATGCAGCCAAAATAAAAGTCTCATAAACTTAACCATGTCCTTTAGTATAAAAGCTATGTGGGGTAAATTCCATGTGAATCGATGCAGTGGTATTTGTGAAAAAGCTATTATAAAAAAAAAAATTGTATGAGGGCCACCCTAAATATGCACCCTATATAGAAGTTTTACAGACTAAACTATGTCTCTTAATATAAAAGCTACGTGGTGTAAATTCCATGTGAATCGATGCAGTGGTTTTTGGGAAAATGCTATTTTAAAAATATTTTTGTATGAGGGCCACCCTAAATATGCAGCCAAAATAAAAGTCTCATAAACTTAACCATGTCCTTTAGTATAAAAGCTATGTGGGGTAAATTCCATGTGAATCGATGCAGTGGTATTTGTGAAAAAGGTATTATAAAAAAAAAATTGTATGAGGGCCACCCTAAATATGCACCCTATATAGAAGTTTTACAGACTAAACTATGTCTCTTAATATAAAAGCTACGTGGTGTAAATTCCATGTGAATCGATGCAGTGGTTTTTGGGAAAATGCTATTTTAAAAATATTTTTGTATGAGGGCCACCCTAAATATGCAGCCAAAATAAAAGTCTCATAAACTTAACCATGTCCTTTAGTATAGAAGCTATGTGGTGTAAATTCCATGTGAATCGATGCAGTGGTATTTGTGAAAAAGCTATTATAAAAAAAAAATTGTATGAGGGCCACCCTAAATATGCACCCTAAATAGAAGATTTATGAACTAAGCCATGTCTCTTAATATAGAAGCTACGTGGTGTAAATTCCATGTGAATCGATGTAGTGGTCTTTGGGAAAATGCTATTTTAAAAATATTTTTGTATGAGAGCCACCCTAAATATGCAGCCTAAACAAAAGTCTCATAAACTTAACCATGTCCTATAGTATAAAAGCTATGTGGTGAAAATTCCATGTGAATCGATGCAGTGGTATTTGTGAAAAAGCTATTACAAAAAAAAATTTGTATGAGGGCCACCCTAAATATGCACCCTAAATAGAATTTACTATCCTATCTCTCAAGTTGGATCGAACTGCACATGGTGTGCGAATTTTATTATAATCGATTAAGTGGTTTAGGAGTCCATTGAGGACAAACATTGTGACACGAGATTTATATATATTAAGATATATTTATATATTTATATATTTATATATTTATATATTATAAATTTATATATTTATATATTTATATATTTATATATTTATATATTTATATATATATATATTTATATATTTATATATTTATATATTTATATATTTATATATTTATATATTTATATATTTATATATTTATATATTATATATTTATATATTTATATATTTATATATTTATATATTTATATATTTATATATTTATATATTTATATATTTATATATTTATATATTTATATATTTATATATTTATATATTTATATATTTATATATTTATATATTTATATATTTATATATTTATATATTTATATATTTATATATTTATATATTTATATATTTATATATTTATATATTTATATATTTATATATTTATATATTTATATATTTATATATTTATATATTTATATATTTATATATTTATATATTTATATATTTATATATTTATATATTTATATATTTATATATTTATATATTTATATATTTATATATTTATTTATTTATTTATTTATATATTTATATATTTATATATTTATATATTTACATATTTATATATTTATATATTTATATATTTATATATTTATATATTTATATATTTATATATTTATATATTTATATATTTATATATTTATATATTTATATATTTACATATTTATATATTTATATATTTATATATTTATATATTTATATATTTATATATTTATATATTTATATATTAAAATATTTATATATTTATATATTTATAAATTTATATATTTATATATATATATATTTATATATTTATATATTTATATATTTATATATTTATATATTTATATATTTATATATTTATATATTTATAATTTATATATTTATATATTTATATATTTATATATTTATATATTTATATATTTATATATTTATATATTTATATATTTATATATTTATATATTTATATATTTATGTATTTATATATTTATATATTTATATATTTATATATTTATATATTTATATATTTATATATTTATATATTTATATATTTATATATTTATATATTTATATATTTATATATTTATATATTTATATATTTATATATTTATATATTTATATATTTATATATTTATATATTTATATATTTATATATTTATATATTTATATATTTATATATTTATATTATATTTATATATTTATATATTTATATATTTATATATTTATATATTTATATATTTATATATTTATATATTTATATATTTATATATTTATATATTAAAATATTTATATATTTATATATTTATAAATTTATATATTTATATATATATATATTTATAAAAGAAAAGTGAAGTTATATAGAAAAGTGAAGTTATATGGTCAAAGGGGAAGTGGCAAAGTGTTTGTGATTAAAAAGGAGTGAAACAGTTCGATCGAAGTGACAACGAGAGCCCTGTATTGAACTCGTTTTCGTACGAAATATCTCTCGAAAAAAACGGAAGGATCGTCCGCATTGACGAATTCGTTTCGAATTTGTTACGGACTTTAAATACGAATTCGTTTTTTGTTCATAAAACGGATCTGTAAAAAATACGGATTTGGAACTTTGTTATAATTAATTTTATTTAATTATCAAATTATTTAATATGCAAATTGTAAGACTTAATTACATGTAATTTTATTTTATTATCAAATTTAATTTTTACTTACGATTTACAAATTTCCAAAGTCAGTCTCGAACTCATGTCATATATTTTAATATATGTCAAAAGCGAATGATACCTTTCTCTCATTTAATCCGTTTTATTTACAAAAAACGAATATGAAACAGATCTGTTTCATGAACAAAAAAACGATTTCGAAACGGATTTGTTTTATGAACAAAAAACGAATTCGAAACGGATTCGTATTTGAAGTCCGTTACGAATTCGAAACGGATTCGTTTTACCTTGCAAAAAACCAAATTCGAAACGAATTCGTTTTATGAACTAAAACAAATTCGTTTTCGAATTTTTGTGAACAAAAAAACGAATCCATTTCGGATTCGTTTTATGAACAAAAAATGAATTCGAAGCGGATTCGTATTTGAAGTCCGTTACGATTTCGAAACGAATTCATTTTACTTACAAAAAAGCCAAATTTGAAACGGATTCGTTTTATGAACAAAAAAGGAATGCGTACAAACGAATTCGTTTCGAATTCGTAACGAGTTCGCATCCGTTTTTGTGCACATTGGGATAGTATACTTCGATTCAATTTAAATTTGACTGTTGCTTTGAAAAAATGTTACCTAAAATATTTTATAAATTGATCGTCAAGCTGAAAGCTATGAGTGCGCAAAAAAATTAAAAAGAAGAATTTCGGAGGAGAAGTATAAGTTTCAAATGCATGGGAACATGCCTATGCATTTATTGAAAAAATTGAACAGGCCTTTTGTTTGATATGTAATTTTACTATATCTTCCTTAAAAGTTTGTAATTTAAAACGCCATCACAAATCAGTACATACTGACATTTCAAAAAAATATCCTTTGAATACCATACCATATCATACCAAATAAACCATCTAAAGTTATCAAATGAACAACAATCTTCTCAAATTAAAAAATTCACCGAACAAACTAAATCTGAATTAGAAGCAAGTTTTAAGATATTTTGGAACATTGCTAAAGCTAAACGGCCTTATACAGAAGGCGATTTTATTTAAAAAAAGTATAATTGATACGATATCATCGCTTGATCCAAATAATGATAATGTTAAAATCTATTTCTAATATTTCACGTCGAATTTCAAAATATCCACAATCATAACAATTAACAAAATCCATAGACTCTGATATAAAAGATTGTGTTGCATTTAGTTTAGGATTTGATGAATCCACTGACAATACAGATCATCCCCAATAAGAAATATTTATTCGGTTTTTAAAAGAAGATGCTGTTGTGCAAGAAGAGTTGCTAGATTTAATTGCTTTGAAAGATACAACAAGAGGTATTGATATTAAGTCAGTATTCGATTCTGTCATTCTTTTACTGCCAATGCAAAAACTAGTTAGTGTTTCCACTGATGAAGCTCCATCAATGGTTGGCAAAAACGACAGGTTTTAGAACTCCTGAAGAAAGATGCAAATATTCCTGACTTCATTGCATTTTACACCGTGAACATCTTGTTGCAAAATATTTTAATTTTGAAAACATGTTTACTGCAGTGGTAAAAATCGTAAATTTTATAAAAAACAAGAACCACAGACAATTTAGAAACTTTGTGTATTAACTTAATTTGGACGAACAGACTTATCATTTTACTGTTTAGTCAGATGGCTTCCAACCATAGCTGGCACCGTTAATCAAATAGTTATCTTAGTTAATCCGTTACTCAAAAAGTTAACTTCGTTAAATGTTAAAGCGTTACATTTCGGAAGATTTAACGCATGTTAACGTTAATCGTTAATCCGTTAACACGTGATGAAAATTGAGTTTTTTTTATCGTTGCGTTAGTGATCTCCTTATGAAAACTGTTGGATTGGGTTCTGAAAGACGTGCATATTTGAAGTGTATAATTTAGTCATCTTGCATAATGTGGATACTCCTCTTCATGAACATTATCCCATTAATTTCGAAGCAACGAAATCCTGTGATTTTTGCAATCATATTACCAAGTCTAGCTACTAATACGACAAATATGAAGAATATGAAAAAAATTTTTTTTTTCATCTCTGATTTTTGTATCAGCCTGTCCTATAAATATGACATTGGGAAGATTGAGTAAGAAAAGAAGTAAGAACTATTTTTTGCAAAAACCATTTTATTTATTTGTTATTGATAAAAAAAAGGTAAATAATAATAACAAAGTTATTCTTATTTAGTATGGTAAGGCATAAAACATTCATTGCAAAGAGTTTTTCACATTTACCACAAAAAGTGAATGGTTTTTTTTCTACAGTCTCTCCTTGTCATCTCCTCTGCTTCTCTCTTTTCATTATAGAATATCCCAAACTATCATATCTAACAGACTGTACAAGAGTTGTAGAAGTACCAGATGTAGATTTAGCTGTTTTCTTTGGTATTTTTTTATCCAGGAAAATATATACGTCTCTTAAAATCTTGAAGGGGAATTTTTCACCAGCAGTTCCAAAATTGTAAATTAATCATTCATTCTCCATTGTCATGTCAAGCATTCTAATGACTAATGGCCAATACCATTTCTTTCCTCTAAAACGTATTGGATATTTTGCAAACATGCTTATCGACACCTCCCATATTTTTGTTATAGACCAAATCCATCTCAAACCATGCACGCGGATTATTACATGTTACGGAATTGGTTGCCGATTAAATATGTTGTTTTTCAAAGTTTATAAGGGGACCCATATTTTCCCGATTTGATTAAAAACATTTTTTATGAAGTTATGACCATTTTAAGTTATACCCATTTTAGGCTGAAAATTGTTTCAAAAAAGCGGCATTTACATCTAAATCAAAATAATTAACTTTTGTCTTTTGATTCTCATATAACTTCTTAATCTCTGTTAGAATCTTTAAAAAAATTTCAAAATGGTTTAAAATTGGCAGAGTTATAGTGACTTTTATGAGAAAAAACAAAGCTAATTTTCTGAAAAACCCCAAATTTTTTTTTGCTTAAAATTTTATTTTGGACTTGTACTAATATAAGAAAGAGATGATATGAGTTTAAAGCGCGCTTAGAGGCATTAGAGGTGAGGAGAATTTTTTTTCCAAAAAAAAATATTTAAATGTTTGTTTCAACCTTGCCAACCATCTGTGATACTACTACTTCCAGCTTATTTTGAATAACAACATTATTTAGTACCGTTCTTTCTCTTTAAAATGAGCTTTCAAGTGGTAATCTGCGATGTTTCCTCGCAAAGTTACAGCCGTTTGAAAAAGACATGAATTTGATCCCCTACGACCAAACAATATTAGCCAACTAACTAAAAATTTATTTCATCTTGATCGTAGGGGATCAAATTCATGTTGACGGCGAATTCGGCTTCTTCGGTGTTAGAGTACCTATTAGTTTTGGTAAATGGTGTAGTGATGTCGAAGTTTGTCAGAAGATATACCACGTTTTTATCGTGCCATTTCACACAATATTTCATTATTTTTGTCAAAACGGAGATAGGAAAATCCACGGTATTTCTTCTTCATATCCTCTTCCGTCATTATGGGGAATTTTATTGCCCTTTCGTGCAGTCCCAGTAGCATGGAATCTTTCAGCTTTTAAATCAACTGCACGCTTGTAAAAAAAATTTATCTCCAGTAATTCCTTGAAAACTCTTCCTCCTACACCATATGATAATACAGCATACATGTTCCCAGTGTCATATATGTACATTAGACCGGTGCGTTTTGCACAAATGTTTAACAATCGTTGGAGCACCGGCAGTTTTAGTTAGTTTAACTATTCAAATGAAGAATGCCGAAACCTTAGCTCCGATAGATGACGGAAACAGGTCTCGATATATTTTTGAAGGTCTAAAAACGTGAGTCAAAAATCCAGCCTCGTCAGTACGCAGTACCTCAATTCCCAGCTTACTTTTAGGTCAAAAATTAAAATCGAAGATACGTAATCTTGTGTATTTTTTTCTGCTGAATCCGACGGTGGCATCAGATCGGACGTCAAATTTTGGCTCTACGTTGACTTTACTGAGCAGGAAAATCGAGTATTTTCGTAAACCCCCAGTTTACGCACTCTGCAAAAGAACAGAAAAAATCTGAAAAATTTTTAAAACATATTTTTTTGTAGGGTTTTTTCTGCCAAATCCAGTGATATAATTGTTTATGCCCTAAGAAATTATTTTCATTGATAAAAATTGAATTTTCGATTTTTCGAAAAATTAAAATATCACAAAATCGGGCTTGAATAGTTGCTGAACGATCGTAATTTCTGAAATGTAATAGCTAGGCTTTTTTAACAATTTACCAAGTTACTGTAGTAAATCAAACGGAAATTAATTTTAAATTTTCATAACGGTAACGTAGGCATATATGCCGTCGCAGACCGACACCCGCTATATTCGTAAACAAACCATCCGAATGTAAGCTCGTTCTTTGTGATACATAAACACTGCGTGCGTGACGCGCCGGCGATGACTTGCGATGAAAGTTATAACAAAATTTTCTCATCATCTCTGGTATCTTTCGAAGGAGATAGTGTGCATTTCATTTTTTAATGATAATGTCGATATAATTGAAAAGAGAAAAATGAAAAAAAATTTGACTAAGTACGATCAAGGAGACAGGGAATTACTCGCTAATATTGAAGATGTTACATTGAAAAATATTAGCTTATCCAGATTTGTGACTCAAAAGAGTATGAACTTTTTCGATATTACGGGAATTCCTACAGACTTTTTGGATTTAGACCCGAGTGAATGGGCTGAGAGTGAAAGTTATACTTGTGGCCAGTGTTCGAAAATGTACAGTACGGTACAATTCAATCGTGATTTGTGACGATTTTAATATGTGCGCACAATTCAGTAGTGTACTGTGCAAACACAATGGCGCATATTCATAGTCGTATTTTAAAGTTGAAATCAACTAAACTCAAACTTAGCTCAAAATAAATTTGGTCATGACTAAAAATTGTTTTCTATTCATAGTCGATTTTTTAGTATTGACTAACTGGCATAAGCTAATGAATTCACCACACAAAAGCTTTCGTGGTAAACTTGTCAAATGTTGACTTTTTAATTTCAATTTAGTTAAATAACAAAGAGAGTAATAAAAATTTTTGCACACAAGGCACCGTGGCGCAATGGTTAGGACTGTGAACTCATAGGCGCATATTCATAGTCGTATTTTAAAGTTGAAATTAACTAAACTCAAACTAAGCTCAAAATAAATTTGGTCATGACTAAAAATTGTTTTCTATTCATAGTCAATTTTTTAGTATTGACTAACTGGCATAAGCTAATGAATTCACCACACAAAAGCTTTCGTGGTAAACTTGTCAAATGTTGACTTTTTAATTTCAAGATAGTTAAATAACAAAGAGAGTAATAAAAATTTTGAGCACACAAGGCACCGTGGCGCAATGGTTAGGACTGTGAACTCATAGCCCTCAGGACGTGGGTTCGAATCTCGTCAGTTAACATGTTTTTTTTTTTTAAAAAACATATTTGTATATGAATATATATAATTTTTTTTTACCCTTCCGGTTTCTAAAGTGACCTGCCATTATAAATTTTGACTTTTTAATTTTGCACTAATAAATTAACAGAAAGAGTAATAAAAAACTGGATTTCACAAGGCAGCGTGACGAAATGGTTAGGACTGTGGACTTATAGCTCAAAGTGCGTGTGTTCGATTCTCATCAGAATAAAATTTTGGTCTCAGGAGGAAAAAAGTATGTTTCGGGAACTAGTTTCGAAACATGTGGCGGTAGTGGACAGTAAATTAAACGAAATGAGCATGATTGTTAAGAAGAAAGAAGCCTGGAGCAATATTAATCGCAACATGGAGGCGGCAGGTTACAAAAGAACCGTCAGCTTTGGTGGAAATTACGCCCCAAAAAACGTAGGGTGCATAGCACTTGCAAATCCTTAGAAACAGGCAGTCCTCTATTGTTTTGCGCTTCATTAATATCTAAAATTTCAATAATGAATTTGACTGTGTCCTTATCGAACCTGTATCGAGCGTAGAAATCCCCATCGTCCATTTGAAATGGGTCAATGCGTTCTTTGTAAGACTTAGTCTTCCTCGATAAGACAATATTGTCCAAAATATCAAAATCTTCAAAAATATCAAAATCGCGTTGAATTTGCTCCATATTTTCTTTTTATATTTTTTTTTACGTTTTGATATCAATTTACAGCGCTATTCTGGCAAAGACAGCTAAAAGTCATACGAAAATATTTTGTAAGACTTTAGGTATTCTAGCACGAAAGTCTTTCAGTTAAAGCTTTTGAATTCCCCTCACAAAAGCTTTTGTGGTAAGCTTGTCAAATTTTGACTTTTCAATTTTTAATTTATTAAAATAACAAACAGTGCGTGGGGTCGATTCTCGTCAGTAAAAATGCTTTTTTATTTCTAAAATCATATATGCATGTATATTTTTTTTAACACGCCAAATAAAAACAAAACTTATAATCCTCAAAATTATCAAAATTGAATTTTCTGATATGAAATGAATGAATTTTCTCCATATTTTCTTTTTGATATCGACTTAATATCAACTTCAGCTGAAACTATTTTTTTAGTTATAACTAAGCAGAAAAGCCGATGCTAAATCAACTATGAATGACTTAGTTATTGCTAAAATAAAGTTCTAACTTAAGCTGATGCTAAATATGACTATAAATATGCGCCAATACGTTTATTTTTCCTTATAAAAATAGGGTGCCGAAGCTCTAACGAGTACACATACTTTTCATAAACGAAGAGTGCACACAACCAATCTTCTTTTGTACGTCTCTGAGCACAGAACATAACTTTATTCTCATTATGTTCTGTGAAATAGAACGAAACAAAACCAATTCGTTACCATATCAGACTTGCTTCTACTTGCTGTGAGAAGCTTACATAAATGTGGCCACATGTTTCGATACTTTCCGAATTTTTAGACATATGCGACAAAAAAATGTAAAAAAACAGTTTAATAATAAAAAAAAGTGTATTTTAAATTTTTTCAGAAAACAATAAGAAAACCGTAACTCAGACTTAAATACATATTTCATGATTATTCTAATTTTTGGAGTTATAAAAAAATTAAACAAAAAAAAAAAAAACAATTAAACTTTTTTTAAACCGGTGGTATCACTGGTGCAATTCGCTGTTGAGCAAAATAAACGACACAATTGCGAATTGTACCGAGCCAAAGTACATGCTACGGTGCAAACACAAATACAGAACAAAACAAAAGCCAACAAATGCACAGAACGATTCATATTTTGTACCTTACTGAGTACACATTTCTGTTTTGTGCTGATATTGTTTTGTGCATTGGATTGCACACTATAGAAAATAAATAAGGTTTTGTGCTTCGGTTCGGTACACAACGAATTGTACTGTTTATTTTCGAACACTGCTTGTGGCCAAGAAATATGTAAAAAATTACAGTGTGTCAACGATGTAGCTGAAAGAGCCGTTGCAATGTGCAGTAGAGTTCATAAAAATAATTTAACAAAAAATAGTGAGCAATTGCAAACATTGTTCTTGACGGTATACGAAGACGTAAAAAATAACAAATGCGATGACTAAATTCGACATTTCGAAACAAAATATGTATTTCTTTTGTTTATTTTTCTTGTAAATTTTTAATTAATTTTATGCGTACAATACCTGCGTTTTTGTGCATACATCCTGTTATATTTTTTTATTAAATATATGATACACAATTTATCTAGAACTATGCAAAATTATTAAAATTTTTTCTTTTCATTCAAGCCCGATTTTGTGATATTTAATTTTTCGAAAAATCGAAAATTCATTTTTTATCAATGAAAATAATTTCTTAGGGCATAACCAATTATATCACTGGATTTGGCAGAAAAACCCCTACAAAAAAATATGTTATAAAAATTTTTCAGGTTTTTTCTGTTCTTTTGCAAAACGCACCGGCCTAATGTACATATGTTTGTATGCTATCACGTATATGTAAATAAATATAGTTTTTGCTGTCTTTTTTCATTTCTACTACATATTTCTAACTATACTTAACTATAAGATGAAATTACATTAAGTTTAATTACTCAAAATGTTTTTTTTAGTAGAAAGAATAAATAAGAAATGAAAGTTTTAAAAATGTAGCGAAAGTTCCAACCTTTACAAAATTAAATTAATTCTTATAATTATATATCAGTTCCGAAATATTTTTAACCGTATAGAGGAATAGTGTAAGATTATATAATTAAGAAAATGTCTTGATAAAAAGTTGTTTATGAATAGTAAAGAAAATATAAAAAATATTGTACTAAAAATATGACAATGGGAGTTAATAGGTTAATATGTTGAAGTTTTTTTCTGAAAGCCAGACTCGTTTCGGCGTTAAAGTATCTTTGCCCGTAGACAAAAGATTTTTAATTGCAGCGCTTGAGGGTATAGCAGTATTATATTTAATATACAGATTTATGAATATCTGTTCCCCGCATTGTTGAACAAGTCTTCTGATTTCATGTTTAGCTACATTTTTACGAGATTTTGAACTTTACTCCTTAAAGATTTGTAGCTCCTAGGTTTTTCTTTAGACTGAGTGACAGAATTGAAAAAGTCTTCTTCATCATCGTCGTTGTTACTAGCGTTGTTGCCTCCACCACTTACGCTATCTCTGTTTTTCGAACTTTCGGCAGCTTCTTGCCGTAAAGTCTCTTCTACCTTTTTTCATGCATTTTTTTACTGCATCCACTCGAATGCTGTCATGCGTTTCCAGCCATATCAACTAAAACATACACTCAGAAAAAAAAAACATTGTTGTCCGAATAATTTTTGCATTCTTGAAAAATTGTGAGCTAAAAATAGTTGACTTAACAAAAATTCTTTCCAGCAAAAACTCGTTTTTGGTTTTTTGAGAATCAAACTATCAATTTAAAAACTAGTTTTATTTCCTTAAACTTTTTCCAAAACGGAAAATTGTTGGCCCAATAATAAAATTTTTTTGTTAAATATTTATGTGATCGTATTAGCCTTTATAAATGCAATTGTTAATTCAACAATTAGTTCTTCAGTTCACAATTATTATCAAGAATAAAAACAGTTGGCATAACAATGAAAAATGTTAATGTATTCGATTTCAAAAACTAATTCTCGGGCTAAGGACTAAAATTCTTGCCACAACAATTTATTCTTAAAGTTTTGAAAAACTAACTGTAAATCTGTCTCTCTATCAAAAATTAATGAAAAACAATTCTTTTTGCGTAGTTAGTTCTGATCGTTTTGATTTGTTTTATAAATTGCAATTTTACTTCTAAAAACCATCCGATAAGAAAAATTTTAATTTTACAATTCAAAAAACACAACAGTATTCTTAAATTTTTTGTAGAATATTTTTGTAAAACAATTTACCCCACTATATTTGATATATCGTACAACTCCTTCCGAGCATATTTGAAATTGGAATAAAATAAAAACCGCTTCAAGTCGCTATACCTTTTGCCGGGAATTTCCAAAAATTTTTTTTTTGAATCAGACTAATACGTAAGCAATAATTTTAGAAATGCTTCATTGCGCGTATGGTCTACAACCGTAAACTACCCATATTTCAAATAAATGTAATAATTTAAAAAAAAATTATTTCTTATCATTTTTATCCTTCTTCTTCAGTGTGATTTAGTACCGTGCTGCCAGAGTGACAAAACATTTTCAATGGTGTCCTAATGGAGTTCTTCGGAGTTGCTCCTCAGCAATTGTCAGTCCTCCGACAGGGCTCGAGGCAAAATCATATGCGGATATTGAGTATAATATAAACGACATTTTGTTCAAAAGTGTTTCTGGAAACGATATAATAAAAAGCTATCAGGAAACATAAAATTTAACCAATACCTGTCAGACCACCAGTAAAAATTTAGCTTCGTACAGTGTGATTCTAAATTAAATCAAGTTTTAATAAATTTAAATTTACACTTCATAAAAGTTCCTAATCCCTATTTATTGAACACATTCTTTTTCATTTCGATGCTCTAACTTAATCTGTTGAAAAATCTATTTAAATCAGGGACGTGAACCGGTTTTCAACCGAACCTGTTCTGAACCAGAAAATCGAACCGAAATTTTCGACAAATGATTGATCCGAACCGAAAAGCAAACCACTTCTTATAACGGTTCGAGGGTTCATTCTGACCAATTTTCAATGAACTAATTTTCCCCACTTGTTTTTTTTTATGTTAAACATGGAAATTGATGAAATTTTGAAAGAAATAAGGAAGCATGAGACAGAGTTCAAAAATAAATCATTAATAGATAAAATCAAATCGCTTGATAACACTAGTTTACAAATTTGGGCTTGATCTCGAGATCTGGTTTCTCATAGATTTTTTTCGATGTATTTTGGGGCGTAGATTCCAAAAATGGCAACCATTTTTTTTTCTTAAGAATCGTTTTCGAGATATCCCCAAAAAACCCCTTTTTCGGCACTTTTTTCATTTATTTGACTATATCTCCATGAATTTTTTTTCGACTCAAAAACGGCTTTCAGTTTTCGAAAGATATTTGTATTTCCTTTCTAACGATATGCTTTTTGTTGGAATCGAATAATATTTGATGGAGTTACAAGCGCTCAAAGTTCAAAAAAACTGACTTTTTTGGTCTTTTTTAAAAATCACTAAATTTCAATTGCTCCATTTGAATAAAAAATTTTTTCTTTTTCATATTTTTAAAATTTTTGATGAAAGACTATTTTTTTCCAAATATTTTAAGTATAATTTTGCGATAATCGGACAAAAACTGTAGAAGTTATTCGAAAAAACAGTTAGAAACTTGCAATAAAATAAAACGAAAATACATACGATTGTGTTTGTGTGTGGCTCCTTACTTTTATTCTCCGTTTCTTTTTAAATAAAAAACGTATGAATTTTTGTTTAATTTTATTGCAAGTTTTTTAGTGTTTTTTCGAATAACTTCTACATTTTTTGTCCGATTTTCGCAAAATTATACTTAAAATATTTGGAAAAGAATAGTCTTTCAATAAAAATTTTAAAAATATAAAAAAGAAAAAATTTTTCATTCAAATGGAGCAATTGAAATTTAGTGATTTTTAAAAAACACCAAAAAAGTCAGTTTTTTTGAACTTTGAGCGCTTGTAACTCCATCAAATATTATTCGATTCAAACAAAAAGCATATCGTTAGAAAGGAAATACAAATATCTTTCGAAAACTGAAAGTCGTTTTTGAGTCGAAAAAAAAAATTCATGGAGATATAGTCAAATAAATGAAAAAAGTGCCGAAAAGGGGGTTTTTTGGGGATATCTCGAAAACAATTCTTAAGAAAAAAAAATGGTTGCCATTTTTGGAATCTACGCCCCAAAATACATCGAAAAAAGTGTATGAGAAACCAGATCTTTTTTCTTGTAAACTAGTGTAATATAAAGCGGCTTTCAAATAATGTTAATGTTTTGAACTTTTGGAATAAATACCCTGCCAAAGAATAATCTGATTTAGCTCAAATTATTTATGATGTTCTAGCAACCCAGGTTTCCGTAAAGAGGTCATTTTCCACCCTAAAATTTATTCTCGGAGACCTGCGGAGAAATATTGACGAGGACTTGCTAGAACATATTTTTCTCATTAATCTCAGCTGATTATTGGTAGTAAAATTTTTTATCAAATACTAATTTTTTACTTCGTACTTATAGCGTATGACATAAATTATGTGACCATATATATTTCTATATTCTTTTGGATTGTTACTGATTAAAAATAACACAAATTTGCATAGTTTTTTTTTTTTCATTCCCGAACCGTTGAACCGAACCGAAGCCCCGGTTCAAAGAAAACAAAAACCGTTTTGACGAACCAATCCAAAAGTGCAAAAACGGTTCGTACCGATGAACCGAACCGACCAAATTTTTCACGTCCTGATTTTAATACATATATGTCAACTACTTTATTTTTAAAGAAAGGTGACAACTAGTTTTTAATATAAGAATTTCAATTTTCTTAAATGTAACACTTAATATTTGAACCAACAACTATTTCTACAATCTTTATTAACAACGCAGTCTTGCCACAACAATTCAAATTATTGATTTTTTAATCAACAACTCGTTCCTGAGACAACAATTTATTTCTTCGAATTATTGACAATTTCTATATTAAAGCCAAAAATAAAAGTTCCTACTTTACGGTAAGATAAGAATTTAAGTTATTGAGTTCATTTTAACCTACGGAAATTGCTGGGATAAAGTACAAAATTGTTGGAACTACAACTATTTTTTCTGAGTGCACTTGTTGGCGGAATGTGTTTTCGCTGCACGGTGCGTGCGGTATCTCTTTGGTAAATAGTAGGTACTGGATTAACGATTAACGGACTTGGTGAAACTGAACGGAAGTTAACGAGTCCGTTAACATGTTTTAAAGTTAACTTAAAAGTTAATCCGTTAGTCAAAATGTTAACTTCCTTAATTAACGATTAACCCTTTCGCTGTTTTTGTACAATATATTGTACTGTATTTAAGAAACTGCGATAACAAAGGAGAACTACGGTTTAATCCACTCACGTGGCGTCTTGCTTTAATGATGTAAACAAAACAAAGAAAAACGGTACAGCTAATTGAAAAATTCAACGCAATGGTGTGATCTTAAAAATTCACTTAAAATTTAACCACATTTGCTTGAAATTAAAAATTACCTTTTCGATTGATTTTCATTAATATGGCGGGTGCAATTTGAGTGCTGACGTAGACATCAACCAAAAATATACTGATATTCTAGAGTTGTTGTTGTTTTTTTCCTTTGTTATCAAAGTTTGTTTAATACATAAAGCATTGTATCAACTTGTAAAATTTTACATAAAAATGTTAATCGCTGCGAAAAATGGCTAAAGTTCAATAATCATTTAATTATTAATAATTATTTTTAATGAAATATGGCTACTAATTTTTTTTCCAAATATACATATTTTATCGTATAATATAGTGTACAGAATTGATTTTAGTAAATAACCAACTAAAAAAATAAATTCATATATCAATTTTATTGAAAAAATTCGAAAGGCACATTTTTAGTGCAACTTCAATTAACATTTTAGCAAAATTTATATATCGGATTACAGTTTGACATATGTAATAAACTTTTTGTTCTAATACACATAAAATATACTAAAATATAATGTTTCTACAAAAAAAGCTTAAAAAAAAAATGACTGGTATTAATTACATGTGCTGAAATTGTAACGCGGACAATGAGGTGGGGTGTGACATACCCTAGCTGTGTTTGTCCGCTTGCTTATCTTTCAATGTGCTACGCACGACCGAGCGAGTCTGCTGTGCCAGTTCTCGGATGTGTTCTCTTAAGCTACTGAGAGCGCGAGAGCAGATATTCTTATGTAGAGAAAATTGTCGTTATTTCAAAACGCGTGGGGCTTGTCAAACCCCACCTCATTGACGACGGGTTAAATCGAAGTTAAAGAACCAATCCTTAGAAGTACATCAATAATTTTTAAAAAAGATGTATATAAAAAATTGTTTTAATAGCTTAAAAAAATAAATATATTGTATAAATTCCTACAACGCTAATGTACATAAATTATTTGGTCAATATATTGTACAAAATACAAGAAAAGTTGTTATTTTGCGCGGCCCACGATAAAAAAAAAAACTGTTAATGTCCTGTTGATAAGAGTTTTTGAATATTTTAAATTTACAGAAATAATTTTGCAATGACTTTACGCAAAAAAGTTCTATTAGCATAGGAAATTAATGACATCTTGGACAGGATCGAAGTAGATAAATTAGATTTTGAAGAAGAAGAATATGGAAATGGGAAACAAACTGCCGACATTCTTATAGATTCTAATATACGATGTACGAATAATAGGTGTATACAAGAGTATGAACCAAATCCTTTTGATTTGACGTAATGGCGTAAATGCTTTAAGGAAAAGCTTTCCTATAAGATTAATGATAAAGGAAAGCCTAACACTTTAAACAATTGTAATATTTATATTTTCGTTTTTCAATAAAAAAAGTATTATAAATAAATAATGATTTTCTTAAATTTTACTTCATTGATGCGGTTTGGTTAATATATTGTACAAATTTTCCTAAGGTCTATAGCCTTTCCCAAAAACTTTTTGGTATAACTTTTTGTATTTTATTATTAATAAAACTTATATCTGTGAGAATAATACAAAAAAAAAATTTTTCTGGCCTGAAATGAGAAAATTGATAAGAAAGGGTTAACGGATTAATGAGTTAATGCCCAGCTATGCTTTCAACCAGTATGTAATGTATTTATAAAGTTTGTCAATTTGTTAGATCCTATTACTAAATTTTTACAGTTAAATGAACACTCATATTCCCAGCTATAGGACTCTAAGTGGCTTCAAGATTTAATGTTTTTCCCTGATATGATGGAGCATTTCAGTATTTTAAATACATCTCTTGAAGGAAAAGGCAATCATATCGGCTGTTTGTCTAATAAAAAGATTTAAACGATAAATCATCGTTTTTAACGTCTTAAGAAATATTGCCAATATAGTGAAATTGTTCCTGAATCAATTGAATCATATCTTTCAAAGTTAAATCATCTGATCTATGATTCAACTAAATTTTTATTAAACCCCTTTGAAGTAGATGTAGTTCAAGAGGGCTTAAGTGTTGCTAAAGTCATTCTTCCTAATAAAGATGAAAGCAGTGATGGATTTACGCCTAGGGCGGCAAAAACTTAATAACGACAGCATTTTGAAGGCCCAAGAATATAAGTATAATTGAAATTAATAATTGACTTGAATTTGTTTTATTATTAATGTATCAAAAGTTTCCAGTATGGGTCATTCCATCTATAATTTGCCTATTTATACCCTGACGTGTTTTAAATTGGCTGAACATTTTTGGAGTGGTTAAGGCATTATCTAATATAAAGAAAAATAGTATATCAAACTTTTCCGACCAATACTGCCGTACTAAGCGAAAAAGACGTATCTCAAAAAAATTCATTTCGAGATAATTGATGTTTTGTTTATGTCAATTTGTTGAAATACCTGTAAAATTGAGATAGAAGAAATTTTCTTAGTAGATTTTTTATATGATTGAACTAAGATGCCGACACCAACATTTGGAGTATTTCATTAGACGCGTAATTTCTTAAGCTATCCGATGCCATAAGAATCTCGGATATTTTTTTTTGATACACGTCTTTATCGCTTAGTACGGCAGAATAGTTTTGATAAAAAAATTAATTTCTTAACTCTGTTCAGAGCCGCTCGTAAATAACACAAAAACTTGAATGATGAATATAAACAAACAAACACAATTCAAATTCGCTTTCATATTATTTTTAGGTAGCTGTGCACTAGTAGATGACAAAAAAACTGTAATTCTGGAAAAATTAACGCCTAAGAGCTAAAAGAAAAAAAAATTACGTTTCAGGAAAACATCGATTTCTCAAATACTCAAAAATCGATTTCAGCTTTTTTAGACTCAAAATGTTCAAAACATATAGGAGTACCATCCCTTAAACTTCATAAATATTTACTAAAATGCTTGTCAAAAAAATGTGTAATTTATTTCAGAAATATCGGTGCAAAATAAATTAATTGAATTGAAATTTAAAAAACAATTTTTTAATTACGCCAAAAGGCCATTAAATATAAAAAAATTGAATAACTTCAATGGGCGAATATTATTGAAAAACAAAAAAAATTTAACATCAAAAATGTTGATATCCTACGTGTAGTTTTCTAGATTTTGTCTTGTAAAAAAAAGGCTTACATGAAAAACACTTTATTTTATTTAAATAAAAACTTTCTTTTTCGCGACTTTTTCGCGATTGAGGTGTAGTTGGACTATCACGTTGCATCCCCCAGCAATATTCAGCCATCATATGGCGATCCCATCGGCCTTGGTATCTTTCTTCCATAGTCTTTAGGTCCTGGTGAAACCGCTTCCCTTGTTCTTCGCTATAGGATCTAAGATTGTCTGGGAATTGGTCAAGATGACTGTGAAGGTATTGCACTTTGATTGACATATTACATCCGAAGTTATTAAAGTGTTCTGGCATGTCATTTACAATTTCAGAGTAATTTTCTGACTTTTGTTGAGTGAGCAATAGCAACTGAACCAAATTTGTTGCCAATGTGTAGAAGGACACATTTAAGACTTCGTTTAGAGCTGTCTATATTGAGACGCCATTCATTTGGATGGTATTTTGAAATGTTTATTTCGAGAATAAGGCCTTGCATATCCGAACAAAAAACAATATCATTTTCCGATTGAAAAAATGGTAGCAAGTCTTGTTCTCTTGTTTGATAGAACGTCACTTTTGTACCTGACGCCAACAAGTTTTTTTTCTTTTAATCTATAAGCCAAAACCTCTGAAGATTCTTTAGGAAGTTCAAGATCGCTTATCAAATCATTTAATTCTTCTTGGGTAAAAGGTTTTGGCTCTGCAGATGGTATTCGTTCGAAATCGCTGTCGCTACTGACTTCATAAATGACTTCTTCAAATGATGATTCACGAATGGAACAAAATGCTGGAATAAGTACATCCTCTGAATGTGGTAAGGGTCTTCTAGCAGAGTCTAAGCCTGGATAAATCATTTTTTTAACGTTTACACCATACAAATTAATACAGCAGAGCTAACAGTCAACAAAGTGATTTTTTTGTTCTTTCCATTGCATAGGCATTCCGAACCTCACATGGTTTCTTTTACCACTAATACACTGTCTTAAGTGTTCATAGCACATTTTACAAACAATTTGGGGTATCCATGGCTTGTATTCATCATCAATTTTCGACTTAAAGTAAGCATAATAAGCACTTTTATAAGATCTGTTATAGGTTTTCTGAAAATTTTCACCGTGCATTCACCACAGCGGTAACAAAACACATTTGGATCAATGAGACAACTTCGTCGCGATGAAGACATGATATTTATTTATTTATTTAAACTTTATTTACTGGGCTCATAAGCCCTCATAAATTGAGAAATAATAAATGAAAGTACTTAAAATAATTCCGCACCAACGGCTGATCTCAACTGGCTGGTAGATGCCTGAAAGCAGCAGTGATTTAAAATCAGCGCTAATGGCTGACCTCATCTGGTCGGGTAGATGCCTGAAAGCAGCAGTGATTTAAAATCCGCGCTAACGGCCGGCAACACTTGGTCAGTTAGATGCCTGAAAGTAGCAGTAATTTAAAAATTTCCGCGCTAACGGCTGACCTCATCTGGTCGGGTAGATGCCTGAAAGCAGCAGTGATTTAAAAACTTCCGGCCACACTTGGTCAGGTAGATGCCTGAAAGCAGCAGTGATTTAAAAATTTCTGCGCTAACGGCTGACCTCATCTGGTCGGGTAGATGCCTGAAAGCAGCAGTGATTTAAAAACTTCCGCGCTAACGGCTGACCACATCTGATATGTAGATGCCTTATCCAGTCAGGTAGACGCCTACAAGCAGCAGTGTAGATGTAGAATGCGAAAACAGCATTACACCGACAGCAGCAGGCGGTATTTGTTGCAAATGCGTTCATTAATCCACATTCCATGAGCGTCTACATAAAACAAATTAAATGTTAACTATTTCAAGAAAACGTAAAATGCTTTTTTAGTAAAAGCTTTGAGATTGATTAAAGTCAATAACGGCGTAAACACTGTTGAAATCAGTGCATGCACTCCGGAAGGGTTCATGTAGCAAGTAATTCGATCTGCATGTTTTTAAATTCAGCAGTACAAATCGTCTCATGGGACGTTGAGGCTCGTTTATATATAAGTTACTCAACAGATGCTCGCTAATAACACTACCATTAATAAGCCTATTGATGAACATAGTATTTAGCATTAGTCTACGATTTCTGAGAGATGATAAGTTTATAAGTTTTAACCTTTGTTCATATGGTGGTAAATGTACTGTTGGATCCCAAGCGAAACTACGGAGGCAAAAAAGCAGGAATTGTTTTTGTACTGACTCAATGGCATCTATGTAGCATTGATACCGAGGGCACCAAACCACTGACGCATATTCCAAAATAGGTCTAACTAAAGACGAAAATAAAGTTTTAGTGATGTAAGGATCGCGAAACTCCTTGGACCAGCGCTTTATAAAGCCAAGGACGCTGTTAGCCTTATTAATCATTCGGTCAATATGAATATTGAACTTAAGCTTTGTATCCATTGTTACGCCTAAGTCCTCAAAAGAGCTTAGAGTTTCAAGGGTATGGTCATCAATTTTATATGTACTCAATAATGGGGTTTTTCGTGTAAAAGACATATGCTTGCATTTACTTAAGTTAAGATTTATGCAATTGACTTTACACCAGTCCAAAATGTTATTGAGATCATACTGAAGATATGATTCAAATGCAAACTTAAGTGGACAAAAAAGCTTGACGTCATCAGCGTACATTAAAATATTACAGTACTTTAAAACACTGGGCAAATCGTTGATAAAAACTGTAAAGAGCAAAGGTCCAATATGGCTTCCTTGAGGAACACCGGAAGTAACAATAAAATTTTTAGATTCGGAGTTATTAAAACTAACAGATTGGCTTCTATTTGAAAGATATGACTGAATCCAATTTAGTAAACTTATGGGAAACCAATTAGGGAAAGCTTTAGTAACAAGAGTTTATGATTCACCACATCAAAAGCTTTGCTAAAATCAGTGTAGATTACATCAGTTTGAAAACCATTTGCAAATTGATTTATGGTTATATTTGTAAATTCAATTAAATTAGTTACCGTAGATTTTCCTGGTAAAAAACCATGCTGATAAGGTGAAACTATAGGGTTAACGTTGTGTGCAATTTGTGGAGTAACAATACTTTCAAACAGTTTTGGCAATGCACTTAGCTTTGCGATCCCACGGTAGTTACTTATTAAAGATTTACTTCCCGACTTATGCAAGGGAATTATATATGAAGATTTCCAGGTGCAAGGAAAATAGTCGAGGAGTAAGGAATACTCAAAAAGTAAATAAACTGGAAAAGCAAGTTCATTGTGACAATTTTTTAAAATATATGAGGGAATACCATCAGGACCAGCTTTAAATGATGATTTTATATCTTTAAGACTTTTCTGCACATTATCAAGACTTATAGTGGGCTGGTTAACTTGACACGGCTTTACCTTAAACGGGTAATATAGATCATTGTACGGCTTGGAAGAATATGTAGACATAAAAAATTCTGCAAACAGATCGCAAGTCATGTCATCGTTATTGGACACAATGTCATGGTATTTCATGCTAGAGGGGAAAGAACAACACTTTCGTTTAACATTAATGAAGTTCCAAAAGGATTTTGCGTTGTGCTTTATATCAACTTTAACTTTCAAAATATATGATTTATAAGCACATTTATTCAGATGTTGGTATTTATATCTGATTCTAGTGTAATTCATAAAATCGGTTATATTTGAGGAAGTTTTATATTTTTCATAAAATATGGTTTTTTGATTTCGTAGTTTTCTAATTTCAGGAGTAAACCAGCAAGGACCAGACATAGTCCTATTAGAATGTCTGGGTACAGACGATGCAAAACACTCGTGAATAATTTTATTGAAAGCTAGCACTGCAATATCAAGATCATCTTGAGTTAAATTATCTCTGTTAAGTGGCAATATCGATTCCCAGTTTACTTTTGATAATTGATCTTTGAGCAATGTAAAGTTTGTTTTTTTGAAATTAAAAACTTTGCGTATTTCGGGAGAACGCACCTTAGATTCTTTGAATGGTATATCAAGTATAATTTCTAGGGTTGGATGATGTACATCTTCAGGCAACACTAGAGGTTCGGACCTTGATAGCTGGATGATATCAGTATCATCAAAAAAGATGAGATCAAGAATTCGAGAGTTATGATTTACAACATGGTTCAATTGGTAAAGCCCATGCGTAGATATTTCATTTAAGAACTCACTGTGCAACAAGTTATCAGATGCAGGGAACCATTTAGTTGGTTCTTGAGAGTTGCAACTCCAAGAAATGTTAGGCAAGTTAAAGTCGCCTGTAACTAAAAGACGTTCATTAGAACCAAGTTTAGAATAGATTTTATTTATAGCCAGCGAGTGGGCATTATAAATTTCAATGCCAGATTGTGGTGGTACATACGAACATGTAACAAATAACGTAAGAAGTTCAAATTTAACAAGAATGCAACAAAATTCAATATTCATTGCTTCTGTGAGGATAATTTCCTCGGAAAAGAGTGATGACCGAACAGCAATTAGAACACCTCCACCTTTACTTGTAGTGTTTGGGATTCTAGTTCTATCTTTACGATAAATAGCATAATTACTTGCAAGTATTTCAGAATTCCGTGTACTAGGCTTCAACCAAGTTTCTGTGAAACACAGCAAATGGTAGTCCAAATCATGACTAATCAAGAAAAGGTTACACATTTTTGAATTAAGGCCCCGGACATTCTGATAAAGAATGTTGAACTGTTTGATCGAACTCAGTTTTTTTGACTGGCGTTACGAGAAGGTAACTTTGCTAGTGTTGCTGTATTAGGCTTAGGCCGAGAAGTGAATTCATGAATTAATGAATTATTCGGCCAAAAAGATGGATTTACTACTTTTTCGAAAACATGCGAAGGCAACGTTATTTTAAATGATGAAGTGTACCTTGCATACGAGAAGTTAAATTTATAAACAGTTATATTTAAGTTATTTAACTTAAGCTGAGAGTTTATATGAAAGAGCATATCTTCCACAGTTGTGTCAGCGGCAAATCTTGAAGCAAAAATGGATTTCATCGGAGCCAAAGCTACGAGTTTTTTAGGCCCAGTTAACTCAGACGAAACGCTAGTTATAGTAGTAGTAGCAGCCGTAATAGTAGTAGCAGCAGCCGTAGTATTAGTAGAAGCCGTAGTAGTAGTAGCAGTATTACCTTTTTTAACTCCTGAAACATTGCAATCTGCAGAAGTAGCAGCTACAGATGCATAAGTTACCGGAGGAGTTTCAAAATTAGTGTTAATTGGATTTAGAACAGGAGCATCTATAGGGATAGGACTTAACATATTAATGAGGTTAAGGGAAGGTGGTTGAGAGTTATCAGGTACATGATTTGGAACGGGATTAACAGATAGGGCTAGAGACCCTTCAGAAGACAGATTTGGAACTAATTTCTTGTCGCTGCGAAGATTGCGCTTACGCATAGGTGATACATATGTTTCATCCAAACATCTAAAAGTCTTAAAGAAATTTTCATGTTCCGAAAACTTTTTCTGAATAAACTCTAGCTCATTCGATACCTCTCGAAAGGCTTTCCTTGTTTGTCGAACAAGCTTATACACACTTGCATCGATCTGGCGGCAGTTTTCACATGACCATCTTAGACCATGTCTCTTTTCGAGATCATCGACAGCCCTTGCACTCAGCTGTGCACATTTCATGTGAACAACAGAGTCACACATCCAGCAACAGACGGAACGCTCAGTTGCCGCTCTAGAAGGGCATTTAGAGAATGCACAGCTCATACTAAAATTTAAAATATTAAAAGAAATCAAAAATAAAAAATTTTTTGGAGTTTTTAAAAAATTAAATGACTTCAGAAAAGTTGGTAGCCCTGAAATTTTTGTACAGTACTAAAAAAAGAAAGTTGCTGCTGAAGTACAAGTACCTTACTGATTAATATTTCTCAGCAGGGACACAAACCAAAAAACTAAAATTGTGCAAAAGAGATAAAAAAAAAAGATAAAAATGTACAGCAATACAACAACAAACTAATCCAAAGGTTATTTGTTTTGTATGCAGAGTACATGTTGGAAATTTCAAAACACTTGTAAAACAATATGTTTCAGCAAATTCACTGCACTTCACAATTTTCTGATTAATGTATCACTGTTTCACAAAGTAGCACTATTTATTAATTTATTTGCAATGTTTAAATGTTTAAATAAGAATATTTTAGAATTCACTAAGAAGACAGAAAAAAAGCGGGTGTAAGAAAACAGAGTTGCCAAGTGTAACTCGATATATAAAAATCAATTTATTTTTAGAAATATATCGATAAAATAGCAAATCATGCACACGGAAGTACTTATTACGGTGAATATTCAAAAGTGACCGTTTATCAAAAAATGGCACGTAGGAAAAAAAATTAAAAATATTTTTAATGTTGGCAGTACATACTTAATACAAAACCACTAACTATATCTCGGCACCAAATTTTTTTTTTTCGATTTGTTGACCTGTGTAATCATTCAAGCATTCAATTTATAAAAACAAATAAGTATGTCTGCAGTTCACACGTGGTAGAAGTGTATTATAAAGATTCACAGTTGTTGGGTATAATTGTGAAAACTTTCGAGATTTATAACTTCTCTGGAAGCCAGAACTTGTAAAATATTTCTGAAATTGCTTAAAAACTCCACATCTATCCCAAGAATCTGTGAAACTTTTTCAGCTTCACTAAAGAAACGCAGCGCAATATAACCATCATTTGGGATACCGCAGCCTTGTTTCACAAATTCAACGCTAATTGATGCTTCTTTTTAAGGCGATTTTGAATTTGTTGCTTCCTCCTTTTTTTAAAGCACTCTTTTCATAATTAAAGGAGTTTAAAATAAATTTTTCGGAAATATATGGTATTACCATAACAATAATAACATAAATGTTTATAATCGGACTTAAGCCCCCTAAGCTTAATTAATAAAGTTTAAAAGATCAAGTGTCCCTTTGTTTTTTTTTTATCATATGAGCCTGATCTAATTGCTCCAACAGATCGAAAATCTACCTAATTAAATTTATAAAATTGTTATAAAGCATTGAAAATGCGAAGATACATAAATATTTGTTCTTTCAAATATTGCAATAGAAAAAAATTCATAAAAAAAAATTTGTGAAAATGCGCAGCAAAAAACTTTTGATTTTGGTTAACGATACGTTTTTTCATAACATATGAAAAAATAAAGAATCCTGTTAAATATTGCGAAATTTCTGAATTATGACTTTTTCAGCGCAAATTTTTTAAAAATCAGCATAATTCACACATAGAATATAAGACTTCAAACAATTTTTAAATATTACAATCTATGATCTTTTTGCCAGTATGCAATTTTGGTAAATTTCGGTACAAACAAATTAGTGAAAGCATTTAATAAAAGTCGATATATTTTGTTTCTTCTAAAACTATATTAGGAAAAACCTTTGCACATAATCACCCCTATCACCTCTGTCGAGCGTCGACATTAGTGACTGTCGACTTTTCTTTCGAGTCGACCTAAAAAAGCGATCATCGAAATAACTCGACTCGATGATGTTTGTAAAGTAATAGATTACACAGCCACACAAAAAAAAAAGAATGTCCGAGTCAAGGAACCTGACCAGTATATCTTTATGTAATTTTGAGCGCTGAATCCGAATCAGGCGTCAGAATAACCGATTTACCTCTGGTTTTGTACATAACCTCAAAAAATGCCCAAAAAGTAGGCAAAATGAGATTTAACGTAAACACTTAAAATTTTCCTCTATTTTCAAGTATTTTGATGCGCTGAAACCAGATTTGATTATGAGAAAGCTCCTTCAACTACCCAAATTCAACGCTATCACCCTTTTCACCCCCAAATTCCCCCATTTCGGGGTAAAAAATATATTTATCGTAAAACTTTCAAATATCCCCCTTATTTTCATGTATTTTGATGCGCTGAGACCGAATATGATGATGAAAAGCTCCTTCAACTACCCAATTCAACGCTGTCACCCATTTCACCCCCAAATTCTCCCATTTCGGGGTAAAAAATTTATTTATCGTAAAACGTTCAAATATTCCCCTATTTTCATGTATTTTGATGCGCTGAGACCGAATATGATGATGAAAAGCTCCTTCAACTACCCAATTCAACGCTATCACCCATTTCATCCCCAAAATTCCCCATTTCGGGGTAAAAAATTTATTTATCGTAAAACTTTCAAATATTCCCCTTTTCTCATGTATTTTGATGCGCTGAAACCAGAATTGATTATGAGGAGCTCTTTCAACTACCCAATTCAACGCTATCACCCATTTCACCCCAAATTCGCCCATTTCGGGGTACAAAATTTATTTATCGTAAAACGTTCAAATATTCCCCTATTCTCATGTATTTTGATGCGCTGAGACCGAATATGATGATGAAAAATTCCTTCAACTAGCCAATTCAACGCTATCACCCAATTTCATTACGATTACACCCCCATTTGGGGATTGTACAGTCAATCAATAAAGAAAGTATGCACCCGGTATACAAAATTTCAACTTGAAACTTTCTTTGAAAAACAGTTAGATTTAATAGCAAGTTTTCTATGACGGTTATGTCAAAAAAGTTTGTACGCAAAACACAACACATTCGTTTTTCGTGTTGGAAGTTTCAGTTTTTGCTATATTGTTTTTTTTTTTTAAATAAGTCATAAGCTTAAATTCTAGACCATAATGGCACACAATGGCAAATCTGATCATAATTGTGAAAAAGGAGTCAATCTATTTTGCTATATTTGCTGTAAATTTGATCTTTCAAACAGTCACAGAAATATAACAGAGAATGTGAAAGAACTTTATAAAAAGCATTTTAATATGGAGATTGCGCACCAAGAAACTAGTTGGGTCCCCAAAACTATATGCAATCCCTGTTATAAAATGTTGAAAGGAAGTGGTGCGAATAATGCCAAGGAAGTGATGATGGTTCCGGCAATACGGAAACAACCATTAAAACGGGAACACTGTTATGTCTGTATGAATGATGTGCGTGGAATCAATAGGAAAAGAAAATTGGATTATGTTTATGCTCAAGTCGCAAGTGTTACAAAACCAATATTTTCGTCGACAATTGCAATTGATGGAGGGAATGATGGGGAAATGGATACAAGTGAGTCAAATAATGAAGATTTTATTGCAAATGGTGATATGGAAGTTGATGTAGAAGATGACGAAGAAGTCGACGATGAAAATAAAAGCATTTGAGGATGAGAATACCAGAAATAATTTTTCACAAGAAGACTTGAATGAATTGGTTCCTGATTTAGGGTTACCCAAAGATGGAGCTGAATACTTAACATCATGGTTGAAAAACAAAAACCTCATTTCAAATCAAGTAAAATCCTCATATTATCGAGACAGAGAGAAGAACTTCAGGAATTATTTCAGCAAACAAGATGATTGTTCGTTAGTATATTGCCACGACATTGAAGGACTTATGAATGAATTGAAACCGGGTTGTTATAAAAGCGACCAATGGAGGTTATTCATTGAATCCTCAAAAAAAAGTTTAAAGGCAGTCTTATTGCATAATACTAATGAATGTGCATCGGTTCCTGTAGCACATACTGCCCTAACCACAGAAGAATATGGTAAATTGCAAAATATATTGGAAAAAATTAAATATTCAGAGCATGAGTGGCAAATTTGTGGGGATCTCAAAATGTTAACCATATTACTCGGGCAACAATCTGGTTTTACGAAGTGGCCATGCTTTTTGTGCCAATGGGATAGCAGAGATCGTTCAAACCACTATGAAAAAATGGTATGGCCTGTAAGAGCGTCATTCCACCCAGGGTCAAAAAATATAATACGTGATCCTTTGGTTGATTCTTCAAAAATTCTTCTCCCCCCTCTTCATATAAAGTTAGGCCTTGTGAAACAATTTTGTTAAAGCTTTAAATAAAGAGGGTAATTGCTTCAAGCATATTGAAAAAATGTTTCCAAACATTTCTGATGCGAAAGTGAAGGAGGGAATTTTTAACAGGCCCGATATCAGGAAAATGCTGAAAGATCCAATTTTCACCACGAAAATGAATAAAACTGAAAAAGCTGCCTGATGCAGTTTCAGAAATGTGGTGGAAAATTTTTTGGGAAATAAAAAGAGTACAGATTACAAAGAAATAGAAGCAGAAATGGTGAAAAATTTTAAAAAGTTAGGCTGCCTGATGAATTTAAAGCTACATTTCTTAGATTCTCATGTCGACTACTTTCCAGGGAATCTTGGAGATTATAGTGAAGAGCAGGGTGAACGGTTCCATCAGGTTATCAAGGAAATGGAACGTAGATACCAGGGAAGCTGGCATGTCAATATGATGGCTGATTACTGCTGGAATTTAAAAAGGGAAACACCTGCACGAGGAGTTAAGCGTAAAAGACTTCCTCTACGGCGTTCGTTCGAAAATAAAAGGCAGTGATACCACAGCAAACAACAGTAGAAAGTGAAAATATGACTTTACAGTGGAAATAGAAAAGATTGGCTAACCGGGGTAGAAAATTTATTTATTGAAATTTTGTATACCGGGTGCATACTTTCTTTATTAATTGACTGTACAATCCCCAAATGGGGGTGTAATGGTAATGAAATTGGGTGATAGCGTTGAATTGGCTAGTTGAAGGAATTTTTCATCATCATATTCGGTCTCAGCGCATCAAAATACATGAGAATAGGGGGATATTTGAAAGTTTTACGATAAATAAATTTTTTACCCCGAAATGGGGGAATTTGGGGGTGAAATGGGTGATAGCGTTGAATTGGGTAGTTGAAGGAGCTTCTCATCATCATATTCGGTCTCAGCGCATCAAAATAGATGAGAATAGGGGGACATTTGAAAGTTTTACGATAAATAAATTTTTACCCCGAAATGGGGGAATTTGGGGGTGAAATGGGTGATAGCGTTGAATTAGGTAGTTGAAGGAGCTTCTCATCATCATATTCGGTCTCAGCGCATCAAAATACATGAGAATAGGGGGATATTTGAAAGTTTTACGATAAATAAATTTTTTACCCCGAAATGGGGGAATTCGGGGGTGAAATGGGTGATAGCGTTGAATTGGGTAGTTGAAGGAGCTTCTCGTCATCATATTCGGTCTCAGCGCATCAAAATACATGAGAATAGGGGGATATTTAAAAGTCTTACGATAAATAAATTTTCTACCCCGAAATGGGGGAATTTGGGGGTGAAATGGGTGATAGCGTTGAATTTGGGTAGTTGAAGGAGCTTCTCATAATCAAATCTGGTTTCAGTGCATCAAAATACTTGAAAATAGAGGAAAATTTTAAGTGTTTACGTTAAATCTCATTTTGCCCATTTTTTGGGCATTATTTGTTATGACCATTTTTGTTTTGCTTGTAAATACAAGAGAAATTTTATATTTTTCTAAACATTCAATTTGTTTTGTTATATGCAATAAAGTAAAATACATAGTCTAACTAATCGAAAACCTTGAACCTCAGATATTTTTTGGGGTTATTCATAGCAAGTGTATAGAGCGCCTTCAAATTTTTGGTTTAGCTTGAAAATCGCATTAAATTCTATCGTATATGTATCCAATGCTTGCTTCGCTAGCTACATAAAAGGTAAAATAAGTGGATGGCTTTAGGTCTCTACTCTGGACTTGCATCCTCCAATATGTCCAACAACGGCTTCGTTGGACATCTATTGTCAACGTAACGCTCAAGACATTTGGAGTTATATCCGTTTTTGCGGACTATGTCCGTTTTTAGAAGCCAAAAAAAAAATGGAAATTATAACCGAAAAAAAAAACGAACATAAGGGCCAAAATTGTGTTGGGAATTATGACAATTGGGACTATGACCGGCTACCTCGTGCAATTCACGTTTATTATGTGGAGTTTTTTTTACCTTTCCTTTTGAGTCTATCGAAACCTATAATTATGCGTTTCACCTTACGAACAACAATGAACTTTGATAAATTTTCTCTTACTTTTTGCCAGCCATTGCCTTCACGCATTGGCGGACCCAAACTATTTAGCTTCCCAGCTAGCGAGTTGGAACTCTTGCTTAACATCCAGTTTTGTTAAGTCTTTATTAAAGTTTCTTGCAAATTCTACATTTCTCTCCATGTGGTATACTAAAACTTCAAATTGATTTGAATTGGTTATCTTAATTTTTTCCGCGTATTTTACTTAACTTTTTCGACTGTTTTACTTAAATTTTTCAAGTGTCGACTAAAGAAACGAACTCGACAAAAAATTGCTACTTTCGTCGACGCTCAGTTCTCACACACGGTGGGCTTTAACCAACTTTAAATGTGAAGTTGAATTACAACAAAAACTTGAATGTGGAATTATTTGGGATGTTAATCAAAGTAGAAATGCATCAAAAGGAAAAAAATCCTTAAAGCTTTCTTTTTTTAATTCCATATTTACTGTTTTTTAGTAATATTATAATGTATAACGTACGTTTGAAATTTAAAAAACATCCGATTGTGTTCAAATTTTGACATGTTAAAGAACTTAAAAAGTTAGTCTCACAGTCCAAATTTCAGCTCCCTAGATATTCGTGGTCTTGAGTACTGTTAGGTCATATTTCGAAAACAACGCAATTTTTGCGAAAATAGCCAAATTCAATGTTTGATATCTCTGGGCCTGGTCAACCATTTTCACTATATGGTATCTCATTTAAAAGCGAATAAATAAATAAACCACCATTTTCAAAGCAGTCATATTTTACTAAAACGTATTTAACTTAATCGGGTCTAGAGGCTTAAAATTATTTTTAAAAGATAACATAAGAAAAAAAAATTGATATCCACAACTTAAAATTTAGATTTGAGGGCTTTTAGAACAAATATTTTTAAACCGGACTAAACACGACTATTTTCAGGTCTAAATATGGTTCTTTCTCTAGACCCCGACCACCTAAGAAGCTGAAATTTAGACTGTAGTGCTATCTATTAAAGTCTTTTGACGTGTCCAAATTTGAAGAAAATCGAAAAACTTTTAAATTTCATACGTATGTTATGCATATGTAATATCATTAAAAAACAGTAAATATGGAATTAAAAAAAGAAAGCTAAAAGGATTTCTTATATTTTTCATATATCGACTCTTAATTACATCCCAAATAATCCCCAATTAAAGTTTTTGTTGTAACTCACACTTTTATTAAAAGTTGATTAAAGCCAACCGTGCACATCGACATTGGAAATTCGATAATTGTAATAAATTGTTCTATGTTTGTCATTTGAAATGTCGAGTTCGACAATAGTGATGCGACAATACTGTTGTCGAGCATTTTAGAGTCGATTTCGACAATGATGATAGGGGTGAATATATAAAACAATTTTTTAAATCCGGGGATATACTTTTTTGTTTTTTTCTGTTAAAGTCTTTAAATTGTTCACTTTAACCATTTTTCATTCTAATTTTTGAAAATTCCGTAAAATTCATATAAGGCCGATAAAAGAAAATTAAATTAATTTTTATAAAGTGAAAACTATGTACTTTCCGCCAATATGATACATTATTGCATTTTGTTTCAAACAAGTTAACTAGAGCGCCATATCTAACAGTTGCTTATATAAAAAATTTCATCGAAAATTTTTGGAGCACAAAGTTCAACTTTAAGCCCACTGTGTCGCTTAACCCAAAAAAAAATTAAAACTTTTATAGTTTTTTTTTCATCCCCTAAGTATTATCTGACTTTTGTACTACAAAATTTTTTTAATTTCTTGCACTTTCAAATTATTCCTATTTATGGCCACAATATTTAATACTGTGCGGCGCACCATGGTCAACAACTTAAACATACACCAAGAACTTGGTATACCTTTTATTAAGCAGATGCAAGAAGACAAAAAGCGAATATATTAACAAAAACTGCTGCAACATCCGAACATACTCGCTAGGAACTTACTCCTCACATCGAATACGTCTCGACTAGGGTTGTAACGGAGCTCCGCATCCACAAGTGCGGAACTTCCGCTTGATATTGTGCCTCCGCTTCCGCATCCGCAAATTTTGATGAGGTAAATCGGAGTTATAACGGATGTTATAAAATCAACATTAGAGCTTACAAAGTGGAAAATTCTGTGTTTAAGATAATTTACATTTTATTGTTTTGTGATGGGTTAGATTCGTAAGATATGGTTATGGGTACAACCTAGTATAAATTTCGTTTACACAGATTTCGAAAGTAGTCCATTTCAAAAACATCGTTTTGAAACATCGCTCTCTAAGTATATTTTTGCAACTTTATTTGAGCGAATTCACTTTTTTCATACGGTGCTAGCAGTCTTTTCTCCAAAATTACTGAGCCGATCCTTATGAAATTTTATCAACATATTCGTCACATTCATGGGTATCGTATGAACTAAAATTGGGTCAAAATATTGACTTTTTTTTTTAAACAGAAATTACCCATAAAATCCTTATTTTTCCAACATTTTTTTTTAATTAAAGAAAAATTTATGGAAATATGACCAAATAAATGAAAAAAGTTCAAAAAACTGATTTTTGGGGAATAACTTGAAAACCTTTCTTAAGAGAAAAAAAAATGGTGGGCATTTCTAGAATTTATGACTCAAAATACATTAATAAAGTATGTGAGAAGCTATATCTTCTTTTGTTTAAACTAGTGATATATATAATTCCATCATAAAAAACAAATATAAAATTTTCAAAATTCGAAAAAAAAATTAAAAAAATTGTCAGCGCATCTTGAACTACAGCTTAAAAGTTGCGTAATATAGAGTAGAATTTTGAGAAAGTTTTTAAGAAAAATCAAAGGTGTCGCACTTTTCGAAAATGTCGATTTTAATCTTAAAACGTTAATAACTAACTGATTATTACTGCGATTAGTTTTTTTTTATTTTTTTTTTTTTCAGAAACTACATTCAAATACGAAAAAAATTATATCCTACTTTTTATTGATATCAATATTTATAACTAGTCTATCGTTTTTTGTTTTAAAATTTAAAAAATCGATTACTCAATAACGGTTTCGAATAAAAGACTGGAAATTGGTGTGCTTGTTGCTTTTAATACGAACTAAAACATATCAACAAAATTAGGGAAATCGAAGAGGGTCGGGTCAAAACCTCGGTGTTTTGGCACTGAATGCCCCATATATATTATTTTAAATGAATTAAAAAAACATTGTTCGTGTATCTCAAAAGTGTATTTATTGATCCTGAAAAGAATTAAAATACGAGTAATATCTCCTACTGAGGGTTGCATAATAAATTCTTAAAAATAGCTTCTTCAGCTGGAAATCTAGGATGCTTACTAGTGTTCATTTAATACTAATACTAAATTTTAAATATTTTAAAATTGTTTTTCCACCTCCGCTTCCACTTCCGTCAAAACCCCGCATCCGCGGAGATCAATTTCTGAAGTCCGCATCCGCATCCACCTCCGCATAGATGACTTCCGTTACAACCCTAGTCTCGACTGAAGAGACAGTATATGCATACTGGCAACTCTTTCAAAAACTCCGGACAGAATTTGAACAAATAACTTTTCTAAGCAATGGTTTAGTAAAGTACAACGCTCTATTAGTTTTTCAAGATACGCATAGTTATTGTTAGTCTCCAAGCTTGTTGTAATAAAAAGTTTAAAGATAAAAAAGTTTGAAGATAAAAAAAAAATCTTCCTTCTATGAGGATGCATGATCATGCAATCTAAATTTTGTAAATTACACACCTTATTGATTGATTGCAATTCTCAGAATAAAAAAACTTCAAAAAAGCAACCGTTATGTTGTGATCAACAAAATTGCGACGCATTTATTAAGATGAAGCCAATGCAGTAATTTCAGTGCAAAATATAAAAATTAAATAAAAATACTTATAATATATTTTTCAAAAATCAAAGTTCGCAGTTTCACGTAAAAAAGGTGGAATTAAATATACAATTTAAAACAATTGAGAATTATTGCGTTATTACGCTTCTATAATTTTTTTTTGCTTTAAAATTAAGCAACTTCTAATTATCTAGTGACCAGCTAAGTCTAGAAAGCTAAAAATTTCCAAAATATCTATATAGACTTAATAAGCCTGGAAATTAAGAGAAAATTTGTTTCTGGCAGCTGGCCTTGGAGCGGACGCGAAAGGGTTAATGATTTATTTTTGAAAACTGTCTCATGCTTCCCAATTTTTTTCAAAATTTCATCAATTTCCATATTTGACAAAAGAAAAAATAAAAAATGGAGAAAATTTGTCTATTAAAAATTGGTCAGAATGAACCCCCAAATCTTTATAAAAAGTGGTTCGATTTTCGGTTCGGATCAAACATTTGTGGAAAATTTCGGATATATAGTAAAAAAAAACGGTTTTCAGAACCGGTTCGGTTCGGTCAGTTTTGCTCAAAATTCTATTGTTTGCTTGTGTG
Source organism: Tricholauxania praeusta (assembly GCA_949775025.1). Lineage (NCBI taxonomy): Eukaryota > Metazoa > Arthropoda > Insecta > Diptera > Lauxaniidae > Tricholauxania > Tricholauxania praeusta. Next base: position 92,867,616 of record OX459029.1, on the reverse strand, counting down.
ACCGCTCTTTTTCGTCAGTCAACACCATAAGCCTAAACCAAAATAGACGAGCCGAGACATAACGAGTAAATTCGAGTGTATGTAAGCCAATGTTGATAGCCAAAATGAACCTACGTAATTGATCGAAAGTGAACGAAACATTTGGATGAGACGTAAGAGTTCCGTAAGAACCGAACTTCAAAACGTTACTACTCGTCATAACAGCTTTTTCGGTTCGTTGGCTAGCGTAACATTTTGGGTTAAATGTCAAAACAGACGAAACGAGTGCAAACGTTCGTTCAATTGCTACCGTCTCGTCACGTCTGTTTTGGTTAAGGCTATAGCTGGGCACAAGTTCTTCTGCAAGTTCTAACAAGAGCGTAATTGAGAGTAATTGAGCGTAACTAGATCGTATCGTGTATACCTATTAGAGGTCTGCGTGAGTGGATATAAATCGGCCTTTAAGTCATTTGCCACATTTCTAATCTACCAAAATTTTTATGATTTAAATCATAAATCAAATCAAAACAAAAAGAAGAAACAGCAAGTGAGGTGATTGCTGCAACCGTAAATTAAGTGTTCAACGCAATACAAGCGCAAGTGTGACAGCAAATCGTACATTTTAATGCTTCTTTTTCCTCTTAATTCGCATTTTGTCTATTGAATGTTCAACACAGCACAAGCGCAAGTGTGAGAGCAAATTGTACGTTTTCATACTTCCTTTCAATCTTAATTCGCATTTTGACTGTTGAGAAGCAAACACACTGTGTACTGTGGAAATGACTAAATTTACTTCAGCTCCAAATTTTTATGAAACCAAATTTAATGGGACATGACACCTTCAAATTTTCAAGAATTAAAAATAAATTTTCTTGCTTAAAAAATATTGAAAAATACGTTTTTAATAATAAAAACCTCAAATTCGGCTTACAAAATATGTAGCGAGCATTTTAGTAACATCGTGTCAAAGTTATAGTACTAGAAGTACTAGTAGTACTACTAGAACTCGATAAACGCGTTTTTCTCGAAACCACGTTTTTCGAGTTCGGGCATGATAAAAAAAAACTACTCGACCGATCTTTCTGAAATTTTAATATGTTGCTGTGCACATATTAATGCAGAAAGGTCGGTATTATAGTTTTTGATTTTTGGCACGAAAAATTGGCAATTTTCGAAAAAATTACACCATTTCGTTATTTTTGGACCAACATTTTTGCCTGTAGTTCATTCCCTGGCGGCTTTGATGCTGATTAAAGCTTCTCATTTTTTTTTTTAGATGTCCAGTGAGCTGTAATCATGCCCGCCATGATTTTTTGATGTTTTTTCAAAAATTCTAGTTTTCATAAATATTATAAAATAATTAAAAAAATTTTTTTTTTTCAAATATAGTTTTGTGTCAAAATATATCTGTAAAGCTTAAAATGATATCTTGTTTTTTATAAAAACTATACGCATTTTAAAGCACTTAAGAACAAATTTTTTGAAAGTGTCATGTCCCCTTAAGGGGTTATATCTCCCTTATACTATGAATAACAAGGCCGTTTTAATTATTTTTTTTTATGAACATTTGAGATTAAAGGTATACAAATAATATAACATTGGATTAAGCATTTCTTGAAGAAGAAAATAAAATTTTTTATTGTTATTTGTTACAAAATCATAACTCAAATAATCAACGCAATTTTACAACGCAACAAACCAAATTTCAAATGTCAGCCAAGTAGGCATAAATGTGCGCTTTGTTATTGTTTGCTTGTGCGTTTCGTGTCTTTTTTTGTTGACGTTGTCGTTCTAAATCGTATGTTTAAATCACAGCGAATTACAACCCATAAGCAAACGAAGCTAAATCATTTTTTTGTATTGTCCTGTTTCGTGACATTGTTAGTAAGGTGCTGCAGAATGTCAAACATGATTTAGAGTTGTCAATAAATCCAATAGTCTGACGTAACAGCAAGCGCATTCACGCATACCTCTAATACGTATACAAATGTGAACGCACAACATCGACTCAGTTCTACCAAAGAGTATCCAAAGGGATGAAGCTCTTCTCTGCCCGTAAACTCTGCTCACACGTATTGCTTGTCCGAGAATACGTGTGACTCGTTCCAAACAATGCTGCCGTATGTTGTGAAATAAAGTTTTCGGAAATTTTCTCTTAATTTCGGATATTATCTGGCGATTGGGGGAATCACTTGGGAATATTCTCATAATGCTGTTATGTAATTGTGAGGTGGTCAGCCGATTGCACTGATTAGTGGAACAAAGCGTTACACCATGATTAACAGATAGTACATGCGTGTCGTGCCACAATCAGTGATAATTGGTAGTGTAGCTATGACCTCCAAGCTGGTGGCCACTGGAAACGGCTCTCCAGGAAGTTAAGTCTTGACTGTAGGGCTGGCTAGCATAGCTAGGCTAGGGGTTTGGTTAGCTCCTCAAATGCCTGAGGTATCTTCCTGAAGGCATTTCAGGCAGAAATGCCCCCAATCCAAGGTGGAACAGCATATGCTAAGGGATGAATGAGTAGTGTGTTATCTAGTCGATAATATGCGGACTCGGGTAGTCTGGCAAACTTCCGTTTCAACCTAGCCTTATTCACACATGCAGGCTCTGTGAGGATGGACCTTCTTTTTCCTTGCGAGGGCTGGATCAAAGTGTTGTGCGACCCGTGCTGAGGATCGTTCAGGTTGGGAGCCCTGTTTTCATAAAAATTAACCCAATCGCTAACGGAGCATACCGGATACCTGGCACCCTCCGGTATGAAGTAGCCTTACCCACGCACCTGGACCTCTGTGTGGGTGGACATATTCGTCCTGTACTCGTGGGACCAAATATGGAAAATCTTTTCAAAAATAAACAAAACAAACAAACAAACAAATTTAAAAACAAAAACTTCTGAGTCAGAGACTCAAAATGATTCCAATCGCGATAGCGTATGCACCTCAGGTGGGACTGGCGCTGGCCTTCGGGTGGCTGAACCTGTCTTGAAGGTGGAAGGGAAGGAAAGGGCGTTGGACTTCACGTCCAACCCTACCAACCCTTCAAAAAAAGGAGGGGCTTTAATGCCCATTTCTGGACCAACCAGTTCGGCATCGACCACCGCCTCACGGCATGGTCAGTCAAAGTCGGCTGGGGAATCCAGACATGACGGGGGATCTTCGCTGTCAAATCTAGGACAAACCAGTTCGGCATCGGCCACAGCCTCACGGCTAAGCCAGTTAAAGTCGGCTGAGGAGTCCAAGAAGGCACAGAATCCTTTAGGGGAGGGAAACAAGGGTCTTAGACCCTTAAAAAGAAAGATAGCGCACAAGCAGGCGGCGAATAGAATTCGTCGTCGCATGGAAGCAGATGATCCCAGCTTTCTGTCCAAGGAGGACAAGGACTCCCTTCGAAGGGCGAAGAGGGTCCTTCAACAAGAAGGCCGTGAACAGACTGCCGTTTTAGAAAAGCTACCTAAAAGGCAGAGATCCCAAGACGAGATGTCTGAGTCCAAACGTCAAAAGACAACTGGTAAATCTTTGTCTTTTAGTGAGGTTGTGAAAGCATGTAAGGGGAGAGTTTTAGCCGTGCTTGACAGGGCGGCGGAGAACGGGGAAATTCCTCGTGATCAGTGGAAGTGGGTAGATTCTGCCTTAGCAAATACCCTCTTCCAAATTTTGGAGGAATTTCCTGGTCCTGTGCCATCTTGTGAGGAGGCAGGCTGGCATCAGGGCCTTTTTAAACTCATCTCCTGTGATGATGAGCGGTCTGCCAAGTTATATAAGGTAGCTGTGAGTAGGCTAGGTGAGGTGTACCCAGGCGCGAGACTGGAGGCTGTGGAGAAAGATGAAATTCATACCAGGCCCCGGGCTCGCGTTTGGTTACCGAGCACACCGTCGGGAGAGGACGCAGTTCTGCGGATGCTCCGGCTATGCAATCCCAATCTTCCAACTCACAAATGGAAGATTGGGAAGCCAGAAGCACCAGTCGGACCATCCATGCAGGACATGGTCCTGTTTAATAAGGAATCCGTGGAGTTACTGGCGGCAACTAAGGGTGTCGTCAAGTATGGATTCAACAAGGTGACGCTTAAGGTTAACCGTAAGGACGAAGAGCTGGCCTCCAAAAGTGCTATCTCTCCCTCCCCGGAGACCATCGCAACTGCACCACCAGTGCCAGTGGAGATGGAGGTTGGGGAGGAGGAGGTGGAGCCAGAGCCCCCTCCAAGCGGCCAACCTGAGGCGTTCCTTGAAGAAGCCGAATCCACGGACTCCGAAAGGTTGTCGGAGGTAGGGGGCCTCCTGGAAGAAGCTCTTCTATTAGAAGAGGCTGATGAAGACGAGGCGGACATAACAGTCGTAGAGAGGGGAGGTTATTTGGAATCCGATGAGGATGCTCCAAATTAATCTCCACCACTCAAAAGCGGCGCCCGCCAGCTTACTGATCCGCTTAAGTAAAAGCGGAGATGATGTAGTCCTCATACAGGAACCCTGGGTTCATGCCGGGAGAGTCTGTGGTCTGAGGACGCCTGGCTATATGCTACTGGTGGCGAATGTGGAAGGTAACCCCAGAGCGTGCATTTTGACATTAAGACTAATCTTAACTTGTTTTTTCTTTCTAATTACAGTGACCTAGATACGGTCGTTGCTAACCTGGAGATAAAAGCTGGAGGCTTCTGGTTAGCTTCGTGCTACATGCCTCACGACATGGTGGGTGGCTTACCACCAACATATATAAAGGCGACTGTAGAGCAGGCCTGCTTAAACAAGACTGGGCTAATCATAGGCAGTGATGTAAATGCACATCACACTGTCTGGGGTAGCACAGATGATAATAAACGAGGTGAGTCACTTTTTGAATACATTTTGAATACTAACTTACTTATCTGCAACAAAGGATGCGAGCCAACCTTTATAGTAAGGAACAGAGAAGAAGTCTTGGATATAACATTGGTCTCGGACTTTGTTTTTGATTGTATCGTTGACTGGAGGGTCTTAAGCGAGCACTCTTTTTCAGATCATCGATATATAGAATTCGTTCTAACTGTTAACCCCCCAGATCCAATTGTTCATCGAAATGTATAAAGGACAAACTGGGGAATATATAACAGGAAACTCGCAGAGTATCTGCCTATCTCAACCCCCGTAGAACCGTCATCTCGTTCCCCTTAACCTGTTTGGTAAACGAATGGCAGCATGTACCGCCATTAGACTCAGGGAAACTGCTTGCTGGTCCGAGGGAAGTACAGGACACTCAACTATCCTTAATAGCTTGAATTCCGTACCCTCTAAATTGGACTACACTATTCCAGTAATCTCATTCAAGAGAGATTACGTAACCCATATCCCATCTAGGGATGACTGGAAGGGAGGAATCCCGGGGAGAAGGAACCATATTAATTTCTACACGGATGGCTCCAAGTTAAATAACCAAGTGGGTTATGGTATTTACTCTAAGGAACTGAAGATAAAATTTGCTGCGAGGTTACCAGACCATTGTAGTGTTTTTCAGGCAGAGGTTATAGCAATAGAAGAAGTAGCATCCTGGCTGAGAATAAATGTGGTATCCAAGAAGGGTATTAGCATTTATTCAGATAGTCAAGCTGCTATTAAATCCCTAGAATCAGTCTTCCTAAACTCGCTAGTGGCCCAATAATGCCGCTCGTCTCTAAATGAGATGGCTCAGCATTTTAACATTCACTTCATCTGGGTGCCTGGGTATAGGAACATTGATGGCAATTGCAAAGCTGATGAACTTGCTAGGCAGGGGACTACTGCACAAATTCCTCAAGACAAGGAAGGTGTTGGCATGCCACTTGCTACCTGCAAGTTACTACTTAAAGAAGACATGATAAAAAAGGCTAACATAAGATGGACCCAAGGGTTAACTTGCATTATAACAAGGAAAATCTGGCCGGAATGGAACGCTAAGCGATCTCTAGAACTGATATCCCGCACTAGACATAGTGTCTCGTCAGTTGTTGCAGTAATAACTGGCCACTGGCTTATAGGCAGAAATGCGGAGAGGTTAGGAATTTGGTCTTTTGACTTCTGTAGAAGTTTTGGGGATGTAGAGGAGGAGAAAAACGTTAAACATTTTCTTTGCTCCTGCCCTGCACTTGCAAGAAAACGCCACAAAACACTTGGTTCGTTTTTGTTTGATGACCTGGATGACCTTAGATATGTTAGCATAGGTCAGCTATTTAGTTTTATTACGAAATCTGGATGGTTCAATGAGAGGGTATAGTATGGTACCCTGTGGTATCACAATGGACCAAATTTGGTCTAAGTGAGTCGGTTTTTGTAACTGACTGCCACTCCTACCTAACCTAACCTAACCCAACCTAACATATGTAATTGTGAAGAAAACTTGTAATAGAATCGCAAACTTGAAAAAAGTTGAAATATGTCCATATGTTTGGCATGAAAACTTATGAACTAACAATAAGCAGGCTAAAAATAAATTACTAAATAGAAAACAAGTTCATATGAATAGTTAAAAACGAGTTACACAAATGACAAATAGTCCAACTTGATAAGGAGCTGCTCATAAGTTTTTAAGGGCGGGGGGGAAGCGGGGTCAAAAACTATATTACGTAATATAGTAACAGCCTCTAACTTAATTATTTTCTTGATATAAAATAGCTTTGTCTATAGATTTGTAAAATAATGTAGCAATTAATATAAAATTTGTTAATTCAATATAATTTTTGTTACATTCAAAGAAAATATTCAAAGAAGTACGTATTGCTTACCCACAATTCACAGTTCACGTAATTATTACAGAAGTTTCATTTTAAAAAGTTTCAAATCCAAAATTTGAGGACAAAACACCACGAATACATAACGTTTTCATTTTCTAATACAGTTTTAATTAGTTTTCCATCAATTCGTTCAGTTTATTAATTGTCGAACTCGCAATAATTTTAAGCCATTACAAGTTTTTCTTAAAAAAAATTTAGCCCAGGAACAGTTTATTATTCCTATTTTGCAAAAAAAAATATAATTCTTATGAATTTATAAAATTCCATAACACTTTATTTTAATTTATTTCCATGAAAACATTGTCATCGTATTTGTAATTTAAGATTGTCTGAAAAATATTTACAGTTAATGGAGTGTGAAAATATGTGACGTTTTTGAAAAAATTTATAAGCCAAATCTTTAATTAGCTTTTGTCTTCAGTGACACTTAGTCTGTTTTAGTTTTAAATTTATAAGAAACAGACGACGGACGCGATTATTAGTGTTTTGGTTAAAATCAATGATTATATTAAATTATTTTGGCTTTATTTTTCACATAATTTCATATTTCACATTTTTCTTAGGGCTGGGGAAAAATCGATGTTCATCGATTTTTTTTGACATAGCTTACTATCGATTAATTTTGAACCCTAACGATTAAAATCGAAATTAGGGTTCAAAATTAATAGATAGTAAGCTATGTCAAAAAAATCGATGAACATGATTTTTCCCCAGCCCTAGGAGGGGAGAATTCCGATTTTATCGATGATAATCGATTTTGTTACCAAAAAACATCGATGTTTTTTTTAACGATTTTTCCCAGCTCTAATTTTTCTAACTTATTATATTAAGTAAGGCTGTGATCAATAATTCGCTTTATGTATATGCAAAAATAAGTTAACTCGTTGAAAGCCGTCATAATAATATGCTTTTTGGGTAAACTTTGCCTATTTCAAACATTTTGCGGCGTAACGTTTAAATTTTGTCCGTAGGGGCAACATCTGAACGTCGTGGTGAAAAAAATATTTTATGCTCAAATATGAAAATTTCAAAACACAATTGCAATCATTTTTAAGCCTTGCCAAACAAGATATATAATTTTTTGTTTCTTAAAACTCATTACACTGTAGGGACTTAAAAAAGACACACAAAAACGCCGAGACACCCGAACTTAATTTTTGGTCATAGAGCACGGTGGTATACTCAGTTTTTTTTCGATTAGATCAAGTTCTCGAGATATTCGCGATTGATACTTCATCACTTTTAAGCCCTTGTCTTAGCAATATTTTACTTATATATTTAGAAAAAGACATCGAAATCGATTGAAATTCGGTACATAGGTTCATATGAACCTAAGCATTAGACCAATTGAATTTTTTTGGTACACGCCCAAAATTACGCCCACCTCCCATATCACCCACAATTGTGAAATCTCAATAATAGGTGTTATATGTGTACTACAGATATAAAATTTGCTATGTGTGTATGGAGTATTATTATCCATCTGAAAACCAAAACGCCTACGCATACGCCCACCAGGAGGTAGAGGTGGGCGTATGCCCTGTGGCAAACGATTAAAAGGCCGACTTAAATCCACTCACGCAGACCTCTAATACGTATACACGATACGATCTAGTTACGCACAATTACTCTCAATTACGCCACCCACACTAGTGTTTGCTCAATAACACTAGTTTACAAATTTGGGGTTCATCTTGAGATCTGGTTTCTCATATACATACTTTTTTCCATGTATTTTGGGGCGTAGATTCCAAGAATGGCAATCATTTTTTTTTTCTCTTAAGAATCGTTTTTGAGATATCCCCCAAAACCCCTTTTTCGGTACTTTTTTCATTTATGTGGCTATAACTCGATGAATTTTTTTTTCCACTCAAAAACGCTTTTAAGCGCTCGAAAGATATTTTTATTCCCTTTCTAACGGTATGCTCTTTGCTTGAATCGCATAAGATTTGATGGAGTTGCAAGCTCTCAAAGTTCAAAAAAACTGACTTTTTTGTCTTTTTTAAAAATCACTAAATTTCAATTGCTCCATTTTATTGAAAAATTTTTTCTTCATCATATTTTTAGAATTAAAAATTAAAGACGATTCTTTTGCAAATATTTTAAGTATAATTTTGCGGAAATCGGACAAAAAATGTAAAAGTTGTTCGAGAAAACATTAAAAAACGCACAATAAAATTGAACGAAAATCTACATATGGACCAAAACGCAAAAAAGTAAACTACGGAGAAAATTTTTTTTTTTTAAATTTCGAGGGTTCTTCATTATTTTCTGGTTGTACATATCCTAAAGTATCGAGAAACATAAATGTCAACCCGAAATCTGTTGCTTGCTGCCAGAATTTAGACTTGTTTCCTTGTTGCCTCTTTATGAATAAAAATTGACAAAAATACAACACGAATCAAAAAAATACGTTGTATTCAATATATATTATTTTATACGTACTCTCCGCTTTTATGAGGTAAATCTAGCTATAGTGAAAGTAAATAAATAAAATTTTTGAAGGAATAAATAGGTTATCAGCATTTTGTATGAAAAAGAATTCGACCGCAATTTTTGATGTAACATAACAGTCAAAAATCCCAAAAAGTCTTTTGGTACAAAATCTAGCACGTCAACAAAAGAGAATGACCGCATTTTCTCCGAGCACTTTTAGTCTATTTTCTAAAAAAAATAAGAAATTAGAGGTCATTTACTTATGTGTGTGTCCAGAGTCAGAAACAATTTGTAACGTAACAGTCTTTTTTCATCGAAAATATTTGGAAGAACGAACTGAGAATCTTTAGATCGCCCTAGAGCATCAAATATTAAGTTCAACAAGGAGGGAACGCTGCAAATTGAGTTTGCTGAAAATTTCGCCTGCGAGGGACAAGACGAAGTGCAAAGTGCACATTGGTATCAAAAACAGCTAACTTTGCTTACTACTGCCTTCTATCATAGCGAAAAATTTCAATCAAAGATTTTCGTACCTGACAACTCAATGCACACAAAATTTATCTTTTACTCTCATTCCCTACATGTAAATTTTGCTGTCAAGACTATTTTACTTCTTCTCATGGAAAAGGTTGTATCGATGGTATAGGCGCAACTATCAAAATGATTGTGATGAGGCATGTTTTGTTTCGTAAATGTTTCGTGAACTGTGCTTCAGACTCTGTTGTTGCATTTCATCGTACAGAATCGAGAATCGCCATCGAGGAAGGTAATGAACGCGATTTCTCCAATATAAATTACATTTTGAACGCGCCTTCTATTTTCGCTAGTGCAAAAAGTATACGCGATATAGAGTCGGCTCACTAAATTCAAGTGATTGGTAAAACAATCATCACTTTTACCACTTCGAAACAAGTATACGATTTTTAATTTTTACTGATCTCCACTTTGTAAATTATTTTTAATAAAATTTAATGAGTTCAGTGAATAATTAGAGCTTTGTTGGTTCTTTTGGATTCCATGTCAATTACCTGAAGCTTCTTAAATGTCTAATGCTAAGACCTCTGAATTAATGATATATTGTGAAATTAAACAATTTAAGCCATTTTAATGCTTAATTTTACTTTTTATACCAACGTAGATCGCAAAGGTAACGTAACAGTCTTTTCGTGTAACGTAACAGTCCGAACATATTTGCTTCTATAGAACTCAAAAAAAAATGTTTTTTATGTAATTAAAATTTAATTAATTACTATCATTCTAAAGCATGGAAATTATAAGCATCTCGTTGAAAACAGTCCACCAAAAGAGCAGACTTTTCCAATAATGTAAGGCAACTTTAAAATCTTCTTCCAAAATTATGTAACGTAACAGTCCATGCTGACACGTTCATAACTCCTAAATGACAAGACATACAAACATTTTTATAATAATACAAAATGGCATTACAGAAGCATACTCTTAGATGCATCCATAAAAAATATTTAAAGTACTCCATTTCATGTATTTTAGGAATAATTTATGTCAAAATATGCATACGAATGCAACGTAACAGTCTGCGTTTTGGTCCATATACGATTGTGTATGTGTGTGGTCCTTACTTTTATTCTCCGTTTCTTTTTTGATAAAAAACACATGAATTTTCGTTCAATTTTATTGTACGTTTTTTACTGTTTTCTCGAATAGCTCTTACATTTTTTGTCCGATTTCCGCAAAATTTTACTTAAAATATTTGCAAAAGAATAGTCTTTGATTTTTTATTCTAAAATTATGAAAAAGAAAAATTTTTCAATCAAATGGAGCAATTAAAATTTAGTGATTTTTAAAAAAGACCAAAAAAGTTATTTTTTTTGAACTTTGAGAGCTTGCAACTCCATCAAATCTTATGCGATTCAAGCAAACAGCATACCGTTAGAAAGGGAATAAAAATATCTTTCGAGTGCTTAAAAGCGTTTTTGAGTAGAAAAAAAATTCATCGAGATATAGCCAAATAAATGAAAAAAAGTACCGAAAAAGGGGTTTTTTGGGGATATCTCAAAAACGATTCTTAAGAAAAAAAAAATGGTTGCCATTTTTTGAATCTACGCCCCAAAATACATGGAAAAAAGTATATGAGAAACCAGATCTCGAGATGAACCCCAAATTTGTAAACTAGTGTTATTGAGCAAAAACTAGTGTGGGTGGTATGGGAGGTGGGCGTATGCGTAGGCGTTTTGGTTTTCATATGGATAATAATACTCCATACACACATAGCAAATTTTATATCTATAGTACACATAAAACACCTATTATTGAGATTTCACAATTGTGGATGATATGGGAGGTAGGCGTAATTTTGGGCGTGTGCCAAAAAAATTCAATGGGTCTAATGCTTAGGTTCATAAGAACCTATGTACCGAATTTCAATCGATTTCAATTTCTTTTTCTAAATATATAAGAAAAATATTGCTAAAACAAGGGCTTAAAAGTGACGAAATATCAATCGCGAATATCTCGAGAATTTGATCTAATCGAAAAAAACTGAGTATGCTACCGTGTTCTACGACCAAAAATTAAGTTGGGGTGTCTCGGCGTTTTTGTGTGTCTTTTCAAAAGTTGAAAATTTACATACAGTGTTATTATTATTTGGGTGGGCATAATAATGTTCTTTTAATTCCGTTACTTTCATAAAGAAACTAAGAAAAAGAAGAAGAATACTGAAAAAATTTAAAAGAAATGTGAGGTTTTGTAAACGATGATCGCCTTAGGGCGCGGTTACACTGGATGCGGAAATTTGTTCGTACGAATTCGTACGTATTCGTAAGAATTGCAAAAATTGAACAAATGCATGTGTGTATATGAATGCGGTTACAGTGGCTACGCATGATTCGTGCGTATTCGTATGAATCTGTACGACTGCTTTGATGCGAACAAAAAATTTTGTTTTTCATCAGTCAGTCGCACGAAAACAAGGAGAAAAACAGCTGATGGATTGCTCTTCAACTCAAAATATGAACGAAGTCGCGTCTAATGTAACCACTCTATTCGTACATGTTCGATCTTACGAATTCGTACGAACAAATTTCCGCATCCAGTGTAACCGCGGCCTTAGTATTATTGAAATTGACTGATTCTTACAACCGTGCAGGAGGGGAAATATTTTTAATTTGGTGAACAAACTGACAGCTAATTTTGAGGTACCACAAAAATTGAAAAGAACTGATTTTTACAACCGTGAAGGAGGGGAAATATTTATTTTTCTATCTAATTTGGTGAACAAGCTGCCAGCTGATTTTGAGGTACTACCATAAATGACATTTCAATGGAAATGAAAAAATGAGTGGTGAAGTATTATATAAGATTTGTCAGATGACTAGGTTGCCATATGTTAAGATATTAAACTATAAGGAGCCTCGAAGTGATTTTTGCTTATATAAAGGACAATGTTCAGGGCAGCCCTGATAGTATGGCAACACTCATCAGATGTGTTTTTTTTTTGGTAGCACTTTTTTTGTTCTCTTTTGCTTTGGCAATTTTTCGCCAATAGACTATTTAGCGCATAGCCTTTGCCATTTTCATTGTCATTCGATTTTGAGCATTCAATCTAATAACTTTTCGAACTTTATAATTTTCGTCGCGAATCAATAGAATCAATAAAATTGTCTTCGATATTAAACTTTAAACAACATTTCGTTTTCTTTTCTTTATTGGAATTATACATACCTAATAAAAACTATTATTAGGTCAAACATTGGTGACCCCGACGTGATTCGCGGAAATTTCGTTTCGTTCCACTTTACATATAAAGCTTCAAGGTTAGTTGCGCGCATAGCGGGAGTTCTGCCGGTATACATAAATAACGCTTAATTTGTTTGCACTAGTGCATAAGAACCGTTCAAGACTTAATCGAATGATTTTGCGTACAGTTGTTCGGTACCGTTTTTCTTTGTTTTTCAAGATTTTAATTTCAAAAACAAAATGCCTAACAACAGTGAGAAAGCTGATGCAACAAGTTTTTATAGACTAAAAATCGTCGCGATAATCAAGCAACTTAAAAAATTGCAAACCACCTTGAATGTGGATTTTGTTAAAAATAAAGATGCAGTGTAGGTTGGCCTGGAGCTCGAATCATTGGAGCGTTTATTTGCCGACTTTTTTTTTTTTTTTTTTTTTTAAAAAAGCATAAGCCAACGCTCAGGGGATGCCCCCTATAAATGCAATGCACCGTGTTGGTTTTAAGAAAAGGAGAAAGGTTAGAGGGAAGGACTTTGAGAAGATGCAGTCTAAGTTGGAAGAGTTAGACAACGATGAAATTCAAAGTGATGCTCGAGAAAACTTTGCTGCTGGATATAAAGAAGTGAAAGCGGTTTTAGCTCGTTGCCAGTCTGTACACCATGCTACCGAATCGCGGCAGCAGTCCTTAGTCAGGCAATCTTCGATTGATGAACCTTCATTCGTAATAGCGGCTCCCAAATCGCGCCTTCCAGTTTTACAAATACCGAAGTTTAGTGGGAGCTACACTGAGTGGCCTGACTTCTGTTCAAAGTTCAAAACTGTCGTCGACAGCGATGCTGACTTAACTAAAATCGAAAAGTTCCAGCATCTTCGGTCCAGCCTAAAGGATTCAGCGTTGGAAACAATCCGATCACTAGAAATCAGTGAACAAAATTACGATATAGCTTTTCAAATGTTAATAAACAGATTTAATAACAAGCGTTTAACTTTTCAGGCCCATATAAGGGAAATTTTTGCACTTAATAAAGTGGTACTAGGCTCAGCGTCGAAACTACGTCAATTAAGTGATAAAGTTAACTCACACTTACGTGCTTTGGAAACCATGGGCAGCAAGGAACAGCTAGCAGACTGTCTTTTAATTCATCTTATTGGACATAAACTTGATATCGTTTCACAAACTAAGTGGGAAGAGCAAGCAGTAGCAAGCGAAATACCTACATGGAAGTTAATGGCAGTATTTATAGAAAAAAGATGTCATATGTTGGAGAATGTGGAAAATGCTATGGTAAATGAAACACCTAGCAAACAGGTAGGCAAAAAATCGTTTCAATTTACTAATAATAGTAGAAAGGTTTTTGTAACGTCTAACGCTAACAAGGCTAGTGCCTGCGCATTTTGCGACTTGCGCGAACACAATATTTATAAATGTCCACGATTTGCAAATTTGCCACCTGCCATTCGATATAAAGAATCAAAACTGCTGCAATTATGCTTAAATTGTTTGAGAAAGGGACACTCTTTAAAGGATTGCAAATCAAGAGGCTGTAGTCATTGTTCATCAAAGCATCATTCGCTGTTGCATTTTGGCCCTAACGTTGTCCCTCCGTTGCGTTCTGTTACTGCGCCATCGTCCGTTCCGGTATCTCCTGATTTACCTTCGATTTCACGCTCTGCTTTGGCCTCCACACCGCTTGTTAGTTCTCAACAAGATTTACCTTCGACTTCACGCTCTGCCTTGGTTTCCACATCGCCTGTTAGTTCTCAATATGAAAACTCAAAACATTCGCCAGATAATTGCGTTTTTATCGCCACTGCAATTATTTTCGTTAGGAACCGTGCTGGCTCTATGATCCCATGTCGCGCAATTTTAGATTCAGCCTCACAGCTGCATTGCATTACAGATCGCATGGCTAATCAACTCCAACTTCAAAAGACAAAATCACCAACGCTCATAGCTGGGATAGGACAATCAGATTTAATTTCCAATGAAGTTGTTGATATTTATATGCAGTCACGTGTAGGAGATTTCGAAAGTTCGTTTACTGCCGTTGTCGTGCCAACCATAACGGATAATCAGCCTAATTGCACCGTTAACAGCATCGAATGGAATATTCCTTCGAATATAGAGCTAGCCGACCCAATGTTTTTCAAATCCCAGCGTGTCGACATTCTAATAGGAGTCAATCTATTTTGCGAGCTCATGTGCGTTGGCCAAATTCATTTAAATAAAAATTTGCCTCTACTTCAAAAAACTAGACTAGGATGGATTGGTGGTCAACAAACTCAGAAAAAATTATCTTGCTTAACAGCGATTCAAAATTTACCTTCGGAAAGCGTAGCCGATCAATTTTTGAATAATTTAGTAAAGCGGTTTTGGGAAATAGAGGATCGTGATGATTCTGCCAACAAAGCTACATCGAAGGCTGATTTAGACTGTGAAAAACATTTCATGGAAAACTACTCGCGTCTGATTACTGGTGAATATTCTGTTCGTTTGCATACTAAAATGAATCCGGATCAGCTTGGCGACTCATACCAACAGGCGCTCCGTCGTTTCCTAAATTTGGAAAAAAGGCTTCAACGCCATCCTGATCTCAAATCTGAGTATTTATCGTTCATGAAAGAATATGTTGATTTGCAGCACATGTCTATTGTAAACAAGTTTCCACCAGGCATCGTCACTTATTTTCTGCCGCATCATTGTGTTATAAAAGCCGATAGCACAACAACAAAATTGAGAGTAGTTTTTGATGGATCAGCTCGTACTTTATCTGGATATTCACTTAATGATACTCTTTTAGCAGGCCCTGTAATTCAGCCGAAATTATTTGATATCTTGCTTAGATTTCGCTCGTTCAAAATTGCTCTTACAGGTGACATTTGTAAAATGTATCGTTATGTGCGAGTGTCACATCCAGACAATTATTTGCAGTGCATTTTATGGAGAAATGATCCTAAAGATCAAATTCAAGTCTTTAAGTTAGATACAGTTACGTATGGCACAAAGCCAGCAGCATTCCTAGCTATAAGAGCAATGCAACAGTTAGCTTCTGATGAGCAGGAAAATTATCCAGTTGGTTCGAAAATCATTTATCGCGATTTTTATGTAGATGATCTAATCTCAGGTGGAAACTCAATTAAAGAAGTTTCGAAAATCATGGATCAAACGACCTCATTATTAAGGAAAGGCCATTTCAAACTAAGAAAATGGTGCTCGAACAGTGTGGAAGTCCTGAACAATATTCCAGATTTAGATAAAGAGAAATATCTAAAGTTTAATGATGGAAGTGAGGGTACTTAAACCCTAGGGCTAGTATGGGATAAAAACTCTGATAGTTTTTTGTTTTCGTTCTTACCATTCGCACACAATGAAAGGGTCACTAAAAGGTCTGTATTGTCAGTCATCGCACGGTTTTATGACCCTCTTGCCTTAATCGGGCCTATTATCGTAACGGCCAAAATATTTTTACAACTGTTATGGAAAGAAAAGATCAACTGGGACGAAAGTCTTCCCCAGTCACATCAAACAACTTGGTTTGAATTTTGTGCTGATTTTCAAACTATTCATCGCTTCAATTTTCCTAGATTCGTATTAGCTTCTGATGCAAAAGTGGAGATTCACGCCTTTTGCGACTCAAGTCTTCTTGCATATGGCGTGTGCATTTATGTCCGGGCTGGAAATAATGGCACTGTTAAGACAAATTTACTTTGTTCTAAGTCAAGGGTATCTCCATTGAAAACTATAACTATCCCAAAACTTGAACTGTCTGCCGCAACATTATTAGCAGAGTTAGTGCATGCTGCTATTTCAAAGCTAGGAGTTTTCCAAGGAAAAATTCATTGCTGGTCAGACTCCACTGTCGTGTTATCTTGGCTAAAAAATGAACCGTCTAATTTTAACGTATTCGTTGCTAACCGAGTAAGCAAAATTCAAACTTTGACATGCGATATGATGTGGCACTATGTACCATCGTTAATGAATCCTGCTGACATTTTATCGAAGGGTGCTGCAATAAAGGACCTCGTGGACTCGAAATTGTGGAAGCATGGTCCAGTATTTCTTCAACGTAATAAATGGCGTTCGCATTCAACTAACATAGCTGTTGGAAATATGGTACTTTTGAAAGACGAAAACCTTCCACCTTTAAAATGGTCTTTAGGCAGAGTTAGCGAAGCTATAAAGGGCGTAGACGATGTTGTTCGCGTGGTAGTAGTGCAAACGAGTAATGGTAAAACCAGACGAGCAGTCAACAAACTATGCGTTCTTCCTATAGATGATGAAGCTGTTGAAAGGATCGACCTTCCAACGGGTGGATGTTGTTCAGGGCAGCCCTGATAGTATGGCAACACTCATCAGATGTGTTTTTTTTTTGGTAGCACTTTTTTTGTTCTCTTTTGCTTTGGCAATTTTTCGCCAATAGACTATTTAGCGCATAGCTTTTGCCATTTTCATTGTCATTCGATTTTGAGCATTCAATCTAATAACTTTTCGAACTTTATAATTTTCGTCGCGAATCAATAGAATCAATAAAATTGTCTTCGATATTAAACTTTAAACAACATTTCGTTTTCTTTTCTTTATTGGAATTATGCATACCTAATAAAAACTATTATTAGGTCAAACAGACAACAAGCCCGCAAACTATATTATTTATCCCTTTTTTTTAATAATTTTTAGAATTTTTCTAAATCACACTAATTTTATTGACTATATAATAAAAGTAATTTTTGAATGATCCTAATTTAGACCAAAATGCCAAAAATTTTGTTAGTCACCATGGGAGGGTGAGTTTTTAAATGCAGCGACGCGACTGATTTTTTTTGCGTTAGTAGTAGAATTCTGCCGAGAGCTTCATCTCTTTGGTTCTACTTCAGCAGCCAAAGAAGCAAGACCTGCGACAGATAATTGCTAGCTAGCGTATTTTTTGTTATGTACTTTTTTGTAAAAATTGATGATACAGCCGAAAAAATTTGACATATTTATAATTTGTGACGTACATTTTATACGGACGTTGAGTTTCTTACAACTTATTAATTTAAGTTTTTTATTGATATTTTAAGTTCTTTTTAGTAGTACAGTAATCCCCGCTTATAAGCACGCCGTTTATAAGCATTTCTCTCTTATATGCATCAAAAATTGTGCAATTTCAGTTTTCCATTTAGATTTGTTAACACTTTTCTCTTTTATACTCGTATGCACTCGCTTATATGCATTTCTCGGATATAAGCCCAAAAAATTTCCAATTTTTTCCTCCATTCACGCTTATATGCACGACAGGGAAAACATTTTTGTTTTTTCAATGCTAAAACAAATATTGGTACTAAACAATCGTGTCATACCTATTGAATTGTCAAATGTGCGAATTGAAATTTAAAAGCAAAATGAGTACAAATTCACGAAAAAGAATAACTTTGTCACTTAAACAGAAGTATTAATCATTCAAAAGAGTGAAAACGTAAGCAAAATTGAAAGTTGCAAGAAATATGGGTGCCCAATACACAATTAGTCGGATTATGCGAAACATAGATCGCATTTTACAATGAAGCAAAGCATTTAATTTGGCACGAAAAAGGAATTGAGTCGGCAAATCAAAAGCAGTGGAAACAATGTCAATGTAGTTCGATCAAATACAAAGGTCAAAAGACCACAATATGATATTGGAGAATGTAAAACAGTGTACTGTTAAATAAAAGTGACTTCAATCCAAGTCCGGGCTGGCTATTCCGATGGCAGAAGCACAAAGGAATAAAAGTAAAAATAATGTAATGATAATGAATGGTTTTGATGAAAAAATGGTGTGAAAAAATCGAAAAGTCATACTTTTTGTGAATAATGGTGCGTCTCATAAAATTACAAACGTTAATGTTCAGTACTTGCCGCCCTATACGACTTCAATTTTACAACCTTTAGATGCCGGAATTATTCATGCATTCAAAGCATATTATCGTCTGAGCTTAATAAGGAAACAAATCTGCTTTGTTGAAACAGGAAAGACAATTGAAGCAATTAAGAAATATATTCCCTATCTCCATATATTTATTTTTACAACTTTTTGCCTTTAAAAATATTTTTGTAAGGCTCTAAATAGTTGGCATTACGATTCTATATAAGCATATCTGGTGCAGATAACCGAATTTTTATATGTGCACTTTTCATGCATATAACCGAGTTTCTCTAAGTGCATTTCACGCTTATAAGCACCAAAAATCAAGCATTTTCAGAAATGCTTATAAGCGGGGATTACTGTATTAAGACTTCAATGTGACACCTTCCTTCCCATTAAGCGCGGGCTTGAGTTTTGACGACAAATCGATGAAACTAGATATCCGTTTTTAAAAAATAAAATGTTTCATCTGTATTTCATGTTTGGTACCACATGTTTTTGTGAAGAAACTTTTTCTTCTATAGTATTCATTACAAATAAGCAAAGAAATTCATTAACTAATGAACATCTAGAGAATTTATTACGAATAAAGGTCTCTAGTATTGAAATAGATTTCGATGAATTAATAAAATATTCAAAATCTTAATTAGTTTTCCTTTGATACGATAATTCCAAGATACGGCTGTGCAATGCAAAGGATGTACGCTCTGGTACGCAACGAAAGCTGGACGTCGCTAAGCTGGAATCACATCGGATGGCCGAAGCCTATTCCGCTCGCCTCTCAGAACTGCTCCTTCAACCTGACTCTCTACCCGATGATGCCGGTGGTTTTTGGGTGCATATATCCCGCTCCATGCGCTCTGCCGCTGAGGAAGTCATTGGTTTCCGACGCCCACTTCCGCGAAATCAATGGTATGACCAGGAGTGTCGTGAAGCTACTGCAGTGAAAAACACCGCCTACAAAAGAACCCTGCAGGCGCCTTTTCAGACGCAATAAACGAGAGCATGAAAGGCACGAGCGTGAGAAACTCGAAGTGTTACGGGGCAGGAATGATGCTCGAAAATTTTACCAACAACTCAAGCGTCTGACCCAAGGTTTCAAGCCCAGAGCATCTACCTGTAAAGATGAACATGGAAATCTGGTTCATGGAAATCTGGCCTGCCTGCTGAATTGTTCAAGACCGGCGGCGCTGATTTGATAGGGTGTATGCATCAACTCATCTGCAAAATATGGTTAGTAGAAAGCATGCCCGACGATTGGAATCTCACTGTCCTTTGTCCTGTTCTGAAGAAAGGTGACCCGACAATCTGCGCTAACTACCGGGGAATCAGTCTTCTTGCCATCTCTTACAAGGCCCTGTCGACTGTACTGAGTGAAAGACTTAAGCCGTTTGCCAACACACTGATTGGGCCTTATCAGTGCGGCTTTAGACCTGGTAAGTCCACCATAGACCAGATCTTCACACTACGTCAAATCCTGGAAAAAACCCACGAAAAACAGATTGATACCCATCATCACTTTATCGATTTTAAAGCTGCTTTCGATAGCCCGATACGGGATTGCCTGTATGCCACCATGTCTGAGTTCGGTATACCTGCGAAGCTGGTGCGGCTTTGCAGAATGACGTTGAGCAACACAGCCAGCTCCGTCAGAGTAGGAAGGGACCTCTTCGAACCATTTGATACCGAACGAGGTTTCAGACAGGGCGATCCACTATCCTGCAACCTCTTCAACTTTGTGATGGAAGGGGTGTTGCGAAGAGCCAGTGTACATCGTAATGCATATGCCGATGATATTGATATCATTGGACGTTGTAAGCGAGATGTTACTGCTGCGTTCTCTGCTATCGAAAAAGAGTCAGCGAAAGTGGGTTTGACGGTGAACCAGGGCAAAACAAAGTATATGCTGTCCACAAACAGGGAGACGCGGCGTATTGGATCCTTTGTTACTGCGAGCAACTATACTTTCGAAGTTGTCAAGGAATTCACCTATCTTGGCACCGCCGTGAACACTCAAAACGATGTCAGCCTGGAGATAAAGCGAAGACTAACTCTTGTTAATAGGTGTTACTATGGTCTCAGTAAGCAATTGAGTAGTAGAGACCTCTCTCGCCCGACAAAACTGACACTCTACAAGACGCTCATCTTACCCGTGCTACTTTACGGCGCAGAAGCATGGGTTGTGTCGCAGACTGATGCAGCCACGTTTGGGGTGTTTGAGAGAAAAATAATTCACAAAATCTTCGGTCCTGTTCACGTCGGCAACGACTACCGTATTCGAATGAACCACGAGCTCTACGCTGACATTGACATAGTCAAGCGCATCACTATCCAACGTCTGCGCTGGCTGGAACATGTTGTGCGTATGGACGAAGAACCTCCGGCGAAAAAGATGTTTGATGCGGAAGCCGCTGGGCGACGACAAAGAGGAAGACCATGCCTCCGATGGAAAGACCAAGCCGAGGAAACCCTATCCCCGCTTGGTGTGACTGATTGGAGAAGGCGCGCGCGAAGCAAAGCCGCCTGGAGAGAGCTTTTGAGGTCGGCCGTAACCCAGTAACGGGTTGTTATGGCCACCCAAGTAAGTAAGTAAGACATAAAAAACAATTCATATGAAAAATTATGAAAATATATAAAAAATTGTACTTTTGAGGAAGTCAAAAAAACAAAAATTAATACAAATCTCTGATTACCTTTAAAATATTCACATGAGAATATTTTTTCCGAGTGGCAACCAGGGATGATATTGGCTTATTTGTAAAAGGGCCAAAATTCGAACTAAAATAGGGCTTTTTTGACATAAATAGGGCTTCTGTAAATCAAATCGTATACAACCATTTATATTATAACCAAATTTCTTCTTTTTATAAAATTTATTTTGTGTTTAAATTTAATTGTAAACATAAGTTTTACATATGAACATCTAAGCGTTTAAGATTTTTTTGTATATATCGCTCATTTTCTTCAATAAAAATATAACCCAAAAACGTAAAAATCAGTAAAAATGTTTACCCTGAAATATCTGAGTTTTTGAGTTATGACGCTATTGAAGAAAATGAGCGATATATTAAAGAAGTAACTATGGTGAGATCAATTTTTAGAAACTTCTTCAAAAGGAAATGCAGAAACAAACTATATATTTGCAGACTTAGCACATCAAATTTAACCTATTACTCAGGTCTGCAAATCGAAAAAAAAAATTGGAAAAAGGACTATACAAAGAAAGCCAATCTCAAGCCCAAGCCAAAGTACATAAAAGTACAAGGCTTGAACCCTACGCACTAGCGTAACCAAGCACAGTACAATTTCCTGTCTACTACCAGTTTAGGCTTACCATAATGCCCAAGGGCACTGGTAAGCCCCAAATAATAAAAGTTTAAATAAAAGTATAGCTTCACGCCACCAAAACTAGTGTTAACCAGTGTTATAAATCAAATAAAACTTTTTTTATGTAAACAAATCTCCAGAGAGTTGATTTGAAATAATTTCAGTTTCAAGCTTAAAAAGTCAAAAGGCATCGTATTAGTGGTAAAATAAACCATATGAGGTTTGGAATGCCTATGCAATAGAACAAAAAACTCACTTCGATGACTGTTACTTCCGCTGTATTAATTTGCGTGGTATAAACGTTAAAATAATGATTTATCCAGACTTAGATTCTCGCGATTCCGAAGGAATACCATCCACAGAGCCAAAACCTTTTACACAAGAAGAATTAAATGATTTGATAAGGGACTTTCTTAAGAATCTGCAGAGGTTTTGGCTTTTAGATTAAAAGAAAAAAACAAGAGAGCAAGACTTCTTATCATTGTTTTAATCGGAAAATGAAATGTTTTTTTTTTGAAGTGCAAGGCCTTATTCTCGAAATGAGTCTTTCAAGATACCATCCGAATGAATGGCGTCGCTTTAAAGACAGCTCTAACCGAAGTCGTTTGTTGAAGTTACTAAAAACTTTCTCGGAAATTACAAAAAAAAAACAAAAGGTCCCCATTTCTACTTCCCATAGCACTAATAAAAAACATCATTATTGTGTGTTTTTTTTATTTATTTACATTGTTTCCATTAAACATTTTTGGTAATTTTTCGTAACTTCGAAAGTAGTGAAAAGTAGCGCATTTCAACCAAAAGTAGTACATTTCAAGTGAAAAGTAGCAAAGTAGCAAAGCCATGCAAAAGTAGCACTTTTGCTACTTCAGTATGCCATCTGGTAGCCCTATAATAACACTAGTTTACAATCAAAATGTTTCATTGATAAGACCGTACTTTTCTTATGTACTTTTTCCTGCTGAGTTCGAAAATGAAAATTTTTTGAATGGTACAGTTTTCGAGATATTGTGTTTTTTCATTGTTTCGATGTCCTTTCACTTTAAAGTTCATATCTTGTGCTAGAAATGTCCAATTTCATGGTTCTTGTTATCAAATTAAAGATAATAAAATGGCAAACAAATAATGTATTCAATAAAAGGTCCTTAGTTTAAATAAAAGTATAGCTTCACGGCACCAAAACTAGTGTTAACCAGTGGTGTTATAAATCAAATAAAACTTTTTTTATATAAACAAATCTCCAGAGAGTTGATTTCAAATAATTTCAGTTTCAAGTTTAAAAAGTCAAAATGCATCGTAATACTTAAGGGGGGGGGGTAGGGTTTGAACAAATTTGTTTTGTGTTTTTTGTTATTTGATAGTACAACTCTTCAAGAGTATCCTGTTAAAATTTGAGGTCGGTTGAAACAAAACTGACGAAGATACAGTGCATTGGTCTCCCCACTGATCCTGTGTAAGTATATAAAAAAGGGTGTTAAACTTTAAGTGCGTTTTTCTCGAATATAAATGTTCAAAGTCGGTGGACACTTTTACTCAAAAACTACTTGACCGATTCTCTTAAAATTTGACTCACCTTTTTGATACATATAAAACCAGGTATTGACAAAGGGTTTTTTTTTGCATTACAATTAGTTTTACAATAACAAATATAGTGATTTTTGCAATATTTTTTTACAAAAATTCGTTTTTTTGGCTTAAAAATTATGCCAAAATCTTAAAAATCGTCAAAAAAAAAACACTACGTCAATACCTTGAAAAACTCATAAGCTAACTAAAATTTTTTGATTTTAGATGATAAAGTGACGAGTTATGTTGTCCACCGCAACCACTTATTTTTTTATGCGTCCGCCGGAAATTTGCTGCCAATGGCTTATTTTGCAAAATTTTTTAATGAATACTATTCAAATGTTGTACTTTTATATGTTCTTTAAATAAATAAACTTACTATTACCATATCACTAAAAAACATTTTTAAACTTATGCTTAAAATGTAGCGCTCAAACCCTACCCCCTCCTTAAGGGTCCACTAAAATGTTTTAGGAGAAAAAAACACTTAAATTCTATCTCAGTCAAAAATCACTTATCCCAGTAAACTTTCCTTTGAAAAATAAAAAATTGTGATTACTTTTCGGTAGAATTATGGAAAAGGGCCAAAAATGAATAAATGGGGCCACGGGGCTTTTGAAAATTAAAAGGGCTCAAAAAAGCCCTAAAAGCCCCCAAATATCATCCCTGGTGGCAACCCATCGATTTACCCATTTACTTCTTTTTTTACGAATATTATTTTTGTTAAATATCGCGCATCCAATTTTTTTTATTTCTCATGCTTATGAGTCAAATTTCACTTCAAACATGAATGATAGTTTGACCGCTGCGAACAATCATTCAAAATTGATGAATTTTTGACTGAAAAACATGATCGCTTTTAGACTATTGGGTCGATAGTCCTTCGCTTTTACGTGGCTGCTTTTGAGAATAAAAAAAACACGTGACAGTCGCCATGACTGTGGAAGTAGATTGTACTTTAAGCATCCTTCAAATATTGCTTTTAGTCAGTAATGTATTTGATCCTGAACGTTCTGTAACATTGTAGGAATAATACCGTCAGGTCCTGCGGATTTGTAAGGCCTGCATATTTGCGGTTCAAAGTCCGTTTCGTAATGTCAGGAAGGTTGCTTTTGGCTGTATAGGGTTCATTGTTTGAGTTCAGATTAAAATTAAGTGGAGCGCTTAGTGCACCTTAAACTTTTTAGTTCTGCTCTATATATATTCCAAAATAATTCAGAATTGCTTTTTTTAGCGTTTTTAAAAAGTCTTTGTTCTTGATTTTTTTAAATTTACGAACTAGGCATATGATAAGGAGAGCTTCAACTAGAACAGAAGGACCATTTTATTTTCCTCTTCGACTTCGACTTGGACCGAACTATATTCAGTCCAATCAGTTTTTTTCGGTTTTCTAAAAGCTTTGGAACCAAATTTGCTTTAAAAACTGATTTATTTGTAATCAGGAAATGAGAATTCTCTAATTAATAAGTTCTCATGTCATGTTACGAGACTATAAGCTTAGGTCTAAAACACTTTTGCTTGTCACGTCTACGTAAGTAGGTTCTGAGCCGCAGTTACCTAAACATATCACTTCCTATGATGTGACCTGAGCCATAATTGTGGACCGTTTCTTACCCTCAATTTGAGCAAAAAAAATCTAAAAGTTATGTGACGCCAGCCCTTTTATTGTACCGCTATTATCGACCCCAGGATCTTGGATGAGCACCTCATCAAAGGCTTAGTGCAGAACGGCAAATGCCATCCTACTGTGATGGAGGTTTATTTGTAGAAACCTCATTTCTAGAGCTTTGGATTATGGTGACATTCAACTCATCTATAGCCTCTTGCCATCTAAAGTCGTCTCCTTAGGCGTTGAGATTCTTGTGGGTGTGTCGAAGAGTGTCTATATCTCTAGATCCATCTCAACCTCGTTCAAAGCCAGTGTATTGTAGGGTTTCGATTTTTTAAACGTAAGTATACGCAAACCATATCATATGTCATTTTCCCTAACCTGGGGTAAGGAATATCTTCCGCCTCCTTATTTATTCGGAGGATAACCGTGCTATCTTTACCTTGTTGGGTTCCTTCGACTTCCCTTAAGATTTTCCAGTTTCCAGTCAGAATGTCTGGGTTCTACTTTCGTAGTCGCCTAAGTACCTTGTCTTGTGGAGCTTTAACCGGAAGGACTACTTTGGCCTTAGGAGCCATTGTTATTTTTCTTCTGTCCCCCTTCTTAGCTCTGCTGCTGCTGCTAAAGTTGTGGACGAAAACAAGACCCTGCCGACTTTCGTCATCACAAGCTGCAACAGTGTACGCATTTTCAAGATGTTTGTAAACGAGACACCAAAAATTTTTTCAGAGTAAGCAGAGATGTGATCTGAGCGGCTTAGACCATAGATGTATCTGGCTATGTTGTTGAAAAGAACATTAAGTTTTTGTGTACAAATGCTATCACAGTTGGCAAACAGCTCACATCCATATAGCAACGTCGGAATGAGATAACTTTTGGCTAACAGTAAACATATTTTTTACGGAGTATAATACTGCGTGACCTGCAGAGTCCGTAACATCCCATAGACCTTACCGATAGTCTTATAAATGTGGTCATTTCAAGTTAAGATGCTATTGAAAATTACACCCAGATTTTTAGCAGTTTTAACAACTTCAAGTACAGAGCCATTTAGGATTATTTTGGGTAAAATTTCCAGGGATTTCTTGCAAATCAACAAACATTTTGATATTGAAGGATTCAAACAAAGATCATTAGCTTCAGCCCAAGTCCGAATTCGATCCAAGTCTTCATTAAGATTTGCAACACAAGAATCTATACAACGCAGTTCACTACTTGTGCACTGAGAGAATTTTTAATGTAAAATTGCATTGAAAATTTACGTTAAATTTTTTCATTGATAAAGCATTCTACCAATGTATTTCTTAAATTTTTTCTTACATCAATAAATTTTCATTAAAAAGTGTACATTCGATTGATGTAATCGAATATATATTTATACATTGTGTGTCCAACAAATAAGAAAAATATAAATTCATTGAAAAACAATTGAAAACAATTAAAAAAAATTAATAAAGTAATGGTAAGATGCAAGTTCATTGTTTTTTGTGGAAATATTAAATATTAAAATTTATATAAAGCATCTGTGTCTCCTATATTGATGGAGGTTGGCGAAAGCTTAGAGGAAAACATCCCTAACGAAACCGAAATGGGTCCCACTTTGAATGTAGGATCAATTTTTCAAATTGCGAGACAGAACATGGTAAGTGCATTGTCAATGGGTAATATTGTGCCTTTGTAAGTTTTAACATACGTACTTACTTTGTATTATTATAAAATTTTTATAACTGCAATATAATATCATCCTTACTTCATTTCAGGGCATACATATTCAAAGTTCTTTGGTGCTTGTATGGATACTAAATGCCATGTGGAAAAGCAGTTCTTAAGAACAATTGCGGAAAGGAAACTTTGAAGTAAACAATAGAAGACTCACAAGAATCTTTTGTTTTCATCGGAAATTGCATGCAGCAACTGGAGGATCACCTGGAATTTGTAAAAAGGAAAGGACAGCCAACACAGCCATTTATGTTGGTTGTTGGAGATAACCAATTTTATCCAAAAGCATCAAGGCAATTCTGGACTATGGTTCAAGTATTCTAGTTTGAGTTAAAGACCAAAAAATTTAAAATTAATTCAAATTTTCTGTTTTAATAGATTCATTAGAATCTCAAGATTAAATATATTTAAGCATTAAAAAAAATTGTATTTTTTGTGTATAACATCAATTGAATTATAGTCTTTAAAGCAAAATTATGTCTATTATTTTCCATTACATTGAGTAAATGTAAGGTATAGAAAAGGTAAATACTTACATTAAATAAAAAGCTATTGAAAATATTTTATGTAAAATTTTTTTCTACATAAATCTAACACAAAATTAATGTAAAATACATTGAAAAATTTAATAAGTATTTACATTTCAACAATGTTAAAATACTTAGATTTAATGTAAGCTTACATTAAATTAATTTTTGACTTTTGTGTAAGAAACATTCTATCAATGTACAGTACATAAAGAAAAACTTTTACATTAAAAGATAAATTAATGTAACCTAATACATTGGCCTAATGTAATTTAATGTAATTTTGCAATAGCTCTGTTTTAATGTAAAATACATCAGGAGAATGTATTTTTTTCCTTGTCATTATGTATTTTTTTTCTAAGTGTGTGTAGTTGAAAGTCGTGCTTAAAAACTTTTGCTAGGTCATTAATGTACATGATGAAAATCAATGTCCCTAGCACCGACTTTTGAGCAACGCCTCTTGGCACTGATAATAGCGATGAAATAAAACCATTTGCACTTACCGCCTGTAATCTGTTTGAAAGGTATGATTTCAACAAGGCAATTGCACTCTTAAAGAATTCAAAGTAGCTTGCAAGTTCAGTAAATAGAATGTCGTGATTGACGGAATCAAACGCTTTTGAATGATCTAAAAGAGTTAAAATACATGCATGATTTAAGTCCAATGCCGATCTTATGTCTTTCGCGATATCAATAATAGCTGTTTGACAGCTGGGGTAAAACACACGAAAACGCCACCTGAAAAAATTTTTGGCTCCGATTTGGGTGAAATTTGGCATGATTGTAGTATTGATGTCTGGCAATAAAAGTGTGTTCAAGATTTTGCCCTAATATTATTTGTTGCTCAGATACGCGGGTATGAAATTCACGATTTTCGTACTTTTTCAGAATAAGTGTTTTTTTTCGAAAATTCATAGCTTACAGCAAACTTTATCAATTAATAATTGGTAAACGTACATTTTTAGGTTTTTACTTGTACTTTTCAAAAAAAAATATTGATTTTGAAAAAAAAAATTTTTTCACAAAAATTTTGCGAATTGAAAAATATTAAAATGTTTGAGCCGTTAACCTGAAAACTAAAACTGAAATTTAAAATCAGTGCAGTAGCCTTTCATCGCGTAGTACAGCGCGCGCTTAGCGGCTCTAACATTTTAATTTACTACTTGCCCTCATGTTATGGCATATCATTTTAAAGCTTGCGTATCAAGCTGTAATCTGAAATTATCAACTCGATAATTTATTAGGAGTAAACCGCCTTTCATTTCACTTCGCCTGTTTTTTGAAGAACATATAAAGATTGTTTAATAAAAACAACTCTACATTCTTATTTTCCGAATGTACATTTCGGTGTATTTAGCACCATCATCAGCGGAATTTTTTATTGTTGAAACTAAACACAAAAATACAACATTAATTACACTACTCAACAAAATTAACTTTTTTTTTTGTTGCCCTGGATGTCTCTGCGGATTTCTATAGTTTCAAGCTCACAGTTTACGAATATATTCATGAAAGTGCTGGATTGGCTTTAGTTTTTATGATATTGAGGTATTTATCTCTCATATATAAAAATCTCGTGTCACAGTGTTTGTTACCGAACTCTTCCGAAACGGCTTAACTGATTTTTCTGAAATTTTGTGTGTATATTTGGTAGGTTTGAGAATAGCTTGCAGGCTGTAAAAATTTTAATTAGGGTGCATATTAAGGGTGGCCCTCATACAAAATTATTTTTAAAATAGCATTTTCACAAAGACTACTACATCGTTTCACATGGAATTTACACCACGTGTTGTTTATATTATAAAAGACACGTGATGTAAGTTCCATATATATCGATTAACCTGTCTTCGTAAAAATGCTATTTTAAAAATATTTTTGTATGAGGGCCACCCTAAATATGCACACTAAATAAAAGTTTTATAGACTCAACTATGTCTCTATATATAAAAGACACGGGGTGTAAATTCCATTTGAATCGATGAAGTGGTCTTTGTGAAAATGCGATCTTAAAAATATTTTGGTATGAGGGCCACCCTAAATATGTTCCCTAAATAAAAGTTTTATAGCCTACAAGCTATTCTCAGACCTACCAAATATACACACAAAGTTTCATAAAAATCAGTCAAGCCGTTTCGGAGGAGTTCGGTAACAAACACTGTGACACGAGATTTTTATATATGAGAGATAAATACCTCAATATCATAAAAACTAGAGCTAATCCAGCACTTTCATGAATATATTCGTAAACTGTGAGCTTGAAACTATAGAAATCCGCAGAGACATCCAGGGCAACAAAACCACTGTTGACTAGTGTTATCAGTTTTTAACATATTAAGAACTTTTATACATACAATTGTTGAAAATTAACAGCACATTATTACAGCAAGAAATTATTAAACTCAATTAAAATAAAATACTTCGCAAACATACCAAAGTGAAAAAACGAATATTTGTAAAACTTCAAAATCAAAAGCTACCATAAAGAGCTTTCATAGCAACTTTTCAAACATTTTCTAAAGTTCTTCCTAAACAATTAAAAAGAGATGACCGGATCGGAGCATCCATTGTATTCATCGCAATGTTATTGTTTTTGTGCATATAAATGCTTTCATATGCATCCAAACTTTCTTCTCTTGTGATGTGCTTTATTAATTTTAAATTATTTTTTGTTATGCTGTGTTCATTTTCTAATGCATGTAGAGCGACAGCTGATTTATTGGGTCTCTCGTATTTGATGTGTGACATATGTTCGTTAAATCTCGTTTCTATGTTTCTTTTTGTCTGTCCAACATATTTTTGTTGACAATGGGTGCAACTGACCTCATATATGCCTGATTTTTTATTGTTTTCTGTTTTGTCTTTCGTTGTTCCTAGTTTGTATTTAAGCTTATTGTTTGATGCAAAAACTAAATCGATGTTGTGTTTTTTTAAAACCTTTTTTAATTTGTTTGTTATTGTAGGTGCGAAGTGTATTTTAATGCGTTTCATAGTTTCTGTTTCTTTAATTGTAGTTAAAGAAGTCAAATTTTGTTTTCTAATTTTTTTGGATTGTTTTTCAACCATCCTCGTTATCATTTCTCTGTCATAGCCATTCAGCTCAGCAACATATTTTATGTAGTTTAGTTCTTCCATGTAATTTTGAACATTAAGTGGCAATTTGCACAACCTAAACACCATGCTATTGAAAGCTGCTATTTTATATTGAAATGGACAAAAAGAATCTCTTGGGATATACCGTGGGATGTTTGTAGGCTTTCTGTAAATTTCGAAAGATAATCTATTAGATGTCAATCTAGTAATCAATAAATCCAAAAACGGTAATTTTCCTTCCTTCTCCAATTCCGACGTGAATTTTATTGATGGGTACTTGGAATTTAGAATCGTTAAGACTTCATTGACTTTGTTTTTTTGAACCACAGCAAAAATGTCGTCAACATATCTGAACCAAATTCTTGGCAAAAACTTTTCTAATTTTAATTCACTTTCAAATGATGACATAAACAATTCAGCTAAAAACGGTGAGAGTGAATTACCCATCGCTGTACCTTGAATTATTTTAAAAAATTCATTTGCAAACTGGAAACAATTGTGGCTCATGCATAATTTAGCAGCTTCTAAGAAAATTTCTTTCTTTTTACAATCATCTTCATTTTTATTCAACCAAACCTTTAATAACTTTAAAGTTTTTTCTATTGGGATGCTCGGAAACAAGGCGACAACATCAAACGAAATTAAGATTTCATCCTCTTTTAAAACAACATCTTTGATCTTTTCAACAAAATCAAACGTGTTTTGAACGCTGTATGTAAAACCATGTTGATATTTTTTAAATTCAGCAACTAGCCATTTGGAAATTTTTTCTGTTGGAGAATTAATATTTGAAATAATGGGTCTCATTTTGAGAATCGGCTTGTGTGTTTTTGGTAAACCATATATTTTGGGAACGGAAGGATTTGAAACCAGTAACTTCCACTTTACTTTTGGTCCAAAAACACCTTGAATATTCTTCAATAAAGCTGTTGTTTCTTTAACCATACTTGGTAAAGGTGTTTTATGTAATTTTATGATGTTGTCAGCAGAAATTATTTCACCCATTTTTTCAAAGTACTGAGATTTGTCCATAACAACTAAATCTCTACCTTTGTCTGACTTAATATACACACAATTTTTTCTTTTTAGTTTTTGAATAATGTTGAATTCGTTTGGATTTCTATTTTCTTGTGGTACTTTTACTGCTCTTTCTAAAATTGGTTTAACATCAATTCTAATCCGTTCTTTACTCATTTCTGGTAACCTTTTAATACCTGTTTCAATGTCCGCAATTATATCCTCTAATGGCAAGTTCTTCAATGGAGGTGTGTAATTTAAGCCTTTCTGTAGTAGATTTATTTCCTTTTCATTAAAAGTTTGTGATGAAATGTTTCGTATAAATTTTCTTGTATCCGTTTCAAAGTTGTATTTGCTTTTTTTCCTTGACAGAGAAATTTTATTTTTACCACTAAGATGTTCGAATTTTTTATATAAAAAATAATTTTTTTCCCACAAAAATTTTTTGCGGCATTAAGCGCAAAATAAATCAAAGATTTTTTAAAAATAAAAAAAAAAAATTTTAAAATATGGGTTTTTTTAAAAAAATGCAAAACTATTTTTCAATTCTCAAAATTTTTGCGAAAAAATTTTTTTTTTCAAAATCAGTATTTTTTTTTGAAAAGTACAAATAAAAACCTAATATTATAAAAACAAAAAAATATTCAGAAATGGAGTTTTCAAAAAAAAATTTAAAAATTCGTTTCAATTTACAGAATTTTAGCTCTTTAATTTTTTTTTAAAATTAAAAAAAAATATAAATAATTTTTTTCCCACCAAAATTTTTACGGCATTCAGCGCAGAATAAATCAAATTTTTTTTCAAATAAGAAAAAAAAAATTTTAAAATATGGTTTTTTTAAAAAAAATGCAAAAATATTTTTCAATTCGCAAATTTTTGTGAAAAAAAATTTTTTTTCAAAATCAATATTTTTTTTTGAAAAGTACAAGTAAAAACCTAAAAATGTACGTTTACCAATTATTAATTGATAAAGTTTGCTGTAAACTATGAGTTTTCGAAAAAAAACACTTATTCTGAAAAAGTACGAAAATCGTGAATTTCATACCCGCGTATCTGAGCAACATATAATATTAGGGCAAAATCTTAAACACACTTTTATTGCCAGACATCAATACTACAATCATGCCAAATTTTACCCAAATCGGAGACAAAAATTTTTTCAGGTGGCGTTTTCGTGTGTTTTACCCCAGCTACGTTTAGGTCTGAAACCAGTTTGCCTTTCAGTAATAAGATTGTTTTGTAAAAGTAAGCTGCTAATCTGCTTGTGAACAATGTTTTCTAGAACTTTTGATATGTATTGTTGTACGTATTGCTTGTAGGGTTCGCACCATTGTGCATAAAGGGCTTTGACCAGCACGATGCTTGTAGCGTGTCAATGTAATACAGTAATCCCCGCTTAATTAAACATACCAAAATGTTCGCACTTTTGCTCAATTAACCGAGAAATTCAATTAACAAAATCCCGCTTAATAACACTAAAATCCAATTAAAGAAATCCCGCTTAGTTGCACTATTGTTCAATAAGAAAAATACCACTTAATTTAACTTTTGTTTAGTTAAGCAAAACAGCTACATACTTCCATGGGTTAAAAAAACTATTTATTTTCGTCAAAAAAACAAAATATCAGTTCTTAACAAAAACAAAAGGAAATAAATTTAAAAATATAATATAAAAAACATTTGATAACAGAAAATAAGGTAGTAGGTCTGTCCCATTATTTGAAAATTCGTAAAAATTTTTGATAATTTATGACATTTTTTACTATTTCTTGTTCCTGTACAAAAAAAAAAAACTGCAGAAGAGTGTGACAATAATAATTCTAGTCCCTACCAAATGTTGTTATTTTCTGCTACTCAAATTTAGTGTAGTAATAATTTTCAAGCTCATGCTTTGGCAGTAAATGTGAAATTTTTTCAATAAATAAAATAAATAATAGTAAAAGGATTGATATTAAAATATAAAATAAAGTTGAATTTGAAAATTGAAAAATTATAAGTGTGTTTTGTTTCAACAGACGAACCGGGTGTGCCAATTGTAGGTTCACTATTAGATAGGGATGGGTAAAATTAGATAAGAAAAAATATCGATATGAATCGATAGTTTCTCCAAATTTATCGATTTCAATCGATAGTACATCGATATCACCAAGAA
Organism: Tricholauxania praeusta; assembly: GCA_949775025.1. Taxonomy (NCBI): domain Eukaryota; kingdom Metazoa; phylum Arthropoda; class Insecta; order Diptera; family Lauxaniidae; genus Tricholauxania; species Tricholauxania praeusta. The sequence continues at coordinate 92,833,859 of OX459029.1, read as the reverse complement.
TATGTTTTTATATTTCTATTTGAAAAATAATACAATATTTTTCAACGAAATCTAGTCGAAATTCCGCGGGATGGAGGTACTACCTTAATTTGTCCTCTTCTTTCAATTCGTTTTTAAATTGAATGAATTGAATTTTTTTTTTTTTTTCTTTATTGATGGTTATGATTATATATACAATAAACAGGCCCAAAGCCCTCTTACATATTGTAACGTGGAAAAGAAATTGAATTATTTTATAAATAGCTACTGAAAGGAAGAAAATAATGTAAAAACAATCGCATTTCATTGGTTTAAAATTAGTAAATTCATTAAGCACTATAAATGTTATAGCATAGTTAAACTGTGGCGTATTGCATGTTTTTATCTGAAATTGGGCCACATTTCGCTTGGCAAAGCTCTTGATATTCTAGTTTTTGTTAGTGCTAATGAATTTTCAAGTAAGTTCACCATTTCAAAATATTCATTATGCTGACGCTTTAACCTAAGTATGAGAGAATAAAATTCCACATTGGAAGTTACAGGTGGTAGATAAAAAATGGGCGCGTATCTTGTCAGCCTTGTAGGAATGTGCATAAGAAAAGAATTAACAAGGTTTGTAACCACTTTGCCAGACATGATTTTATATAAAAACAATTCATCGATAAATAATCTTCTGTGAAATAATGAAACCATTTTTAAACTTTCCAACCGCGACTGGTATGTACCCCTAGGTATTTTGAATTTGTAACAAATCATACGTGTACATTTTCTTTGAATATTTTCCAGAGTGTTAGTGTATGTGTGGTAATATGGGTTCCAAATTTGTGAACCATATTCTAACACATTCCATATGTATGAATAATACAAAAACATATGCGTTTCTAAATTTCTGAAAGGTTTGAGTGATCTCATAATAAATCCCAACATTTTGGATGATTTCAAAACTATTGAATGAACATGAGTTTTAAATGTTAGCTTTTCATCGAATTTATTTATAGTATAATTGAAATTGTGATAATTCAAATCGGTTTTTCTTGTGAATGATATAGCGGTACATTTATTCACATTTAAATAAAGAAAGTTCCGTTAACACCAGGTCGCAATTTTATCGAGATCACATTGTAAGTTATTACAATCAGTTAAAGACTTTATTGACGCAAATAACTTAACATCATCCGCAAATAACAAAACATTACAAGATAAATCGGTGGGCAAATCATTGATAAACAATGAGAATAATAGTGTGGATAATACACAACCTTGTGGTACGGAAGACGTTGGATGGATTGGTCTTGACTTAGTGCCATTTACACAAATTGTTTGCGTACGATTAGTTAGAAAAGAGTAAATCCAAGCTTTGATGCAATTGTTTATCGGAAATCGGTCAAGTTTATTGATAAAAATGATATGATTAATTGTGTCAAAGGCTTTTTGAAAGTCTGTATAGATGGTATCTACTTGTCCACCTTTTGCTATATAGGTAGAAAGGTAATTGATATATTCCGCTAAGTTAGATATTGTGGATTTCCTTTTTGCAAAGCCATGCTGTTGTAGAACAATTAGATTACCGACCTTCTCATATAAATGAGCATAAACTACTTTTTCAAAAATTTTAGAAATAGTTGAAACTATAGAGATAGGTCTGTAATTCATAATATCAGACTTATCTCCGCTTTTATGTAAAGGTGTGATATAACTCAATTTCCATTTTTCTGGAAAATAGCAAGTGCGTAGCGAATTTTCGAATAATATTTTTAATGGTTCAATTATGTTACATAGTGATTGCTTGTAAAAGACAGTTGGAATGTTATCTGGACTGTTAGCCTTATTTACATTAAGTGAACTAATTGACTCAATGATCTGAGCATCGGTAATTTCAAAGTGATTTTCACAATTGCATTGCAAATCATGTAAGTGAACATTGTTATTTATTGGCGAATAAACTTTTTCAAAATTTGTAGCAAATAAATTTGCAATTATTTTAGGGTCTTCGGATGACTCATTGTGAAGTTTCATTCTATTTGGTAGTCTATTCGATTTGTTGAGTGCTTTTGTATAAGCAAAAAATGCCTTAGTATTCGTTTTAACTGTATTTTCAATGTTGTTGGTGTACTTTTTTTCAATTGCTCTCAGTTCATATTTCAATTCACGGCGCTTTCTTTTATAAATATCATTAAATATAACCGAATTTGTTTTTTTATATTTATCATGATAGTAATTTTTGTCAGAAATCAGTTCAATAATTTTGTGTGTGAACCATTTCGGATAATTATCTTTTTTTGGTATTATTGTAGGTGTGTATCTATTTATGTATCCACTATTTCATTTAAATTCTGGTTTAGGAATAATTCATGCCAATTCAATTGGCTTAATTCATTGTTTATCATTTCATAATTGGCTTTAAAAGTTTAGTTTTTTTGTTTTATTCGCTTTGATTAATTTCAAATCTGATGCGATGAGCGTTAATACAAAAGGCGGATGATGCGCATCAATTTTAGACAGTGGTTGTGCCGTATGAACAGAGATTTCAGTAGAATTTGTAAGAATAAGATCTAAAATTCTACCATTGATGTTGCGAAGTGAATTTAACTGTCTTAGATCATTCAATGCCATCATATTTAACAACTCATTGGTTAATTCTCCATCACATGACAAAGGAATGCAAGACCCATCAAATGGGTACCAATCATTGATGCACCAAAATTAAAGTCTCCTACAATTATAAATTTGGCGTTTGGTTCACGCACACGCATAATTTCCGTTAAACTGTCAAAGTACCCAAAGTATTTATCGTATCTGGATTGTGGGGGGATGTACACAACGTTTATGAAAAGTTTGCTATTGCATGAATTACTTTTCAGTTCGATCCACACATTTTCAAATGTGGATTCACTTTCCCACTCATCAATTCTTTTGTATACAAAATTGGTTTTTATTGCTACCAACGCACCACCTCCCCATTTCTTATCAACCAAATTCCTATCATCTCTCTCTACAAAGTAACTATCATCAAAATATTCACTGCTACTGAAATTGTCGTTTAGCCAGTGTTCTGTAAAAATAATTACTTATATCGTGCTGTGATGCAGAAATGTCAGAGCGTATGTTAGTTTTTGTTCTAAGTCCACGAACATTTTGGTAATATATTGATAGACTGTTTTTATTTGGACTTATAGTTTTCATGTCGAAGGTAAATGTAATAAAAAACATGTACTGTTGTTGTTGTTAACCACCGTTGGTTAAATATGATATAATAATTAAATACAGTAGCGAATAAAAAAAATTATAAATAAAGAATGAGTTCAATTAAAAGAACGATAAATAAATATAGTAATTTATATATATATATTTATATAAGTTATAATAGCTTATTTGTAGTTTTTATTACAATTTGATGTTCCTATCATGAATTTGTTCTTCTCGTCCAGGTTCTAACCTAACTCGTTCAGGTTAGGTCCGGCAGGTTACGTACCTGCTGTTGGGTTTGGGGAGTGGGGCAACTCGTCCAGGTTAGGTTAGGTAACTGCTGTTAGGTTTGGGAAGGGAAGGAACTTTAGGTCGGGCAGGTTAAGTTCCTGCTGCTAAGTTTGGGAAGAGAATGAACTCATCCAGGTTAGGTCGGGTAGGTTAAGAATATTTTTAGTTTTTTTTGTTTGAAAATGAGGACTATTTCCCTCTATTAGTTCAATGTCGTGTCTTTAACACACGGTCAGTTTGGTAAGTGTTTTTGTTTATCAGATTGGCAACGAGTAAATGTGAACATATAAATCTAGATAATATTCCGCAAAATTTTAACGAGAAATATAATATTTATATTTTGTACATCAGTATTCTGAAAATTGCTTGTGTTGAATCAAAATGCATATATTGTATTTAAAAATAAATCAGTTCTTATAGTTGTCGATGTTTCGCAAAGAGACATCGATAATTATCGATGCTTGACTCACATCGACGTCTATCGATAGTTATCGATTTTACCCATCCCTACTATTAGACTGGCTGCAAAGCGCATGGACTAACGATGACTTAGGCTGCGGTTACACTGGATGCGTAAACTTGTTCGTACGAATTCGTACGTACTCGTAAGAATTGCAAAAATTGAACAAATGCATGTGTGTATATGAATGCGGTTACAGTGGCTACGCATGCTTCGTGCGTATTCTTACGAATCTGTACGACTGTTTTGATGCGAACAATATATTTTGTTTTTCATCAGTGAGTCGCACGAAAACAAGAAGAGAAACAGCTGATGGATTGCACTTCAACTCAAAATATGAACGAAGTCGCGTTTAATGTAACCACTCTACTCGTACATGATCGTACGAAAAAATTCTTAAGAATTCGTACGAACAAGTTTACGCATCCAGTGTAACCGCAACCTTACGGTGACTTTTTTTATTCATCGTGAAAAACAAATGTGTAGTTGGTAATTTCGTGATATTTATTTAATACGTATATTTAAATCAAATATAGTAATAAAGTATACCACATGAAAAATACACGTTTTTGACTAGTTTCACCTTTATTATGAGTCTTACGTAAGATTTCGGAAGGGGGGCGGGGGTTGTGAGAATCTTACGAAATCTTACCCGGGTGAGGGGGGGTCAAAAATGTCATGAAATTGTCTTACATAATTTATGAACGGCCCCTAAGGAAACGAGAGGCTCGAAGATTAAAAAAAATAGGACGAAGTCGGACTGTGCGAACAAGCGAACAAATGACGTCAGAAACCTGCTCAATCAGCCTGTTCTGTAGCAAAGGATATGAAAATATCCAAAACTTCCAAGCAGCTTCTTATCAGAGATGATCTGCGACTCAAGGGCTATAAAAGCTAATGCCTTCATGGGCTAACTAATATGCAAAAGTAATTACCTGCTACAAAAATTAAGGAGCTACTTGGCTGGCACGGTGGATATGAAATAATCTTTTCGGATGTAAGTCTGTTCTTTTCACAACCAGCAGAGCAACCGTGTGCACGCAAGAAGTTTTGCGAATGGTCCAAAAGATGAATTGACTGCTAAGCGATATAAAAACGTGACCAAAATCAAGGTGTGGGGAGCAGTATCTCAAATAGGAAAAGGGCCGAAAAATTTGCCTGATTTCATCACTGCGGAAGAATGGCCAGCATTATCACCGGATCTCAAGACATTGGATTTTTGAGTATGAGGTCATATGCTAGGTAAGGTAAGGTCAACAAAAGGCTTAACATTTAATGGGTTCAAGCAGCGTTTGACAAGGATTTGGTACGAAATGGAGCAGAAAATGGTGCGTGCCACCTGTGAATCGTTTTTCTAACGTTTACGTCTTGTAAGCAAATAAAAGAGTGATAGTTTCGAACTTCATCATTAATTTAATAAATTTTGGAATGTTGTTAAGCGTTTGTGATAAATAAAACAAAATATTGTAGACGACTTTGATTTTTATAACACTTTGCTTTCGTGACAGTTATTATGGGCCACACTGAAAGTGGCTCCAATTCAACTTTTCGGCTAGGTCTGTAAGCACACCCTACTAGTGCTCTTTCTGACTTATTAGAAATTTCCAAAAATGTATATTCTATATGACTACTAAGTTCTGATTTGCAACATAGCCTGCATTTAATTTTGCTTTTTACATAAATGCAAACTCCGCCAGCATGGGTCTCCCTATCGGCTCTAAAAATCACCTATCCTTCGAGCTTAAGTAGCGAATCGTTTAAAACAGGTGCAAGCCACGTTTTTGATACACAGATTATATCTACACTTGAACCTTCGAATAAGTAACGAAACTCGTCGATTTTCTTGGTTAAACTTTGCGAATTAATATGACAAGCACTAAGCCCCTTATAAGGCTGATTAAGTATACGAATCAGTCCGTAGCAACTGTCTTTGGAAGAATGTTGCTCATCACTTGAAATCATATAATGATGTGCAGTAGAAGTAGTAACGCAAGCAATTATAGTTTTTGAAAATAAATACGTCAGTGTGAAGGTCAAAAAATTTAAGCTTTCCCCAATTACAATAAAATAAATACATACAAAAAATAATTATATATAAATCGAGTAATGTGAATGAATAACAAAATCTACTCTCAGCCACTCTCCGATGCCTGATGCTACTGTTAGCTATTATTTTTGCTGTTATCTTCACGATAAAATTGATGCTGCATATAAATATAACAAAACACACGATCTTTTGATTTTGTTTTTTAAATGGTTTATTAGAAATTAATTATAAGACACAATCTTTTGTGTTCTTATTGCTTTTTCTTACTTCACAAGACTCAATTAAAAATATAGTTATACAACGTAGCTGGATCTTTCCAAACTGAAGTTTATTTATTATTTTCAATTGTCTTAAGCTTAACAAATTTTAATTCAGTATACAGGCGCTGTGTCAGCAGTTTGTGTTAACAGCGACTGCATACATACAAAATACGTATAAACAAGTAATCATATTATATCAAATTGTCTACGCTGCAGTTTCCCACAATGTTGCAGCGCAAGCCAATAGCAATACTTAAACAAATAAAATAAAGGTTTTGTGAGTGGCCGTGCAGTGGGCCAGACGTAACTCCTCCTTCCCTAGAATCAACAGTCCCTGTTGAATTCGGGTTTTCACATATTTCAAAATTAGTTTTATAATTAACATATATATAATGATTAGACCTGTTCAAAAAAATCGACTATTTTTTTGTTTTCAAAACCCGCAGTAAATATCTTCATAGTCATGAAAAAAGAAGCCTGTGAAAACGGGAGCTCTTAATATCAATTTTGAACGGTCGCTCATCCTAAATTTCTATTTTACGTTTAAATAACATGAAAAAAGAAATTTTTTAACTTTGGAATTTTACAACTAATTTTGGAATTAACATGTCGGGGTGAGAAATACATATTTTTGAAGGAAATTGAACGTTCTAAATAAATTGTCTCAGATGTTTTTTCTCTAAGTCCACTCTTTTAAAAGTTATTCGATTTTAAAGTTCAACATGTAATCAATTTAATCTTTTGTTCTTAATTTTTCTTAAATATTTCATAATTATTATTGAAAAAAAAAACTTGTCTTAAAATATTAAATTATCAAGTTTAACGTCGTTGACAAAGTAGATCTTTATTGTTCTACTATGAGGAATAACTGACTTTTCAATTTAAAAAATCTGAAATTAATTCTCTCTTTGAAGTTTAAAAAAAGTACATAGTACCGTTTTCTTTTTGACCGCACTGATTGCAATTATTGAGTACGTATGCCATACCTAACGTTATTATACAGCAAGCTCTAACAAAAATCGCTTAGTATAAAAATAAATTAGAAAAGAACACATGTTAGCTCTGCGTTTCTATTTTTTTGACCGCAACTGTACATAATTTTTCGGAAAAACGACCAACTGGGGTTTGTAGGAAATGTAGTGCAATTTTTTACCGGTGAAATAGAGATGTGCCACATTATCAACTTACTTTTTTGGTACTGTTGCTCAATTATTGTTCTGGTTCCTAGCTGCTTGTTATAATTGCGATTTTGATGTATGTATAATAATTTAAAGATATTTCACTTTTTAAAAATTGTATTATTTTATTATCAATAATGGAAAAAAATGTATACTTAATTGGTGAAATGAATGAAAATTTTATTGGCCGCAAACTGCCCACAAATAGTGAGGTTATGTCTGTATTTTTGTATCAGCATAAAGTGAATAAATTAACTTTAAAAAGAAGTGCTTGTGTTACTTTAAAAAAAGTTGAAGAAAAATGGTTACAAGCGGGTCTTACAATTTCTAAAAGTTGTAATGCTATTCGAAAAATGCTGAAATTATTCGACACTTGCTTAAAGTTGGAGAAAAATCAGTATCGAAAAAAGTCTCCTACGCAAAAGAAATCAGTCATTGTTCGTGGAAAAATCTAGGAACTTTTTTGACGTCACTCAGTTAAACTTGATGAAAATAAAAAACTGTTTTTAGCTGGTCAAAAATCAGATAAGCGATATGGATTTATTGATGCAAATATTTCAAATAAGCAAATAGATGAAACCACAATGGAAATCGATGTTGGTGGTAATTATTAAATTTATCTTTCATGTCAAGATTTATTTTCGTTTTTGAATAAAGTTTTTCGATCTTGAAATTTTGATTTTAATTTGAAACTTTATTTAATTAATTTTACTTCTAGATCTAAACCAGCCTTCGACTAGTAGTTGTAATAGCTATCTGGGTAATAATGCCCTTTCACGAAACCAACCTACAAGTGGCACTGAAACAGCAACTGGTAGTAGTCAAAGGTCAGAAAATATTTCTGAGTACCAAGCTTCACCCAAAAAGCAAAAGGTGCCTTCCAAAACTGACGTAATGAACGCTGAACTTGCATCTGCTCTCGATCGAGCAAATATCAGCAAACGGGGACTCTACTAATGTTTTGACTGCTGCTTATAAAAGCGTAGGAATAAGTATTGAAACACTTAATTTAAGCTGTAGCACAGTTCGTCAAGCTCGTATTATGTACAGACAATCTGTCACAGAACACTTAAAGAATGAATCTGAAAGCTGTTATAGAAAATCCTTTTATATTTCCTTAAGATTGCTAATAATTTGTTTCTATACACTTTCGACAAATGGTCTGTATGTATGTATTCTGCAATACCCTTATTTTTTATTTCGTTGTTTAAAATTTCTATCGAATTTTCATTATAGCTGTTTTCCCTATAATTCTCTTTTTCCTTATTCACATAGAAACCTATTGTAGCCTCATCTGTTTTTAACAGTCTGTTTGGATAATCTATTATGCAATTCAATACTTGATATTCTTTTCCTAATGCTGTGATTTTAATGTTTAACGTGGTTTTCCATTTTGGATCGCAAATGTTTTCGTTAATTAAACTGAACTCCGCTCCAGTATCAAAGATTAAATATAGTTTTCTTATTGGTGTCATAATAATTATATAGGGTAATTGTTTGACCAATCGGTTGGAAAATTTATTCCTGTGTTACTAATATCAATTGGTTCCTGTGCATTTCCATTGGATTGGGTTTGATTCGTTTGTGTTCTTGACACTCCCGATCTCTGTCCTCCATTGTTGTTATTATAGGTATTATTCCTCCCCCTGTTGTGTATTAGAACCATTATTATTTTTCCTTTTTCCATAATTATTCCTTTGGTAGTAATTGTTTTTCTCTTGATAGTTACTATTTCCACGGCTATGATTGTTTCCACTCCCGTTATTATTCCTATTTCCATAATTATTCCTTTGGTAGTAATTATTTTCATCCTGATAGTTACTATTTCCACGGTTATAATTGTTTCCACTCCCGTTATTATTCCTTTGGTAGTAATTGTTTTCGTTTATAGGTCTGCGGTTTCTGACATTGTCGCTGAAATTTGTCCTGTACGAACAATTTGGGCTGTTATTTTGATTAAATCCAATTGCAGTATAATTCTGGTGCCTTGCCTCCAAGATGATTTTATAAACGCCTTCCAACGTGGTTGGATTCCTCGCGAAAATCATCGTTTTCGTCGGCTCAGGTAAACGTTCTTTAAATACCTGTAAAGAAATCCTGTTAATATCATCTGTCGAGAATCCTTCATCCCCATGTGTCAAACGCCTGTTATGTACTCTATTCCTTAGTTTGTTAATTTTATAGTGGTACTTTTAGAAAAAATTACATATGTCTTCGAAGTGCAAATAAAAGCTTTAAATGATCAATTATTGGAATTAAAAAAATGCATTGTTGAGAAATTGAGTAAACATGAAAATGACTTTGCTTTGCATGTGAGAAATTTTTCTGATGAGATGTGTGCTCTCAAAGACACAATATATGCAAACAATAATTTTGGCGCGGATGTTGCTGTAAACTGTGCTTCAAATATTGCTGCTGTTTCTTTGGTTCCGAATGTGTCTTCTGCTCCAGTTGTTAGTTCAGCTTCTATCTCTACTTTCTCTGAGAGTGCAATAATTTCTCATCTCTCTGAGAGAATTTCTAACGGGAATCTCTACTTAGCTCAATCCAATTCTGCTAAGCCACAATCTCAAAATATGAGTGTAAGAAATAATACTAATGTTGATGTTGTTTCTCCGGGAGCTGGTTCTGTTAATGGTACTGCTGTTGATGTTATCTCTCAAGATGAACTACATTTTACATCTGCTAATGCTGCTTGTGCTCATACATGGCAAACAGTGAGCAATAAAAAGAAATTTAAGAAACATGCTAAGTCTGTTATTGGGCTTAAAGAGAGTTCTGATCTTGATGTAATTATTGAAAATAAAAAAAAGTTTGTGCATCTATCCTCATTTAAGCCGAAAGTGAAAGAAGATGACATTATTGAGTATGTCCATAAACACTCAAATATTGATAAAAATCATTTAGTTTGTTATAAACTTGTAAAGAAAGATGCTATTCTGGAAGATCTTAAGAGTGTCAACTTTAAACACGGGGTGTCTGAAATATGCTATAGTAAAATTCTCAGTCCATCTCTTTGGCGACCGTTTGTAAATTTTCCAAAGTTGGGAGAGAATGCAGAAACGAAATAATAACTAATAGCCCTAACAGCACTAATGTTAGCAAACTCAAACTGTGTTACCAAAATACGTCTGGAATTAGAACTAAATCTAATATTATCTTTAATTGGACATCGCAAGCTGACTTTGACATTATTGTTTTAGTGCAAACATGGCTTAATTCCGATTTTTACGATGCTGAATTTTTTGATTTAAATGTTTATCAAGTGTACCGTAAAGATAGAGATGCGGAAAAAACTGGTCTTAATCGTGGTGGTGGTATTTTAATTGCAATCAAACGTTCGCTTAGCTCTTCAATTTTTATGATGCAGAATAGTGATACTATTATTGATCAATTGTGTGTATCTGTCAACAATGGTAGACTATCACTTTATATATGTGCCTCGTATATTCCTCCTAATAGTGCAGATGACATATATGCAGCGCATATTGATAATGTAGTGTGTTTGCAACCGCTCCTGAGTAATGCAGATGATCACCTCTGTTTTTTGGGTGATTTTAATTTAAGTAAAATCATTTGGAATCTTTTTGCGAATGATCTTATGCCGTCTAATGTTAATAACGCATTTGAAATCAATTTTATTGATAGTGCTTTAAGTCTTGATTTAGCACAAATTAACTCTCTAGTTAACAAATTAAATAGAATCTTAGATTTAGTTTTTGTTTCAAAAAACTACAAAAACACTTTGTCGGAGTGCTTATGTCCAATTTCTCCATCTAATATCCACCACATTCCTTTAGTGATTAATATTGAATTTTATGCTTTTATAAATTTTAAACAGGAAAAAAATTGTTTCAATTTTGGACTTTGGAATTTTGATTTGTTAACTGATATTTTTGATGGGATTGATTGGAGTGTTTTGTTTTCTAGTAATGTTGTCGCAATTTGTTTTGAAGCTTTTAAAACTGAAATAGCAAAAATTTGTAATGAGCATATTCCTCGTATATCAGATAAGGTGTATAAGTTACCTTGGTACACTAAAGGTCTCAAAAAGTTAAAAAACCTTCATAATAAATATATCAAATTATTTAAAGCTACTAATGATACCCAATATCATTCAAAATATGTTTTTTATATTAGGGAGTTTAATTTTTTAAATAAATTCCTTTACAATCAGTACATTTTACGTTGTGAGAATAATATCAAGAAAAATCCTAAATCATTTTGGAGATTTATTCAGTCAAAAAGAGATGGGTCATGTATTCCAAATTCTATGTCCTACAATGGTAATCAATCTTTTACTATTAATGACACTGTAAACTTATTTGCGGACTATTTTAGATCCAATTATGATGATACTCTGCCATGGTTTAGTGAATCAATTTTAAATAATATAGACTCCTTCATGGACCTTGGTTTTCTGTCTCTGTCGGAATTTGATGTTTTCAGTGCCATGTCCTCTATGAAGATATCTGTTAAAAATGACATTGATGGTATTGCGTCCATTTTGCTAAATAAATGTGCTTGTGCTTTGTCTAAGCCTTTGTGCGATATTTTTAATAATTCTTTATTAACAGGTACCTTTTTATATTGTTGGAAAATTGCATCCATAACACCAGTTTTTAAAAGTGGGATAAAAAATAAAGTATCTAATTACACTAGTTTACAAATTTAAATTTGGGCTTGATCTCGAGATCTGGTTTCTCATAGACTTTTTTCCATGTATTTTGAGGCGTAGATTCCAAAAATGGCAACCATTTTTTTTCTTAAGAATCGTTTTCGAGATATCCTCAAAAAACCCCTTTTTCGGCACTTTTTTCATTTGTTTGACTATATCTCCATAAATTTTTTTTTTTGACTCAAAAAAGATTTTGAGCATTCGAAAGATATTTGTATTTCCTTTCTAACGATATGCTGGTTGCTTGAATCGGATAAGATTTGATGGAGTTACAAGCGCTCAAAGTCCAAAAAAAACTGACTTTTTTGGTCTTTTTTGAAAATCACTCAAATTCAATTGCTCCATTTGAGTGAAAAATTTTTTCTTTTTCATATTTTTAAAATTTTTAATGAAAGACTATTCTTTTGCAAATATTTTAAGTATAATTTTGCGAAATCGGACAAAAATTGTAGAAGTTATTTGAAAAAACACTAACAAACTTGCAATAAAATTAAACGAAAATACCTACGATTGTGTTTGTGTGTGGCTCTTTACTTTTATTCTCCGTTTCTTTTTAATTTTATTGCAAGTTTTTTAGTGTTTTTTCGAATAACTTCTACATTTTTTGCCCGATTTTCGCCAAATTATACTTAAAATATTTGCAAAAAAAATAGTCTTTCATTAAAAATTTTAAAAATATGAAAAAGAAAAAATTTTTCATTCAAATGGAGCAATTGAAATTGAGTGATTTTCAAAAAAGACCAAAAAAGTCAGTTTTTTGGACTTTGAGCGCTTGTAACTCCATCAAACCTTATCCGATTCAAGCAAAGAGCATATCGTTAGAAAGGGAATGCAAATATCTTTCGAATGCTGAAAATCGTTTTTGAGTCAAAAGTTTATGGAGATATAGTCAAATAAATGAAAAAAGTGCCGAAAAAGGGGTTTTTTGAGGATATCTCGAAAACGATTCTTAAGAAAAAAAATGGTTGCCATTTTTGGAATCTACGCCCCAAAATACATCGAAAAAAGTCTATGAGAAATCAGATCTTTTTTCTTGTAAACTAGTGTTATAGGCCTATTTCAAAATTGTCTAATGTTTCGAAACTTTTCGAAAGTGTTATAATGAAGAAATTATTCTTCTTGGTTAAGCATCATATTTATATTGAACAACATGGTTTTGTCGCAGGTAGGTCTACTGTGACAAATTTAGCACTCTTTTCGAGATACTGTATCTCATCCTTTGAACAGGGTTATCAAGTTGATGTAATTTATACAGATTTTACTAAAGCTTTTGATAAGTTTCCCCGTAATGCATTAGCTGCAAAACTTGGTAAAATGGTTTGTCATTCATCTTTTTTGAAATGGATTCAATCCTATCTATAAGCTAGAATTTGTTTTGTAGAAATTAACAATGTTAAATCCTACTATTTTGTGGCATCGTCCGGTGTACCACAAGTTAGCATTCTTGGCCCACTGTTTTTTATACTATACATAAATGATATAAGTAAATGTCTTCTTGCAACTAAATTTTTACTTTATGCTGATGATTTAAAGTTATTTCGTAAAGTTTCCAGTTTAAGTGATATGGTTCTATTACAAAATGACTTAAGTAATGTGTGTACTTGGAGCATAATTAATTGCCTACCATTAAATATTACGAAATGTTTTTCTATGAAATTTTCTAAGGCTAGAAATGTCCTTAGTACGACATATTGTCTTGGTGGTACTCCGTTACGGTTGGTTGATTCCATTCGTGATCTTGGTGTGGTGTTCGATTCTAAGTTCAGTTTTTCTGAACATATAAATTATATTGTCCCTAAAGCTTATTCTCTTCTTGCCTTTGTGCGAAGGAATAGTTGTGAATTTTCAGATCCGCATTCTCTTAAGATCCTTTATAATTCTTTTGTAAGGTCTAGGTTAGAATATGCCTCTTTCATCTGGAGTCCTTTCTTTTCGACTCACTCGTTTAGATTGGAAAAAATTCAAAAATCATTTACTCGGTTCGCGCTGCGTTCCTTAAATTTTAATATATCTCAGCCCTCATATAATGCACGTTGCTTGCTCTTGGGCTTAAAATCTTTAGAAACAAGACGCAAGATTCATTCTGCTATATTTATTTACGACCTTATTTCTGGTTCTATTGACTGTGCTCCTTTATTGCAATTTGTTGATTTTAGTATTCCTACAAGGATTTTGCGGCATAATGATTTATTTTATATTAAGCTCCATAAAACTTACTATGCTCTCAATGAGCCTATTACTAGAGCCTTGTCATTATGTAATACTTTATTGGTTGATAATAACATTGATTTTTCTCTATCTAAAGATTATTTTAAGAATTTGTTAAATAGTTTGTTTTTATTATAGATTAATTTTATTTATTATTTAATCAATCATATATTTCTGTTGTTTAGTATTAATGTTAGTCTGAAAGGAATTTGTATCCAAAGGCTTTGATCAAATAAACATAAACATAAACAATATTTGCGTGCCTATGTAGTGCTTCCATTGTAGACCCCGTACATTTATTCTTAAGGTAACCGAATACAAACCCTCTATTGTTTTGGTCAAATGTCAGTATGGTTGGTATAAGTGCTTCTATCTGCATTATAAAATCAGGTAACTGATTACTATCAGCACCATCAAAACTAGGAATTTCCCTTATGCAACCCAACATAAAGTTAAAGTTTTGGATTAAATTTGCGTCGATTTTTAAGAAAAAGGTATTGGATTATAAAGGTTAGAAAATGTTGGTTATCACGGAAAAACGTGTTTTAAATTCTTTGAATCAGTTTTTTTTTTCTTTTTCACTTTCACGTAAAATGTACAAGTTTTGGTGGGAAATACTTGCTTACTTTTTCTTTTTTTGCTTGATATCTCGATAAATCGTAGAGTTCCTAGCTATTTAAAAAATTTTTGATTCCTGCCAGGCCACCAGCTTTGGCATGAAATTTCAGGCCAGGCCGGGTCATTCTCGGTCGCATGGTTACAAAGGATATTCTTCAATCAATTCTAAAAATACATCGCCTTCAAATCTAATTAACCTAGAATACTTAAAAAAATTAATTTTATAAATAAAAACATTGATGCTTGAAAAATTTTTTATTTTCTATAAAACTAAAGTACTTTTAAAAAGAACTGATTTTAAGTTTTGTTATTCTATTTCCCAATGTGTGAGATTTTTCGGTTAAAAAAGTTTTTGAATCAAATTTTGAAATACTCATAATTAAATATAATTATAACAAAATAATTTTAAGCTATGTATTCTAAATTCATCTTTATATATTATAAATAATATTTAAAAATCAAAAATATTGAAGAAAAAAGTCCAAAGAGTGTGAGATATGAATATATACATATTTCATTACTTAAAATCGTCAGCAATCACAATATGAACTCTTTTGGAGCATTGTCCCGTAAAAATTTAACTGTGCTTTAACTTCCTACTACTGTATTATTGTTTATTAAAAACTATATGACAAATTCCGTTAAACCGTACGGAAGAATCTTAAAGTATTCCCAAAGTTATTGCGGTGTAATATGCAAATCTGCTTAACAACCCTTCTTTTTTGCAAGCCTCAAACTTAGTTTAATGTAAGTGCACTATCATACTTCAAGAAACTTAAAATTTTACTTACAAAAAGAGGCAGTACGTCGAGTAAGTTCGCGCGTATGCTGTTCCCAACGTCTGCAATAGTTCACTTAAGTTGAGCCAAAGTAATCTATACTGCGATATTATTTTTGGTGTGCATTCTACAATAATGTCCTGAAAAGAAAATACATATATTTGGTGCTGATTAAATTGGTTTTAATAAATACCTTTTATTTATTATTTATTTTAAGAATTTTTGTTTTCAAAAATTATTTTATAAGATTTTTAGTTTGAATATATTTTCAATTGAATTTTTATAGTTATAAAACTTTTTGACAAAAAATTAAAAAATTCAAAACTTGAAAAACAAATTTTAAAACTAGGAATAATAAAATTTTTAAAGTAAAATTAAGATAAGTGTTTTATATGGTGTTATTGTAAAAATGTAAATATAGAAGTGTGAATGTAAGAGTGTAAATGTGGGGCACCACATTATTCCCCCTCCCTGTAGAGTTTAATGGTGTTGTTAAGAATATTGAAGTGTACTTTTTTGGTAGGTTTACTTGGAGGGGAGAGTTTTTGCGTATTTTCTGTATTTAGAAAAGCTGGTTTAAGTCTGTCTATGTTGATTGTAGTTGTGGTATTGTTTTTAATTATTTTAAAAATTTTAGTGATTTTTCGATGACTTTGAATGGTCCATCGTATGGGTGTTGTAATGTGTGTCGTATTGTATCGTTTCGTACAAAAACGAATTTACAGTCTTTTAATGTTTGTGGTACGTGTTGTTGGTATTTTGTGTTATGGTGTGAAATGTTTGATTGAATGTTGTTTATGTTTTCTTTAAGCTTGAACAAGGTCTCTGATGGTTTTAATGGTTCTACTTTCTGAACTGTTAGTTGTTGTGGTAATCTGAGTGTTTGACCAAAAACCATTTCAGCTGGTGATGATTTAATGTCTTCTTTAACAGCTGATCTGAGACCTAATAGAATTAGGGGAAATTCCAAATACAAGTTTTTTTTGATTATTAGAGGCTATTAAGGAGGTCTTAAGTGTTCTGTGGAATCTTTCTATTATTCCGTTTGCTTGTGGATGATATGCTGAAGTAGTGATGTGGTGAGTACCTAGTGTTTTTATAAACTGTTTAAATGTGTGAAAGGTGAATTGAGGTCCTCGATCAGAAGTTATCTCGAGTGGAACTCCGAAACGAGAAATGAATTCTCTGTTGAAAGTTTCAACAATTGTGTTGGTATCCTTATCTTTTATTGGGTATACTTCGGGCCAACGTGTATTCCTGTCTATGGCAGTTAGTAGATATCTATAGTTATTTGATATTGGTAATGGGCCGACCAAATCGATGTGGATATGTTCGAATCGACCGTGTGTAATATGTATCTTGTGAGGTCGTGTCTTTGTGTGTCTGTGTACTTTGGCTCGTTGACAGTTAACACATTCCTGAGACCATTTGTTGATTTGCGAATTCATGTTGGGCCAGAAGTATCGTTGTGTAATTAGTCGTCTGGAACCTCTAGTTCCGGGGTGAGAAATGTTGTGTGCTTGTTCGAATATTTTTTTACGCAGTGTTTGTGGTATGTATGGACGGGTATCTTTTGTTGAGTGTTCGCACCAAATTTTTATGTTAAGGAATGGAATATCGATTTGTTTGAATTTGTATACGTTTTAGTTGAGTATGTCGCTTAGTTCTGTATCGTTTGTTTGTTCGATATGTAATTGTTTTAGATTGAGGTTTGGTGTTTTAGTTCTTCTACCTCGTATCTCGATAGAGCATCGGCAACAGTGTTCTCTTTACCTTTAATGTGTAGTATTGTGTTGGTAAACTGTGCGATGTATTCTAAATGACGTGTTTGTCTTGGACTGCGTTCTGTCTTTGACTGAAGTGCGTTGATTAGTGGCTTGTGATCGGTGTATATTGTGAATATGTTGCCTTCTAAGTGGTGTCTAAAATGTTTAATAGCTAAGTAAATGGCAAGTAATTCGCGATCGAATGTGCTGCATTTTGTTACTGTGGGTGAAAGTTTTTTAGAGAAGAATGCTAGTGGTTCTAATTTGTTATTGTGTTCTTGTTGTAGGACTCCACCGACTGCTGTGTTAGATGCATCTACAGCAATTGATAGTTTCGCTTTACTGTTAACATGATTAAGCAGTGTTTGCTTAGCGAAGCTATCTTTTATTGAAGTAAATGCATCTAGAGTGTCTTTTGTCCATTGTAATTGTTTGTTTTTGGTTTTTGATGCGTTGGTTACCATTTGATAGATTGGTCCTAATGTGTGTGCAAGTTTGGGAATGCATCTGTGATAATAGTTTGTCATACCGATTAATTTTTGCATGTGTTTGACTGTGGTTGGTTGTGGATAGTCTTGTATGCACTGTATTCGTTCTGTAGAAGGTTGTATACCGTTTTGTGAAATGTTGTAACTTAGGAACGTTATGTTATCAACTCCGAAAACGCATTTGTTTGGTTTGATGTTGAGTCCATAATTGTTAAGACGTGTTAAAACTTCGGTTAAGTATTGTAAATGTTGTTCTTCTGTTTCACTGGCAATTAGTATATCGTCTAAGTATACGAATATGAAGTCTAGTCCGTTTAGAACTTCGTTTATGAATCTTTGGAACGTTTGCGCTGAGTTCCTCAAGCCGAAGGGCATTCGGAGGAACTCGAACATTCCGAAAGGTGTAGTGATTGCTATTTTGTGTACGTCTTCGGAGGCCATTGGTATTTGGTGATAGGCTCTCACTAAGTCTAGTTTTGAATAAATGGTAGTATTGTGTAAATTTATTGAAAAATCGTGTATGTGTGGTAATGGATAGCGGTCCGGTACAGTTATTGTGTTTAGTCTTCTGTAATCTCCGCATGGTCTCCAGTCGTTTGATTCACGTTTAGGAACTAAGTGTAATGGAGATGCAATTAGATGGTCTGCAGATGCCAGCTTTAACCAAAAAGTCAAATTCTTGTTTAGCTATTTTCATTTTTGGTGGATCTAGACGTCGAGGTTTGTTGTAAGGTAATTGTCCTTGTGTTGTAACATGGTGTACTGTTTTATGTTTGACTGGTGTATTGTAATCGGGTTCTATTGTGAGTGCAGGGAATTTTTTTTGTAATTGAGTATATTTGTTGTTGATTGAAAATAATTTTGGTAATGGTGTTTCTGTGTATGCTGAAATAGCGTTTATAGATATTTTTGTGAGTGGGTCAATGAGACGTTTGTGTTTTAAGTCGAGTAGTCCGTATTTTGTTAGAAAGTCTGCGCCTAAAATTGGTTTGGAAATGTCTGCAATTAAAAAGGTGAATGGTAAGTCACGTCTTAATTTTAGATTTAGTGTTAGTAACTTTTTTGCCGTAAGTTGCTATTTAGAAGATGGGAGAACAGAAACTTCTGCTCCACTGTCAACGAGAAATTTTATATTGTTTGTGATATCGTGAATGAAAAGACGGCGTGTGAGTGTATGGAGACTTCCATCATCGGCCGTCGCGATGATGGAGTTTTTTAGTTTAAAGGATTGTGTTGGACGAATGAACATGGTTGTTCACATCGTCTGGCGTCTTTACAAAATTTGTAATGGTATCAAGTTAAACAGTTTGGGGAACGTTGACGAGAGTTATTTCGGAAGTCATATCTGTTCCGAGAGAAACCTCTTGATTGCGAGTTTGAACGTCTATATGATCGTTCATGATCTCATTCTGATCTAATTGATTCTACCTCTAGAGTTAATTTGCTAATTTTATCAAGAAGTTGTGTGGTTGTTTGTGTGAATGAATGCATTGCTATTGGGAAATCATTTTGTGAGTGGTTTGGAAAATTTGGTTGCTTGTGTATAGCAGATATTTCGTGTTCATTCATTATTTTCCATAATCTATCTGCTAAGTCTAGAAGTTCTTCTAAATCTTTGTTGTTTGTATTTGTTAAGGCAATGTTTAGGTTCATCGGTAGTTTTCGGATCCATAACTTTCGTAGAAGTTCTGGATCTATCGAAGAACCTGCTAGAAGAAGAAGCGATCTGTAGAACTGAGATGGTTTTCAGTCACCTATCTCTGTGTCAGAAAATATCTTATCCAGTCGCTTGTTCTCGCTTAAAGAGTGACGTTCTATAAGAACTCGTTTTAGTCCTTCATACAGATTATCTAGTGGAGGTTTCTGTATGAAGTCTAAAACTGTGATTATTACGTCTTGTGGGAGTGCGGTGATTAGGTGTTCGTATTTTGTTAGTGTATTTTGACACATTGATTTAGTTTCCGTGTTAATTTAAAGGAAAGTCCCATTTTTTTTATCTTTGAAAATATGATTTTCGTGTTTTTTTAAATGCCAAATCAGTTTTAGTGATTAAGTTATTTTTATTGAACTTATTTAGTATTAACTTGTTTCAACAAGAAAATTGAAAAATATAAGCTTATAATTTCTACATATTTACTAGTTGTCCCGGCAGACGTTGTTCTACCCTTTCCGGTAGGTGGTGCGATGAGTTTAATTTATTATAGCTATTATTTGTGTTTTACATAATTACCAAGTCTCAATCATCTGCATCAAATAATTGCTGATATATACAAAATGTTGTTTTATTCGCATATGGAAGGTGTGGCACCACCCATTTTCTCATTGAAACTTATTTGAATTTATTATTATTTAAAAACAATAATAATTAGGACACTACCACGCAGTCTTAAGTAATCTTCTGCAATTTAAAAAATTTCTTAACAACGTTAAATCTTTAACCGTTTCTTTAAATTGTTTTATGCTGAGGATGACTCAAATAGAGTCGAAATGCATCCAAATATAAATTTAAAATTTAAATAATTTGTTTAATTTTTTTATAAAAAAGCACGGTCACTTAAGGCGGTTAAAGATTTAACGTTGTTAAGAAATTTTTTAAATTGCAGAAGATCATTGAAACTTATTTTTGCCCGCTATTTTTATATGCATATGTATCTAGTCTCATTCATCACAAATTTTGGTCTTTTCTTATATGGAAGACGTGGTACTGCACGGTCATATCTGTGCCTCTAAATATAACAGTTACGTGGTGTAAATTCGGTGTGAATCAATTTACCGGTCTTCGTGAAAGTGAATTTTTTAAAAAAAGTTATGTTTGAGGGCAACCCTAAATAAAAGTTTTATAGACCAAACGATGTCTCTTAATATAAGAGACCGTGGTGTAAATTCCATGTGAATTGATGCAGTGGTCTTTGTGAAAATGCTATTTTAAAAATATTTTTGTATGAGGGTTACCCTAAATAAAAGTTTTGTAGGATTAAATGGGCCTCTTCATATAAAAGCTACTTGGCGTAAATTTGGTGTGAATCGATTAACCGGTCTTCTTTGAAAAAATTTTTTAAAAAAATTTGTATGAGGACCACCCTAAATAAAAGTTTTATGAACCAAACAATGTCCCTTAATATAAAAGACACGTGGTGTAAACTCTATGTCAATCGATGGACTGGTCTTTGTGAAAATGCTATTTTAAAAATATTTTTGAATAAGGGCCAACCTAAGTATGCACCCGAAATAAAAGATTTATAAACTTAGCTATGTTTGTCTTCTCTTAACATAAAATAACACATGGTGTAAGTTTCATGTGAATCGATGGAGTGGTCTTCGAGAAAATGTTATTTTAAAAATATTTTTTTATGACGGCCACCCTAAATATGCACCCTAAATAAAAGTGTTATAGACTTAACTATGTCTCTTAATATAAAAGACACGTGGTGTAAATTCCATGTGAATCGATAGAGTGGTGTTTGTGAAAATGCTATATAAAAAAAAATGTGCATGAGGGCCACCCTAAATATGCATCCTAAATAAAAGTCTTATAGTTTACCACCTATTTTCAGACCTACCAAATATACACAAACAATTTCTTAAGAATCGGTCAAGCCGTTTGGGAGGAGTTCGGTAACAAACACTGTGACAATAGAATTTTATATACTCGTTTTAGATAGCCCTCAAAGGAAAAATCCTGGTTGCAAAAAAATTGCCTAATTTGAGCACACACAAAAGCAAACAACATAAATATAATTTTTGTGATTTTCAACTCAATTTTTCTACCGAAAAAATACCAACAAAATTTCAAATAACGACATCGTTTGTAACCTACAAAAAAGCAACAACAAATACTTGCATTTTTAGGATTTTTTCGACTGAATTTTTCTGAAGAAAAACCAACAACAAAATTTACGCGGCAACAGTTACAAGTTTGAAGAAGTCAAAATAAAAATGATGTTGTTGGCTTTGCTGGTTGCCTGGTAGCAATAGAAATGAATTTTCTCAAATGCAGTGTCAAATAATTATTTGCAAAATGTAAGGAACATATGAAGAAACTAATAAACTTATAAGAAAAAAATTATATGCTTGAAGTGTCCACCACAATAGTTTTCGGTGGGGCTTATATCGGTTACTTGGGCCTATCACTTTAATGTAATTATGCAGCACCCAGGTCCTGCAAAAAACCGACAGGTCTATGTACTACTCCAATGACCCTGCAGTAGAAGCGTATAATACCGACTGTGAAGTGTGGAAAGTTGACGGGATGGTATGGGGATACATACGAGTATCATGGGAAGGTCCCAAGTAGAAATTCGTGACTTTAAAGGTCACAAAACTCGCGTGCGAGTCACAGCGTGGTTATTGTGACTAAATTTTGTGTAAATAAAGTAACTTTGACTGTATTGAGTCACATTAACCGATTATTAACTGAAAAAATGCTGAAAAGATCAGTTTGACTATATGGTAACATTTCAGTATTTTTGGTGTACCAAATTGATCCTATTTGGATCAAATTTTAGTAACAATAACTACACAGTTCCTCTTAAAAGTTACCTGTTGGTATCCACAATATTTTAGGCACAAATCAGTAAAAGTGACTCAAAATGTGACCATTTCGTACACAAATTTAGTAAGAGACACATTTCGGTCACATATGTGTACATAACATTTTGAAAGTAGAGTGGTTCAAAAACATGTTTTTTTACGATGTGTCAGCGGATAATTATAGCGTTACATATCTTGAAAATGCTCCTCATAGGATTCTAATCATATTGAATACTGGATTTGAGCCGCCTGTTTGAAGTTGTCAGCTTTTGAAGAAATAGATTGATTTTAAAAGTTGCTCAAGTTATAAGGGTTATCGAATTTTCGAACAAGATAGGGGTTGAATTGACAAACTCAAACAGGCGGCGCTAATTCAGTATTCAATATTGATGGAAATCTCTTGATGAACGTTGTCAAGATGTGAAATGCTATCCGCTTATACATAAAAAAAGCACAATTTTTTTTTGAGTAACTCTAATTAATAATGAGTAACGTTGAAATTTTTAAGATTAAACAGCTTCGCGTTTAAAGGTACACAGAAACTACAAAGTGTAGTTATTGTGTAGGTATAAGCACAATTGTGTAGATTAAGTCATGTTAACCACACTGTGTAACAGAACATAACTTTTGTACTGAATGGTAACAGTGTGGACACAATCGGTCACAACATATGACGCGGCGTTTGGTGTGCTTGTTGCTTTTAATACGTACTAAAACATATAAAAAATAAGTGAAATCGAAGAGGTTCGGGCCAAAATCTCGGTGATTTTTCATAGAGTGCCCCACATACATATGCAGAACAGCACTTAAGGTGTTTCTGATAAATTCGTTTATTATAAAACTGCTCATATATTTTTAGTAACGGCTCTCATATATGTATGTTAAATAACAGAATCATATCGAAATATCTAAATACTTACTTAAATGTAAATTAATTTCATTACACTACTTTATAAATATTACAAAAACTTACACCACAACGAATGGCGATAACATTTTTTATAGTGAAATTTTCCGTAGCCTCAATTTTTCATGAACATGGCAAAACTCAAAAAAATGGACTGTTGAGAGCACATATTTCACATAAATGCTTGTAAGAACCTTAATTGTCAGGCAACCAATTTTTTTTTTTCATAAGACCCATAAAATAATGTATTGAGGAAATACTGACGACTTGAAAAAAAGTCCTTTCAGAATTTTTTTTATATAAAAAGTTCAATTGGCGATAACTTTGAAAAATGTGGCTTTTAAGCAAAATAAAAAAATACAGTTCTCTTAAAATTGAGCATAGAATGATACCTGTAAGTTTTAAGCAAATCGATGACATTGATGTGGTCCGCCTTAGTCGATTTGAAAAATAATAAGCATTTATAAGAAACAATTTTTTTTGGATTGATGTTAACATGCTCTAGCTATGAACTTTCTATGAACACATGTACATATAGTTGAAATTTTTATAATGAAATTCTCTATAAGATAACTTAGATTTGGCTAACTTTTTGAAACCCATCAAATCTTATTATGTCGATTTTAATCCTTAAACGTTATAACTAAGTAACTGATAATTACTTTGAATAATTTTTTCTTATATTTTTTCAGAAACTACATTTAAATACAAAAAAATGATACCCTACTTTTTATTGATATCAATTTATTACTAGTCTATCGTTAATTAAAAATGTTTTACAATAAAATTTAAAAAAACGATTTCTTAATAACGATTTTGAATAAAAGGCTGGAAATGTGTGTGCTTGTTGCATTTAATACATCCCAAAATAGGCTGCGATCCGCTAGCACCTCATCTGCTGAATTTTGAGGAAAAAAAATATGCATCTAATAGGTCACAAATTGGTCATAATTGGTCAGTTAGTCCGATTTATTGGTCAGCAAGACTAAATTTTTTAAAAACTTGTGGGGATCTTGCTACTTGTTTTTAAACTTGTTTAAATAGTTTTCAAAGGAAAATAAAATGTTGTTTTGTTGTCAATAAAAAATAAAATTTTCAGCATTGTGAAACGAAATAGATTTGAGATAACAACTTTAAATAAATTTAATTAAACTTTTTAAAAAATTATAAGAGTTTTTATTCATCGTTTCCAACATTGGTGACCCCGACAATGCCAAACAACGAAGAACATTTTTCATCTCCACCATCATCTTTAAACTCCACCTTTTTGGCGCTCCGATCCCATGCTTTGGTTTAAGCAAATGGAGTCGCAGTTTTACATGTCAGGAGTAACTCAGGATGCAACGAGATTTCATACCGTGGTGGCATCAATGGAGAGTGGTGTTCTTGCCAAAATAAATGATATAATAATAAATCCTCCAGCTAGCGATATATATCAAACGCTGAAAACAAGACTTATATCCTCGTTCACAGATTCGGAAGAAAAGCGACTGCGAAAGTTGCTAAACAATGTCGAACTTGGGGATAGAAAACCTTCAGAAATGCTAATGGAGATGCGAACTTTAGCTCAAGATAAAGTATCTGACGACCTTTTGAAGCAGCTCTGTATACAACGTCTTCCTGCGCAAATGAAAGCAATTTTGGCTGTAAGTGAAGATTCCCTAGAAAAAATTGTAGTAATGGCAGACAAGATTGGAGATACTGCAGAGTCAGGCGATATAGAGGCAATGTCGTCATCCTTAAATAAACGGGACCGGTTCGATGACCTCGAACGAAAGATTGAGAGGCTTGCAACGCAAATAGAGGTTTTCGGTAGATCTAGAACTCCAGTAAAATCTAGAGATGACAAGGACCGTCAGCGATCTGCTTTTAAAAGAAATAAACCTCTTTGCTGGTATCATTTCAAATTTCGGGAAAGTGCGACAAAATGTGTAGCTCTTTGCAATTTTACTCGTCAATCTAACACGTCAGAAAACTAGGTGTAGCCCCATCTTTGGTGACGGATGAGGGCTGCCAGGAAGTTTGTCGCCTGTTTGTTCGCGATTCAAAAACGAAAAACAGGTTTTTAGTTGACTCGGGTGCAGATTTGACTGTATATCCTGCATCATCAAGATGTATGAAACAAACTCCAGATTCCATCGTATTGTACGCTGCAAACCAAACGAAAATAAAAGCGTACGGCACTAAAACGTTACAGATGGATCTTGGACTTAAACGAAAGCTTCAATGGAAATTCGTAATTGCTGAGGTAACAAAACCAATAATTGGCTCTGATTTTTTAGGTCACTTTGGTCTGCTTATTGACGTCAAACACAACTGTTTAATCGATCCATCGACAAATTTGCGCTGTAAAGGCGTTGGCGTAGGTAAAAAAGTTAGTAGCAGCTGTTTCTGAATTCTCATCATTGGTCAGCGAATTTAAAGACTTGACAAAAATAAACTTTCGTTCCGAGGTAAAACATTCCGTCGAGCACTTCATTGAAACCACAAAAGGCCCACCCGTTTGTTGCAAGCCGCGCCGTCTGTGCCCAGAGAAGCTAAAAGTGGTAAAGAAAGAGTTTCAAACAATGTTGCAATCAGGAATATGTCGGCCATCAAACAGCTGCTGGGCCAGTCCACTACATATGGTACCTAAAGTTAATGGTGAGTGGCGCGCCTATGGCAATTACCACAGTTTGAATTCCAGAACGATTCCTGACAGGTGTGCTGTTCCACATATCCACGACTTTGGATTTCTTCTTGACGAAAAGAAAATTTTCAGTAAGGTGGACATGGTAAAGGCGTATCATCACATTCCAGTAGCTAAAGAGGATGTAAAGAAGACGGCGATTTCAACTCCAATTGGTAATTTTGAATTTCCTCGGATGACGTTTGGTCTGTGTAATGCCGCGCAGACATTTCAACGGTTTATGCATGAAGTAACAAGAGGTATGAATTTTATATATGTATATATCGACGACATCCTTATAGCATCTAAGGACTCCGAAGAACATAAGGGACACTTACGATTCTTATTTGAGAGACTACGAAAATATGGTCTTACTAATAAACTATTGTAGTGATCCCACATATTCACTATGACCGACATTAGCTCCCACCAGTTAAATAAAAATAAACAATTTTCATTTTGGTCATATTACTATTTTAGACCATAAATTCATTTAACGTAAACAAGTCAAAATTTATGGAAAATATTTTCAAGTACATTTTTTTATGTGAAAATATTTTCCATGTAAAATAAAATCCATAGCCCAATAAATAATTTTTCAAATTGCATTTGCTTGTGCATTTAGAGCATCTAATTTCAAGCGCAAGTCAAACGTTGACCGCTAGTCAATAACACAAACAACAACGATCGCATGCTTGTGACTACAACAACAACAAGCGCTCGCTTGCTACGTATTTTTTAAATAGCAACAACTAAATGCACAACCAAATGAAAGAATTATGTTTCACCCTCATGCCAATGACTTTGATTTTTCAAGGCTGAGAATTAGTGTAAACAAATTTACTAATTTGGTGACCAATTCTTGTGATTGGTTATTGCAGCAAAATTGGGTGGAGTTATGAAAAATATTGGTAAAATTTTAGTTAAGAAATACTGGTATTTTAAGTATTTAAGCTAAGGAAATTGTAAATAAAATTCAGATTTAAGTCAAAACTTAAAAGTGGCTTACTAGCCTTGTTTTCTCTTGACTCTCACTAAGTGCGGCATAACTGCCATTAAAACTGCTTGACTAGCAGAATTAAAATAAGTCAAAACCAATTTTTTTTTAGTAGGAAAAAGTTTAGCCAGAAGAATAAAAATCTAGGAAACCTTTTTCCCCTACATGGCGATCCTGCCCAATTCGAGCTAGCACAGAAACTTTGATAAATTAGATCTTGCCAATCTGCTAAAACAAATAAAACAAATTCTGAATTCTGATGACTGAGGCATCTGTAAATGCCATTTTTGAAAATTGGCCCAATTATAATGATGAATACGTACCACAACCGATAAACAAAAATACAGAAAAACCACATAAACAGAATAAATAATCAAATGAATGAAAAGAAGGATGAAAAATTGCAAAACAAGAAAACATAAAAAACAAAATTAACACATATGTTCCCAAATTTACAAGAAACATTCTACCACATAGCAATGTTTGACACTAAGAAGGATGAGCAGATAACCATCGAAAACAACTTGGGTTCTGCAATAACAAAGAACGACGTGAAGTCAACAGCATTAACTTCAATTGCAACAATAGTAATTATTATAATAATTATATTCATATTTTATAAAATAAATAAACATTACAAGCAATATGTACTGAAACATATCAATAGAGTACAAAATGTTTAACTAAAAAAAAAAAAAAAAAAAAAAACAAAAAAAAACAAATATTTAAATGTACACCCTATCAGAAATTTATAAAAAAATTAGAGAAATAAAAATAAACATAAGAAAGTTAGGAAACAAGAAATACACTAGTTTGACGATTAAGGAAAAACTTGCCCAAATCGATAAATACGTAGCAGAGTACGAAGAACACAACAAAAATCTAAAACAAAACTTAGAGATACTGAAATTGACAGAACAGTTTTACATAATAGTAAAAGACGCTAGAACAAGTTTAGTGTGTATGCAAACAACTACAACAGAACAGACAATGGCAGAATTCAAATTAGAATCCATTATAAAAATAATCCCCATTTTTTCGGGAAACCAAAAAGAATTAGATAGTTTTTTAACATTAGTAGAACTACTACATGACACTTATTCAAATGAAGATAAGAAAAAGTTAATAAAACTCATCTTGAGTATAAAGCTAAGTACAAGTGTGAAAACAACATTAGGGTACACTACTGACATTGACACCTTTCAGAAACTAAAAACAAACTTGCAAACCGCTTACAAAAATACTTTAACTACAGCACAGATATATACACAATTAACTTCCCTTACACAAAGAAACAATAACGTTTCACAGTTTAAAGACAAACTCTTAAATTTAATAGCCGAACTAAATAACTTACAAATTAAGGACTTAACAGACATGAACCAGAGAAATGTAATTATTAAAGTAAACGATGATTATGCATTAAATATTTTCAAAAACGGTTTAAATGATGATTTGAAAATGACAATTTTTGCAGCACAACCCAAATCTTTAATCGAAGCTATAAACTTATCTTTAGAACTGGAGAAAAATCTTAAAACAAGTAACCAACTTCTACATTACAAAAGTAATACAGATAATAACTTTCAAAACAATGGAAACAATTACAGATCCAACTATAGGAATCAATCAAGAAATAATTGCAACTGTAGTAGAAATTCTTCCCACAACAGTAGATTCACAAATAACAATACGAACTGGCAAAATAGAAACAGAAACAATAACTCTGAAAATTATTCAAAGAATAATAACTACAATAGAGGAAATAATACCTCAAGAAACCAATCCAATAACAACAGAAATACTTCATACTCAGGAAACAACAATTATAACAACAATTCAAAAGGAAGGAATTCAAATACTGGAAGCCAACGCAACTCAAATAGAGTATATTCTGTAGATAGCACTGATCAGGGAAACGATCAGCGCTCGGAGACCGCAACAGAGGATCATCCGGGACAGCAAAACTGAAGATTTACAATATATCGGATAATACGACAAATTACATTATAATAAAATGTAAAAATTCAAAGACACATTTCAAATTCTTGATAGATACAGGCGCAGACATTTCAATCTGCAAATTAGAAAATCTTATTAATGATAATAATTTGATGAAGGATAAAAAGTGTAAACTGACAGGAATAACTGACCAAGAAACTTTTACTTTAGGAACGATTACATTACTTTTAGATTTCCAAATATCAATAATAAAACATATTTTTCATGCAGTCGACAATAATTTTCCAATTAATACTGACGGCATTATAGGAAGAGACTTTTTAAATAAATACATGTGCAAAATAGATTATGAAACACAAACACTTACTACCATAGTAGACAACACAGACATTGTAACACCAATATATTTGAACGAAAAAGTTTACGACTTAATACGAATACCACCAAGAACAGAAATAATTCATCCAATTAATTTAACAGTAGAGGAAGACCACGTGGTGTTAAATGAAGAAATTCAGTCAGGCGTATTTTTGGCAAATACAATAATACCTGCAAACGGAAAATGCCACGTTAAAATATTGAACACTAATGACACAGAAGTAAAAATTAGACATCTTAAACCAAAAACAGAACCACTGACAAACTATACATACATAGATTACAGACAAAGATCGCGGAATGACGAACGATTCAAAAATATACAAAAGGAATTAAATATAACAACCAACCATCCTTTAATTAACATTTTCAAACAATACCAACATATATTCCATCTAGAAAATGAACAACTCTCAATAAATAACTTTTACACTCAAAACCTTGCAACAACAGACAGTTCACCAACGTACATAAAAAACTATAGGTTACCACACACACAGAACGAAGAAATACATAAACAGGTACAAGATTTATTAGATAACGACATAATAGAACCATCTTTTAGCCCATACAATTCACCTTTACTTTTAGTACCAAAAAAGAGCAGTGATGACACTAAAAAATGGCGTTTAGTAGTTGATTTCCGAAAACTCAATGAAAAAATTGTCAACGACAAATTCCCATTAACACGCATAGAAGACGTTTTGGATAAATTAGGCAGAGCAAAGTATTTCTCAACTCTCGATATGACAAGTTCATTTCATCAAATCCCCTTAGATAAAAACTCAAAACCATTAACAGCCTTTTCGACCAATGACGGTCACTTTCAATTCAAAAGACTCCCTTTTGGACTGAAAATCTCATCAAATAGTTTTCAAAGAATGCTAACTCTAGCACTCACCGGTCTAAGTTCAGAAGCATTTTTATATGTTGATGACATAATAGTATTTGGATGCAGTCTACAGCATCACAACAATAACCTCATTAAAGTTTTTGATAGACTATCAAAATACAACTTAAAGCTACATAAATCCGAATAAATGTCAATTTTTAAGACCTGAAGTAATCTACTTAGGACATCTTATAACACAGCATGGAATAAAAACAGATCCTGCTAAATATGATACCATCAAAAATTACCCAACTCCAAAAAACGCAGACGAGGTACGTAGATTTGTAGCTTTTTGCAACTACTATCGACGATTCATAAAAGATTTTGCAACAATAGCACAATGTCTCAATAATTTACTAAAGAAAAACAAAACATTTGTCTGGACTGAAGAATGTCAAAAATCTTTTGAAAAGTTAAAACAAAAATTGATAGAACCACCAGTTCTTCAATATCCAGATTTTACAAAACCTTTCATATTGACTACTGACGCATCAAATTTTGCTTTAGGGGCAATACTTTCTCAAGGTGAAATTGGAAAAGACCTTCCAATTTCCTACGCAAGTAAGACATTACAAAAACATGACATTAATAAACCAATTATTGAAAAGGAACTACTAGCCATCCACTGGGGGATAAATTTTTTTAAACCTTACCTATACGGACAGAAATTCATAGTAGTAACAGACCATAGACCATTAGTTTCACTTTTTACGCACAAAAACCCATCATCTAAAATGACTAGAATCAGATTAGATTTATCTGATTACGATTTTGAAATCAAATTCAAACAAGGTAAAATAAATACAAATGCCGATGCACTGTCAAGAATTAACATAGATTCAACAATACTGAAAAATATGATACCAACACAAAAAACGAGCGATAATAAGACAATGGTTATAACTAGGGGTAATAAAAAGAAGGAAGAAAACAAAAATATGGAAGAAAAATGTGAATCTCTACAGGAGCCTGATCAACTTTTTATGTGGGATTGCACATCGATTACTGACGTCAGAAATTTAAGAAGATTAAAGTTCGAACTAAGCAATAAGAGCGATAAAAGGAATGATACTACCAGTAATATCAAAATTATAGATGAATTCGTGCACGTAAGATGTAGTGATAATCTAACGAATCTAGATTCGACATTGGAGAAACTATCATCATTAATGAATAAAGAAAATATCAAAGAGCTAGCATTAGATGAGAATGATATTATATTTGAAATCATAAATAAGGATGATTTCAAAACGAAATTTAATAAGCTGCAGCAAAAAAGAACCTTGAAATATAGAAAATCGCTAAACATATTATTATTTAAACCCCCTAAGAGAATAACAAATAAAACCTTGCAAAAGAATTTGATAAAAGAATTTCACGACACACCGCAAGGAGGTCATTTAGGTATCAGAAAAACAATCCTAAAACTAAAACAACGCTATGTTTAGAAACACATGCGACAGATGGTAAAAACACATATAGACAAATGTGAAAAATGCGCTCGTAACAAGTACAATAAACACATCAAAGAAAAAATGACGATAACAAACACTCCGTCAACAAGTTTCGAAATAGTACAAATTGACACAGTAGGTCCACTAAAGATTTCAAACGGGTACAGATATATACTTACAATGCAATGTGAACTAACTAAATTTGTCATTGCACATCCCATTGAAAGTAAAGACGCAAACTCAATAGCAAGAACACTTGTCGAACAATTAATTTTGAAATACGGTTGTTTCAAAACACTAAAATCCGACCGAGGGACTGAATACACTAACGATCTACTTAAAGCAGTATGTAAACAACTTAAAATAGAACAAATTTTTTCAACGCCATATCACCATGAAACAATAGGATCACTCGAAAGAAACCACAGAGTACTTAACGAGTACCTACTTTCCTTCGCAGATGATTATGAATGGGATAAATGGATTCCTTATTACACTTTTGCATACAATACTACTCCACACATAGATACACAATATTCACCATATGAGTTAGTTTTTGGTAAATTACCAACCTTTCCAAGTGACAGAGAACATGACAATGCGAAGGCTTACAATTTAGAAGACTATTCGAATGAATTAAAAATTAGACTGAAAATGTCCATGAACAAAGCAAAAACCTTAATTAATTTAGCAAAAGCTAAAAGAAAAATAAATTATGATAAGAGTGTGAATGAATCAGAATTAGAAATAGGAGATTTAGTATTTGTTAAACTAGAAACTAGGAAGAAATCCCAGAGTCCTTATCATGGACCATATAAAATAATAAGCAGAGATGGAGTAAACTCCACTATAGAAATAAATAATAAGCAAAAAACTTTGCACAACAATATGTTAAAGAAATTTTCAAACTAAAACATAAATTAATATTTTTTTATTATTATTAAAAACCTTATTTAAAATAAAATACAAGTATATAATATTTGCATTACTCCACACCTAAAAATGATTTTTTCTAAATAATTTTTCTCTTAAGGGTAGGGGTGTAGTGATCCCACATATTCACTATGACCGACATTAGCTCCCACCAGTTAAATAAAAATAAACAATTTTCATTTTGGTCATATTACTATTTTAGACCATAAATTCATTTAACGTAAACAAGTCAAAATTTATGGAAAATATTTTCAAGTACATTTTTTATGTGAAAATATTTTCCATGTAAAATAAAATCCATAGCCCAATAAATAATTTTTCAAATTGCATTTGCTTGTGCATTTAGAGCATCTAATTTCAAGCGCAAGTCAAACGTTGACCGCTAGTCAATAACACAAACAACAACGATCGCATGCTTGTGACTACAACAACAACAAGCGCTCGCTTGCTACGTATTTTTTAAATAGCAACAACTAAATGCACAACCAAATGAAAGAATTATGTTTCACCCTCATGCCAATGACTTTGATTTTTCAAGGCTGAGAATTAGTGTAAACAAATTTACTAATTTGGTGACCAATTCTTGTGATTGGTTATTGCAGCAAAATTGGGTGGAGTTATGAAAAATATTGGTAAAATTTTAGTTAAGAAATACTGGTATTTTAAGTATTTAAGCTAAGGAAATTGTAAATAAAATTCAGATTTAAGTCAAAACTTAAAAGTGGCTTACTAGCCTTGTTTTCTCTTGACTCTCACTAAGTGCGGCATAACTGCCATTAAAACTGCTTGACTAGCAGAATTAAAATAAGTCAAAACCAATTTTTTTTTAGTAGGAAAAAGTTTAGCCAGAAGAATAAAAATCTAGGAAACCTTTTTCCCCTACACTATCAAAATGTCTGTTTGGAGTATCAGAATTAGAATTCCTTGGGTACCTCGTTACATCCGATGGGTTAAAACCGTTGCCCATCCGCTTAGATGCTATTATCAATTATTCGCTTCCACAATCGGTCAAGAATTTAAAATGCTTTCTGGGAATGATAAATTTTTATAGAAGATTTATACCAGGAGCAGCCAAATCGCAAGCTTTACTTCACGAACTTTGTCAAGAGAATCGCAAGAATGACAGTCGTCTTGTAAAATGGACTCCGCCAACGAAAGAAGCTTTCCAGCAATGCAAAGATCAATTAGCAAATGCAACACTTCTTTGCTACCCGAAGGACAATGCTCCAACATCGTTATGTGTCGATGCCTCCGATTATCAATGGGCAGCGTGCTTCAACAACTAGTTAATGGTGAGTGGAAACCTTTAGGATTTTATTCAAAGAAGTTAAGTCAAACGCAACTGAAATACAGCGCTTATGATCGCGAATTACTAGCAGCTTATTCTGCTCTAAAACATTTTCAGTATTTTCTAGAAGGTTGTAAATTTACAATTTTTACGGATCATAAGCCGCTTATTTTTGCGTTTAAGCAAAAACCAGAAAAGGCTTCGCCGCGACAGTTGCGACATCTCGACTACATCGGCCAACATACAACGGATATTCAGTATATAAGTGAAAAGGATAACCTGGTAGCTGATGCACTCTCTCGTGTAGAGTCGATCTCATTACCATCACCTCTGGATTATAAGTTGTTAGCCGAGGAGTAGATTGAAGACTCAGAACTGCAGCAATTTGTAATATCTTCGAACTCAGATCTTATTTTAAAGAAAGTGAATATTCCAGGAGTTAATTGTTTTTTCGTATACTACCGCAATGAGAAGATAGTTGTGTGAATTTTTAGCTCCGCAGTAAATTCGTATTTTCAATAGTAAAAGTGGATTTTTAATTTATAATCTTAGGCCTTGTGACAAAATAAATCGCCGTGAATACAAATTTCGTATTTTCTATTTTGGCCAGTCGCTTAATCAATATTAATAACCACAATTTGAAACTCAATAAATTATTAATTTAAAGAAATTAAAAGAGAAGAAAGAAGTGAACAATTTAAAATACATATATTTGTTTGAACCGTTTGCCGTATTACAACTTATCACTTAAACATGCCTGAAACAAGTTCCGATCTTGCGCGTAAGCTCCGGTCGACTAGTTCCAACCCGAGTTCTTCGGTTCTCTCTCTAAATGAGTTATGGCTTAAGTTCGAGGCGCGGATGAACGCACTGGAAGAAAAAATATCCACTTCACTCTGCGCAAAAATTTCAGGTGAAGTTAAGCTTATCACCGAATGTTTTTCGAAGCGACTTGCTGAATTGGAGTTTGATATGAACAACAAAATCGTTGCCATTGAAAAGAAATTGGACAATAATTTACAGGACCATCTGGTTGAAGTGAACTCGCAAATTGCTAAAAAGATCAACGAGGTTGAAAGAAAAAATATTGAAAGTGATTTAGTATTAATTGGAATTCCTTTCAAAAGTAATGAAAATTTAGACGATACATTTAAACGATATTGTGCTGCAATAAACTTTCAACATGTATCACCGTACCACATATTTCGCACCACGCAAAAGGAAAACTCCAACAGTGTAATCATTGTTAAATTTGTATACCCTCATTGCAGAAGTATGTTGCTTAAAACTGTCGCAGCTTTTTACAATAAAAACAAAAAACTTGTTACGCTGAGTGAGCTCGGGTTTGATAGCAACAGGTTCGTACGGCTATGTGAGAGCTTGACTAAGTTTGATCATGCAATATTCAGAAAAGCAAATTTGTTGCGTCGTATGAAGCATTTGCATTCTGTCTTCACACGGAAAGGGAGAGTGTTCGTGAAGTTGTCACCTACAGCTGAGCCGATCTATGTAAAAAGTATTGCTGCTCTTGAAACTTATGCAGTTGTTGCTGCTGTCGATGATGATGAGAATATTGGCTTAGCTGACCGTCGGTGATGTCGTTCTTTGCGGCTATTTTATGTTTATTTTTAGTTTTTGCTCTGTTCTTTTAATGCAGATTTATGACTGGTCTCTTATTTTGATTGTTTTTGGAAATTCTTTTTTTTTTTTTTTTTTTTTATATATATTTTCTAACCTATTTGCCTAATTATTTACTGCGCTGCTGCTCACACTTGCATTGAAAAATTATAAATCAGTTTTTTTCTTACTTACTTACTTACTTACTTGGGTGGCCATAACAACCCGTTACCGGGTTACGGCCGACCTCAAAAGCTCTCTCCAGGCGCCTCTGCTTTGCGCACGCCTTCTCCAATCATTCACACCAAGCGTGGATAGGGTTTCCTCGGCTTGGTCTTTCCATCGGAGGCATGGTCTTCCTCTTCGTCGTCGCCCAGCGGCTTCCGCATCAAACACCTTTTTCGCCGGAGCTTCTTCGTCCATACGCACAACATGTCCCAGCCAGCGCAGACGTTGAATAGTGATGCGCTTGACTATGTCAATGTCAGCGTAGAGCTCGTACAGTTCGTGGTTCATTCGAATACGGTAGTCGTCGCCGACGTGAACAGGACCGAAGATTTTGCGAAGAATTTTTCTCTCAAACACCCCAAGCGTGGCTGCATCAGTCTGCGACACAACCCATGCTTCTGCGCCGTAAAGTAGCACGGGTAAGATGAGCGTCTTGTAGAGTGTCAGTTTTGTCGGGCGAGAGAGGTCTCTACTACTCAATTGCTTACTGAGACCATAGTAACACCTATTAGCAAGAGTTAGTCTTCGCTTTATCTCCAGGCTGACATCGTTTTGAGTGTTCACGGCGGTGCCAAGATAGGTGAATTCCTTGACAACTTCGAAAGTATAGTTGTTCGCAGTAACAAAGGATCCAATACGCCGCGTCTCTCTGTTTGTGGACAGCATATACTTTGTTTTGCCCTCGTTCACCGTCAAACCCACTTTCGCTGACTCTTTTTCGATAGCAGAGAACGCAGCAGTAACATCTCGCTTACAACGTCCAATGATATCAATATCATCGGCATATGCAAGGAGCTGGACACTTTTGTAGAAAATAGTGCCATTACGATGTACACTGGCTCTTCGCAACACCCCTTCCATCACAAAGTTGAAGAGGTTGCAGGATAATGGATCGCCCTGTCTGAAACCTCGTTCGGTATCAAATGGTTCGGAGAGGTCCCTTCCTACTCTGACGGAGCTGGCTGTGTTGCTCAACGTCATTCTGCAAAGCCGCACCAGCTTCGCAGGTATACCGAACTCAGACATGGTGGCATACAGGCAATCCCGTATCGGGCTATCGAAAGCTGCTTTAAAATCGATAAAGAGATGATGGGTATCGATCTGTTTTTCGTGGGTTTTTTCCAGGATTTGACGTAGTGTGAAGATCTGGTCTATGGTGGACTTACCAGGTCTAAAGCCGCACTGATAAGGCCCAATCAGTGTGTTGGCAAATGGCTTAAGTCTTTCACACAGTACAGTCGACAGGACCTTGTAAGAGATGGCAAGAAGACTGATTCCCCGGTAGTTAGCGCAGATTGTCGGGTCACCTTTCTTCAGTACAGGACAAAGGACACTGAGATTCCAATCGTCGGGCATGCTTTCTACTAGCCATATTTTGCAGATGAGTTGATGCATACACCCTATCAGCTCATCGCCGCCGGTCTTGAACAATTCAGCAGGCAGGCCATCGGCACCAGCCGCTTTGTTGTTCTTAAGTCGTTGGATCACAACTCGTACCGCGTCATGGCTAGGTGGTGGTACGTCCACACCATCGTCGTTGATTGGTGGCATCGGGTTAATTTCTCCAAAGGCGGGATTGGTGGAGTCATCGCCAGCAAGCAGCTTGGAAAAATGTTCCCTCCATAATCTCAGTGCACCCTGCGTATCCGTAACCAGATTTCCATGTTCATCTTTACAGGTTGATGCTCCGGGCTTGAAACCTTGGGTCAGACGCTTGACTTGTTGGTAAAATTTTCGAGCATCATTCCTGCCCCGTAACACTTCGAGTTTCTCACGCTCGTGCCTTTCCTGCTCTCGTTTCTTGCGTCTGAAAAGGCGCCTCTCATCCTTTCTCTTTTCCCTGTAGTTTTCGTGCACGGCTCGCGTTGCTGCTGACTGCAGGGTTCTTTTGTAGGCGGCGTTTTTCACTGCAGTAGCTTCGCGACACTCCTGGTCATACCATTGATTTCGCGGAAGTGGGCGTTGGAAACCAATGACTTCCTCAGCGGCAGAGCGCATGGAGCGGGACATATGCGCCCAAAGCCCACCGGCATCATCGGGTAGAGAGTCAGGTTGAAGGAGCAGTTCTGAGAGGCGAGCGGAATAGGCTTCGGCCGTCCGATGTGATTGCAGCTTAGCGACGTCCAGCTTTCGTTGCGTACCAGAGCGTACATCCTTTGCATTGCACAGCCGCATGCGTATCTTGGCTGCAACAAGATAATGATCGGAGTCAATATTGACTCCCCGGAACGTACGAACATCTAGCACGCTCGAAGCATGCCTTCCGTCGATCACAACATGATCGATTTGGTTGCGTGTTTTCTGATCAGGGGACAGCCAGGTGGCCTTGTGGATATCGAGGTGTTGAAATCTGGTGCTACTTACTACCATGTTTCGCGCCGCGGCGAAGTCGATCAGCCGTAGACCGTTGTTTGAGGTGGTCTCGTGAAGGCTGAACTGACCGACAGTGGGGCCAAATATACCTTCTCTTCCGACCTTTCCGTTGAAATCCCCGAGTACAATTTTAACGTCATGGGCCGGGCAGCGGTCGTATACTTCCTCGAGTCTCGCATAGAAGGCATCTTTGACAGCATCGTCCTTTTCTTCCGTCGGGGCGTGCGCGCAAATCAAGCTTATGTTGAAAAATCGAGCCTTGACGCGGATCGTAGCCAACCTTTCGCTCACAGGTGTGAACCTGGAGATATGGTGGCGAAGTCTCTTGCTTACTACGAATCCGCATCCCAATTCGCGCCTCTCCGCATGGCAGCTGTAGTAGATATCGCAACTTGCTTGTTTAGAGCAACCTTGTCCTATCCATCTTATTTCCTGGATGGCGGTGATGTCAGCCTTAATTTTTTCGAGGGCATCCGCCAATTCGATAGAGGCACCTTCCCTATTGAGGGTCCGGATATTCCAGGTGCATATCCTTAAATCATAGTCCTTTTTTCGTTTGCAGTGGTCGTCAACGTTGAGGGGTTCATTATCCGAGGCTTTTTTAGTCTTCATTGGAGTGTTTTTTTTACGTGGCGGGTACCAAACCCTGCGCACAACCCAGTTTACTTCCAGGGAGGACACGCTATGGGCTATGCATGTTTTTTTCTTAACTCATTTAAATCTTGAAAAATTTAAAAAATTATTTTGCACATTATTATTTACTGCGCTGCTGCTCACACTTGCATTGAAAAATTATAAATCAGTTTTTTCTTAACTCTTTTAAATCTTGAAAAATTTTAAAAATTATTTTGCACATTATGCTTATCATATTACATTGTAGTGTTTCTGATGGTCGGTTTTTGAAATTCGTATTGCTGCCTTTGATCGTTATATTTTTAAATGTTGAATGCGACTCCAGATAACGTAAGATGCGTTCTAAATGTTCTGTGTCGTAATTTTAATGGGTTCAGTGTATGTGAATGCTTGTAGTATTAAGGCTAAATACTCCATATTATATCAAATATTTAGTGCGTCGGAAGTTGATGTAATAATGATATCAGAGTCTTGGCTAAACAATTCTATTTCTACACAATTAGTACACATCCCTGGTTACAATTTATTGAGAAATGACCGCGTTGGCAGAGTAGGGGGTGGGACTTGCATTTATTTTAAAGAATTTATAAAAGCCAAAATTATATATTCCTCTAAGGATACCAATTTGGAATTCTTACGTGTAGAGGCAAAGCATAATGACTTTATTTGCCTACTTGCAGTAGTTTACTGTCCTCCTACTAAGTTTCGAAGTGATGTTCTTGTTGAAATTGAAGAAACTTTACTAAGGCTAAATAGTAAATATGAATACATATTGGTTGGTGGTGACTTTAATGTTAATGTGCTGTGTAATTCTAGTACTACCAATTTGTTTCATTATTTCTGTGATAAAATTTGCCTATCTAAAGATAATTTTCATTTGCCTACCTGTTTCCGGTCCCGAAATAACCCTTCATTAGTTGATGTTTTTAGTGAGCTCTGATTTAAACATTTTAGGTTTCTCACAAATTACACCGCCCTCTGATTTCGATCATGACTTTTTATTTTGTGCGCTCCCTTTTATTCGAAACTTTGACAAAATTATCACTTACAGGGCATATCATAAAATCTGCTATCACAGACTTTTTACAGGCACCTCCAATTTAGACTGGGAAGCAATTTACTTCATTCGTGACTTAAATGAAAAAGTGACAGTTTTTACTAGTCTTATAAATGAACTCAATGAGACTTATGTTCCGATTGTGTCTAGGCAAATTAAATCCAAAAATTGCCCCTGGTTTAATAATAGCATTAAATTATACATTCTTGAAAGAGAGCGCTTCTATAAAACATATAAAAGAAATCCAAATGAATTTAATAAAAGGCAGTTTAAATTATCAAGAAACAAAGTAAACACGTTAATACGTACTGCCAAACGTTCTTATTTAGGTAAAAAACTTAATCCCAACCTTAAAATAAAAGTTTTATGGAAAAATCTTAAGGATCTTGGCGTTGCTAAAGGAAAATCAAATCCTGGATGTCCTCTCAGTCCAAACGAATTGAGCCTTAGCTTAACTCTGCCTGTTGCCCTTGTCTCAATGTCAGAGACCTTATTTTCTGAACCTGATTCTGATTTTTATCTCTATTGTGTGTCTGCTTCTGAAGTTTTAGAGGCCATTAAGGCTGTAAAATCTGAAGCAATCGGCCCCGATAGGATTTGCCCAAAATTTTTTAAGCTTATCCTGCCACAAATTTTACCCTATGTTACTCACATCTTCAATAGTTGCTTATTGAGTAGTCAGTTTGTGGAACTGTGGAAATCTGCAAAGGTTATCCCTATTCAAAAGAAGCCAAATCCGACATTTTCGGCAGACTTTAGGCCCATAAGTATTTTGTCTTTCTTGTCAAAAATTTTAGAAAAACTTATTGCTAACCAAATTTTAAATTATATTAGCAGAACGAATAAGCTGAACCAGTGGCAATCAGGATTCAGGAGAAAACATAGTTGTGAATCAACTGTTATCAAGGTCACTACTGACTTACGTTCTGCTGTAGACAATGATAATTTATGCATAATGGCCTTATTGGATTTTACTAAAGCATTTGATTATGTAGACCACGCACTACTATTGAAAAAATTGAAATATCAATTTAACTTCTCCAATACTGCTTTGAAGTTAATGAAAAATTACTTATGCGACAGGGCATTGACATTTGTCACTGAACTAGGATCGTCCAGACCCGTTTTAGTCAATTGTGGAGTTCCACAAGGCTCTGTTCTAGGACCGCTTCTATTTTCAATGTTCATCAACGATCTGCCTGATATTGTGGTCAATTGTCAAACCCATATGTATGCTGACGATGTACTCATCTACTTCTCTAGGCCCTTAGGGCTCTCCGAGGACTGTGTGGCTAGAATTAATGAAGATTTGAATAATATTCATTCTTGGTCTTTAAAGAATAGGCTAAAACTTAACCCTGCGAAATGTGTTGGGATGATTTGTTCGAATCATTTCTCCACCACTGAAGACTTTCCGCCTCTTATTTTAAATAATTCTGTTATTCCATATAGTGAAAATGTGAGTTATCTTGGTTACAGAATAAACTGCAAACTATGCTGCTGTGATGCTACTTCAGCTACTATTAAACAAATCTATACCTGCCTTAGAAGCCTCAGAGCGTCTGCTTATCTTTTATCTTGTGAAATGAAAATGCGGTTAGTCAAAAACTTAATTATGCCATATTTTACTTTCAATTGTTCGGTCTATCCTTGTCCTGATTGTATTTGCAAACGCAAATTAAATGTTGCGTTTAATGATTGTCTCAGATTTGTGTATGGTATGGCTAGACATGAAAGAACTGGTCATATTAAGAAAAGTATGATAGGGTTAGATTTAAATCAGTATTATAGTTTTCGTAATGTTATTAAATTGCACAATATTATTAATCATAATTGCCCTGACTACCTTTATGAGTTGTTGCATTTCGCGCAGTCTCGAAGAGGCTTAAGATTGCTGGTGCCTCGACACAGATCTTTAGTTTTGGAACGCTCTTTTCTGGTCGCTGCAATTCGCTTGTGGAATAATCTTCCACTGGAATTGCAAATTGTTAGGTCGGCAGTGCAATTTCGGGAACGACTTTTTGAACACTTTAATTCTTTGATGTCATAATGTGCCTATATTAGAATTAATCAATATATTTTTAATAAACTATTTAATTTCACAAGCATAATTTTAAGTTTCCTAAACGTAAATCTTTTCATTGCTTAGTATTAAAATTTGTTATATATTATTATTGCTTATTTATAAGATAAATTATCTTGTAGCATGTTGTGAACTTGATTAAATAAATGAAATGAAAATGAAAAAAAAAAAATTGTGAGCTGTATTGTGACACTTCTACTTGTGTTATTCGACCATACTTAACGCGATCATTTCGTAACGTAATTTTTAATAATCTTCATGGTCTCTCTCACCCAGGAGTTAAAGCTACAGTGGACTTAATAAGACGACGATATGTATGGAAAGACTTGAATAAGGATGTTAGAGAGTGGTCAAAATGCTGTATATCTTGTCAAAAATCCAAAATAAGTCGTCATACAAAATGCCCTCTTGGAGATTTTCAGGTACCATCAGAGAGATTTAAGCATATAAACATCGACATAGTTGGACCACTGCCACCATCACAAGGTTTTCGGTATATTTTCACATGCATTGATCGATTTACAAAGTGGACGAAAGCAGTACCACTGTCCGAAATAACAGCTGAAGCAGTTGCCGCAGTTTTTGTATCTGGTTGGATTTCACGGTTTGATGTCCCAAGAGAAATTACCACTGATCAAGGAAGGCAATTCGAGTCCCTTTTGTTTCGAGAACTAGCAAAAATTTTTGGCGCTAAGGTGATTCACACAACTCCTTATCACACGCAAGCCAATGAATCAATAGAACACTGGCATCGGACTTTAAAGGCTTCATTGAAGTGTCATGAAAGTGAAAATTGGGTTCTCGCTCTGCCGTTAGTAATGCTCGGTTTCCGGTCAAAAATAGTTCCAAAAACTTGTGTTACTCCGGCAGAAATGGTTTACGGCTCGAACGTAGCGCTACCAGGAGAATTTTTCGAAAAGAATTCAATGAAGTTATATTTTTCAGATTGGATAAATGAATTCCGATCCAACATGATCAAACTTCAACCCACACAATCTCGGCATCATGGGCATCAAAAAGTGTTTGTCAATAAACAACTTATGTCAACCAATTTCGTATTCGTGAGATGTGATTCGGTTAAGAGACCTTTTCAGCCTCCTTACGTTGGACCCTACAAAGTTATTTCACGATCTGATAAATTTTTTAAAGTGCTTATAAAAGGAAGAGAAAAGTTAATATCGATAGACAGATTGAAGCCTGCATCTATTCTAAATATTCAAGATACAACTTCATTGGAACCTTCAAGTATGACTCTTCGTTCGGCTAAACGAGTGAGATTTGCCTGAGTCGCTATGCTGGGGGGATTACTGTGGGGATGTTGCTACTTGTTGTTTTTAAACTTGTTTAAATAGTTTTCAAAGAAAAATAAAATGTTGTTTTGCTGTCAATAAAAAAATTAAATTTTCAGCATTGTGAAACGAAATAGATTTGAGATAACAATTTTAAATAAATTTAATTAAACTTTTTAAAAAATTATAAGTGTTTTTATTCATCGTTTCCAACAAACATTTTAAAAATTTCAAGGTCATTCGAAGGTTTTGGCACCTCATTTGACGAATTCTGAAATAAAATAATATGCATATAATAGGTCACGAATTGGTCATAATTGGTCAGTTATTCCGATTAATTGGTCAGCAAGAAAAAGTTTTAAATTTTTTTTTTTTAAATTTCAAGGTCATCTGAAGATTTTGGCACCTCATCTGAGGAATTTTGAAATAAAAAATATGCATCTAATAGGTCACAAATTGGTCAGTTAGTCCGATTAATTGGTCAGCAAGAGAATATTTTTTCCAATTGTTTTAAAAACTTAATGGTCATCTGAGAATTTTGACACCTCATACATATTAAAACAAAAAAAGGGAGTTAAGAAATCGATAGGGTTTTTAATGCTGACAATTGATCAACAAAAATCTAATAAGTGGTCATGCATAGAACATTTTCTATGATACAACGCATACGGGAACCTCGACTGTTATATCAGGTTGTCATGTAAATCAATTAATTTTTAATTTCTATAATATAATGT
This sequence comes from Tricholauxania praeusta, assembly GCA_949775025.1. Taxonomy (NCBI): domain Eukaryota; kingdom Metazoa; phylum Arthropoda; class Insecta; order Diptera; family Lauxaniidae; genus Tricholauxania; species Tricholauxania praeusta. The sequence continues at coordinate 92,789,895 of OX459029.1, read as the reverse complement.
TATGTCTGATGATTTAAAATTGGTCAGCCAAAACAAAAAATTGGTCAGGCGTATCAAATAAGATACGAATAAAAAATATCTGCATATCGCGAATGAGATAGTTGTACATTAGAAGTATGTCTATGATTAGAACATTGAAAAAGTGAGCCAACAGCACTTGAACTGTGAGTCTTCGTAGTATAGAATTAAAATACGAAATTAGATTTACTTCCACTTTATAATTGATTTATTAATTTGTAACGGCTGACTTATATACTAATAAATTACTTACTAAAGCAAAAACATTACAACAACAAACACCAAATTACTCGGCACAGTGAACCCCAAGTACAAACGCAAAGACAAGCAAAAAATCAAACCTTTTGGTTTCCTGAACTTTAAGTACTTACTTACTTACTTAGATGGCCATAACAACCCGTTGTCAGGTTACGGCCGACCTCATTAGCTCTCGCCAGGCGCCTCTGTGTTGCGCGCGCCTTCTCCAATCGTTAATGCCAAGCGCGGTTAGGGCTTCCTCCGGAGGCATGGTCTCCCTCTTCGTCGTTGATCGGGGATCTTCCCTTTGAATACCTTTTTCGCTGGAGCTTCTTTATCCATACGATGGACATGACCCAGCCAGCGTAGTCGCTGTATTGTTATACGCTTAACTATGTCAATGTCGGCGTAGAGCTCACACAGCTCGTGGTTCATTCGAATGCGATAGTCGTCGCCAACTCGAACAGGACCAAAGATTTTGCGGAGAACTTTCCTCTCGAACACCCCAAGAGCGGATGCGTCTGTTGTCGAAATCACCCATGCCTCAGCGCCATAAAGAAGCACAGGTAGAATGAGCGTCTTGTAGAGTGTTAGCTTTGTCGATCGAGAGAGAGCTCTGCAACGTAATTGCTTACTGAGACCGTAGTAGCACCTATTAGCAATTGTTATTCTCCGCTTAATCTCCAGACTGACATCATTGTTGCTGGTAGAGGTGGGTAAAATCGTTAAGAAAAAATATCGATATGCATCGATAGTTTCTCCAAATTTATCGATTTCAATCGATAGTACATCGATAAGACCAAGAATATGTTTTTATATTTCTATTTGAAAAAAGTATGCCAATTCTTCGAATTCGATATCCTAGAGTTTTCACGACAATATTCGCGATTTTGCCGCGCTTTTGAGGTTGTAGATGGGACAATAAAATTTTGTATTCTATTTCTCTTGACAAGTTTTTTTTCGTTTTTACACAAATATCGGACCACGAGTGCCCCTACGACGATCCCTGGAACTTCGCAGGCAATTGTCCATTTCAATACATATATGGAGGAACCACTGCTTGATTAAAATACGGACATCATCAAATACTGGATGAATTATTCGTCATGCAAAGCTTTGCAAACAATTGCGTTAAAATATTTAATTGTGCCATCGTCTTCTGTCTCCTCCGAAAGAGTTAACTCTCCTGCCGGCAACATAATTTCTGAACGAAGATCCCAATTGTCAGCTGATTTGGCAGAACGACTTGTATTTTTAAAACAAAATTATGAGCATGTCTTATTTTAATTTCACTAATTTTACGTTTGATTCGAGCACCATTCAAGTACCATATCATATAGTGATTCGCACAAAGCGTTTATTGATCTCACATGACGTAGTTATTAATCCAATACGTTATTGTCCATTGTTTATGAAAAATTTATTATTTTAAAATATATTATGCATATATTATATTTCAAAATAAATCAGTTCTTATCGATGTCGATGTTTCGCAAAGAGACATCGATAGTTATCGATGCTTGACTCACATCGATGTCTATCGATAGTTAACGATTTTACCCACCTCTAGTTGCTGGTTACGGCTGTGCCAAGGTAAATGAATTCCTTGACAACTTCTAATTTACAGTTGCCCGCTGTAACATGAGTTGTTAGTAGACATCATGTATTTCGTCTTGCCCTCGCTTACCGTCAAACCCACTTTGGCTGATTCCTTTTCAATATCAGTGAAAGCAGCAGTAACATCTCTCTTACTCCGACCGATAATATCAATATCGTCAGCGTACGCAAGGAGCTGAACACCTTTGAAGAAAATGGTGCCATTATGATGCACACAGGCTTTTCGTACGATCCCCTCCATAATAAAATTAAAGAGATCGCACGAGAGCTGGTCGCCTTGTCTGAAACCTCGCTCGGTATTAAAAGTTCCGGAGAGGTCATTCCCTACCTTGACGGAGCTACACGTATTGCTCAACGTCATCCTGCAGAGCCTTATCAACTTTGCAGGTATACCGAACTCAGACATTGTTGCGTATAGGCAATCCCGCACTGGGCTATCGAACGCAGCTTTATAATTGACGAAGAGATGGTGAGTGTCGATTTGATATTCATGGGTTTTCTCCAGGATTTGGCGTAGTGTAAAAATCTGGTCTATGGTGGACTTACCAGGTCTAAAGCCACACTGATAGGATCCGATCAGCGTTTCTGTATACGGCTTCAATCTTTCACACAATACGCTCGAGAGGATCTTATTATTATTATTATTATTATGTTTATTGTACAATAAAGCGAAACTTTGTGTAGTACATCGAATACAAACGTTGGGTAATATAATGATGAAATAAGCTTAAACCTAGTATGAATACATGAAAAATAAAGTATTGAAAATATACGTGTAACTAAGAGTTATAAAAGTTATCAACAGCCAATTTGAATTGTTTGAAATTTCGAATTTGTTTTATATACATAGGGAGAGAATTCCATAGTTTGACAGCACTAACAAAGAAAGTTCTGGACGTTACAACATAGTTATGCGAAGGTGTGATTAAATTTCGCGTTCTCGATGATTGGATAAAACAAAGTTCTCTGAACAAATATTCAGGTACACAAGTCTGGATGAGCCTGAAGACGAATAATAGATTTATCTTTTTATAAAAGGTAGATATATCACAGTTTATTATCTGTTTGGAGAAGGCTGAGATAGGGTCGAATTTCCGTTTCAGAAAAACATATCTCGCTGCATTATTAATTATAAGTTGGAGTTTATATTTAGAAGCACAGTCAAGATCACCATAGACTAAAGCACTGTAAGCTAAAATTGGGACGAGCATAGATTTAACCAGTTTTAGTTTGATAGCTTCAGGGATAAAACTTGTTGTGGCCCAAAGCATTCTGATTAAATTATACATTTTAACGACTGTACTGTTTATGTGATCGCTGCAGCTTAGCCTACGATTTACCTTAAAACCGAGGCTCGTTACACAGTCTTCATATTTGATAGCAGTGTTATCTAGTGTAATAGATGGTAGCGTTTCAATTTTATAGAAGTAATGCGAAATGGGAAGAGCCTGGGTCTTAGCCGCGTTAAGTTTTAAGTTATTATTTTTTGCCCAAGCGGAAATTCTACTTAAGTCCTCGTTCATTCGAAAGATGAGATCCTCAGTTAGTCCTATTGGTCTAGAAAGATATAACTGTGCATCATCTGCGTACAGATGTATTGTAGCATCTTTACAGCAACTAACAATGTCATTTATGAACATGGAAAACAGAATGGGACCTAGTATAGAGCCTTGTGGCACACCAGACGTTATCATTTCTAAGGCAGACGAATTTCCATTAAATTTAGTACGTTGGAATCTCTCATTTAAGTAACTTTTCATAAACTGAATTGCGTACGTGCCAAAACCAAAATATTTGTGTAACTTTATCAAGAAAACATCAAAACTTAACGTATCGAAGGCCTTAGAAAAATCTAGTAACACCAAAATAGTGATTTCACCACTGTCGTATTTTCGCCTAATATCCTCAAAAATTTTTAGCATTGCCGTCGAACAGCTATGGTTCGCTCTAAAGCCAGATTGGTTCTCTGTTAATAATTTGTACGTTTTCAAGTGGGTAATGATTTGGCGAGCAATGAATTTTTCAAAAATTTTCGAGAAAACCGGTAAAATACTAATGGGACGGTGATCCTCAGGAGCTGGTGAAACTTTCTTCTTAGGTACTGGTATGACGTTAGCAATTTTCCACAGTTTGGGAAACTTTCTAGTGGTCAGGGAAAAATTAATTATATGCGTCAGCGGTCCAATAATATGCATTAAAATAAGTTTCACAAATCTGAGGCTAATACCATCTTCTCCTATCGCATTTGATTTAATGGCGCTCAAACACTTAATAACGTCGCTTTCAGTGCACATTTTAAAATTAAACCGATTTTCTAAATTTAGTACAAGGCTTTCATTAATCTGGAAGGAAGAGCTATCAGTGGATCTGCTTACCGATGTGAAATACTTGTTAATGATGTCAGCATCGATGTTACAGATTTTCCTTTTTTGTTTTCCAACACCCAAAGATTTCAAATTGCCCCATAATTGTTTTGCCGGTAGATTTGTGTCAAGTTTTGATTGAAAATACCTGGATTTTGCGGTTTTGACCATGTTGGACACACTATTTCTAGCTGTGCGGTATTCGTGCCAGTTATAGTTGCAAGGGTTACGCTTCCAACGATTGTACAATCTGCCACGATTCTTTATTGCTCTAGCCACCTCCTCATTGAACCAGGGTTGAGATTGATTTCTAACTTTAATCTGTCTTAAAGGTACAAACTTTTCGTAGAGATAATTAATACAGTTAGAGAGATTTTCAACTTTATGATCTAAATTAGAGAGGAGCCAACAATCATTCCATGGCATCAACGCAGCTGCCAGCATAAGTGCTTCATGATTGATTCGATTAAAGTCTTTATATATGGTAGTTGTGATCGTTTTTGGGGTACAAAAATCAATATTATACGAGACAAAAAGCATGTCATGATCAGATATTCCTGCTAAGGACAGTTGATCGAAATGATTTAAGTATGATAAGTTAGAAACACAAAAAATATCAAGTAAACTAGGCTTGAAATGAGCGCAAAATCTCGTTGGCATATTATTATTAATTTTGCTCATGCCTACACTTGATATTTCGTCAATCAGACCCTTGCTACGACTGTCGTTTTCTAGTAGATCAATGTTAATATCACCACAAAGTAAGATATGTTCATATTGCGCACAGATTTCGGAAAATTTTTGAAAAAAGAACGAGAGGTTATATTCTCTTGAGGGATTATAAACACAAGCGATCAATAGTTTTTGTGATCTATCAAATATCTCAACAAACAGATACTCAACCGGATCGCTAGCATCAGATTTATATATAATCTTATGTAGAATTTTTTTTCTAAGATATAAGGCTATACCACCACCTTTTGTTCCTGTTTTGCGGTCATTACGTACAAGATTAAAATTATTCAGAGAATAAATTGAGCTATCCAGTTCTTTTTGAAACCAAGACTCGACTATACAAATGACATCAATTTTAAGAGAATCAAAAACATAATTCATATAGTCGCGTTTGCAGGCATTAAAGCTATGAGCGTTAAAAAAGCAAGTTTGGAAATCTTTTTGATTATTGCTTACTATATTTAGAATTGTTTTCAAACAGTCCCTGTCAGCGCTGAAACTCGAAAATGCGATGGAAATAAGACTGATACCCCTGTAGTTGGCGCAGATTGTCGGGTCTCCTTTCTTTATTACAGGACAAAGCACGCTGAGATTCCAATCGTCGGGCATGCTTTCCGCTAGCCATATTTTGCAGATGAGTTGATGCATGCACCTTATCAATTCATCGCCACCAGCTTTAAACAACTCAGCTGGCAGGCCGTCAGCACCCGCTGCTTTGTTGTTTTTGAGTCGCTGGATAGCAACTCGAACCTCTTCATGGCTAGGTGATGGTACTTTCACTGTGTTATCATCGATTGGTGGTATCGTACTGCATTCTCTCTGGGCAGAATTGGTGGAATTATCGCCCGTAAGCAAGTTGGAGAAATGCTGCCTCCATAACCTCAGTACACTCTGTGTATCTGTAACCAGATTTCCATTTTCGTCTCTACAAGTGGATGCTCCGGGCTTGAAACCTTGAGTTAGACGCTTAACTTGTTGATAGAATTTTCGTGCATCCTTCTTGCCCTGCTACATCTCAAGTTCCTCACGCTCACGCTTTTCCTGCTCCCTTTTTTTACGTCTAAAAATGCACCTCTCTTCCTTCCTCTTTTCGCGGTGGTTTTCTCGCACGGCTCGCGTTGCGGCTGACTGCAGCGTCTTCTTGTATGCGGCGTTTTTTTCAGCAGTCGCATGCGGATCTTAGCTGCAACAAGATAGTGGTCGGAGTCAATGTTGACCCCCCGAAATGTACGCACATCCAGAACGCTTGAAGCGTGCCTTCCGTCGATCACAACATGATCAATTTGGTTTTTCGTTTTTTGATCCGGGGATAGCCAGGTGGCCTTGTGAATGTCGAGGTGTTGAAATCTGGTACTACTGACTACCATGTTTCGCGCCGCGGCGAAGTCGATCAGTCTCAGACCATTGTTTGAAGTGGTCTCGTGGAGACTGAACTGACCGACTGTAGCGCCAAAGATGCCTTCTCTTCCGACCTTCGAGCTAAAATCACCGAGGACTATTTTTACATCGTGTGTCAGACAACGGTCATACACGTCCTCTAGGCTCGCGTAGAAATCATCCTTGGTGGCATCGTCCTTTTCCTCCGTCGGGGCGTGCGCGCAAATTAGGCTTATGTTGAAGAATTTTGCCTTGATACGGATCGTAGCCAACCTTTTGTTTATTGGCGTGAACCGGGAAACTAGGTGGCGTAATTTTTGACTTACAACGAATCCGCAACCAAATTCGCACCTCTCCTCATGGCCGCTGTAGTAGATATCACAGTTCGTCCGTTTAGAGCAGCCTTGTCCATTCCATCGCATCTCCTGGATGGCGGTGATGTCAGCCTTTATTTTTACGAGGGCCAGTTGGATAGTTGCACCTTCCCTATGGAGGGTCCGGACATTCCAGGTGCATATCCGTAAATCAATGTCCGTTTTTCGTTTGCAGTGGTCGTCATCGTAGTGGGGGCTATTATCCGAGGCTGATTTGGTTTTCATTGGAAATGATGATAATGTGTGGTGGGACCCAAACCCTACGCACACATTCCAAGTTTTAAATCTAGGAGAGACTCGCCTTCTCACAACTAGCTCACCCCCGGACGGGTGTCCAAGGGATCTCCAGAGGATACTTGGCCAAAAAAGGCTGGAAGTTTGTGAGCTGCTTGAACTGATTGCAAAAGAATCATTCCTGGCCACTCCCAAGTGAGTGGCGATCAGGAACTTTCCCCACTTACGTGAACTTCTACAAGCAGCTCCAAAGCTCAAAGCTGAACCTTGAGTGCAATCATAAAAAAATGCATTCAAAATTGTATTGCAGGTATCATGTTTATTGCTATGCTTGTCTGTGCGTCTATACATTTTGTCAATTAAGCACATCAACCGTCCAATTTTTAATTAAATATTATATTTCAGCTTTCGGTTGCTAACTCCAAAAGTAAATGAACTTAAGAACCAAATGCAACAAAATAAAAAATTAAAAATAATGTTATTGTGTTAACATGCTGCCGGCCTTGAATTGACAAATTCAAACCTTCTAACATTAAGTCTAAGTTTTGAAAATTAACACTCTGTAGCAACGGCAGCGTATCGTTGTCGTGGTAACGGGACCGGCTCAGCTTGTGCAGTCTTTGTGATATTCCTTAATCTGTACATTGTTATCAAGATGGCAGCAATGACCAGGGCAATGGCTACATAGCTGATGAATAGGCTGTGCGTATTGGTCGTTGTGACATCATTTGGGAGAGCGTATTCACTGATGTGTTGTAACTGCCTTTGAATTTTCTCGAGATCTTGTATGTTGGGCTTAAACAATTTGATGCTGATATTGTTGGTAGCATACTGTTTGCTCCACCCAAGTGGCAAGTCGAATTTTTCGTTTACTGTGTGTATTGCAGTGACGATTTGTGTGCGACCCTTTATGGTTATTAGATCGTTTTTGATGGTGCAATCATCGCGAAGTTGTATCAAACCGCTTTTATCGAGCTCAAGCTGATCTACTTCATTTTTGCATGCTGCGCTGAGTTGAATAGTGCTTAGGCGTAAATCCAATGATTAGAATGTTTTAGCTGGTGCCATACTGTTCTGTCAACCAGTTTGTAAAACTTGCATTTCGGGTAGGCTTGATTGTTAAGCAAATCTAGCTCGCATTTGTTGACTGTAGATGCTTTGTGATAGGTTGGTTGCACATTCTGACAAAGTAACTCTTCGTCACTTAGTGATAAGCACGCGTCGAGCTGCCTCTGCGACATTGGAACAAATTCATCGCGATGTGGACTAATTGCCAGAAACCTTGTGAATAATTTGACTTCTGAAAGTGATTCATTGATTGCTGCCGCGATTGGAACAAGGTGCAATAATTGAAATTCCTTCGGGTCTGCTAGCAGAAGCTGTATGCTAAATATCACATGGGTTTTTGTGACAACTCCATTGACCTTGTTGAGTTTATATATCTCAAGTAGGTTGTTTTGATGGATGGGAAGCTGCAAGTGTGATGGAAGGTGAGCCTTGATTTTCAAAATTTCTTCATTGAGTTAAAGTGAAGTTATCAACAGTGGGTTGATTTTTCCATGATGGCTGCCGATGAGAATGTCCGTTAATGATGAGTAAGTCCACAATAAGTTGGAAACCATAATGAACATTTGAATTGACAGAATGATTATGTTTTGGGACACAAGAAGTTCTTGCAGAGATTGGTTTTGTGATTTACTATACAATAATTGGTTGATATGTGTGTCTATTTCATCAAACTTGGCCTGAGTGTTTAGCTGGTTTGCCTTGATAATGTTCATCGTAGAATCAATTAACGAGGTTTGATTTTTCACAAGAAACTCCAAATGTTTGTCGTTTTGCTTTAAACCTTCAATTGTTTCCGACATTTTTGTAGCGTGCTTTTCATCAAGGATGCCAAACAGTGAGTTCGCAACATTTCCGACGATATCAATGGCACCTCTTTTTGGCCGCTTTACAGAGAAAAGATTGAGTTTTGACTGTAACTCATTCTGAATGTGGTCAAAGAAGTTTAGTAAGAACTTACACGGTGAGTCATCTTAAGAATTGTCGCATAGCTTCTGTAGCGTTGAAGTTCCATAACCAAGCAGGTTCATTTCTTGATGAAGTGGTTCAAGATCAAAGTAAATCACCATGATCCAGTTGGTAGTAGCGAACTTAACATTGCTTAATTCTTCAAAATATATTCCAGGTTTATTATCAAGTTTTGTAATGTTGATTGGGCTGCATAGCGCAAGTGGCAACATCATTAATGTAAGGATAGTGAGTAGCAATCCTGGATTAAGACGAGAACGTTTTTTGGGAGTTGGTTCGTTGGCCAATAAATTTCTTCTTATCCGGGTTAATGGAATGCTAATGAGAAGTGACACTGGTATTTGCCTGGAAGGGTCCTGCACTTGTTCAAGATGTTCTTCCTTTTTGCTGGTATTATTAGGTTGTTGTGTTGAGTTTTCCATTGTTGACTTGGCGTGGTTATCATCAATTTCCTCTGCAGGAAACAGTGGGGCCAATCTGTGAACTGGTCTTTTGAATATCCCTTTTTGTGTTTTGACATCACAGACTCTCACTAACCCATCGTTACCCATGTAGACCTTAATTATGCGTCCCAATGGCCATTTCAATACTGGGAGGTTATCTCCTTGATGTTGACCATTGTGTTGGGCTGTATGTCATTTAATGGGCCCTTCCACTTATGTCGTTGCTGCAATTCATTAAGGTACTCCTTGGACCAACGCTGCCAAAAGTTGTGTTTAAGCTATGATACTAGATGCCATCGGTCAAGTAATTTTCTTTTTGGATCTGCCGCATGCACATCAACGCTTGATGTGAGCTCTTCACCGATGAGAATGTGGCCGGGAGTGATGGCGTTTAGATCATTAGCATCTGATGAATTGGGAATGAGGGGTCGGAAATTCAAAATAGCTTCGATTTCAATGACAACAGTTTCAAGCTCTTTGTAGGTGAGCGACGCTGTTGATACATTTTTTATCAATAAATGTTTCGCTGATTTTACTGCAGCTTCCCATAAGCCTTCAAAGTGTGGCGACTTGGGTGGAATAAAATTAAATTCTATTCCCTTTCCACTGCATGTTCCGATGATCGATTCTCTAGCTGTTCGAAAGTATATTACGTCATCAAGTTCCAGAAGCTGGTTCCTTGCTCCTACGAAGTTGGTCGCATTATCGCAGTACAATGCCTTGCAGTGTCCTCTTCTTGCGATGAATCGTTTTAATGCCCCCAGAAATGCGTCGGTAGTTAAGTCAGTGACTAGCTCTAGGTGCACTGCCTTTGTTGCGAAACAGCAAAACACTGCTAGGTATGCCTTTTGAGGTCGTTTGCCTCTGGTTTTAAAATGTACCCAAAATGGGCCACAATAATCGACGCCTGAATTCAGAAATGGTCGAGCCGATTGTACGCGATGAGCTGGTAAGTTTCTCATAACTTGGTTATATACAATAGGCTTGGCTCTCGTGCATCTTACGCACCGTTGAACGATTGCCGTTGTTAGGCTTTTTGCCTTGAGGTGCAAAAACGCTGTCTCAGTTGTGCAAATAATGCTTGAGGACTGCAATGGTAATTTTCTTTGTGTATCTTGTCCACCAATAATTTAACGAGTGGATCATTGCCTGGTAATATCATTTGATGAATTGCATCGAATTGTTGTTTTGACGAACTTAGTCGCCCACCATCCCGGTTTATTCCTTCTTCATCTAAAAATGGAGCTAATGAACTTAAATGATTTGATGTTGGCACAAATTTGTTCTTTATCAGCATTTTTTTTAAGTCCTGAAAATCGGAGGACTGGATTTGACGAACAATAATCTTGAGGGCTGTGTCGAGTTCCATTGGCGAGAGCTGTGTGTACTCTGGTCGCGAGTCTTTTGGTCGCCTCGAATTTTTTGTAAACCGTAGCACATATCCGACCACTCGCTGCACGTATCGAAATGAATTTTTCGAACTTATTGAATAAATCCAACATTCCTCCATGTCAAAACCTGTTGATTTTGCTGAGACAGCTACTGTTGCATTTATATTTTCGATTGATAATCTTTTGAAGGAAGCTGGCCACATCTTTTCTTGATGATACAGAAAAAGCGGCCAGTAGAACCATATGTTGCATGATGGTAGCTCCTTTGGTTTGAGTCCCCTAGACAGAATATCTGCTGGACTTTGCTTTGATGGGACATGGCGTCATTGTTCTGTGTTGGTTAGTTGAGTTATTTTAATGATGCGATGAGCAACAAATGCTGGTAGTGTACCTGGATGATTGTTAATCCAGGATAATATTATTTGTGAATAGTTCCAATAAAAAGTTGCCATATCTTGATATTTTAAGTCACGCTTTATCCTTGACATTAACTCAGATGCCAGAAGTGCAGCGCAGAGTTCTAGTCGTGGAATCGTTTGTGATTTAATTGGCGCCACTCGTGACTTTGAGCATAGTAAGTTCACTTTAATGCTATTATTATTTAGCACTGACCTGATATATATAGCAGCACCATACGCCTTCTCTGAAGCATCAGCGAACACGTGTAATTGTATGTTTCGCTGACCTTGTTTACTGAGTACGTTTCTCTCTACTGTGACATTGTCCAACGCTGCTAGATCATTTTGAAATCGTGACAATAGTCGTTGAACTTCAAGAGGCAGCTCAGCGTCCCAATCAATTTTTAGTTGCCAGAGCTGCTGTATCTGAATTTTTGCAGTCACCACCACTGGTCCAATAAGTCCTAAATGATCAAAAATACGTGCCGAATCTGAAGTCATGCTCCGCTTAGTTGTTGTTGCTTGGTTTTGAATGTTGGCTCTTATGCAGTATCGGTCCGATTTCGGTAGCCATAGCAGCCCTAAAGTTTTTGTGGATTGTTTCTCTTCAGAGTCAAAATTTAAGTTAACCTCCTGATCTTCTGGCGCAATGCCATGCAACAGTTTTGGATCATTTGCACACCATTTACGAAGCTTCATTCCGGCCTTACTGAGGATAGTTATAAGCTAACCTTGGATGTCTAAAGTTTCTCTTATTGTATTCGCTCCAATTAATCCATCATCCACATAAAAATCGAATTTAAGAGACGCTGAACCCATTGGGAAATGGTCGTGATTTTCGTCAGCGAATTGATTTAGGCATCGCGTTGCCAAATATGGGGCAGCTCGAGTTCCATATGTCACCGTATTAAGCTGGTAGTATTTTAAAGTTTCTGCAGGGCTATCTCCCCACATGATGATTTGTAGCTTGCAA